>WOXC01009098.1:0-600000 GCA_011680675.1 Gymnobelideus leadbeateri
AAATAGATCTAATTAAAAGAGATAAGGAAGGAAACTATATCCTACTAAAAGGCACCATTGAGAATGAAGCATACCTGTGTAAACCCTGGGTAAGTCACTTACCCTTGATTGCCTCCAAAAAGTTTTTTTAAATTCCTCATGTGATCCAACATCTAGTGTTGGACCCCACAGTACTTACCATCATTGGAGATAAAAAGCAGATGAAGACATAGCAGGATATCAGAGGACTGGAAAGGGGCTAGGATCCCTCTCATATTCCAAGTGGACAGCAAAGGGTAAGGGAAGAAAGAAATAAACCTACTAGATGCCAAACACTATGCTAAGTGCTTTACATATGTTATCTCATTTGAGCATTACAAGAATACTGCAAAGATGGTGCTGTTATCCCAATTTTAAGGTGAGAAAACAAGCAAACAGAGATAAGTGAATTGCCCAGGATGACAGGTCTGATGCCAGATTTGTACTCACGGCTTCTTGACTTCAGGGCCAGAGGTCTATCTACTGCCTCATCTAGCTGCCGCCAGTTCTGAGGAATCAATAGGATAGATATGATCATCTCTATTTTAAATAATTCAAGTCAATTAGGAGGCTCAGAGGGATCAAAAAGGTATCCAAAGGGATACAACTAGTAAAGAAGGTGATAAACCCAAGTCTTTCAGATTATGCTGACTTTAACATTTGAAGTCAGTTTCTGGTGTTTTTCTATGAATTCAAATCAGTATTTTTAAATTAAAAGCAATGTTTTTCATTATATGATGAGTATAGCCTACCATTCATAAAAGTATTAACATTACACAAGCAGAGGTTTTCTAAAAGGAATGCAATTCATTCTTTCCAGTCATTAGTAAAAACCAAGTTGACATCATCACACTTTCCACTTAGAACAAAACCCTACACTGTGGCAGTTGGGGAATTTGAGCCAGCCATTGCTTGCAATGAAAGTGCTAGGAGAAAAGTTCAGACAAGTCTGTTGGTTTTTTCTCAAAGAACAAATCTGCATAAATATGTTCAGTGATCCTCACCCAAATGTGGTCACTATTTCACAAAGTTATTTCCTTTGGGGGGGTTCATGTTTTTCAGCCCATTCTCTTCCCATTCTTGTAGTATTTCAATTCTTTAGAATAGGTTGAGCTGCTATTTAACATGGTTAAATGTTTGCTATCTGTTTTGTAACAACCATCTAGATGTGTTTGCCCTTGACATGCTAGTAGCCATGCCTAGTGACAAAACCTCCCATATGTCTTTTTCTTTCCTTCTCTTACTTTTATTTATTCATTCATTCTTTCATTTGTTTGTTTGTTTCTTTAACTCTACTGTCCTCCATAGTGAAGATGTTTCAATAGAATGGCTGAAGTTAGTTTCCTAGATTTGTACCTTGGGTAATTCACTAAAATGTATGTATTAAGCACCTACTATATACATCTGGAGCTATCAGAAACTTTAAAGACCAACTAATAAAATTCTTCCTTTATAGATGAGAAAACTGGGAATTTATGTTGTACAACAGCACATAGGTAGTAAATGTAGCAGAGGTTTAAATAGGTTTCTGGATGCCTCCCACCCAAAGTCCACCTGGAAACAGTTAGGCTGGGAAAACCCACAAATCTCAGGAGTATTCCTGAGGGCTTAAACTCCTTCTTTTACCTATGGGAGAAGTTGTCTAAATCTTTCCAAGTATCCCATTACATAAAGTATGTCAGAGGGAGGATTGGAGCCATGGTCATCTGATTCAAAGACCCAAGGTCCTTTCTGAAATGCTATTCTCAGGTGTTGGGAGGGGAGTAAAAGGGGAGGAGAAGAGGTAGAAGAAAAATAAGAGGAAGGGGAATAGGAAAGGGGGGAAAGAAAAAAGGAAGGGGAGAAGAGAAGGGGGGAAAGGAAGGGGAAAGGGGAAGGGAAAGAGTAGGGAAAGGAAAAAAGAAGGGGAAGGGAAGTGGAAGGGGAAGGCAGAAGATTCCTACTCTCAATAAGTTTCACTTCTAAGGGAGATAAACCAGTACCACTAAGTAAATACAAAATTACTTTAGAGGGGAGCAAGCAACAATGAATGAGGATATAATTATGGCTTCTCAAAAGAAGCTACACCTAACCTGAAGTTTGAAGGAGTTATGGATTCTGAGAGAGAGAAATGAAGAGGGAAGATATTCTTAGTATTGGTGACAGCCTATGAGGAAACCCAGAGACGGGCTTCAGAAGACCAAATTTGGGGAATACAGCAGGTAATCCTCTTTGGATGTATCAGAGAGTATACCAAGGAGGTTAATATAAAATATCTATCAATGTAGTTTGGTATCAGATTGCAAAGGGTTTTAAATGCCAGATGGAGCATTTTGTACTTTATTCCAGAGACCTCAGTGAGACACTAGAGGCATTTGATCAGGTGACATGGTCAGAGGTGTGCCTTGGTAGCTATGTGGAAGATGAATTGGAAAGAAGAGAGACTGGGAGCAAGAGGGTCAATGAGAGGTTATTATAATTATCTGAGGAGAGAAAACAAGATTCTGAACTAAGGCAGTGACCATAAGAGTTTACAACAGAGGACAGATCTACAAGAGATGTAGAGTTTACAACAGAGGACAGACCTATAAAAGATGCGTGTAGGTAAACCTGGAGTTGGCAAATAATTGAATATAGGATATGAAGAAGAAAGAAGAGCCAAAAAGAATGACTGAGGTTATGAAACTGAGTGACTAATGGGATGGTAGGACCCTCATAGAAACTGAGATGTCTGAGACAGAATAGGGTTTGGAGGGAATGTTATAGGTTCAGTTTAGGGCATATTGGGTTTGAGATGTTAATAGAACAGCCAGTAGTGAACAGAGTTGGCAATGGCAGAAGACAGTTTAGGAGAGAAATTAGTGCTGGATTTATAGATTTAGGAGTCATTTGTGTAGAGATGGTAGTTGAACCCAATATGACTACCAAAAAAGAAGTATACAGAGATAAGAGAAGGGACCATAGGTCAGAAGTTTGAGGGACAGTAGCCAGAGAACAGCCTTCTCACATTTGTACCACTGGAAGCAGATGAAGATCCAGCAAAACTTGGATTGGTTGCTTGCTGAATCTCTTGATTAACTGATAAGAAGCACACAAACAGGTAGGAAGAAAATGAATTAGAAGACGATGTCATGGAAACCAAAGGAGGGAAAATCATAGAGAGAAGTGTCTGACAATATCAAAAGCCCTTGATAATTCAAGGAGGACGAAGACAGAGAAAAGATCCTTGAACTCCATAGGTAAGAGATTGCTGGTGGCCTCAGGAAAACGTTTCAGCAGAGTTCGTGAGGAACAGAATGTCAGAAGAGACAGAGAAGCGAGTGGGAGGTGAGGAAGTGTAGGTCACAAGTACAAGTCTCTTTTTAAAAGTTTGGCTGTAAATGGGAGAAGAGATAAAGAACAGTAGTTTGAAGATCAGTTGAAGAGATTTTTTGCACATAGTAGGTACCAAATAAATACCTGGTGAATTAAATTGTGTCATGATTCAGAGACATAAAGCATCACCAGAAGAGTGATGTTAAAAATATGAGTTATTCTACCATTGAGCAGTTTAGCATCTTTGAAAACACTAGAAAAATTCTCAAATACAGTAACATCTGATTTCCTACTTTTGTTCCATTCTAGATCCATATGCACCTGTAGTAGTTTTTTAAGATATATTAATGCAATAATTAAAAGGACTGTCCATCTAAGTGTATATGAAGTGGAAATTTACATTTTGCTTTTTCCAGCATCAATAGAAATGTTAATGACTGAACTGACTGAAAAGTGCAGAGAAGATACTTCCATGCCTATTTTTAGTTTCAGTTGTTTTCAGGTGTGTGCAACTCTTTATGCCCCATTTGGGGTTTTCTTGGCAAAGATATTGGAGTGGTTTGTCATATCCTTCACCAGCTCATTTTATAAGTAAGGAAACTGAGGTACACAGGGTTAAGTGACTTGCCCAGGGTCACACAGCTAGAAAGTTTCTGAGGTCAAATTTGAACTCAGAAAAATGAGTCTTCCTGACTCCAGGCCTGGCACTCTATCCACTGTGCCACCTAGCTGCCCTCTTTTTGATTAACTAGGACCAAAAATATTTTTTCCTTGTCATTTGGTAGAGTATAATCCCTCCTTAAAGGCTCTTTTCCAGTAAGGTGATTCCTGCATCTATGTTTTTCAAAGATTGATTCCTTGAAATCATTTTCAAAATGAAAAATTCCCTGGTATCCACAGAGATAGCTTTGGTTGATGACCCTACAATTTTTGCTGTCAATGAAGACATAAAACAGGGATCCATTTTGGGAATATAGCTGGTAGTCCTCTTTGGATGTATCAGAGAGGATACCACTGTTAAGGATGATGTCTAGAACAGAATCAAAAAGGAAAATAGCTTCTCTACAAATAATGAGGTTCCCTCAGAAGCTCCTGTTTGTAGATATCAAATCCTAGAATACTGCAGAGCATCCTAAATGAAATCCATAGCCATTAAAAAGGGTTCAACCTAATAATCCACACAGTGGATTAAGCCAAGTGGATAAAATATGTTTTTTTTTTTCTCCAGCTTATGACATGCAGTTAAATGAGTGGGATTCAGAAGTAAATAAAAGAAGAAAGAAGTTTGGGTTATATTTGGTAATTACACAGTACTTTTAATAATCCCAGCCTTCCCCCTAAAAATGTCCAACTTTTAAACATCAGTGTTCTCCCTATAATGCTGTATGGCTGCAAATTATGGAAATGTATGACTGGAAAAGGAGGTGGGCTGTTCATGTCACTAGACCATTCTTTCCATTACAACACTCCTGTGCATATCACATTCTAATTTTTACTATAGTTTTCTATTTATAGATCTTAGCCTCTCTCCTACTAAAATGTAAGTCTGAGGTCAGAAACTATGCTATTTTTCTTATTTGTGTAACATAATGTTCCATACATACTAGGCACTTAATAAGTGTTTGTGGTTTGATCCAGCATTAACCTTGCAACAGAGAGGGCAGTAGAACACTACATTGTTATAAGCAAATGACCTTTGATTCCTATGACATAAGTATTCACTTAGATACCTTTGGAAAAAACTTTTTTTTTGGCTATTCATTAGGGTCTAAGGTACAACAAATCATACTTCAGGAAATAATAGAAGTAGGAAGGCCATTGGAATCTTTGCAAATAATCTACAGGACAGCAAATTCAGAGTATAAAGGACCTTAAAGAAACAAAAACCCAGTAACAGTTACTGGACTAATATTTACCATATGGCCCATATGTTTTCAAATGGCAGAAGTGCAATTCCTTTCCCACAGCCTATTCGCAAGAAGACCTGACAACCCAGACCCACAAAAATCAAAGAGTGTAATCTACTATAAATTCTGCTATGCTATATGGAATGAATATCTGTCAGACCTTTTTACTTAAACCTCTCTTCCTTTAGGAGAGCAGCATCTGGCCCTAAACTACACATTTAATTGAAAAATCCTTTAATAATAACATTAATTTTCATCATTTCATATCCTCTTGGTCCTTGACAGCTAAACACGCTAAGCATCTGCAAGCTTGAGCAAAGTGGGTGGGGGGGAATGGAGTGAGAAGGTAGGGGGAAGAGGAAGAGAAGAGCTGAGGATGAAAGATCAATGGGCATTGTTTGCAAAGGACTTGAATTAAGATAAAAACAGGTGTTGGGAGCATTGTCTGAGGAAAAGGATTTTTTTTAATTGATGACATTTCCATGCAGAATAATCCATTTTAAGTTTAACAAATGCAGCGTTTTAGGCTTGTCAAATGAACCATTTAGAAAAATAGCTTTCTAACTTGGAAGGTGACAAGGAGAGAGTCAAGAATTCTGATCCATGGGGTGGCTAGGTGGCGCAGTGAGCAGAGCGTCGGTCCTGGAGTCAGAAGGACCTGAGTTCGGATCTGGCCTCAGACACTTAATACACACAAACAAAAACCTAGCCATGTGACCTTGGGCAAGTTACTTAACCCCAATTGCCCTTCAAAAAAGCTAAAAAAAAAAAAAAAAGAATTCTGAGACTTCAGACCTAGTTTTCCACTGCTTTTTTAAAAATGATTTTATTTATGTGATTTTATTTAACCCTCTTTTGCCTGCTTATCTTTTCATATTGTCTGTTCGTTTCAACCCCATTTTTAAAAAACAGAAGTGGAGGAGAGGAAGGAGGAGAGCAAGGGAGGAAGAAAAAGAGGACACGGAGGAGGAAAATAAGGATGAGGAGGAAGAGGAGGAGGAAGAAAAGGAACATGATGAGGAAAAGGAAGAGGAGGAAGAGGAAGAGAAGGAAAAGGAGGAGGTGAAGGAGGAGGAGGAGAAATGGAGGGGGAAGGAAAGAAAAAAGGAAAGAAGAGAGAAAGAGAGATTGAGACAGAGAGAGACTCAGAGACATAGATTGAGATTAACTCAGGTTAGTTGAAATCCCTGGTTTGTACACACTTCCAGAAGGCTAAATACCCTTCTTTACAAGCAAAATCTGGGTACACTTCTCAACCAGTCTTAAGGGAAGAAACAAACAATTTGAGTTTGGTTTGGCTGAATTCCTGAAGCTATGGATATCCCAGAGTGCTATGCTAATGAGCTGCATTGGCAGCGCTACACCTGGTTCCCCAGGAGGATGGAGAGAGATATAAACCAGCAGCATGAAAAGAAAATGGGAGGAGAAGGAAATGGAGGGCTTGCAGAAAAGACTAGGATCCACCTCCTCGTGAGTCTGTGAAAGGCAAGAAAAAGTCACTCCTTTGTTTGACCTTAGCAAAGTCTCACTTGTGTCTCAGGAACCTTCTAGAGATAAAAGGCCAGACTCCTCTTTTTTTAAGGCCCCCCCCCCCCAGTTTGTTCACAGAAAACAATGTAACACTTTTGTTTGCGAACTGCACACACCCTGGGGTGTGGATTCCTCAGACTGTTGCCATGACTGGCCTGTCACACAGAGTTACCACTTCTGCACTTTCCCCCACCCCTCCCTACTTTCCTTCTTTCAAAGTGACCTAAATCTTCACTTCCATATTTCAAGCGAAAGATAACCCTGTTTCCCTTGGCTGGGGACTGGGAACTCTCATTTTAAAGTCAGAATGCCTCAGTAGAATACCAAATCTACCCGAGAAACACTGAGAATATTTTCCGTTTGTATTCAGGGCAGTTCTGATTTTCCTTGTTGTTTTATTTAAACCCAGTGGAAATGTGCTATTTAGCACAGGCAGCAGTGCATAGCAATAACTGTTTACACACAGCAAAATAGGAACAGAAGAAAGAGGCCCCAAATGAAAAAGGAGAGAGGGAGAGAGAGAGAGAAAGAGAGAGAGAGGGAGGGAGGGAGGGAGAGAGGGAGAGAGAGAGAGAAAGAAGGAGAGGGAGAGGGAGAGGGGGAGAGAGGGAGTGACAGACAGGGACAGAGAGAGATAGAGAGAGGGAACCAGACAGAGAGACAGAGACAGAGAGAAGGAGAGAGAGGAGAGTTAGAGATAGAGACAGAGAGAGGGAAACAGAGACAGAGAAAGAGGGGGACAGACAGACAGGGAGATAGAGAAAGAGAGGAGAGTGAGAGACAGACAGAGAGAGGAGAGTGACAGAGACAAAGAGGGAGAGAGAGAGAGAGAAAGAGAGAGAGAGAGAGAGAGAGAGAGAGAGAGAGAGAGAGAGAGAGAGATGAAGAAGAAGAAGAATTTCAGACAGACAGACATAGAAAGACAGAGAGAAGGATAGTGAGAGACAGACAGACAGGAAGACAGAGAAGGCCCATCTACAATTGCATTTGACACATTTGGAGGCAACTTCTTATCACTTATTTTACTGTAAAAATTCTCAAATAAATCTCTTGTTTTTAGATTTGAGGAGGTAGTGTAAGGTTTCTTCAGGTGGTCTAACTTATCTACAAAAATTTTTTTTCCTAAAAATTGAGTTATGCTGGAGTATGCTGGAGCCCCCTCATAAGTGCTCAAAAGGAAGGATTGTTAAATTTTCAACACAACCATTTACACCTCTGAAATCACTACAAATCAGGGCTTGATTTACTACTTTGTTGATTGCCTGGACTTCAAAAAGTGATAGAGAAAATGTTAATAATACAGACTAAACTTAAAAGTGTGGTTTGGTTTTTTAAATTTTTTTTTTCAGACAGCTGGTTATTAAACTTTTACCACCACACTCCTAGCTATACTACTTAGCTGTCCCAATAATTTCCAGGTGGTCAATTAGAATTAAGCCATCCAAGTCTAGAGTGGATGGATATTCAGATTCTGACTACACCCAGTAACAAGGCATCCAATGACTTCTTTATTAATAACTTGCATCACTCAGCCTTAGTTTCTTATCAGCAAAAGGAAGGTGTTGGACTAGATGACCTTTGCGGTCCCATTCAGCTCCAAATGGTGTGAGTCATTGTGATGCAATATGACTTACAGATACCAGAAACTCCTGAGTGAATCTACTGTTCTTGTAAATGCTGGTGTGGTTTTGCTACAGAAAACAATAGCAGCAACAACAAAAATGCCATATGAGCCCAGAAAACATCTTGCCTTCCTAATACACATCCACTCTGATATCCTTAAAGCCCACCTCAAATATCATTGCATTCAGAAAGCCTTTCCTGATCCCCCACTCTCTCCCTATCTCCTTTTTTTCCTCAGATCTTGTGTGTGTGTGTGTGTGTGTGTGTGTGTGTGTGTGTGTGTGTTTAACAGATTTACAGATGAAGATACAGGACTAGAGAAGGTAAGTAATTTGTCCAAGTGTCCAAGATCAAACAGGTCCTCTAGTTCCAAATGCAATTTTCCTCCATACTACTTCCCAAGTAATACTTACATAATATGGATAGAGTGCCAGGTTGTGGATAGAACACTCATCCTGGAGTCAGGAAAACCTGAATTCAAAACTGGTCTCTTACACTTACTAACTGTATAACCCTGAACAAATCACTTAAGTCCATTTGCCTCAGTTTCCCCATCTATAAAATGAGCTGGAAAAGGAAAAGGCAAACCAGTCCAGTATCTTTGCCAAGAAAATCCCAAATAGGGGCAGGCTAGGTGGGGCAGTGAACAGAGCAACAGCCCTGGAGTCAGGAGGACCTGAGTTCAAATCCTACCTTAGACACTTAACACACACACATTAAAAAAAAAAAACTAGTTATGTGACCTTGGGCAAGTCACTTAACTCCAATTGCCCTACCTTCCTCCCTCCAAAAAAAAAAAGCATTAAAAAAAAATCCCAAATGGGGTCATAAAGAGTAGAACACAACTGAAACAACTTCACAACAACAATATTTTTTACTGGAATTACCATAAACTTCAGGAGAATAGGGACCATGTCTTATTTAATTGTTGTTATCTTTCCCAGTGCCTGGAACAGTGCTCTATACAGAGGAGGGGATAGATTGGTTTAATTTAGTGGTCCAAGGAAGTGGGAGGGGTGAGGGGCAGGGAACATCGGATTCCAGATCACAATACTTTATGATTTAGAGTTAAAAGGGTGTCTATTTCACCTCCATTATCTTTCAAATGAGGGATCTAAGGCCCAGATATATGAAGTGACTTGCCCCCAGCCACACATAAATAGCAGGGTCAGATTTGAATGTTGGGTCTTCTGACTCCAGATATCTATGATCTTCATAATACTTTATGCTTTCCCATAGGCAGAAGACTTAACTTTCACACTTTAGGCTCAATTATCTATTCCCTGTGACTTTGCATGTTGCTTCACTTGTTTGGGATTCAGTTTCCTAATCTATCAAATGAGGGTGTTATATTAGTTGAAGTCTAAGGTTCTTTCTTAAGTTAAAATGTTTAAGAACTAAGTTACTGTAAAAGGCATATAGCTATTAGAAAATCTGAAGTATCCACCTACTTCACAGGTTTTGCCTTAATAGAGATAATATGTATATTTTTAAATGCTTGAATATTATTAAAAACAGCAGTGCAATACATATAGATACAATCTTAGATCAACAGAGTTCCTAAAAATAATCTTGAGTAAGTGGTCTTGGAAGTTGATAAGAATAAATGAACCATTCATCTACATTTATCAGTTATATGCCATACTAGATTTATAAATGTGATCATACACTTTTATAAATATATACATATGCATATATATATACACAAAAACATATAATATATACATCCTGGACATTTATAGAATCTCTTTATTATCCCATTCTCTTTGCCTCTTTTACTCATTCTGTGCTCAATTCCAGTGCCATTACAATAAATTATAAACACCCCTTCATTTTTTCTCATACTCTTTCCATCTTGCCTGAGGCTTCCTTGACTATTTCAACTGTGATGGTTCAGTACAGACATGTGTGCAGCTTTCCTTTCACTACAAGTGTTCCAAGAGCTCAAACCATAATGAATCCATGCTGAAATAGGAAAATTGATCTTTGTGCTTGCCATTGACCATCATTCCCTGTACATAGAATGACTGATTAAGGAAATCGTTCAAAAAAAATGGAAGATGAGTCACTGCTATAAATGCATTAACTTCTGAAAAGAAACCAGGATGGGTGCACATGGGGATGTGAGTGACTCCTGTGAGGTGAAGATAATGACAGAAAGGTTCTCTGAGTTTGACTGTTTTTACAACCTCTTCCATTCCCAGCTCTCAATTTTTTCATTCTCAAACTCCATAGACACTTTTAAGTCTTCCAGCTCATGAGAAGTAAAGTGGTCCAGTGGAAACAGTGCTAATTTCTGGGTCTGAAGACTTTGGTTTGGATTCTGGCTCTGCTCCTTCCCTGTGTGACCTGGAGCAAGTCACAAGGTCTCATGACCTAAGTTTTCTCATCTGCACCATGAGGGCATTATATGATACCTAAGGACTTTTTCACACTTAGTTATTGTGAACTCCATTAGCTTTTATTAGCTAACCAGTCATCAAATTAGGTTATTTCTACGGCCAAGTATATTTGGTATCCATCCTTCCCTTCTCCACGTTTGCACTGCCATCACTGTGAGCCAAGCTCTCATCCCTTCATACTTTGACGATTGCGATTGAATCCTAACTGGTTTCCCCTTCCCCTTCTTCAGTCTGTCCTTCTCTAGTCCATCTTGTACAGAGCCTTAAAATCAAATTTCTGAAAACACAGCTTTCATCATTTTATTCCATAGACCCAAAGGTTTTCATGGCTCTTAACTGACCTCAAGATAATTGTAAGCCATTCAAACTGGTTTTCAATACAGTACCATAACCAGAATGTTTTGTGCCCAGGGCCATCAGAATGAAACACCCTCAGTTGAGGAGGTAAGCTAGAGTAGGGGGGAAGGCAGAAGATGAAAGAGACTTGGGATACTGGGGCTGAAGGAACAGATGGGAAAGTAGGCATATTCACACATATATGTAAGTATAAATGCATATGTAGCTATGTATCTGTACACATATACACATACACATATATATGTGTGTGTGCACGTGTGTATACTTTTTTTTAAATTATAAGGTCTCAAAGATTTCCCAGGCCTCTTATCACCTTCAGAAAGCATGAGAACAGGGGTGGTTAGGTGGCGCAGTGAGTAGAGCACTGGCCCTGGAGTCAGAAGGACCTGAGTTCGGATCCGGCCTCAGACACTTAACACACACACAAACAAAAACCTAGCCGTGTGACCTTGGGCAAGTTACTTAACCCCAATTGCCCTCCAAAAAAAAGGCAAAAAAAAAAAAAAAAGAAAGCATGAGAACAGATCTCTCAACCTTCACAAATTTGTATCACCTATGACAAGGACTTCCTCCTTCCTTGATATAAACTTTCTCTGTATAAACATGATCTTGTCCCATCTTTGGTTTCTTTAGTGCCATTTCCATTTCCTCATGAACCATGTGTAGAGGCTTCTTAATATGGAAGTTACACTGTTTGTGATGGCAAAAATATTTTAATAAAATTTTTTTTAGAACTTTTATATTTTTTTCCTGCTGCCTTCTTTCCAATTTCATCCTTAAATTTCCCCAAAATAATTTTGCTTAATTGGGATTTTTAACATACTTTCTTTAAAACTTGTTTCCCCTCGATTGTTTTTTTATTTCTTATAAAGTTATGAGGGTCATAATCTTCCACTAATCTTCTGTAATATTTTACATGCATATTCCAAGCTGGTGTTTTCCTTGGCTGCTATCTATCTCTCTTTGGTGTATCTAGGGGAGAAACACTGATTGATTTGGTGGGTCCCCCATCTGCTTGATGGAATTATGGGGTATGGACAAAGGATGAGGAACCTTCAACCTCGAGGACACATGTGGCCCTCTAGGTCCTCGAGGGTGGCCCTTTGACTGAATCCAAACTGCACAGAACAAATCCCCTTAATAAAACGATTTGTTCTATAAAACTTGGACTCAATCAAAAGGCCACACCCAAGGACCCATAAGGCCACATGTGGGCTCAAGGTCACAGGTTCCCCAAACCTGCAATGGACTTTTATTAGACTGGAGCAAGAACAGAGACCAATTTCCCTATTTCAGCATGGATTCATTATGGTTTGAGCTATTGGAACACTTGTAGAAAAGGAAAGTTGTACATATGTCTGTACTGAACCATCACAACTGAAATAGTCAAGGAAGCCTCAGGGGTATTCTAAGTGGAGAGTAAGGGCACAGAAGCAGGAAAATAAGAAACATTTTTTAGGAAAGGCAACTAGTTCAGTTTATGTGATTTGCAGGGGACACATCCAGAAAAGGAAGTAGTTTCCAATAAGGCTGAAAAGGAAGGTTGGGGTAGAGTAATGAAAAGCTTGTAACAACTCTGCATGTTATTCAGTAAATGCTTTATTCATGAAAGCATTTCAGCTAGGAAATTCCATGTTCAAAGGTCGGATGACAAATAGCATATTGTCATATAGGATAGATTTGGAGGAAAGAAAGACTGATCCTGAGGAGATCAGTGAAACAATCATAACAATAGTCCATTTAAGGAATGAATTTCTGAATTAGCATGATGAAGCTGCAAGTGATATGAATTCTATTATTTCCTTTTACTAAAAGAGTTGACAATCAGGTATAAAAACATCTATGAAGAAGATATCTGTAAAGCCTGGACTATGGAAATGGAGAGTAGAAAAATGAGTCTAGTATGGGACATTGTCCTTCAGCTATTTGCCCAACTTCATTAAATTCCTAAAGCGCTCATATTACATGTAAATGTAATAGCAAGGCCTGTTCCCCACCCCCACCTCTTCCAAGAAGTATATAAGATTAACCTAGTCATAGTCACACCCAGTGGCTACACCCTCTAGACATAAGTTTCTTATAGATAAGCTTAGGTGACTCCAACGTACTACCTGAGCTCACCCTATATGTGCACCCCAGATAAACCCTCAACCCCTCTCCTTACACATAACTCCACCCTTCTAAAAATTGTATTAAAATACATGATTTTGTCCAATAGTCAGCCAGCCTTTGCCAGATCAGGCCAACAGAGGCAGACTCACTAGAGAGATGGAGGAGCCCACCTGACTCTGCCCAGGGGGAGCCATGGTCTGGCTTTGAGGGACCTTTCTGTACCTCTGTAAGCATGGACAGTTCCTAATGGACAGCTCCCATTGATCTTACCCAATACCATCCTTGGCCCTAGGCATTTACATCTGCCATTACAATAAACATCATGTATTGCACATCACTCCTGACTGGAACTGAGTTATTCATGGCACCTGCATGTACACGTTTGACGGTGGAAAATGCAGCAGGACAGAAAGGAAAGATATAGCAATATTATAGATGAGAATCAGAAGGTCTTACCAGAATTCCTCATTTAATTTTGTTTTTGACAGAGTACCTAAACTTGTAGATTAAAGGAATGTTATAGACAAGACTATATTTAGATTTCAGCAAAGCATTGGATGAAAAGCATTTTGGTATCCTTAGGGACGAGACAGAGATATACAAGCTAGGGAAAGGATAAATCGTTTAGTTAGTTGGATTCTGAAGTAGTTGGAAAAGTTGGTCCCCAAAACAGTCAATAATGTCTCTTAATACAATCCTTAATCAAGTTCTCTAGTGAAATTCTCCAGGAATCTTTGACTAATTATGTTCTACATTTTTATCAATGATTTTGAAGAAGCTACAGAAGACATACTTATAAATTTACAGGTGGCACAAAGATGGCAAGGATTCTTAATATGGTAGATGTCAGAGTCAGAATCCAAAAATATCCTGACAATACAAAGTAATTGGCTAAATGGAAGAAGATGAAAATTGAATAGGGATAAATGAAAAGTTCAAAGCCATTTCAAAATATCAACCACACTCAGGAAGGGGATAGTATGACTATATAGCAATTTCTGTGAATAAGAAATGGGAATTTTAATGGGCTGTTTCAAGTGTGATATATCCATTCTTCAATGGATCTGTGATCTCACTGTAGTGTACACTTCCTCCATAAGATACATAAGTCATTGCTTCTCTTGACTTCTAACCTTGTGAGAGCCTTTGTTCCTCCATAAATCTCCCATTGAGGGTCCTCCAAAAAAGCTAGGGACAGACCTCCTTTTGACATTTTTATATATCTTTTGATATTTCTAGAGTAACAGTGGAGCACACAGTCTGTCCTTCCTTTATCCTTCCCACTCCTACATGACCCATTGAACTCCTTTTACAGTTATTTTCTTTGATATCTTTTATACTATTTTTCTTATATAGTTTCAATGCTGATATGCTGCAGGCTGCTCAAGTCCCCCATGCCTCTCCAATGCCCTTTAGATGACTTGCAATTTTAATTCTTTGTAGATTGGCATTCCATGATTTAGGGCAGTTAGGTGGTACAGTGCATAGAGTGCTGTGCTTGGAATCAGAAAGACTCATCTTCCTGAGTTCAAATAGAGCCTCAGACACTTATTAGCTGTATGACCCTGGGCATGTCACTTAACCCTATTTACCTCAGTTTCCTCATTTATAAAATGAATGGGAAAAAGAAATGGCAAACCACTACAGTATCTTTGTCAGGAAAACCCCAAATGGGGTCAACAAATGACTAAAAAATGACTAAACAACGTGATTAGAAATCATATAGTATCGTGAGAAAAACCTCAGAGATAAAAAGACATGTTCCTTTTTTTTTTAAGGGAAAAGGTTGGGGCCATTAAAAACAATTTTCCAAATGCAACCTTCCTTCATTAAAAAGGACATGTAAGAGAAGTAATAATTCCATTGCACTTTGGTTTTGTTTTGTTTTTTCAAATCACATCTAGAATATGGAGGTCAATTCTGACCACTACATAATAAAAGAGAGGGTAGAAAAAATAGACAAGTATATAGAATATGATGTCTAACTTGGTGACATGACTGGTGATTGTGGCATATAACATCCTACAAGTTATCTCCCTCTCATAGAGGAGGAAGCTGAGGCCCAAAAGAGCAAGTGAATTGCCAATAGTTATATGTCTTGGAAATCTCAGAGGTACAATCTAAACCCTAGTCTTCCCTTTCCTAACTCTATCCCCTATGGTATTCTGCCTTCCTGTTTAATCTGAGGAAGGGAAAATATGGGGGTTATCTGATTGTAGGCTTCAAGTATTTTAAGAACAATCACTGGGGAGATGGGAGCAGGGGCAGAAGGGAGCAGTGTTAGGCTTGTTCTCCTTAGTTCCAAATGTGTGTTGTGATAGGTAACATGTTAGGAAATAGATAACATGCTTCATCTTAGTTTCTCTAAAGACATAATTGATGGTTGAATTGATAAATATTCCTTAAGTCTTTTAAATTTGGTTTCCTTTACAATTTTTCTATCATTTCTTAAATTGTTCTCCTGGTTCAATTCATTCTATATCAGTTCATACTGCTGAGGATTTTCTGAAATCAACTTTTTCATACTAAAATTTACCCATTAATTGGGTAAGATTTCTCTTCTAAGCTATTAATTTTCCTTTTAATTCTTTCTTCAAAAGCTTATCATCAATTTTAAAACTTATTTTATATCTGCTATGTATTCAGGTCTTACTTTTAGAAAATTCTTTTTGTTTGAGTATCTGCTTAAAGCTATTATGGAGTTTCTATTTCTTTGAGGGGGGGATAATGATATTTCCAATAATTTTTGTGCTAGTAGATGTTTGCTTTGATTTACTCCTTTTTCCTGCTTTAGTTTTTTTCCTGAATTGGGGCTAGGCTCCATCCCCTGCTAAACTGTTGGTTAAGGTGTTTGGCCTTGCTTAGTCTTATCCTGTCACCTGAACAAAACTTCTCTTCCCCCTAAATCATGTAAGTTGAAAGTGCTGTCATTTTCAGGACCTTTCTGGAATCTTAGGACCAATTGTTTGAAACTTTCGTGCTGACAGGCCTGGGGAGTGTTTGAGTCCTGTGGTAGAGGGCTAGTTATTGTAGTAGTGTACCCTGGCACTACCAAGGTCTCATGTTGGAGATTTCTGGTGGGAGCTCTTTTCTCTCTCTATCTTCTATCACAGAGCCTTGTAGGCTGAACATGTTTCTAAGCCACACATGTAGGGTACCCTACTCTGGTACTGGCTGTGCTGGTACTCCTCTTTCCTATTGCCCTTACGTTGCTGACCCACCACTTGTGCAGATCTGGGGTAGAAGAAGTTACTGTAGTTTCTCATTTGAATTCTTGATCATTGCTTAGTATAAATTGAACTTCAGGTTTTCCTAGAGTAGGTAGGTATACAGCATCTGGGCAATCTACCTCTCAATCAAGCTGCCATCTTCCCCCTTTACTTTCCTTTAATCTTTTTTCATGGACTGGTTTTTGTCAGTTCCATTGGTCTCTCAGTAGCAAGTCAATGAGAAGGTGAAGAAATAAATCGAAAGGGGTTAAAGCCCATCGATTTGGTTATGTTTTAATGGTTCTAATTTTTTTAAGTGTAGAGATTTTGGTTGATTAAAATAATGTTTTAGGATTGTCTCTACATTCTTTTTTTTGTGAGGCAACTGGGGCTAAGTGGCTTTTGCCCGGGGTCACACAGCTAGTAAGTGTCAAGTGTCTGATCAAAGGCAGGATTTGAACTCAGGTCTTCCTGACTTCTGGGCTGGTGCTTTATCCACTGTACCACTAGCTGCCTCTCTATAGTCTTAATTAGTCATATATTTCTTCTTTCATATCATCATGGGTAGCTAAGAATTATTTTAGAGAGACGAAGCCTCAATTTAATAATGGCCTGGAGAGCAGGCCAAATAGTCGGGAAAACTTGAATTTAAGCCTCCCTTCTGAAACATATTGGCTATGTGATTCTGAGTGAGTCACTTAACTTTTCAGTGTCTCTAGCAACTCAATAAGATGCTAAGTTGTAGAAAAGATATTGATCTACATTGGTAGGGAAAATTTTGACACTTGGGAGTTTTGAACAACATTGAAATCACAACTATAAACCAAAAAGCTAAGAGCCAACCATCTTAAAAAATTCAGCTAATGTGACTGAGAAATTTTAAAACGTTTTCTCTAATTTTTTTTTTTGCTTTTTGGAGGGCAATTGGGGTTAAGTAACTTGCCCAAGGTCACGCGGCTAAGTTTTTGTTTGTGTGTGCGTTAAGTGTCTGAGGCCAGATCTGAACTCAGGTCCTTCTGACTCCAGGGCCAGCACTCTACTCACTGTGCCACCTAGCCACCCCTTCTCTAATTTCTTATTGTTGCAAAATGTATTTTTCTCTCTACCTAGTTGAACTGACTTACTTAACTCAATTATCCTATTGAAAGATTTTGAAATTTAAAATGCCAGTTTTAAACTCTAGCTTTCCCAAAGTAAGTATACTGATTTAAATATATTTCATGTAAAGGTCAAACCTCAAATAAAAGCTAAGAAATTTCCTTTTTCAGTGTCATATTTGCACACTCCATAAATAGGGAGCAAGACAAAGGTCCTTAGAAAGCAAAAATGCGAATGACATAAAAAAGCGTAATTTAATATCATGTTAACTCATTCTATATGATACAAGGTAATGCTGCATCACGACAAAGACATGGTGCAAAGTATTCCCATATGATTTCAGAACCATTAATATGAGAATTCCATATTTCATAACATCAACAAACCAGATGAACCCCGTCCACTTAAAGCAGAGAACAGTGAAAGAACAAATATCTTGTGAAGAGTGGAAATGAGAACAATGTGTCTGAGGTTAAACAGTGGAAATAAGTTGCGGATGTTGTGCATGAAATAATTATTTCTGCAGCGCCATTGCTGCATTTAGTTTATAAGCATGTCAGAGTGTACAATCCGGGCATATTTCACAAAGAGAAATGCCAATCTACATGACGTACATGGAGAAGCCAGTGAATCTGAAGCAAGGCTCTATAAAAGGATCATTCAAAAATGTAGCTTTTTTTTTGATCTGACTACCTCTACATAAGATGTGCCTATAATTCATTTAGTCAAATTATAAGCTACTTATGAATCAAATATTTTTAGAAGCTGTTTGGTAATCTAGAAGGATCCTGTGATATGTTAAAATGGATAGAGGAAAGAAAAAAGACTCTTGGGAAACTTTTTAAAAGGCCCAAAAATTAATAGCATGAAATATATTCTTTTTTCCTTATGGATAATTGCATAT
This sequence comes from Gymnobelideus leadbeateri, assembly GCA_011680675.1. NCBI lineage: Eukaryota > Metazoa > Chordata > Mammalia > Diprotodontia > Petauridae > Gymnobelideus > Gymnobelideus leadbeateri. Next base: position 18,455 of record WOXC01009098.1, read on the forward strand.
TTTCTAGATTTTTATCATTTTTTAAACCATACTTGAGACTTTATGGGTATAGGTAGCTCCCAGTAAGGAACTTCCTTATTCAAAGCAGAGAGGCACCTTCTCTTCAATGTATAGTCTTTGAGAAATGACTGGAAACATTGGGATGTTAAATGACTTGACCAGTGTAAAGCAGCCAGCATACAGTAGAGGCAGGACATAAATATATCCAGGTCTTCCTGACTCTGAGACCAACTCTAATCATTGCAACAAACTGTCTCACTATTATTATCTAGACTTTCTTAAATAGGTCTTTGTTTCACATATTTGAAGCTGAGAGGGCCCTTAGAAGTCATCTAGTTCAACCTACTCATTTTATAGATGAAGAAACTGAGGCCCAGAAAGGTTAAGTAATTTGCCTAATATTATCATACAGGTTGTAAGTGACAGAACTAGGATTCAAAGCCAGGTCCTCCAACTTCATATCCATGAACCATTATAAGACTTTGAAATGTGCTCCATTAGATTAAAGGCCTTTTGTTTTTCTCTCCATTTTCTTTTTCCTAAGAGGTCTGGGATTCTTGGAATGATGGATATCAAATAAATTATTTAAATACCAACATATATGTATTTATACGTTGATATTATGGGTGTGTTTGTATGTAAATAAATGTGCATATGTGCATAGACTTATGTATAATATCCTAAGATTTGAGAGCTAGAAAGGACTTTAAAGATCATTTACTAATTTTGTAGATGAGGAAACTGAGGTCTCTGTCAGAGCAATCACCTAAGGTTACATAATGATGTAACTGACTTTCAGTCTATAGCTTTTTTCTAGCATAGAAAGGGCTTTACTATATCAGTGCAACTGAGTTTTTAACAAAGACATTAGAAATTATATGGAAAAATTAATGTTATCCCAGTTGTGATTGTCCCCTTGAAAAGCAATGCATTTTTTCTCATTCTTGTCACTGTTATTTTAGAAGCACCTTCAAAACTAGTGCTATTTTCTCTTAGATATTCTTCGGGATTAAGAACAGAGAATCATTTCATTCTTTGTATTTGTGTCTCTTGGAGCCTAGACCATTGTCTGACCTGTAGTAGGTGCTTTTGATTGATTTGGTTTTATTTTTGGAAACAGTCTAAAGTTATTTGAAACTAAGTCTGCTGAAAAAAGTAGATAATCAAACTGAATCATTGCAGTCTTGTGTTCAAAACCTTGTGTAGCTATAAAGTAATGCAACCAATTTCCTGGCAACATGGCTTGAAAATTAGCTTGGAATAAAGTTCTCTCTTTCCCCATCCCCCCTCAAAAAAAAGTTCCAAAACTGTTTTGATCAATAGTGAAAAAAGAACTAGAATTTTAGTTAGAAGACCTATGTTTGAATCCTAGCTATATCATTTAGTTACTGTGTGATTTTGGCTAAGTCACATTACTTTTGAGGTCTCAGTTTTTTCATCTATAATAAATAAGAGGGTTGGAATAGATCAAGTCTAAGGTGTTGTTGTTGGCAGTTCTAATATTATTTGATGGATGCCAGCATTGTCTGAGCAAATGGATAGCCTCTCAAGGTAAATCTTTAAAGGATAACATTCATTGTTGGATAGATGAGCATTTTGGTTTTGGAAAAATCAGTGTCCTTACTTCATGGTCACACTTTATATATACTATATTATATATATATATATATATCACACAGAAAACATTTGGGGAATACATATCAACTCTTCTATTATTTTTTTTCCTTTTGACCCACATAAAGGAAGTTATATAGACCCATTTGAACAGCTAAACAGATTTCAGACATCTTGAAAGATTAAAACAACGTATAATCTTGGACAATATAACAATTCTTTACCAAGAAAAGATATATTAGAAACATTTTTCTTACTGGGTCCCATAAACTCAAAATTTATCATCAGAACTAGAAATGTTTTCTGAATCTCTAGCTCAATAAATCCAAGTACAAACATGTGGATTTTTCCAGTCAATAGTATTTACAAAGGACTTTTACAATCAGTTATTTGTTAAGCTACATACCATATTGAAGCTGATGAAGTAAATCTACTGTCGTGCATTAGGTTGACTTGTTCCTTTATGATTGCTAGTACTGTATCCAACAGGCTACTCTCTATAGGTCCTCCACTCTTCTCCCCCTTACCCCCTTAAAGTCCCAGTGACTGTGGTATTTCTTTTATCTGACTTCCTCCTTTATTCCATCAGTATTTTGGTTTATATTGTTGGCTGGGCTCAGAACACCTACAAGTAGAAGACAGAAAATTGTGAACATAGGCAACTGATAGGGGCCTATGATTAAAAATCCTGAAATAGAAGTGAAAAAAGCTACTTTTTCCCTCCCTTAATATAAGTCAGTCCAACAACTTTGTAAGTATCTTTACTCTTATTTCAGTCCCCATTAAAGGAAGAAGAAAACTCACAAGACCTCAAAAGGCCATGACCATTTCAGATTCTGACTTATGATGCTTTCCTCTGACCTTTCTTTTAGGTTTCTTTTGTCTCCCTTTTCAACTTCCTTCCTCAATTCTTGGTCTTCCTTGTTTTATTTTGCTAGCATCAAAAGCGTTTTTACGCTAGTATTTTGCTTATAGTAGCATCATTACCACTCACCCTCTGATACAAGTAGGGGACTGTTGCTATTTATATATTAATTACCATATCAATTAAAAACAGAAAATTACACTTACAAATTTGAAAGATGCCCTTCATATGCTATTTCTAATATTAATCCCTCAGTATATGCTTTCTACACACAGGGACATCTGAAATGAAGGCAAAAGGAGCTCACTTTTTATTATTCTGAGATGGAAACATAAGTCAATTTAAAAGGGACTAAGTACAGAATTAGAAAGAAACCTGAAAAGATGGTATACATCTAACAGCATACTGTGTCACCATCCAAGAAAAACAGTATCAAGAAATTCTAGAATTTTGGTAGCTACTTTCTTCTTCTCTGGACCTCAGAGTTCAAGGATACTATTTAAGATTAGCTATTACACTACAAAAAGGTTTCTTTTGGTCATTCTGTTACTAAACCAAAATTATATCAATGAACTTTACTTAACTGCTTACACTTTTTTCTGACTATCATATCAAAAAATTTACCTTTCTCTTTTTCCTTGTTAAGACCTGAACCTTCACAAAAATAATAATTTCACTCATAAGTATTGCATTGCTGAATCGTTTTGTTTTGTCCTTCTTAAGCCAAACTTGGTCATCCTTTAAATCAGTAATTAGTATTTTTAAAAGCTTTCATAGACTAAAAATAGGCAGTTTCTGATAGTATTAATTAATTACCTTCAGAAATGCAAAGATAAATTTAATTTCTTCAAGGAGATAGCATTATGTGGGCTGAAATTATAATGGAAAATAAATTAATCCAAATCATAGAGAGACACCATGATGCAGTCTAAATAACACTGACTTTGAAGTTCAAGGATGAGGGTCCACCTTTGTCTCTGATTTTGGACAAGTCACATAACTTGTTCAGGCTTCAGTCCTATTATCTACAAAATGAGTACTTTGGTCTAGATGGCCTTTGTGATCCTTTTCAACTTTAAATCTGAGATCCCAAATTTTAAGGTCAATCAGTCAACCAGCATTTATTTGAGCTCCTACAATGTGTCAGACCCTATGCCAAGTTCTGGGGTTATAAAGAAAGGCAAAAATCAGTCACAGCTTCCAACCAGTTCATAGAATTATGGGGGAAATGACACATAAACATCTATGTATAAACAAGCTCTACACAGGATAAATTAGAGATAATCAACAGAGGATTGTTGGAAACCTCCTATGAAATGCCAAACCAGAAGGAATTGGAGACACAACTGATCTTATTTTTATTTCCTCAAAATTTTAAATGTCATGAAACATTGTCATTTCATCATAAAAATCTCTCTGAGTTCAATGGTCTATTGAATGTAATATGATTTTCATGACAAAAATTTTTAAAATAATATTTCTTTTTCACATTTTTGTATGAAGATTTGGATGGCAGGGAAGGAAGTAGGGAAAGCAGGAAGGTGAAAGGAGTAGGCCTGGCTTTAAGTACAGGTGGCAAAGGCAGCTGTTTCTGTGATGTAATTCAAGGGGGAAAAATTTTCCATACCAGTTTGGCACAGTTCAGTAAAACCAGTCCCACTTTTGGAAATAGGACTTTGGGTTAAGATACTATCTCCAGAAGGCCATTGTTAGAAAGCTCTCTTGTAGGAGATGGTTGGCCTTTATGACCTAGTCTTCCATTAACATAACAGCATGAATTTTCTTTCAGGTACCTGGGCAATCAGGTTTGATTGCCCAGTTTAATCAGAAAGAAAAATTTGGAAATTATATAGACAACAAAAGAGGCAAAAATTGGTTTTTCTGTACCTCTTTTCTTGGAAACTCCAGAGGTCTCCAAGACAGGCTTGCCCCCACAGTAAAGTGTGCATATTTCCAAGAACACAGTCCCAGTCTGTAGACATTTTAGTTACAGTACCCTCATTTTCAAGTAAGGCATCCTCCCACAAGGGCCTGTTTGCTAAATAAACATTCTAAGCCAATGGAACATCTTATCTTAAGAGTGTCCCAAGGGAATATAGGCATGCCTTTATCTGGCATTAGGTACTGCTTCCAAATATTCCAGGGATGGAGATATAGATTAACCAGCAACAGCATTTGAATAAGAATCCATCCTCTAATAAATTAAGCTAGCTGTCACCTGGGACAACTGAGAGCCCTAAGGGAAAGAAAAGGGGTCAGGTAAGTGAAAGAGGTGTAAGACTCCAGGAAACTGATTGATTAAGGATTGGGCTGGGAAGTAAGGTGCCAAAATGGGAAAGGTCCTAGCAATCTGAATAACAAAGGCACACTCAAAATACCTAATAATTTAGCCTAAAGCTAACCCTAGAAATAAACATCTGGTTAAATGCCTGGATTGAAGTTGACTTAAGGGAATCTGTCTTGATCAGAAGCTCTGTTCACAAAAATGATATTTCCTTTCTCTGGTGTTCCCTCTATTGTCCTGGTTCATTTTAGGTTTATCTCAGTTGTTTTCCTGTTCTCTTTCTTTCTTCATTGAACCTCATCAAGCATTGAAACTGGCAGACAGGGCTGGGCATGCCCAGTAGTGAAGTCAGATTGTGGTTGCAAGTGAGAAACTATAAGACAGTAATGGGCCAGGAAACCCATTACAAAGAAACAACTGTCTTCTCTTTTAAATCCCTCAGCCACAGCTAAGCAAGGACCCTTCCAAAGCATGTTAACCAAAATGTTTTGCCAGGCCAAACCCATTGTGCCACCCAAAGCCATACTCACAGAGTACTCGAATTGGGAAAAGTACCTGTCCCCACCCCTTCCCACCTCGATGCTGTTTTAGAGAAAAGATGAAGAGAACTATAGGATCATGGGTTCATAGATTCAGAGCTGGAAAAGCATCTCAAAGGCCATTTAGTTCAACTCTCTCATTTTACTCATAAGGAAACTAAGGATCAAGGAGGAAAAAAATATAGGGGAGAAGAAAGAAAGAAAAGAAGAAAGGGTAAGAGAGGGAAAAGGGAGCTTGCTATATATTTGTGGGGTGGGATGAAGATAATCATTAAAAAGGAAGAAAAGAAAAAAAAACACGCTGACTTCTCTCTGTATTTCCCTGCCCCCCTTCATTTCCTCTCTCCCCACCATTCTCAATGTATTTTTTTTTTTTGCTGATTTTCCTACTCCTAACAGAGTAGGAGCATAAAAAGCCCATTATCTCAGTGTCTTACTACTAGATTTATGGTCAAACTTGTCATCTAAGATTCTATATGGCCAAGCCAGTTTTTATGATTTATTTTTTGAAATATTATCTTTCCAAGGAGTAAGTAAAGTATCAGTGACTAGGTGATATCTAAAGCTTTCATTTCTAGAACTCTGGGATTTTTTTAACCTAATTAGCCATACCCAGTTTAATCATTTTGTGGCTAAGCCACAAGCTTTGTGGCTGTTTACAATCTCTTGAAGTTTGAAAGACTCAGGAATGGCCATGGAAGCAGTCATTTTGTACTCCTGCTTCTTTTCCTACCAAGATCATGGCCTTGAGAAATGAACACAGGACCAGATGCCAAGCTTCAGAGAGGCCAAGTATTCCTCTCTCCTATACATAGACTTTATGAGGAGTTCAAACCAGTATTCTCCAATAGAATGGGAGATTGCAGAGGAAGGTTTATAATCATAGTTTTACCAAAAACCTGGAAAGGACTTTAAAGTTTATGTAGTCTAAGCCCCTCATTTTATAAAGAAATTGAGAAGAAAAGTCAAATGACTGTCCCAAGGCCATGTAAATTGTTAATCAGCCAAGCTGTGGTTCAGAACCAGTCCTGTAATTCCAAATGTAGCATTCTTTTCAATATACCATGTTGCCTCCCTAAGTCACTATGCTGTTTCCCTCTTTCTTCAAATAAGTTTTAAGTAACAGATGCTGCCAAGATCTGATGAGAGGGATCATTCATTAGGGAGTTGTCACAATCAGATTTCTACTGTGGGTATAAATATTAAAAACTTCCATTTTATTAAAAATAGTTCATTACAGAAGAATTGTCTACACAAGGTCTGCATTGCTGAAATGAGAGAAACTCAATGAGAATATATGTTTTTGTGAACAAATTTTACTGATCCCATATTTGGAACTTTGTGCTCTTCTCACCCTTTCCCTTCTTTAAACTATATCCAAGCCACATAAAAGAATAGAGCCCAGACAACTCCCCTAATTTCCTCCAACACCTTCACTACATTAAAACCAGAGACGTAAGAATTCCAGAATGCTTTCTTTTGTTCCCAGGCAGCACTCCAATCTCCCCACTTCTTCATAGAACTTAAAAACTTCGTTTTCCTGCTAACTCATCTTTTGTATTTACTCACTTAAAAATGATGAGAAGAAAGTAGAAGTTCAGTATGGACTTTTTCATCCCAAGTGATGATGCTTTTCCGGAGTCTAATATGTAACTTTCCTCTGGAATTTGGTCAAGGAATTTTCCTTAATTGTGGTCTTTAGAGCCTGCCAAAAAGGTCAATTGCTTGAGAAATTAATTTTTTTATTCATTAAACATTTTTTTCAAGGTAGAGAATTTACATCTAAAAACCTAAGTCTAAAAACAACTCACAGCTTGTTAAGAATATTTATATAAAATAAAAATGTGTGGGAATAACTGCCATATTGATAGACAGTTATAATGTTAAGGCTGAAAGGGAACATAGGAAACATCTAGTTATCTATCTCATTTTACAGATGAGGAAACACAGAGCTAGATAAGGGAAGTGCCTCTCAGGTATCTTCTATAAAACAGAAGTTTTATTTAAGTGATTTTTTTTTTTTTTTGGTGTTGGGGGTAGGGGGAGGCAGGAATGGATGGAAACTGGGGTTTTCTTTTTAGCCTAAATCTGTAATTTTCATCAGTGAAAAGAATAGAGAATATGGACATTTGCCCCAATGATACAAAGTTGAAATTCCTACATAACATATAGTCTTTATAGATTTGCCTGTGGTACTTACTGAGAAATTATAGACTCTCCCATGGTCACACAGTTAGTATATGTCAAATGTAGGCCTTTGCCAAACTCAGATCTTCCTAACTTTGAGACTGGCTCTCTGTCCACTGAGCTACAGGGCTACAACTCAGTAGAATGCAGGGAGGATTGTAAATATATAAGGAAATAAGCAGGAAACACACAGGCTGCTTTGAGATTGAAAAGTAGAGCAGATAAACTAAAAGCAGAAATTGAATAATCCTGTAGAATCTCAGGAGAATACTCTTGTTTTCAGAACTATGCCAGGAAATACATGCATGATGGGTGGCCTAGCTTCATGTCTTTGAAATCTCTAACTTTTCACCTGTTTTGAGGCAAAAAACAAAGGGGGTTATTAACTTTCAAAAGAAATGGGAGACCCTAGGCAACTCAAATAGTCAATTCTAAATATCTATGTCTCCATACTGTGAAACATTTAAATAATGGTTATCATTGGAGTTCCTCTGTTAAGTCCCAAATGGTTGAATGAAGATCTGAAGGGTTTGAGGAAAAGAAATGAATTATCTGCTTTCCATTACATGATGGTCTTACTATTGGGATACATCTGGATTTCTGATTACACATCCCCCCCTCCCCAACCACCATCGCCACCACCACACACCCCAGTGAAGAGAATGCCTGTCTAGCAGGTCAAACCAGCTGAGGGCTAGCCAGCTCCAATTACTGACCTGACCTGCTTCTAAACTAGAAAAAGAGAGACAGGAGGGAGAAAAGAAAAAAAAAAAAAAACAACACGCTTTTTCACTCAGTCTTAGAAACTTAAGTGTGGGCATGGAGGACGTTTTTTTTTTTCTTGATTAATTAACATTCCTTATTCAAATTGCCCTTTAGTATGTAGTCTTTAATTATAAACAAAATAATGCCTTACTTCCTCCATAAAGCAACACTCAAAGAGATGGAAGAAAAGAAGTCTAGGCTTTTTTATTTCTGTAGTAAAACACATACACACACACACACACACACACACACACACACACACACACACCCCACACATAGATACATGCATACACACTCACATGCAAATAGACACAGAAGCTAAGCAATGCCAATATGCATTTAGTACTTGATTTGTACTATTTAGTGGGGGGGAAATGGTGTTTTTCAAAGCATGCAGAGCCTACTAATATATTTTCAAGCCTTGAAAATACAAACAATAACATAGAGCCTAGCTCCAATTTCAAATCCAGTCACTGGACTGGGTCTATGTTAATAATACTACCTAATCTATTGACCATCTTGAATTTTCTAAAATATTTTAGCTCTATGTCAGGAAACCCTACTTTCACTGTCCTATTTGTGGATAAGCTTCACAGCATCTCTCAAAATATCTGATTTACATTCCACAACTTGCATGGAAATAACCTACTAAAAAGTAAATTCAGTTCTTTTCAGTAGTGTCTGATTTTCCATGATCCCATTTAGGGTTTTCTTGGCAAAGATACTTGGAGTGGTTTGCCATTTCCTTCTCCAGTTTATTTTACAGATAAGAAAACTGAGGCAGATGGTGACTTGCCCAGGGTCACACAGCTAGAAATGTTTGAGGCCAGATTTGAGCTCAGGAAGACTTGTCTCAGCCCCAGGACTCTATCCAGTGGGCCACCTAACTGCCCATACAAAAAAGTATAGATAAAGCTAATCTTTTGTAGAAAGAACATAAATCTATCATGAACACCTTCATGTTTTCAGTCAATTGTTTTGTTTTAACATATAACAGCTTGAATAAAGTTCTATTTCTGTTCAAGGACATATTTAGATTAACTAAATAATACATGCTCCAATCTGTGCCCTTGGCATGTCTTAAGAGTGATATTAGGCTGCTAGGTGATACAGAGGATAGAGCACTGGGCCTGGAATCAGGAAGATCTCAATTCAAATATCATCTCAGGCACTTTATATAAGTGCTGTGTGACTCTGGGCAAGTCACTTAACCCTGTTTGTCTCAGTTCCCTGATCTGCAATGAGTATGGAGAAGGAAATGGCAAAACACTCCAGTATCTTTGCCAAGAAAACCCCATATGGAGTCACAAAGAGTCAGGCATGACTCAAACAACTGAAAAACAAGAAAAGAGTCATTACATATAACTGAACATCAATACCTTGAAAAGGTAAATCCATTTGAAAAGTTCATTTTCCAGACAAGAAGACAAATTTCCAATATGATTCTGCTAACATCATACATTTAAAAAAAATACTATCTTGATGTTATATACCAAAATAATATGCCATGCGATAAAATGTCTTTCATTTGAAATTTATCCTTCAGGCTCATGGAATCATTGATACAGAGTTCAGCTGTGCCTAGCTCCCTGGGATCTATTGCTAAATTTTCATGCTACAAATCAAAGTTTGATTTATTTTGTTGATTGTCTAAACCTAATGATATGATGGATAAAATGTTAATAATGAAGCTTAAACTTAGAAGTGTGTGTTATATACACTTTTGGAGAAGATATTTTTTGTTGTCATTTTTCCCCTCTTTCCCTCCTAAAGCCAATTGTTAAGCATTTCCCATTATACCCCTAGATCACAGTCTCTAAGAAAGCAGTGGCATATAGTGGAATTCATGCTGTATTTGGAGACAAAGGAACATATTTGGATCCTAGGTATACCATTTAGTAACTGTGTGACCTTGGACGGGTTACTAAATATTCTCTGGGCCTCAGTTTCCTCATTCATACAATAACAGGGTAGGACTAGATGACCTTCGAAGGCCTCTTTCCAGCTCTGAATCTAAAATCCAATGAGCACATTACTGATGAGCCCCAGATTACACACTGAGTTATGACTGGGTCCAATCTTTGATGCTCTAGCTCCATATTGTTTCATTTAGAGGATAACAAATCATTCCAAGTAAGTGAATACCAAATTCCTGGAACTTTTGTAAAAAGGATTAGAACTACTCAGTAGATACTAGTTTTATAAGCTTTTAGCTAAATAGCACATGTACATATTCATTTGGCCTCAATCCCAATTTCCCCACACACACCCCTTTCCACACCCTCTCAGGGCTCTGTTTCTATGAGTCTATTTACAAACCTTTTTAAACCTGGAAAGTTCCCTAAGGGAGTTAGGGTGGGGTTGAAAAGACCATCACATTCAAATAATTTTAATAAAAAGGTCACCAGAAGTATTGTTTTGGATGTTTTAATTAGCCTGGTAAACAGCATAAGGGTTATGGAGTAGCTGATGAAGAATTACACCGAAATTCTCCTTCTCAGCAGCTGCTCATTCAGCAGACTCTCCTTTGCTGCCATTTTTCTTACACTTGAGGTCAAGATTCATCAGTCTGAACTTCCTTTCTGACAGCATTCCCACAGCAAACCAAACATTTATAATTAAAAGTTTTCAGCCTGCCAAGGCAGGAAGTTACTGCCTGGGCTGTGTTCCTGATTTTCATTCTGTTCACTTGCTAGTTTTAAAACAAAATGCCTTCTATCTTACCACCTGCAGTGTAATTCAGACCTCACCTCTTTGTCCCTCGATGTCACTCCCACACAAGACAAGTTACACCCACACTTCGTTCAACTAGTTATCTCTCATTATGAACTAGTTCTCTTTCCAGGCGTTCATTCAAATTAAGTTAGAATTCTGCTTTGTTAAAATTCACAAAGAGTAAAAAATGGGTGAGAGGGTAGAAAGAAAAAAAACCTAAAGTTTCAAAGTCACCCAATTCACTGAAAACTCTGACTTCACATATTCAACATAATATCTACCACGTGGGGGTGTGCTTAAGAAAATGTAAAACATTACTGCTAAAAATAACAATGTCACCAACAATTGAATCCTAAAGGGGTTAATGTTGTAAGCCTTACTCCCAAAAGCTACCAAAAAAGATTTCTCATCTTCGAGTGACCATGAAAATTTACTTCTAATAGTTAATCAACAACACATGGCATTGTTGATGGTATGAAGGTATTATTTCTTGAAACTAAAAAATGTTGTTAGAGATGATTTGCAATTGATGACTCAGTAGTGCCACCTTAAAGATTACCTTAATGGTATAATTCATTATATACACTAATACTAACGTTCAGCTTTCCACTTTCAAAGCTTCATTCTTTCCAAAAGGAAAAAAAAATGCTGTGATAATCAGGATGTCTGAAATTAGTTGTTTGCTTCTTTTAAGCAAAGAAAAAAATTCATCTCAGCTGGAGGGTCACTGGATCATGTTTCAACTGATGGTTTGCTCCTGCATAATTATAGTAAATCTGACTAAAGCAAAAAGCTTCAATGATAATGTAACACACTTGAAACATATCCTACGACTGATCATTGGCAGTGACCCTCATTATATTCTTTTTATGATCTGCAACGTTTGAAACATGCATTTTTAACTTTAAATGAAACCCACCAATTTTTAAAGCTCTTTCCTCCTCATCCAAACCACACAAACAATTAAACATGCATTTCCCTTCAAAAGCCCAGTCTCTCAAAAGGATCCAGCATGCCTTTATCCATGGATTATGATGAGAGCCTAAGAAACATTAGGTTGTTTCTATTCTGAGAGGTCTACCAAGTAATTAAAAGTTTCACAAGTGAAGTATCTATCCATTAGTTTAGGACAAAGTTTTTGCTGCAAGCAAAGAATGAAATTAAATTAAAACCTAAAAGTAATTGGTTTTAAATGTGTATTTATTGAAATTTACCCCCTAGTCTTTATTCTCTATAATTAATGATAACATTCTTTTATGTTCTCTAAAATGGATTAACTAACCAAACAAAGCATCCCTTCAATTTTTTTAACCACTCTAAGTGAAAATTTTACATAATCTGCTTTTACACAATTTAGCAAATTACATTAATATGGCCATTTTCATTTTGACCCTAGTCCTAGTACAACCATTTGCTCATAGTAACCAAAAACATCAAAATCAAAGTTTTATTGCCACCTTTTTGTCATTATTATTCTGGTATCATAAAACTTTGGGGGCTTGAATTTCATTGCTTCACTAATTATTTGTTAAGCCTTGCATTCTCTCCTTTTAAAAATACAAAATAATGATTTCTTTTTTTATTTATATATCTTTATTTATACAAGGCAGGAAAGGGGTGGCTATTCAGAGGAAATCACATGTGCTTGTATTATAAATGAAGAAATGCTTGTATATTTAATGACTGGCATTTATCCAGCTCTTTAAGTTTGCAGAGCATTCTATATACATCAATTCATTTAAGAGTTACATAACAATCCTATAAGGTAAGCACTGTAGGTGTTATCCACACTTTATAGATGAGGAAACTCAGGCTAAGAAGGTTCAGCCACTTGCTGTCAATCATATAGCTAGTGAGTTTGGGAAGTGGAATTTGAACCCAAATTTTATGACCCCAGTTAATGTTGTCTCTCTTTATCTGTCTCTGTGTCTCTGTCTCTGAGTCTTTGTGTCTCTATCTCTCTGCCTCTATGTCTGTCTGTGTCTCTATCTCTCTGTGTCCATATTTCTGTCTCTGCCTTTCTCTGTCTCTCTAACTCTGTCTATGTGTCTGTCTGCATGTGTGTCTGTCTCTGTTTCTCTCTTTGTCTCTGTCTCTTTTTCTTTGTATTTGTATTTCTCTCTCTGTCTCTCTAACTCTCTCTCTTCTCTCTCTCTTTCTGTCTCTCTGTTTCTCTCTCTGTCTGCCTCTCTCCATCTCTATGACATCATCATAGGGAACTGTAGGTGTGGAAACTCCCTGAGCTGATGTAAATCAGTGTCAAGCTCCCAGTAACTTAGAATCTTAGAGTTACCTGGGGCACTGAAAGGTTAAGTGATCTGCTTAGGGTTTCATAGGTAATTTCTGTAGAAGATAATATTTGAAACCTAGTCTCCCTGACTTCAAGACCTGCCCTTTTTGCACTGCAAGTGCATGCTAGAGCCATCTAAGGGCTACAGGGAGCAGACTGTTAAATTTTCAAGTGCAAGCATTTAACTTGGGAAATTGGCAAAAGCTACATATATCAGCATTGCTTAAATATATATATGAACCTTGATATCTGGAAATAATACTCCAAATAGTAATAAAGCAAGCAAGCTTTAGGACTGACCAAATAGTTTAGGTATCTAAAAAGAGTGCTGCCTTTATCAAACATGTCTAGCTTAGTAATCAGCACATGGTAGCACTCCACAAATGGTAATAATTACAATATACTGTCAATTGTACAAGTCAACACAATTACCACATTCCTGGGAGTATTGCTAGTTGCCAAAGTATGGATCTAATAAAAATCTTATTTACTGAAAGTAGAAAACTCTTTCTCTAAATGGATGATGCCTCCCTCAAATATGTGGGTTTCGTAACCTTGTCTTTTTTTCCTGTAACTGTTACATTTACTTATGTTCAGTTCATTAATGAAATATTTATGGGATTTATAATCCCCAAATATAAAATTAATTCTAGGAGCTCTTTGTACAAAGTAGATACTTATTAAATCTTTGTGGAAACCAAATTCTCTTATAATATCTCAGGGATTCTGAACATTATATCTCAGTCAAATATACAGTAAAACTCACTATTACTTAAGAAGCATTTATGGATTGCTTACTGTGCAAAGACTCAACTAGATGTACTGGGGAAGATACATAAGAATTAAAAGTCAAGAAATCTCTCACTTGATTTCAATCAATTTAGCAAATATTTTTAAGATGCCTACTATGTGCAACAAATTGCTAGATAATGGGAATACAAAGGGGAAAAAATGAAAGAGGTTGAAGGGAGAGATAAGGTGAAGGAAACTAACGGTTATACAAATCAATATGATACAAAATTGAGTGTGATTGAAGCAAAGGTGAGATCAAAACTAAGTGCCCTGGAAATTTTGCTCCTAATGATGCCCCCTTGAATCTTCCTACTTGATGAGGCATTTGTCTGAGTCCATAAGCCTTTCATTATCACTAGACGCAAATCTCTGTTACTCTTTAACCTAGCCTAGCCTTCCATGGTTCAGCAGCTTCCCAACCTTGATCCCATCAAAATATCTATACCCAAACCTGTTACCCTTAAAGTAGCCTAGCCCTCCATTGTCAGTCATCTCCAGGTAGCCATCAGCTATTTCCCACTCTTAATCCCGTTCCTGGAGTCTGACCTCAGTGCCATCAAAATACTCCTTAGATTTCTCCTCAAGATGCTCCCCAAACCCTTCCTCTAGACAACCCCTAGATCCCTCCTACAGTCTTTCTGTCATCTTGCCTCCATGAAGGCACTGAGATTCAAACAAGCACAGACTCAGTCTGTGTCATATTGTTCTGGCCCACTTGTCAATACAAGCATCACAATGCTCAGGCTCCTTAAAAGTCTACCCAATATGGCAAATTTTTAATAAACATTGTTTTACTTGGGCTGAGAGAAGGCTTGAGTTGAATTCATTCAGCAGGACCTGGTGAGTCGGTAATTTGGGGTCTCAAGACCCCTAAACCCCAAACCTCCACACTGGTATTACAGAACCTCTGGAAAAGAAATCCCTACCAGAGGAAAGAAAGCAGTTGGAATCAGGAATGAAGAAAGTATACACCACATGCTGGAGACTGTGGGGACCTGGGGTTTTTGAAATGTACAGAAATCTAAGGAGCTGAGAGTCATGAAAACCCAAGGACAGAAGCAGGGAGATAGTGATCGATTCAGAGACAAGCTCTAGGAAGTGATGACAAGAAGATTTTCCCCCTGTACATCCTAGGGAGAATCATAGAATTTCAGAATTAGAAAGGACCTCAGCATCAGCTAATACCTGGAGAGAAATCCTCTATACAGTGCCTCCAACAAGTTACCAACTGGGTAATGCTTGGCAACCCACAGTGAGGAAGAAACTCCATTACCTCAAGTCAAGGCAGCGAGGATTTATTAAATACTCTCTGTGAGCTAGGCACTTTGCTCAACACTGAGGATAAGAACAAAAGCAAAATAATCTTGTTCTCAGGTAGCTTACAGTCTAATGGAGAAAGGCACTAGCATTAAGGATGACTGGAAAAGGCTTCTAGAAGAAAGATCGGATTTTAGCTGAGACTTGAAATAAGTCAAAGAATCCATAAGGCTGAGATGAGGAGGGAGAGAAGTCCAGGGATGAGAGGAAACCAGTGGAAATGCACAGGAGGGAGATGGATTGTATGAATGGGGAACAGCAAGGACCCTAGTATCATTGGATCTCAGGGTACATGGAGGGAGTAAGGACTAAGTCTGAAATGGTAGGGATAGGTCAGGTTATAAAGGGCTTTGAGGATTTTATATTTGATCTTAGAGGTAATAGGGAGACACTGTGCTTTTATTGAATAGGATGAGAGAAATGATTATCAATAACTAATGATTTGGGGAGATCCAGAGTTCCCCCTTTTTCTAATGTTCTCATTTGAAAGCTCAGTCTCAGAAGGTTGAACTAACTTTCTCCTCAGTCCTGGTCAGACACCACCCAAGTTTACTGGGAATCTAACCTAAGGTGGATTTCTGCTCATTGTGTTCCACTGAAGCAAGTTTGGGTGGAGGTAAAAGCTTTTGTCTAGATTTCCCAAGGCTGGGGATAGTCTGGGTGTAAAGATAGTTTAGTGACATCATGTCACTTTCCCAGACCCTCATTGGAGAGAGTGCACTTTCCCTTTGTGAAGCCCACCTCTCATTAATTATTTAACCAGAGGTGATTGCCACCCTCAGGATCACCCCCTCTTCTGAGGGCATATAAACTATGAGCCAATCATCCACCGTCAGGGGTCTTTTGAGAATGTCACTGACCCTTTTATTAATAAAATACTAGCATTATTAATAAAATGATTAATTTCTCAGAAATTATATCTCTCGAACTTTTTGAATGTCACAGGGGCAAGGTGACAAGGTCAGGCCTACACCTCCTGAAGTAGCACATTCCACTTCTGGACAATTGTTATGAAATGTTTTCATACATTGAATCTGCCTTTTTTATAACTTTCACAACTATTCCTATCTAGACCTGTCCTCTGGTGTGAGAGAACTTGTGATCATTCTTTGACATGACATCCCCTCAAATACTTGAAGATAACTATCTTGTCACAAACATAGTAAGAATCAGAGTTGGCTATCTGCACAGCTGAGAAATATGTCATCTGTTCCTTCATCCAACTTATTGATAAAAATGCTAACTAACACAAAGTCAAGGACAGATCCCTGGGCACACTCCACAAATCTTCCCTCCAACTTTAATCAACCCATTAATGACTAATCTTTAAGTTATTCAAACAATTCTAAATCCACCTAACTCTACTACTGGTTGCTTTACATACAGTGGTGTATTGGAGACAGCTTGTATAGGCTCTTGAAAGCCAATTGTTCAATTTTCAGTATGAGCATTTGCTTTTCAGAAATCAGCTAATGCTACAAATCAGGGCATGGCTTATTGATTTGTTAACTCCTTAGAAAAAATGATGCAGAAAATGTTAATAATAATGCAGACTAAATTTAAAAGTATTTTGAGCCTATCTTTTTTTCTTCAGAGTGCCAGTTGTTAAACATTTACCAATCCACTCATGAGATAAAGAGATATAAATATGTCTCTGTCTTATTTATAAATATAGCAGTGAACTTTGTTGAATATTTTGTTAAAATCTAGGTATTTCATTAGAATTCCTGTGATCTAGCAGCCTATTGACCTTGATGAAACAAAAGAAATCAGTTTAGTCTGTCAAAACCTGGTCTTAATCATGATTTTCCTTTCCAAATGGAAGTCTAATAGACATCTTAAACTCAACATACAAAACTAAATTCATTATCTTTATTCCTATTTTCCTAACTTCCATATTATTGATGAGGGCACCATCATACTCCCAGTCACCCAGGATTGTAACATAGGTGTCAGCCTTGATTCCTCTCTCTCTCTCTCTCTCTCTCTCTCTCTCTCTCTCTCTCTCTCTCTCTCTCTCCCCTTCCCTCCTTCACACACTGTATAATCTATTGCCAATGCCTACCGATTTACCATTGTAATATCTCTCATAAATTTTCTCCTCTTATAGTGCCAGCATCTTGGTGCAGGCCTTCATCACCTCATGCCTACACTACATACAGCATTAGCCTTCTGGTTGTTTTCCTTGACTCAAGTCTCTCCTCACTCCAGTCCATCCTCAATTCAGTTAACAAAGTGATCTTCCTAAAGCATATATCAGATCACGTCACTCCCTTCACCCCCAATTCAATAACAGAAAATAGAAAACTATTTGTTTGGTTTTTAAAGCCCTTCATAATCTGACCCTCACCAACATTTCCAGTCTTCTTGCACCTTACACCACTACATATATTCCACAATCCAATAACATTGGTCTCTCTTCCTTGCTGTTTCTCTCATGAGATCTTCATCTCCTGCAATCTGTGCATTTTCACAGGCTGTCCCCATGCCTGGAATTTTCTCCCCCCTTATCTATATGTCCTGGTTTCCCTGGTTTCCTCTAGGTCTCAGCTAAAATCCCACTTTATGGGCGGAGCCAAGATGACGGAGTAGAAACAGCTCATCCAAGCCACTCTGCCCCCAGATTCCCCCCAAACTATGTAAAAGGGGACTCTGAACAACTTCTGGAGCCCGAGCACCCACAGAATGACACAGAGAAGCTAACCTCCCTCTGAGGACAGCCCAGCAGCCCTGCAGGAAGGACCGGCACAGCGGTCTGGGAGCCGGCAGCACGCAGAGCGCAGAGCACGGGAGCCGAGCCCAGCCAAACCGAGCCCAGGTCCGCGTGAGTGGAGGTTTTAGCCCCAGGGCAGCAGGGCCAGCAGCAGGCTGGAGAGACCCCAGAACACCAGTAGCTGTGGTGACTCCAGAATCATCAACATAGACATGCCTAGGACAAAGTAAGAGGTTAGTGTCCTATGGACTTTGGGACCAGTATTTGGGGAATGCGTAGGCTCCCTCCTCTGGGGGCTAGAAGCCTCTGAGGAGACACGCCATTTTGTAGTTCTCAGAGGCAGCTCCAGCTCTTGGCCTGCGAATTGTAGGGAGATCCAGCGATCAGTCTTGGGGGGTAATCACTCTTGCTTTAACCTCCCTGGATCTGGATTGTGATCTAGGGTGGAAGTCGTGGGTGGGTTTACAACTTGCCAGAAACGGAAGTTGCCCCCCACACGTTCGGGACGAAAATTCCTCTATCTGGCCTTAAAGCCATAGTGTGGCAACAAGCCCAAAAGTCAAGTAATTAAGTGGCAACATGCCAAGGCAAAGGAAACAGAAAAATGCAACCCTAGACTCCTATTTTGGGGGCATAGAGCGGGAAAAGGACTGTGAGGTCAGAAGTCCTGCTCCAAAAGCCCCAGGGGAAAACATGAGCGGGTTGCAGGCCATAGAGGACCTTAAGAAGGACTTTAAAGATCAAATAAGAGAAGTGGAGGAAAAATTGGAAAGAGAAATGAGAAGGATGCAGGAAAAGTATGAAATGAGGGTCAACAGCCTGACTGAGGAAAACAGCACCTTAAAAAATAGACTAAGTCAAATGGCAAAGGAGGCCCAAAAGGGCAATGAGGAGAAGAATATCTTAACAAGTCGAATTTGCCAGATGGAAAAAGAATCTCAAAAGTTCGCTGAGGAGATTCATTCCTTCAGAGTTAGACAGGAGCAAATGGAAGCTAGTGACTTTATGAGAAACCAAGATGCTGTTAAGCAGATCAAAACAAATGAAAGATTAGAAGGTAATGTGAAATATCTCATGGGAAAAACCACTGACCTGGAAAATAGATCCAGGAGAGACAATTTAAAAATTATTGGACTACCCAAAAGCCATGATCAAAGAAAGAACCTAGAAATCACCCTTCAAGAAATTTTCAAGGAAAATTGCCCTGATGTTTTAGATCCAGAGGGCAAAATAGAGGTTGAAAGAATCCACCGATCACCTCCTGAAAAAGATCCCAAAAAGAAAACTCCCAGGAATATTATAGCCAGGTTCCAGAATCCCAGATCAAGGAGAAAATACTACAAGCAGCCAGGAAGAAACAATTTCAATATTGTGGAAACACAATCAGAATAGCCCAGGTCCTGGCAGCTTCTACACTGAGGGATTGAAGGGCATGGAATATGATATTCTGGAGGGCAAAGGAACTGGGATTGAAACCAAGGGTCACCTACCCAGCAAAACTGAGTATTTTGTTTCAGGGGAAAATATGGTCATTCAGTGGAATAGAGGACTTTCAAGCATTCTTGAGGAAAAACCAGAGTTGAATAGAAAATTTGACATCCAGACACAAGAAGCAAGAGATGCCTGAGAAGGTAATCAGGGAAAAGAAATCAAAAGGAACTTATCAAAGTTGATCTATTTACATTCCTATATGGAAAAACAATAACTGTGATTGATGAAATCTTTCTCAGTATGAAAATAATGGAAGAAGGGTGTATGGTCATATGAATACATATGTGAATGTGTGTATATATGTTTACAGTTATATATGGATAGAGGGCATAGGTTGAATTTGTTGGGAAGGGATGATACTCAAGGGGTGAAATTATGAGGTGAGAGAGGAAAGTGGAAAGAGGAGATGGGGAGATACAGGGTAGGGTAAACTATCTCATGTAGAAGAAGCAAGGGGAAGTGGTTGCAAGGGAGGGGGAGAATAGGAAGGCAAAAAGGCAAAACCACATTCTCATTGAATTTGGTTCAGGGAGAGAATGACATACATACTAAATGGGATATCTCAACCTGCAGCAGAATAGGGGAAAGGGGGATGAGAGGAGGGATGATGGATGGGAGGGCATCCTTGGGGTGAGGGGAGGTTGGAAGTACCCACTATAGAAGAGGGACAGGATCAAGTAGGGAATGGACCAGGTGGGGGGTGGGATGAGTGGGAGGAAATTATAAGCATCCCTGTACAATATATCTTCTATGGTAATGTTTTGCATAGCTAGACATGTACAACATATACTGAATTACTTATCTTCCCAGAGGGAATGGGTGACAAGAGAGTAAGGAAATGGATCTGAAATTTGAGGTTTTAAAACTAAATGTTTAAAATATATATAAATACTATTATTAATACTCTTTTGCTTGTAATTGGGAGACAAGATGTGCAGGCATTGGGACACAAAGATTCACCTTCCTCTAATGGAAAAGTCGAAGGGAGTATGGGAGAAGATAGGGGAGAGAGCAGATTGGAGGAAGCAATATCTTATGGGACTGCTATTCTGGGAGGTGGGTAGGGAAAAAATAATTGTAACTCAAAATCTGGAAGAAATGAATGACGTAAAACAGAAGTTAATAAAGCATTTGTTTAATAAAAAATAAAATAAAATAAAATCCCACCTTCCATAAGAAGTCTTTCCCACGTTCACTTTGAGAATAGCTTCAGTTTATCTTGTTTGTACAGTTGTTAACATGCCCTCTCTTGCATTAGATTGTAAATTGAAGGCAGGTTCTATTTTTAATCTTTGTGCCCTTAACACTTAGCACAGTGCCTGGCCCATAGTTGGACAGTTGGTTACTGTCCTCCATGCTCAGAGAGTACCAAAATGAGATCACTAAGTTGGGGTCATGGGGCAGTGTGTCTGACTGTGACTGAGTAGACCAGTATAAGTTTGGAAGGTTCTATCATGGATCAAGCACAAATAGTCCATATGACAATTTGTAATGGAGATGTCTCTTTTTTGTTTTTCTGGAGGCAATTGGGGTTAAACGACTTGCCCAAGGTCATACAGCTAGTACATGACAAGTGTCTGAGACCAGATTTGAATTTAGGTCCTCCTGATTCCAGGTCTGGTGCTCTATCCACTGCACCACCACAATGCCCCAATGTCTTTAAATTTGTTCATCTCATGTTTCTTTTCAACTACTTCAATTCTGTTTTGCTCATAGAGTATAACTCCTTCTTTGATGCAGACACATCAAGCAGTCCTTTGCCAGCATCTCCCATGTCTCACAACTGATTCCTAAGTTCTTCAGGAAGCCCTTGAGAGTGTCCTTGTATTGTTTCTTCTGAACTCCCTGTGAGAACTTAGCTTGTATGAGTTCTCTGTAAAATGGTTTTTTAGGCAAACATTTGTTTGGCATTCAAACAAATGGCCAGCCTATAAGAGTTGTGCTCTCTGTTTTAGAGTTTGAATGCTTAGCAGTTCAGCTCAAGAAGGTACCTCAGTATCTGGTACCTTATTGGTCTAGGTGATCGTCACAATCTTCCAAAGACAATTCAAATGGAAGTGTTTCAGTTTCCTGGGATGGCTCTGTCAAGGATGACTGTCAAGGTTTCAGAGACAAACAAAAATGAGGTCAACACAATGGCTCTGTAGGCCTTCAGTTTGTTAGGCAGCCTAATACCTTTTTCCTATACTTTCCTTAGGAACCTCCCAAACACTGAGCTAGCTCTGGCAATGCATGTGTCAACCTCATAATCGATGGATACATCCCAAGAAAACATACTGCCAAAGTAAGTGAACTTATCCACAGCATTCAAAATCTCTCCATTTGCTATAACATATAGACTAATGTTCTGGTTAGTGGATAACTTCTGTTTTCTTACTGTTGTCAGGCCAAAATTAGCACAAGCAGCAGAGAATTGATCCCTATTCTGTTGTATCTCAATTTCAGAGGCAGCATTGAGTGTATCTGCAAACAAAGTCATCTGCAAACAAAAAGTTGTGCACCAAATTGTCCCCCTGCTTTAGGTGTGATTTGTAGCCTTTTCAAGCTAAATAATTTACTGTTAGTGCAGTAGCACTTGATTCTGTTTTCATCCTCATTGAAGGCATCTAACAGCATTGCTGAAAACATCATGCTAAAAAGCATGGGAGCAAACACAGCCTTGCTTCACTCCACTGGTGACATGAAAAGCATGAGAGCATGGTCTATTATCTAGCATGCCGTGATAGAGCTGGCATAGAACACCAATGAGCTTCTCTGGGCAAACAAATCTTGCCATGGTAGTCTATAAGCCCTCATGACTGACAATATTAACAGCCTTAACCAGATTGATAACTGTTGTGTACATACCTCTGTTCTGCTCTGGGCATTTCTCCTGGAGTTGTTGGGCAACATAATGACTATTCCTTTACCCTTTCTGAAGCTACACAGGCTCTTGAGTAGATGACCATCTTCAAGGATGAGCCTGGTCCACAGTAGATACTTAATAAGTGCTTGCTTACTTGGTTTAACTTGACTGTGAAAAACAGTTAAGCCCACTGGTATCTAATTTTCAGATCCACTCTTTCTCCATCTTCTTTCTCTATTTTGAAAATTGGGACATCATCCTAGTCTATCAACGTCTATTTCAATTCTGATTCTGAATCCTAACAAATTCTCCCTCTCCTGAATCTAGAAACTAGGAAATATTATAAGCCTATTTTTAACAACATTGGAAGAAAATTATTTGCATAAATCAGGATCAAGTATGAAAGTCTATTTCACACAACCAGAGATCTATCTCCATTTTGACTTCAATGCATTAATCAACATTTCTTGGACATAACTGTTCAACTACAAATCAAAATCAACTCTACTATCATATACCCTACCTTTCTCCCTTTGTGTAGAGGAATTTGTAAAGTCCTTTTCTAAAGCTAACCTTCATAAATATATCACTTCATAAATAAAACAGTATAGCCTCCAGGCAAGACTATGCCTAAACCATCATTAAAGATCTCGGAACAAGATTTTATAATCTTTTTCAAGAAATAGTTTTCAGTATTTAACAAACCTCATTACCAGGAAACTTTAAAATTTATCCAGAATATCTACTCCTGCTGTTGAAATTAAAGATTCTTCCCATCAAATAACTTTTTTGAAAGAAAAGAAAAAAATATATGTACACACACACACAAACACATACACATACACATACACACACACACACACACACACACACACACACAAACACCCTTTAGCCTAATCATTATTTATTAATTACCTACTCATGTCAATGATCTTATATCTCTCCTTTTCAATATTGTTCTTCTATGAGTTGGATGCTTTTTACCCAAGATACTATTGTATCTTATTCGGGAAGCCTATCAGGGCCTCAGATCCAACTGTGAGACCTATGGCTGACTTTACTACTAAACTTAATTGCACCTTAAACTTAATGCCAAAGGGCAGTTTGTAGTTTATAATATAGGATACTATAGTGTTTATCAGCATCCTTTGTGGTCCCTTCAGTGCTTCTATGTGATGTTTATATATGCTGTCTATTTTTTTTTTTAAAGCAATTGGGGTTAAGTAACTTGCTCAAGGTTACACGGCTAGTCATTATTTATGTGTGGGTGTTCATTTTCTGAGGGCGGATTTGATCTCGGGTCATCCCAACTCCGAGGCCGGTGCTCTTACTCACTGAGCCACCTAGCCACCCCTTTAGGGCAATTGGGGTTAAGTAACTTGCCCAAGGTCACACGGCTAGGGTTTTTTTTGTGTGGGTTAAGTGTCTGAGGCCGGATCCAAACTCAGGTCCTTCTGACTCCAGGGCCGACGCTCTACTTACTGCGCCACTTAGCCGCCCCTATGCTGTCTATTTTAAAGGACAAAAAATAATGCCAATATTGATGGTCATTTAGCTTGGAGACTATGGAATTTCTCTTGTTAAACCTATGGAATAACCCAAGAACATAACAATGCATTTTGCTCTATTAAAGGATTCTGTATAAATTATCTTGGTACCAGCTTGTATATATAATAACAAATGATTGCTTTATGTGGTAAGGAACTTTTGAAACCATTGATCACTGTCTCCTTAATTCCCTCTTCTTTCTAGGTGGTCAGGATACCACTCTCCTGGTTTTCCTTCTACCTTTCTGACTGCTCCTTCTCTGTCTCTGCTGGACCCTTTTCTAAATCAGGTCCTCTAACTATCAGTGTCCTTCTGGGTGATATCCTGGGCCCTCTTCTCTTTTCCCTCTATACCACTTCAAGCTGGTGATCTCATAAGCTCCCATGGATTTAAATACCATCTCTATGCTAATGATTCTCAAAACTACCCATCCTGTCCTAAACTCTCTGTTGAGCTCCAGTCTTGCATCTCCAACTGCCCTTCTGAGATTTCAAACTGGATGTCCAGTGGACATGTTAAACTCAATGTATCCCAAACAGAACTCATTATCTTTTCCCAAAACCCTCCACCCACTCCCCATAGCCAATCTGGTCCCAAGGTTTATTATGGATTTCATCTTTGCAACATCTCTCCAATATATCCCCTTCTCTCCTCTGACATTGCCACCACTCTGGTGAAGGACCTCATTACCCTATGCCTAGACTATATAGAAATAGCCTGCTGATGGATCAGCCTGCCTCAAGTCTCTTGCAACTACAATCTCATCCTTTGTGCAATCACTAAAGTGATTTTCCTAAAGCTCAGGTCTATTCATAGCACCACCACCTCCCCCACCAACTCAATAAACTCCAGTGGCTTCTGATTGCCTCAAGGAGCAAATATAAAATGCTTTGTTTGACATTCAAAGCCATTTATAACCTAGCACTTTCCTTTCTTTCCAGTCTTTTCTCTAGTAATATTCAGTAGTGAGGAGGTTCAGAGAAGGTAGATAGGAAAGAGGATGTAAAACCCAGGGTTAGAGGTTAGAAAGGTTACAGAGGGAATAGGATTTCCAAAGATCCAGCTGTTCAAGAAGTGTGTTCAGACATGGGAGACAATATGTACAAATGAACACAAATAGGATGGGACAGTTCAAGGTACACTTAGTAGCCCAGCTGAAGCATGGAGCTTTTGAAGACTAACAGTACAAAATAATGGGCAGCCAAGTGGTAAAGTGTATAGAGTACTGGTCCTGGAGAGGAAGACATGAGTTCAAATCCAGCCTCAGACACTTACTATCTATGTGACCCTGAGCAAGTCACTTAACCCGTTTGCCTGAAAAATCCCTCCTGGATTGCTGCCTTGTTGTGGCAAAGGGGCTTCTGTAGCTCAATGAAACTATGAGCTATGCCATTCCTGGTTACCAATGATGGACAAGTCATAATGGAGAACTCTGACAAAAAAGGTATCATTGGAGAAGGAAATGTCAAACGACTCCAAGTATCTTTGCCAAGAAAACCCCATGGGGAAAAAATAGTCTATGGGGTCACGAAGAGTCAGACACAACTAATGACTGAACAACAAGTATAAAATAGGACTGAAAAGCAGATTGCAGAAGTACCATAGGTGGCAATGAATACAATATAAAAGATGTGGAATTTTAACCTGTGGGAACACCTCAAGGATTTTAAGGAGAGCGACTCTCATATTTATAAATTCAGAAGGTACCTTTGACAAGAAAAACAGATTGGAGAAGGGAAAGAAGCAGAGAGAAAGAACAGTTAAGATGCTCTTATGATAGATTCTTACAACAATCCAGGTAAGAAATTAATGAAAGTTTGAATTAAGATGATGGCAGTGATAGTTAAAAGGAGAAGGATATGAAAATTATGGCAGAGATAAAGAAATACAAATTAAACAAACCATGAGATATCATTTTATACCTATCAGACTAGCTAAAATGATTGAAGGGGGTGGCTAGGTGGCACAGTGAATAGAGCACCAGCCCTGGAGTCAGGAGGACCTGAGTTCAAATCCAGCCTCAGACACTTAACAAAAACTAGCCATGTGACCTTGGGTAAGTCACAACCCCAATTGCCCTCCAAAAAGTAAAAAAAAATAAAATAAAACAAAATAAAATGATTGAAGGGGGAAATGACAAATATTGTAGAGAATGTGGAAAAATTGGGACCAATAGTGTGTCTGTTTCCCAAGATTATTAGAGAAAAGAGCCTATATGTTCTAAAATATTTAAAGCAGCTCTCTTTGTGGTGTCAAAGAACTGGAAAATTGAGGGGATGCCTGTCAACTGGGGAATGACTGAACAAGTTGTGGTACATAATTATGACAGAATACAGCTGCACTATAAAAATTATGAATTTTATGATCTTAGAAAAAATATGGATAGACACATAAAATAATGAAGAGGGAAATGAGCAGAACTAAGAAAATGGTGTACACAATATAACAATATTGTTTTAAGAACAACTTTGAGTAAATAAGTTATTTTGACTGTTATAAATACCCAAATTAACTACAAAGGACACAAAGGCAGATGCTATCTGCACCCAGAGAAAGAACTGGTAAATAGAAGTATTTATAGAATGATATTACACACACACACACACACACACACACACACACACACACACACATTTGTGTCTAATGGTAGGGGGTAGGGAGAAGAGGGAAAAAAAGGGAAGTTACATGATAACATTTTGTATATCTAAAAGGGATAGCAAGTTGCACATAATAGATTTGAAGTTTCATGTACAATCATCTTTTTTATTCCTATTTTACTATGCTGTGGAAATGCTTGATTTATTTCTTAAGTTCAGAATAGAACAATTTTTTTAAAGGAATGTACAAAATGATTGAATGTAGGCATGAAAGAAGAAACAGTGAAAGCTGACTAAATGCAG
This sequence comes from Gymnobelideus leadbeateri, assembly GCA_011680675.1. Lineage (NCBI taxonomy): Eukaryota > Metazoa > Chordata > Mammalia > Diprotodontia > Petauridae > Gymnobelideus > Gymnobelideus leadbeateri. The sequence goes on from WOXC01009098.1 coordinate 45,320, forward strand.
CACGGCAAAGTGAAGAGAATACTCTGGATTCAGACAGACCTGGTTTCAAATCCCACCTCTTATGTTTACAACCTGGCTGGCCTTTTTCAAGTTGCCTAATATCTATGGGCCTCAGTTTCCTGATTTGTGAAAAAATAAAAGAGGGCTTGAACAGATGGCTTCTAAAGTCGCCCTCAGTTCTAGATCTGTTATTTTTTGGCTGAATAGACATAAAGCAGGGGAAAGAGTTAAAGTTGCTTCCCTGAGAGGCAGACTGGTTAAATAGGAAACAAGTTAGGTTTAGAATTAGAGCACCAAGATTCTAACCCCATTTCTTCTTCTTGCAACCTGTGAAGCCTTGCACAAATCACTTCACGTCTGGTCCTCAGTACCTCATCTGTCCTCCATAATTGGAACTACAACAGCCACAACTCACGTTTATGCAGCTGTTTATGTTTTATAAAATGCCTTTTCTTAAAACGCCACTTTTATGCTAAATATCATAAATATTACAATCCTCTTTTCCAGATAAACAAATGAAAGCTCACACTGATATAAGGACTTGCCCATGGGCCAGACAGATAAAAATAGCAGAGCTGTAACTTAAAGCCAGGCCTCCTGGTTCCAGGTCTAATTTTCTTTCTATATCATGTGGCTTCTCTAAAAATGGGAACACTGAGTGTGGGAAACAAACCCATTAGATCAGCAGCCTCAGGTTCTACTGACTAAGCTAGACACCAGAAAGAGCACTGTCAGGAGACCAAGAAGATATTGAAGGAAGGTAGTGGGTAGCAGTGTCAAAGGTTGCTGAAATGTCAGAGGATGAAGATTGAGAAAATGCAGCTTTGGTCGGGCCATTGGTGGTGACCTTGAGGGTGTAGTTCCTGGGTGATAAGGAGTGAGTGGGTGTTGAGGAAGTGTAGACTAATCATCAGGCAAGAAGTTGAGAAATGAATTGGAAAGAGATATATTACAAAGATTGAGAGTAGTGGAGTGTAGGGAAAGCTTTTTGTTTAAGTGGAGGGGAGATCTGAGCGTGTTTATAGGTATAGGGGAAAGAGAATTTTTATAGAGCTCTTTGAGCATTGTGATTTAATAGAATTGTAAAAGGTCTCACAGTATTTCTTAATCAAGGAAATTAATTCTTCCAACTGATCTGAACTCAGCTTGTCTCTCTTTGATTCTCTAGCCGTCTCTTTCATTCTGTGTGGTTCCTCCTTAGCTAATGCTCTCAGGTGTGCTGACACTGAGGCTGGATGGAGAGCCCAGAGTAATAATGTAGCTCATTTAAATCTGTGTTTCAAAAGCACACCACAATCTATTTAGTAGCCTATGATATGTATCAGTATTGTCTTGTGAATTCAAAGCTTGAGCAAACTTAATTGAAAGTTACTTTTATGCATGATTTCATTTATCAGCCAATAAATAGTTGGGTTCACTGAATTAAGGTGTTTGCCTAATATCCTAACACACTTAAGGTGAGCAAACATTGACTAATGTATCCTGTCAGGTGAAATCATTGTGTAATTTACCTACTCATTTATTATGAAGAAGTTAATGTCACACAATATTAATAAATTACATTATAATCATAATTTCACTCACTCCTAAATTATATATACAGTCTTTCCCTTAGACAAATGGGAATTTTTATATAAGACAATAAAAACTTAATAACTAATATATCAGCTCATAGTAAATATAATACGAAGGCATCAATGACAGGATTAAGTTCTTGAATGATTAGGGAAAAACAACAATACTGAAACTTAAATGGCTTAAAGTATTAAACAAAGAAACAATAATATTAATCATTTGTACCTATTATAGCTCCTTTTACCACTGGTCCTGAAAGCATTTTATGGCATTTCTTGAGTACCCATCAAGAAAATAGTCTTCAGATAGAACAGTTTGTTATTAGCTCAAGTTAGAGCCTTTTGCTAAGAAAATTTCACTGACATTGACACTGACCTCCTATAAGATACCTTTTACCTTTGCCATAGTACAAAGCAAACAGGTAAGGGCCAAGTCTACTAACAGACTTATAGAAGTGAGTCAATAAACAATGATTTTCTCAAAGTTTGCCACTGAATGAGTTTGCCCTAAAAACCAGGATTCCTCTGGGTCTTTCTGTCACCAATACAGATGATAGCTCCTGAAGCCATTGAAGATGTGACTGTAACGTTGTTATGTGCTCAGAGCATCACAAATCATCAAAACCGAAAATATCTGAGCCTAGTGATTTAAGACCAAAAGACTCTGCTCTCTAAGATCATAGAAATAGATTTAGAGTTGGAAGGAACTTATGACATCATTGGGTCCAAACTTTCCATTTTACAGATAAGGAACCTGAAGATCAGAAAGGACAGGTGACATGCCCAGGGTCATGCAACCAGTGTCTAAGGTGGAATTAGAACCCAAGTGTTCTTGGCTCTAAATCTGCCTCTCTACCTACCCACTGTATAACTTATTCTACACCATTACACAAAACTCGCATTTAAATAACACTTAAAGGTTTACCAAGTGTTTCCTTTACAACATTCATGTTAAGTAAGTATGAAAAGTGTTACTGCTCCCATTTAAAACTGAGATTCAGAGAGATTAAATAAATTTGTTCATGATCATGCAGCAATAAGTAAATTTGTCTCTGCTTTAATTTAACTGAGGTTGTTCCCAGCGCTACTCTCCATCCCTCCTAAACCTCTTCCCCTGGATTCAACATTCTGGTGGTTTGGGTTTTTTTTTTTTTGTTTTTTTTTTTTTTTTGCTTTTTGGAGGGCAATTGGGGTTAAGGGACTTGCCCAAGGTCACACAGCTAGTTTTTGTGTTAGGTGTCTGAGGCTAGATTTGAACTCAGGTCCTCCTGACTCCAGGGTTGGTGCTCTACTCACTGAGCCACCTAGGCACCCCCTCTGACAACATTTTGTAGGTAAAGGTAGTTGACCTACTCTGTGTGGAATTCTGCCAAGCCATCTTTCTCTCAGGACATAAATAGGATCTTCTTCTCTTCCTCCTCATCTTTCTTCTTTAAAAAGAGTAGCTTTTATTTTGGTTTATGCAGCTGACGCTCTTCTACATCTTTCAACACTGATCTTCCAACATGCCATTCTCAACTTCCATTTTTCAGAGACACTAAATCAATAGGCACCTACTGGGTTTATAACTGAACTTTCTTCTAATGCGAGAAAACGTCTAAAGGTTGTCAAGGTCCAGCAACTGTTTATTGATTTTTAAAAGGCATATTAAAATAGAGGTGCCAATTTATTTCCCCTACAGATTATGAATAACTGTTTGAGTTTCTTTAAAATGGAATCACATCCATTTTAGTGACTGACTGTTCAGTCTCCAAGTATATCTCTAAATCTTTTTTTCTGAAATACCCTTTTCTAACATATCCTAATAATGTTCCTTAACCAATAATAGTTATGACTTTATATTTTATACGAGCCATTTTTCATCGTACTTTTCCACCATCATCACAATAGCATCTTTGATATCACTGTGCAAGGTATCTAAGCAGAAGCCTACTTTCCATGGTTTTATAAGTTAACCTTCAATGTGATAAATCAAATGATAATGACACATTTATATAGGGCTTTAAATTTTGCCCTAATAGGTAAGTACTAAAAGTATTATTATTTGCATTTCTTGATGAAGAAACTAAGGCTCAGAGTATAAATAATGTGTTCATCATCATGCAGCTATAAGTTTTGGAACCAAGATTCATGGCATCCTTTGTTGTAACTATTCATAGACTTAGCATATAAGACCTTAGTGGTTATTTGTTCAATCATCTCATTTTACAGGTGAGGAAACTGAAACTTATAGAGGTTAAGTGACTTACCCAAATACACAGAGGTACCACTTTAGGTCAGACAAAGCATATTTGAATTAAGATCCTCTGACTCCAAATACAATTTTCTTTCCATTGCACCAACCAGATCTCTCCTAACTAAAAAGCCATTGCTTTTTACACTAAACTGTAAAAAGGGAAGAAGGAAGGAAGGAAGGAAGGAAGGAAGGAAGGAAGGAAGGAAGGAAGGAAGGAAGGAAGGAAGGAAGGAAAAAACATTTAGTAAGTATCTATTTTTGCCAAGACATTGTGGGTAGGTGATTTACAAATATTTTCTCGTTTGATCCTTACAACAACCACAATATGTAATGACTATGATTGTCTCTATTTTGTAATTGAAGAAATTGAGGCAAACAGAGGTTGCCCAAGATCAGTAACTGTCTGAGGTCAGATTTGAACTGAGGTCTTCCTGATTGCAGAACCAGTGCTCTATCCACTGGCTACTTAATGACCCTCACAGCACATCTCAAATATAATTTTAATATATCTACACACAATGCATGTGCATTTATGTGTATATATTAATAAACACACATACATGTCAATGTGCATATATACACATATATATGGGAGTGCAAATATGCACATATAAATACACATATAGATACGAGTATGCACACATGCATGTATATACATACATATACATACATTTATATGTATACTGGCCTATAGAGCCAAGGCCTAGAAGGATAACAAACAGGAGAGCCTACTTTTGGAAGGGAGTGAGAAAATGCAGCATAAGCATCATGTTCCTTAGTTCAACACTTGTGCCTGTATTCTGCGACTGTTTTCTGTCTGCTTACTTTGTATTGATGAAAACCCTTCCAAATCATTGCTGAGGCTGAACTCAAGTGTTTTTACAAAAGGCACAAATTACTGTAGGTGGAGAGAGGCTTCAGTTTCTCTTTTGGTCGGTGACCATGGAACCTAGAGCACATGACACTGCTGTTTTTTGGTCTCTGCTGTGTTTCATTCTTTCCTTGACTTAAGTGAAGATATACTGAAGATAGAGCAACCCTATGAGATTCAAAAGGTTGGAAGAGCTACCAGAGATATAGTTACTAAAGTCCATGACAGAGACCACCATAACTGTGGCAGCTGATCCTGGTAAGTAAATTCAGCAATGAACTGACTCAGAAACCGGCACACTGTGTCTTTGCAAGGCTATTAGTACAATTTCTATTCCATAATGGGAAGAGGAAATGTTTACTAACAACGACTTTAAGTTCAGCCACTCTTCCTGGATACACCAGTTTGGGAATGTGCCTTTTGGTTATTACTTTGGTTATACTCTGTCTTTTCAAAAACCAAATTGGTGTTAATGACTTTAATAAAGTTGAAGAGGTAGTGACTAAAACAGTCAATGATATTGGTAATACACTGACACTGGAAAATGATGTTGGGGCAGTCATTAGTGGTGATCGATATTGGGAGAACACACTAGAATGGGAGTTCAAGACAAGAGTATTACAGAGAGATTATAATATTCCCCCAAGAGATTATCTCAGAACTCTAAGGGAAAAATGCAGCCTTACTATAGGAACCTAACCTGCTGGTACATGTGTGGGTTTGGAAAGTAAGTGTAGAGTCTCATTCCATTCATATACAAACACACACACATACACACACTGAAGTAAGTATGCACACATGCAAGCACCCACATACATATATATGTAGCAAGACTACAATTTTATATCTATGTGATATATATATACATGTATGTGTGTATGTCCAGACTAAGCATATATTTGTTATATGAATGTTATATTTATATGTATTCATACACACACAAAGAGGCAGTCTAACATAGAGTCATTGGAGTCAGGAAAATGTGGGTTTAATCCTACCTCTAACATACTGACAGGTAACCCTGAGCACATTACTTAAATTCTCAAGGCTCTACACTACTGTCTAAGCCTCTAGCTTGTAGAGAAGGTGCTGACCTGTATTGTCAAATACTTTCCTCATCTGAGAATGCACAATCAATGAAAAAATAGGTCTAATCCCTATCCAATGTACACAAATACACACACACACACACACACGCACACACTACATACAAACAGTGCAGTCCACAACACTATGGAAAGAACGGGAGGAATAGAAATGCCCATAATTTTGCCATTTCGGGAAAACTTCAGGAAAACATGAGATAAGAGTCTCTTGACACAATAAAAGGGATCAATGCTCATCTTGCTATTATTTCCTATCCTATTTAATAAAAAGGGCTACCAAAGACTGGTTAAAATAAGTTAGATATACAAACCATTTATAAATATCAAAATTTCCCTGTATGTGTGAATTAAATGAATGTGAATTTTGTGGATATTTAAGATTTTATTCCTATAATTAAAGTTAACAGTATCAACCATACTATTTCTTATTAGCTAAAGAAATAATGATATTCTGTTTGGTAAAAGATTTAGATGTGTAGAAGGATTTCCTATAGATCAGGAGTTCTTAACCTTATTTTGTGTCATGGTCTCCTTTATCAGTATGGATCTCTTTTCAGAATAATGATTTCTAAATGCATTAAAAATACATGTGATTATAAACTATAATGAAGTGCTGTTATCAATATATATTAAATTGTGATAAAGTAATATACTTAGCAGAAGGTCTAGTAACTAGTTTGTTTTTTTAAGCAATGGCAAGCTCAAATAATATTCTGAAATATCTTCAACAGCTGAAATGGGATATGAAAATATCTGTGATTGCTATTGGAGACAGTCACATGTCTTGTAATAAAGTTTGCTAATGCAAACTGTTGTGGCTTTTTTTTTCACTAACATGGTTTGTTGCCTACCTTCATAATTGAAGAAAATATTAAATTTCAGCTAGAGGTTATTGAAAATAAGGATGTTGTTTTTTCCCATTCAAGTTCATGGCTCCCCTGAAATCTAACTATGGATCCCTAGAGGGTACAAGAGGTACAAGAATCTTGCTATAGATGGCAAAATGTCCTGGAGGCTCTTGTTTATAGATGAGTATGCTGACTACAGTAAGCCTCAGAATATTTTTGTTGTTGTTTAGTCATTTTTCAGTGTGACACCTTTTGAGTTTTCTTGGCAAAGATACTGAAGTGGTTTGCCATTTCCTTCTCCAGATCATTTTACAGGATGATGAAACTGAGACAAACAGGGTTAAGTGACTTACCCAGGGTCACACAGCTACTAAATGCCTGAGGCTAGATTTAAACTCATGAAGACGAGTCTTCCTGACAGGAGGTCTAGTGTTCTGTCTACTGTGCCACCTAACTGTCCCCTCAGAATATTCCAAGACCTTTTCAATGAGAACCATAATTACTTGAAAGAGGTCAGCCTAACAATCTACAGGGCAGCTAGTTGGTACAGTGGGTAGTGCCCTGGCCCTGGAGCCACTCACTATCTGAGTTCAAATGTGACCTCAGATTTCTTCTAGTTGTGCGACCTTGGGCAAGTCACTTAACCTTGTTTGCCTCAGTTTCCTCATCTGTACAATGAGCTGGAGAAGGAAATGGCAAACCACTTCAGTATCTTTGCCAAGAAAACCCCAAATGGGGTCACAAAGAGTCGGACACTATTGAAATGACTCAAGAACAATAACCTACACAGGGAAACACATACACACATACCACCTAAATGGATAAAAAAAATTCTAATGGTCAGAATATTAACCCAGTCATATTTGCAAATTTTTGTTGCTTTTCCTTAAAAAATAAACAAATATCTTTACCGAAATAGTGCTTAGTCATCTTATCTACCAAAACAGTCAAAGCCTAGGGCATAGCTAGTCACAGGTAAACCTCAAAAATCCAGTCAGCAAAGCACAGTTCAGATTACTATCCAGAATTATTTGGTCTAAAATCTCAGGAGATCAGGTTCTGTCATGAAATTTTCCAGTACCATATTTCTCAGTTGTGACTGATTCTTAAAACCCTCGAGTATTTTTTTCTTTATTCCCAGACATTAATTCCATGACATCCTTATATGTACTTCTCTCTAAAAAGGAGGAAGAAAATATGCTTGTGTTTATATCTTTAATATTAAATTGACATTCACAACCGAAAAAAATACTTTACATTCCAGTTTTTACTATCATCCTAATTGGATTTTTCCTGGATTTAGAGCTGTTGAACTGGTTTTACCCAAACCTAAAAAGAATGTTTTGTCACACAAAGAAAGTATTGTTGTATCAGGCAAGATATGTCATTATGAGATAGCGAATAAGTTTGTCTTTCATTATGAAATTACATAAAATATAAAATGTGCAGTCACTGATTACAGAACCTCCTTTGCTTGCTTTGAAACATGCAAGAAAAACAAAGGAAATTCATTCACCAAAAAGGGCATTTAAAGAATGTTCAGGTTGTAACCTAAGCTAATAAAAACAAGGAAATTTATAGTTAAAGCTGACTTCCAATACCTAGGCACAACAGGGTGTCTTCTTAACCACTTCCTTTATATGTCCCTTTGAGTCTTATGTATTAGAGGTCAGCCTGAACTGTGAATTTCCTTATTATTAGTTTCTGTCACAACCTTAATGTACTTTGAATGATTTTTTGGTTAGTACATTTAATTTCCTTTCTTTAACAACATAGATGTGACCCTGGTAGGATAAGCTACCACCACTGAGTTTCAATTATCCCCAAATGAAGGTAATGCTCTAGTTAGCTTTAGGCATGTGGTAGTTGTTTTTAAGAAGGGTTTCCCTTTATTAATAAATTTCTTTATGTACAATATTCTGTTTTTTGATAAAAATTGATCATCTGGGTTGAATGAAAGGAGTCCACATCTTCCTTTAACTTTCCTAAAACGCAGTTATAAATCTTATTTTATGAAATGTAAGGAGACATACAATTGGATATTTCACTGGAACATTAGCAAATCTGCAATTGGCTTTAGGGTCATTAGTTTGGTTGTTTTGACATCTTGAAAAATGTGGGAAAACCAACCCATGTGGGTTTCTAGCAAGTCTTGGACATGTGTGAAAATATTTCGCTGAATAATCATGGAATGAATAAGGAAAATGGAGCAACCAGATAAGATCACAATCTAAAAGAAACATTTAAATCATGTAACTCATTCTCTTGCCTCCTAGCAATATTGTGTCTAATCATCCAAAAGGAGTAACAGTCCCTCCAAATTTAAGAGTTCTAAGGATAGACATTTTGTAGCTTCCTTTTAAAATACAATTCAGATCCTAATACTTGAATCTTTATCACTGTATTAAGAAAATAGAAGACAGTGGAGGAATCACATGGTTAGCAAGATGGCAGAGTAATTTTCTGCAAGCCTTTTTTAAAATCCATAACCTTAGAAGAAAGGATTTAGGTTCACTATGATAGCTAAATTCATAAGAACTGTGAAGCTTATGAAAAAAGAAACCTTATGAATTAACACTAGACAATGTAAATACTTAGAGCCCCTTTGGGAACCATAATTCTACAAACTCCACAATCCCAAAGTAGTGAGATCAAGAAAGTTAAGGGCTTGTGATTCTAGTCCCAGCTGTATGGATCCCTGACAGCATCGATTCAGCCTTATATGTGCCCATTGAACAAGAGGCTGAAGAGACTTATTTTCCTAAGTCATAGGAAGGAAAGGGAGAGGAAGGGACATGGAAGACTGGGAATAAGACAGAATGGGCACGGTTTTCAGAGCCACAAGCTGGAGGGGAATGTGTCTCAGGGGGAAAGGGGACTAAAAATCCAAGTGGGAACAGTCCTGTTTCCTAAGGTTACTCAGGACAGGAGCCTAGGCCTAACCAATCCCAGTATCCCCCAGAAGAGGCTGGCCACCCACACTCCAGACTCCCTCCACACACAGATACACACATGTAATAATCTGATCTGTGCCAAAGTAACAGGAATAGAGGTTTAAAATTACCAAAGGTAATGAAAAAAGAGGAAAAAAAAACCTGAAAGACCAAAAGATAAAGAGGTAAAACTTGAATAAAAAGTTATCTTACAAGAAGATAAAATAGTAGAAAAAATTATAAAAACAGAAGAAGGAATGAGTAAAGCCTCAGAGAGACACCAAGGCACTTTGTACAACTATTATAATGTGAAGGGAAAAGAATATATTTACTTCTGCTTAAGACATTTAGAATTTTATTTCAAGCCTTTCCTCTAACATATTTCCTAGTTAATCAATTAAGATTTTGCCTAATTTAATTTCTGCTTAGAACTTTTAAAATTCTGCTGTAATTTAGACTATTCTCATTAATTTTACGCTAGGTAGAAATGGAGAATATGTGCTCATAATCCCCTATGGTCCAAGTTATTCCTATGCAAAACTACCAAATTAATTAAAAGTATCTTTAGTCCTCTTGATTACTTTTGCCCCACCATTCCCCACTCTACCCCCTATTCTTCATTTAGTGCATCATTATGTTTCCTGCTTGCTCTCCCAAAAATTATTTTGAGCTCTAAACCTTTTCCAGTTCTCTATTATCACCTCCTCCTCCAATTAAAGGGGGAAAAAATTCTCCTGTATCATCTCTCATTTCTTATCTGAAAAACTAGGTGATGCTTTCTCTCTTACACTTTGTAGGCTTGTTTTTTTTTTTTATATGAGTAGGCAAAGTCAAGTTATTTTCTTCAAAATCCTTTGCCTGCACTTAGAATAAAGTGCCACAAGGCAGGTAATGGTGACTTGATTATGATGGAAAAACAGGGTTACTATTATTATATTTACAATTCTATTAAAACAACATATTGTGACATTGACTAGTACTATTAATCCCTACTAGTACACAATTTAGAGTAAGGTTTTTAAAAATATCAAACTTGGGTGCAAAGAGGTATGTTATTCCCTAAATATTTAACTGATGCTAGTCATTGCTTTGTTTCATTCTCTTATTTCTCCAGGCTTAATCACCCTGATTTTTTTTTTAATTAAGAGTCAAAATTTAGAAGTCATAATATAGTTATTTAGTCCACTGCGGCTTTTAACAGTTCCACAATGTGTCAACGCCCCTGCAGTCTTTTTTTTCTATTAAATACTTCAAACCCTGTAGCAACAATGCTCTGGGAATTTATAGAAGGAAAGCCATTTCTTTTGTCCTTAAAAGAGTTTGGTGCTCTCAGTCTCTCCTATCTCTTGGGAGAAAAGAAAAGAGAAAAAGAAAGTTGCATAACCAAATGACACACCCATTTGTGTAAACCCCTAGACTTTTTCCACAATAAAAAAAAAATGTCTTTCTCTACATGACTTCTCTATTGTGTGTGTGTGTGTGTGTGTGTGGAGATTTTACATCTTCTTATCTTACTAACTCCACTTATGAACAATCTCACATAGCATTAACTAGGTCCAGAGATAGATTCCCTTCTTTTGAAAGATCTTGAAGTCAAAACATTTAAATTATGTCAGTATATAATAATATTTTAAAAATATTTTTGCAAAGGTCATGAATTATTTTATACAGAACTATAAATTTGTTTCTTTATAGGATATGAATTTGTTATGGGCAATTAATGAGTACATTTAAAGTGACTATAATGGCCCAAAGGTATAACCTAAATGAGAATTTAAAGTTCCTCTGTGTCCAGTGGAAGTGACATATTTGGCTTAGATGATTTTATTTGTCATAGAATAGACACCACATCTTATTCATTTATAACAGACCTTCATCTCTTAGTTTAAATTTCTATTAGTATATCCCAAATGAAGTTGCCTCCTGACTAAAGGCTTCTTAAAAACAGTAATTTATAGAATCCTTTATACACTGCAGTATCTTTTATGTGCATTGTCTCATTTCATAGCCTAACATCCCCAGTGATTCTAACCTTTTAAAGTACAATTGTTTAAACATTTTAATCAATCAATTACACAATCAACAGGCTATGCTTTCCATAGTAAAATTTCCACATTACTCTAAGATCCCAAGGAATTGTAACAAACAAGAGTTTTTTTCAGTTTGTTGGTCATTCAAGGATCCTCACTACTATCCTTTACCCTGCCTTGTTCTTTAGCCTTATGTCCAACTAGAAGAGCCAGAGAAAAGAGGAATAGTGAGTGACCAACAAAAGTCATGACAGACTCCCTTCTCTACCCGCAGAAGCTTGAATGCAATCTCATTTTATGCTAGCTTTTTACCCATATTTTCACATAGTGACAAATATGTAATCAAACACCATCACCTGGAGGCCACTTCAAGTTCAGCTTGTTTTTAGGAGGGTGCATATTATATGGAGTTTGATATGTTTGAACTCTAGTGTAAAAATCTGAAATTTTGTGCTGCTTTAAGTTACTGGGTTTTTTCCCCATAGTACTCATCAGTAATATATTAAATAAAAATTCTGAAATGCAAGACAGGTGGATCAGTGGTTTTTCATCCTCATTTATTTCATGTCTATAGAACATGCATCTTCTAATTGAAAATGTATCCTTAAATTCTAACCTAGACCTAGCCTTCTATATTTAATTACTCTCAGTCAGGATTATTATAGATTTGCAGCATGAAGGACCCAGAAGCATCTTGATAATCATATTTTTCTTGTCTCTAGCTCTTTTTTTTGCATTACTGTTCAGCAACAGAATGTTATATTGCTCTTTATTAAGGACAACATTACCTAATTGTACAGTCTATGTGTAATTATATTCTTGCCAACATGAAGACAAATATGAGGGAAGCTTAATATTGTGTGGCTGATGGAGACAGCCTATAAGGCCTTTGAACTCCTCAGCAGTGTGCTCTGGGAAATAACAATGCATTGTTCTCAACATTAATTATAGTGTTTTTGCTCATATAAATGCACATTCCTCCAAAAAGAAATGAATTCTTAACCTTCTTCTTTGGTTGCTGTCACTTCACTGCCTATGTAAAACAGAACTAGGCACTTATTTCTGCCTCAGTTTTTTCTCCCATAAAAGGAGTAACTTGGAATAAAGAGGTGTCTTTTAATTCTAAATGAATGAACTATCAACTATGAAATTTCATTTTTCTTTTGTACTTCTATTGACAAATTAAAACATAAACACACAAAACATGCAAACACACAAAAATGCAAACACAAAACATGCAAACACACAAAAATGCAAACACAAGAGAAAAACACTAATAAGTAACAAAATGAATATTTAAAAGCCCAACTTTTCACACACTGACTTTCTATATGAAGAGAGGAATAAGATATCATTGCTTTTCATCTTGCCTCACTTTCTTAAGGTCTCCATCAGATATTTTTTCTTTTAGGAGCCAAACTTGAATGATTTCTTAAATTCAACCAAGTCAAATCTCACAAATATAATCTAAGAGGAAGTTGTCTTTTATTTAAAATCATAACTTTTCATGTTTTCAATATTAAGTAGCAGGCTAGCTTGGTGTTTGGAGTGTTGAAATGTTACTATCTTTTCACAAAAATAGATTTTGCATTTGGTTTTCTTGATCATTTTAAAGAAGAGGGGGAAAAAAGAAGGAAGAGACCACAGTGGTCGGCATAATACTTTAAATGCCATGCAGCTGCCTCTGTGAATAGCAAGCTCTTTGAAGTACAGAATTAATAGTTGAACTATACACCTCAAAGAGCACTCCAAAAAGGTGACTGGTGCCTCTTCCCTCATCTATTTTAAACCATGCACATTTCCAGAGATGCACACACTTGCACAGTGATAACATCCCCATCTGGGGTCCATTTCTCCTGACATCTATCTGCAAGTGGAGTTTCCTTTGAAGTCAGTGGAATCTCTGTGAGTGAACAGCAAGAGAAATTGTTCCAGGATAATAAGCCTGAGGTACAGTCTGCAAATTACTTTTATAAGCAAATAAAAAGGCAAGATGAAATCACAACCCTTTTATACCTTGAATGGCAGAATTTTCTTCCAAAAAAACTGAAACAAATATATTTTGTATACATTTTTGCCTTCCTTTATTTAAAGTAGTTTTGGTCTTCATAGAAGTCATGTTATTCCTTGTTCCAGAAATTAGGGTCATCTGAAATTAGGGCAAATGTCTCTGACATTGCTTCTGTTAGAGGATAGCAAACTGGGATGACTTATCCACAGGCTCAGATTTAATTGGCAAGTTTACTAAAAGGTTTAGGACCTCATTGAAAGAAGCAAAATGACACTTTATTTCATATTCTATCCATGATCATTAAACATGTTATTGCAGAGAGAAAAAACAGTAGTTATTAGTTTATATTTGGGACCATGACTCAATAAACGATTCAATGATGGAAAAGATAATGCATAATATCTTCAGCATTCCTCACACAAAATACTTCAGATTACTCTTCAGTCATCTGAGTCATATCTGATTTGGGGTTTTCTTGGCAAAGATACTGGAGTGGTTGGCCATTTCCTTCTGCAACTTATTTTATAGATGAGAAAACTGACACAAACAGGGTCACATAGCTAGTTAAGTGTCTAAGGACAGATTTGAACTCAGGAAGATAATTCTTCTTGACTCCAAGCCTAGCATTCCATCCATTGTGCCACCTAGCAGATATCCTTTCATTATTGCCCCAAAATTCTTTTGATGATATCAGGAAGAAAGCCCCAAATTAGTTTTATTCTATCTTTGACATGATATCAGGGGGAAAAAGCACTAGCCTGAGAGTAAGGAAGTCAGTATAAACTTGGACAACTGTGAATTTCTGTTCATAAAATGAAGGATTTGAACCAGGATAATAGATTCCACAACTAGGTAAGTAGAATAGGTGAGAGATCTGGACTTTTAGTTGGGAAGACCTGAGTTCAAATTCTGCCTCAGACATTCACCCTGGGCAAGTCATTTTACCTTTGTTTTCCTTAGTTTCCTCTACTGCAAAATGGGGGTAATAATAGCACCTACCCCTTCCCCAGGTTTGTGAGGATCAAGTGAGTTAATAATCACAATGTACTTAGCCCAATGCCTAGAACATAGGAAGCACTATATAAATGATAGCTTTTGGCCAGAGTTATTATTAATAGCTATATTATTTAATAATGTCAAAAATTACTTGCTGGCATTCTTATTATATCTTATTATATATATATATATATATATATATTATATTGTATATTCTTATATCACTTGGTACTGCTGTTTAAAATCACACAGATGATAACTGTCAGAGGTAGGATTTGAGCACAGGTTCTCTCGCTCCAAAGCCAGTACCACTCTATTACCCTTATTAGAGGATATCTAAGGTCCTTTCCAACTTTAGACCCACTTAATACCCATTAATGTCCCTTCTACCAAGAATGCATACTTTAGGAGCAGGTACGAAGAGGTAGGAAGCAAGCTTGAAGCAGGTGCCTCATTAGGGAGTCAACGGACAACTAATTACTTAAAACCACACATTCTGAAGTGTATGGAGGGTTTCCCATATTGATGATATAAAACAAAATGTTTGTATTGTAACCACATTTGTTCAAGATGGATATCTTATAATCTCAATAGAAGAAAAGGCCTTTTTTCATTTCTCCCTCGTTGATGCAGAATTTTTCCTTCAGGAAGAATCCCCAATATTTCCTGTTCTGATCTTCCCTCCCTTTTTCTCTCTTTTTCCTCCTTCAAACCATATAGCATTATAAATTTAGGACTAGAAAGGGCCTTAGAGGTCACATAATCCAATCACCCTATTTTACAGATGACAAACTAAGATTCTGATATGTTAAATAACTTCCCAGGGTCACATAGTAAGCAGGAAAGCTGTGATTCAAACCCAGGTCCTTTGATTATACGTCCAGAGTTCTTTCCACTTTCTCTGTCTCTCTGTCTCTCTCTGTCATTCTGTCTCTCTCTCTGTCTCTGTCTCTCTCTGTCTCTGTCTCTCTCTCTCTTTCTTTCCTTTTTTCTTTTAATTTTCTTTATTTAATTCTGAACTTAAGAAATAAAACGAGTACTTGCATAACATAATAGAATAGGGGGGAAAGACGATTGTACATGAAATTGTCAATTCATTAATACCTTGCTTTTCCTTTTAAATATATGATAAAGTTATTGTGTAACATTTTTTTCCTCTTTTTCTTCCCCCCACCCCGCCACCCTAGATCCACTGAACTTTTCTATATAATATCATCTGTAACTAAAATCTCACTTGACTTCCCTTGCCCTTCTATTACAACCCTCCTTCTCTAATGCTTTGGTATATATCTGACTTTAACTCTTCAATTTTTTTCCTGAGTATCTTTACCTCTATCTTATTTTCTTCTCACTCACATAATGAGAATTTTTTTTCCCAAAGAAATGACAACATCTGCTTACAGTACTGACTTTTCAATTACTCAAAGAACCTAGAACAGTGTGACCTATACTGGGGGTGTTCAGTTGCTAATTGACTCAGGAGGAAAAGAAGCCAGTATAAAAAAAAATTAAACATACTATAAGTTGGCTTATTATCCTGTTTTTATCGATATAGCTATAGCATATATTGATGCAGATAGCAATTAAGTGAGACAGTGGTTAGAGCACTGATCCTAAAATCAGGAATGCTCATCTTCCTGAATTCATATCCAGTGCCAAATACTTACAAGCTGTGTGATCTCAGGCAAGTCACTTAACCCAGTGTGCCTCAGTTTTCTTATCTATAAAATGAGCTGAGAACAGAAATGGCAAACCACTCTAGTATCTTTGCCAAGAAAACTCCAAATGGAGTCACAAAGAGTCTGATACAACTGCAATGACTGAACAATTTCATATATATATATATACACATATATATACACACACACACACACACACACAAACACACACATATATATACATACATATATGATATGCACACATATGTATGGTAGTGTGATCCTGGGCAAGTCACTTGATCCTTTTGTATTCTAGGAAACTCTCTAAAATGAAAAGGTAACATATTTCACTGGTAGAGAGAGTTTCTTCATTTGGGAGTTCCCTAAGTCAACAAAATCATAAGTCTAATTTTTATTTTATTAATATTTTTATTCATACCCTTTTTTAAAACATCACTATCACTTCCCAGTGACTCAAACTTCTGTCCACCACCCTCCCCCCACATATACCGTAAGACTCTACATTATAATACAGTGCAGTCAAGCAAAACAAGTCCACACATTTCCATCCTGTTTTTCATTGTCAATTGTCTGACTGCTTTGCCAGTGATTGAATAGATGGTCTGGTTTTGGCCCCTCCTACAATAACAGGATCAGTCCATTAACAAGTATAACTGTCAACGTGGTTGACAGCAGCTCCTGATGCCACAAACTGACAGTGACTTTTTTTTCCTATGACAGTGTAGAAATGTCTGCTTGGAAACTCCATCTCTAACTTACAGTGTAGATAAGAAGTATAAATAGGGCAGCACTCACAAGAATAAAGGAGGGGACAACAAAATCTGATAGGAAACACTAACTTCTAGCATACTTCCCAAGTTATTATGTGGCTGACAGAAGTACCGGTGATATTACATTTCTCTATTTGAAACAGGGTACTCTGAAGCTTATGTTGTCAATCTATGTGCAATGGGGATATTCAGGTGAGTTCTCCTGATCAGTGGGACATGTGGCCCACTAGAAGTGGCTCCAGGGTAGCCATAGGTCATGATAGGAGGTTTCCTTGCTGGATCTGATGTTTAGAACACTGCACTGTGTCCAGTGGGCTATATATGTACTGCAGATAGGGCCAGGGACTTACCTATTTGCCTTCTATTAGATAAATAGATAGAAGATGGATAGAAAGATAGATAGATAGATAAAAGAAAGATGGATGGATGGATAGAGATATCTATGTAGATATATTGATGTAGGCATACACACATATGTATGCACATAAACATATGTATATACACATACATACATGTACAAATACAAGTTTATGCAAACCAACCATTTGATTGATCCCTCTAAAAGCCATGAACTGGGTAAGACTAATTTACATGTAGCAAATTTAAAAAATTAATCTGTGCAAATAAACTAAAATATGTTAGAAGTCAATTACTGTGGAAATAGTTGGGACAAGAAGTTGCAATATTAGCAAAAAGTAAAATTTTATATGATTTACAAAAATGTATTTCATTTGCCCAATTAGATTGAGCTTGACAGCTACAGAAAAACTTAACCATGACCAGAGACCAAAATATGAGTATTTCAGCCCTTTACAAAGAGCTTATATGATTCCAGCACAGCAGAGAGCACTCCTTACTAGTGGTCCAACAGAGCTTCCAGCTTCATGGCTCAGACCACTTCCAAAATCAACTTCCTCTTCCTCTTAAAGAAACACTGACCCTTTCACTAATGCATAGCTGAAGATCACAGGAGGAAGTGTCTTTCTTCAACAAAAGGGAGGGGAAAGGCCAGAGTACAAGAGTTCTCCATGCACTTACTGCAAATTACACAGTGCCAGAAAGCTTTGGTAGCACTCAAAGATATAAAAGCAGTATGTCCTACTAGAATTCAAAACATTTTGAACAGGAAGGTTAGTTCGCATGTTTTTTCTTCCCTTTTCTTTTAAATTATAGCCCCGCAATTTACAGTTGCTGAGTGCCTCTTTCTTCTTGACAAGGTAATATCACATTTTAGTCAGGAAACAGGGTTCTGGTTTAATTAGAGGAAGAGAGAAGTTCAATGCGATGTGATAGAAAGAGCTTTGGGTTATAGCCCATGCTCTACTGTGAGCTAGCTGTGTGACCTTTTGCAAGTTGTTTACCTTCTCTGGGACTCAGTTTCCCCATTTGTAGAATGAAGTGGTTTAATTAGATTATCTCTGATGTCTTTTCTAGCTCTAAAAATTGATGATTCAAAAACTTTCAGGTTTTCTTTCTTGTTCTAGCTGTGATAATGGGGAGAGACTTTAGTGGGGTAAGTATAAATATTTGCATGTATATGTGTCAGCTTTGTTTATACTTCACCTGAATGTTGTTATCTCTAGGCAGAGAGCTCTTACCACAACTGAAGTGTGCAAATAACCAGCATAAATTGATAAAAATTGAAGGAAGCAAAAATTATAAATATCACAGGGCATGGCAGAAATTGTATTCTCCCTGGGAATTTATTATTTCACACACATTCCACCAGGGATATTACCATTCATAATGGGGTCTAGTACCTAAGATGACATTATTATAAAATAGTTCCTACACTGTAGCTACAGGACAATAACCCGAAATACTGTATAATCCAGTTTTTATTTAATTCTGCTTTCATAGAAATGCTGGCTTTAAAAAAAGAACATGGTTGGCAAAGAAGACATTATTTTTATGAGATTTTTATACAATTTCATATGAATATTGTGTGAATTTATGTATCCTAATTTCTTAATAAAGGTGTGACAGGACCAATATCTACTAGAGTTCTCTTTGCACTGCCATCCCCAGCCAGGGATTAGTTTTCTCTAAAGGACATTTAATTGGGTCATACTCCCTTCTTCATCCATGTCTCCTGGCTTCCCTGGCTTCCTTCAAATTCCAGCTAACATCCCATCTCCAACAATTCTTTCTTGATCCCCCTTAATGCTAGTACCATCCCTCCATTGAATATCTTCAACTTATTCTGCATATCTGAATCTATTTACAGGATAAAAAATCTATAGATACAGACTGTAAATAGCTGGTTTTATATTCTCTCCCCTATAAGATTGTGAATTCCTTGAGAGCAGGGACTATCTTTTGCCCTTCTCCATATTCCTAGCACTTAGCTTCTACTTGCTTGGCATGTAGAAGGCACTTAAATAATTATTAATTGACTAACTAAAAGTCAACAAACCTGTCCCAGAGACCTTTTTGGCCCCTGACTCACATTCAGCTTCCTAGTCACCTACGGTCATAAAAAATCCCTCCTATGTGTAGTTAGGCCCCTCCTACTTAGTGGGTATCTGAAGACATTTGAATCACCACACCCTAAACTATATATCCTTGCTATGTTAGTCAAAGTCCAACTCCTTTTGTTAACTGTTCACTGACTTAAGAATGCTTCATTTCCTACCAATATTGAACCTGACACGGCAGGGTGCAGATGTTAGAACTGCCCCTAACAAAAAAAAAGGAGGGGAGGAGGAAGGAGTATTGGAATGTTTTATTATTCAAATGAAATAGAATTTTTAAAGCAAAACTGTCTTATGCTAAATTTTCAGTTGTTGTCTTTTCCATTCAACACCTCAGAAATACTGTTTTATATGTAATGATCATGTTTCTAAACCTGTCTGAATATTATAATTCAGGTAGATTTCATAATATATAAATAAATTATGTACTGACAAAACTGGTGTCTATTGGCCTTTCTTTTTCAATTAGACAACTCAGGAATTGGGATAGGAAGCTTGGGAAATTACAAAAGCAGAAATGGAAAAGGCCTGTTAGGGCATCTGATTCATCCTTTATTGCAGGGAAATCTCCCAAGTGCTTTGTCCAGTTTAGTTTTAAATGACTGCAGTTCCTAGTCTCTCACCCCGTTCCTCTTGGGAGTCTATTCTATAAGCCACTCAATGTGTTTCCTGGACTCTGGACAAAGTCGTTTTCTTCCTTAGAAACTAAAGAACTGAACAAAAATTAAAATAACTTAATAAATCCTCCTGGATGGTCCTGATCTGTAACCTATAACATGATTTTCAAGTGGAACCAAGATTCTACAAAACACCATTTACTTTAATGAATTCTTTCTACATAAAGTAATTAGCTGACACTATTTTTAATTAACTTCATGCCATAAATACAGTAAACATTATGAATGCTGGGAACAATTATAACAAAAAGGCAAATGCTTGATTTGTTCTCCCTGTTGATTGTAGGTTTTATTTCTGAATTGCAAAGCTATACTTTTCATTGATGACTTCTCTATGTTATATATAATAAATTGTCCTTAAAATGAATTTCTAGTGATTTCATTTTCCTTTATATCTTTTGAGAATCATAAACTTGTTAATTGATTGCCTAAGAGGAGGTGCTATAGTCAAAGGGAAGAAAGGAAGAAAGGAAAGAAGGAAGGAGGAAGGGAGAGAAGGAGAGAAAGTAGGAAGGATGAGGGTTGTAGTTGTTTATTCTTCATTCAAAGAGGACCATGATGTCAGAAAGGTAACTTGCAAGTGAATTAGATTTAAGCAAGAGAGGCCTGTGCAAAGTCACCAGAGTCACTCTCTCCTCCAGAGCTAACCCAGGTTCAGTGGCAATCTATAGATCAGGACAGCTGGAGATGGTTCCACATGCAATGGGAGACCTTGGTCTTTTTAAGTTAGGGTCTTTCCCAGGTCTAAGTTTGACCGAGGCGATGACCATTTATTGATTAAGGCTAGGTAAGAAATGAGACAAAGAATGACCTCTTTTACCTAGTTAAAAAAAGGGGGAAAAAAGATCAATCTGGGAAGGGAAAACTCCCACGGTTTCTGGCCAAAACAAAAAAAAACAATTGTTATTTATGCTCATTCTGTAGCATCAGGGTCCAAATAATGACTAACTGGGGCTTGGGCTGGGACCTATTATTGACCAGTCTGTGAGGACCAAAATGATTTCGGTTTAAGGTATGATCCTTAAGAAAGAAATCTAGACTGTAAAGCCCAAGATTTCTTGCAAGGTTGCTGTGATCAAAATTTACAGATAAGGGTATTATACCTTATGTGGACAGAGGGAGAAGAAGGAGGAAAGGAGAGAAGAGGAAGGGAGGGGAGGAAAGGGGAGGGGAGAAAGGAGCTGCATTGCCCAACTGGAACTGACCAGCTGCATCCCCAGTGGGGCACCTTGTAGGGTAAGAAAGAGGATGAAAGGAAGGAAAGAAAAAAGGAAGAAGAAAAGAAGGAAGGAAGGAAGGAAGGAAGGAAAGAGAAAAAAAGGAAGGAAGGAAGGAACAAGGGAAGGAAGGATTTATTAAGCATTTACGTTGTGCAGGCATTGTGCTAAGCAAGGGGATAAAATTAAGAGCAAAAAGAAACATTCTCCTTACCGTCAAGGAGTTTACAATTCTAATGGGGAGAAGACAATACTAAAAAAAAGGTAGTAGGTAATGAGAGTACCCGATGTGGGCACATAGTTTTAAAGTCCAGAAAAAGGAACAGGGCTGAGAAAGGAATGAAGGACAGCCTGGGCCCCTCCACAAAATGCAGGTCCCAGGAAAAACTCATCAATGGGAGAATGGTGCACATTTCATAATGGAATGTTCCAATGGAAAAGACCACAGACATAGTTGGATTTTCCAGGGCAAGGAAGCCACAAGTACTGGGAGAAATAGCAGAAACATAATTTTGAAATTCAGAATCAAGGAACTAGACCTGGAGGAGAAACAATATGGACATTTTAATTTGAAAAATACCAATTAAGGGCCTACTATTGTACTAAGCTCTGTTCTTTCTTTACAAATTGGTGATTAACCCCTTGCCTGGCAGGAAATCACTGCTTACAAATTAAGCTTGATCCAGACTGGGCAATACTTAGACAAAGGGATGTTTTGCATCAGACCTGTTTCTAACGGAGTTCTTGACTGATTTCCTTCAAAAAGGAGAGCTACATTAAGTCATTGCTGGTGGATCTGTGAACTGGACTAGTCATTCCAAAAATTAATTTTTGAATTTTGGGAGAAAATTCACCAAACCAGTCATAACCTTTGACTTAGTGATTTCAGATATACTGAAAAGGTATACACACACACACATACATATATATACCACATATATCTGAAAAGGTCATTCAAATAGCCATAAAAAAGCTTTTATTTCTTTTTTTAGCAACAAAAACTATAAACAAAATGGATGCCCATTGAGCAGGTAATGACTGAATAAATTATGCTTTTCGAGTATAATGGAATATGGTACATTAGCATTGTACTATAAGAGATGATGTTTATGATAGATTCAGAGAAACATAAGGAGACTTGTGTGAAGTAACCAAAGGTGTCCTAGAGTAAGCTCAAATTTCCTCATGGGGGCCAATTGTTAAATTTTTTGTGTGAACATTTACACCTCAGAAATTGGCAAAATTACAAATCAGGGCTTGATTTTGATTGTTTTGCTAATTGTCTAAACTTAAGAATGTGTTAATGATGTAGATCAAATTGAAAAGTATGTGGGGTAACATTATTACTTTTTTTTTTTCTGGAGAAATTGTCGTTAAAAATGTACCAGCATACCCACTAGAAGTAACTCAGAGTGAAGTAAGCAAAGGCAGAAAAATAATATATATGACTTCAATATGTAAATGAAAGATTACTTGAAAGGAAATTGAATTCCAAGTTATGATGATTAGTCTTGGCTCCAGAGAAAAGATGATGAAATGTGTCTCCCTCCTTTGGGTAGAGAGGTGGGGTCTGCAGTAGTGGAATATAGTATGCACATCGGACATGGCAGACAAAACCAGACTGTGCTGATTTTGACTTAACTTTTCTTCTGCTCACGGGGCAGGGATGGATGGCAGGGCAGAAGAGAGTCAGGTAGAGTAGCAGAAACAGAAATTACTGTAACGTGAAAACAGGAGGCATCAATAAAACTATTTTTAAAAGGAAAGCTGTCCTGAACTGTGACCTAGGGTGGCTGTGAAGCACAGAAGATAATGCCTAAAAATGCTTGATGGCTGGGGTGGCTAGGTGGCGCAGTGAGTAGAGCGTCGGCCCTGGTGTCAGAAGAACCTGAGTTCGGATCTGGCCTCAGACACTTAACGCACACACAAACAAAAACCTAGCCGTGTGACCTTGGGCAAGTTACTTAACCCCAATTGCCCACCAAAAGGCAAAAAAAAAAAAAAAATGCTTGATGGCTGTTATTGATATGCCACATAAATACCGTATAATAATGATTTCTTCAAGCCATGTTCAAGGAAATACTCTGGTGCTGGAAGTGCTAGCTTGCAGATGAGTAAGAGTAATTTAATTATTATTACAAATCCTCAACCTTTCTTAAGTGCTAGTTGTGTTCTTTTACTCAATTACCAGCCTCCCAATATGGGAAAGTTACTGTTCCTTATTTCCTCTTTCAAAACTTAGCTATTAGTTATGAACAATAGTATGGAATGCCTGCTGTATTACACCAGAATGGTGAGTCACAGAAGGAAAGAAAGTGTATTGCCTTCATCCTACAATTATGTCATATTCTAAAGGGCTATGTTCAGTCTAGTTGTCTTCATTGAAGCAATGTCTACTTCCTTGGGAGACTATTCTACAGCCTAATTAACCTCTCTGTTACTTTGACATACACTTGACATTTTCCAGTTTAAACTTATTACTCCTAAAAATGTCTCTTGAGTCGAAAGTCCTTGATTTTGTGTTTCAACCTCTAACTACATATTCTTTCTGGTAGCAAGGAACCAGAAACTGTATGGATGATCATCAATTGGGGAATGGCTAAATAAATTATGGTATATGATTGTCATGGAATACTACTGTGCTATAAGAAATGATGAGTTCAGTGATCTTAGAAAAACATGGATAGACTTGTAAGAAATAAAGAGTGGGGGTGGCTAGGTGGCGCAGTGAGTAAGAGCGCCGGCCTTGGAGTTGGGATGACCCGAGATCAAATCTGGCCTCAGAAAATGAGCACCCACACACAAATAATGACTAGCCATGTAACCTTGAGCAAGTTACTTAACCCCAATTGCTTTAAAAAAAAAAGAAATAAAGAGTGAAATAAGGAAAATCAAGAGAATGTTGTGTATGGTAACTTAAAACAGTATTGTTGAACAACTTCGAGTGAATAAGTCATTTTGACTATTACAAATACCCAGATTAAGTATAAAGGACATATTAAGGAAGACACTATCTGCATCCAGAGAAAGAACTGATACATAGATGCATATATAGAATGATTTTACATATGTGTGTGTGTATGTGTGTGTTTCTCTATTTGGGCCTGAGGGGTGGGAAGAAGAAAAAGGGAAAAAAAGAAATTTACATGATAATGATATTATATATTTAAAAGAAATAGCAAGTTGTACATAACAGATTTGCAGTTTCATATGCAAGCATCTTTTTAAAAATTGTTATGTTATGGAAATGCTTGTTTTGTTCCATGAATTAAAAATAAAATCAAAACCAAATATATATATATATATATATATATATAAATAGCCACATGTTGCTATCCCTATGAATAGCCTATTTAGAATAATTATTTCAGCTGTTTTAATCTTTTGCATCAATCAATACCTTTAATTCTATTACTTAGCTATAAGTAGGATGACATTCCTAACACCTAGGAATGTTAGCTAGAGTTATGTGCTGTGTTCTAAATGTTATCTTATCAGTAACAAGAAGAGGATATCCTTGAGGGGAAGGATGGGAATAAGAAAATAGAAAGCATCTTTTATACCTAGCAGCTTATATTTATCACCCACAGCAGAAAGCACACAATTGAACCCATTTTTTTCCCTCTGCTTTTGTCTCTAGTAACTAGATTGTAGTGTTAGTCCATTTTATCAAGTAGTCACACTATATTGGAATTTTCCTTAGAATCTGTAAAAAGAAAACCCAAAAATAAAGTCATAACTTTATTTTTACAAGTGTAAAGTTCTCTTCCTAGATGTTTTGTCTTCCTACAGTACGCTCCCCTTTGTAGGATTGTAAACTCATTGAGAGGAGAAACCGTTTTTCAGCTTAGTTTTGTATATTCAGTCCTTAACACAGTGTGTTGCAAATGGTAGGCACTTAATAAATGTGCCTTGAATGAGGTTGGATTGGACCTTGTTTCAGCAGAAACACCATTTAAAGTGAAATGGATAGCTTAAAAAAAACTCTCCTTTTCTCAAAGTACAACTTCACCAATCCATTTTCTCAGATATCTGTAGCAATGCTTGCTTCCTACAGGACTCTTTTTCCTGATCTCTTTCCATCTTGTCCAGATGTTATTATTCTGGACTTGTAAATAAAAGATTGTGAAAGTACTTTGTGTTTCTTGAACGCCTTTTTATTTATATAGGTTATGAATTATCCCTTTGAGGAGTAAATGAAATCTAGATCCACATCCACCATGAAAATTAGTGGTGGCCTGGTTGGCCGGTAATAGAATGAAATCAGGGTGGGCTGAATCAACAACAGGCCAGTGGTATTAAAGAAAACATAATTTATTTGCCTTCATCTTTTTATTCACTTTTTGTATGACTTTTATAGAAGTTTTACTGGAGAAGAAAAACTTGGGTTTTTGCTCTAGGCAGATACTTTAAGTATACTGGTATTTAGAATAATGACAAGGAGAGCCACAAGGAAGACGTCTACCATTTGAACAAGGGGTGTGTGGTTCCCAGGGGTGTGTGCAAGGTTGGAGCTTGCCTTCTAGAGCTCAATTCAGAAAAAGGATCTTGACTGGTTCCTTCCTCAAAAGTTGTTGTTGCTCTGGAAAAAGAAGGGTGTCTCTGTGTCTGTGGGTCTGTGTGTATGAGAGAGGAAGTGAGTTTTCTAACCCTTTATCCAGACCCACAAAAATCAAAAGCGGTTGTGCAATATAATAAAGAACAAGTTTGGCTTAACAAAAAATATGAGAAGACCCTCCTGTCCTACTCTTTCTATGGGTGGGAGGCCCACAAGTGTTGTCCATTGTATATATTTTCAGATATATTGATGCATTCAGATGCATTGATATATTTTCAGTTGTAACTGATGTATTGATCAGTTATACTAAATTTTTTTCTCTTTATGTTTTTAAAAATACTATTTTTTATATGTGATGGCTCTCTAGGATGGAGGGAAGGAGTACTTGGATAAGCAAAGGTGATCTAAATAAAACAAAAGATTGCAATAAGAATGTGTTTTAGAATTTAAAAAATTAAATGAAACATTTATTTTTAACATGATCAAGGAAGGAAATGTTTTTTTATTCCACATATTTCTTTAGAGGAAGGTTTTTTTCCCCCAATGGGGGAGGTAACATGAAAGGGAAAGAAAATAGATTTCTGTTAATTAAAAAAGATAAATCTGAATTGTAAGGGAAAAAAGAAAGGGAGAAAGAGGGGGGAAGGGAGGAAGGAAGGAAGGAAGGAAGGAAGGAAGGAAGGAAGGAAGGAAGGAAGGAAGGAAGGAAGGAAGGAAGGAAGGAAAGAAGGAAGGAAGGGATGATGAGCAATAGTTCTAGTACTGCTACAAACAGGGATATCACTTATTTTACCTCAGTTATCTCATCTGTAATATGGGGATAATAATAGCTAAACTAACTGAAGAAAGGGGCTAAACCAGCTAATCTCCTGAGGTCTCTTTCACTGCTTAGATCTCTGATATTAACCATACCTACCTCCCCAGAGACAGAATTCAGAACTCAGTAAATCTCTTCTCTCAATTGCCTCTCCCCTCTGTGACCTGTCATCTTCATCACAGAGCTTCTAACTTGATTCCTTGTTCCCAGCTGGATGGAATGCATGCTGCTGAAACACCTAACAATGCACTGTTCATGTCTTTCACAGCGGGAGTGGTACTTTGAGTCAGGGCCCCCCCTGCTATGACGAATATGCGGAAAGCACTCTCAGCAACATCAGCAGCAGGCAGGCTGGCTGGCAGCGGGAAAACAGACAAGAGACAGAAAGAAGTCAAGGCAGCTCAGTAGGGAGGGTGGGAAAGGAGGAGATGAAGGACCCAGGGTGAGAGACACAAAAGAGAGAGAAAACAGATACAGAACAGAGGCAGAGATGTAGATGTGTGGAAGTGGGGAGGGCATGCCAGAAACAAACCAGTTTGTTCACTCCCAGAGAAAGCATTCCAGTAACCGCCGATGTCATCCATGAATGAGAACATGTCTCTTGTCATAAAATGAAGGATGAGTAGTTTACTATCTGCATAGAGGAGCCTAAGAAAACACACTTGTGCAGCAGATGTAATATCACTGCTCTTTCTCACATACACTGATAATTCTACGACCTTGGGCATATGAACACTTAAAAGCATCCTGAAGTGATGGCAACTCAAATCAATTAAATGAACAGAAACTTTACTGAAAAACTAACCATATTGTGTTGGATACTATATGCTAGGATGACAACTCATTGTGCAAAACTAACTTTTCAGAGCCTCAGTTTTCTTCTCTATAAAATATGCTCACATGAGAAGGATAAGTGATTTCCACCATGGGAACCCATTCAGAACCCTTCTGTGACTTAATAGCCAAGTCCCTGTTTGCCTCAGTCTCCTCATCTGTAAAATGAACTGGAGAAGGAAATGGCAAACTCCAGGATATTTGCTGAAACAAAACAAAACAAAAGGGACAGTCACACCGAGAGTCAGATGTAACTGAAAATAACTGAACAATACAACAACATATGGTATTGTCGAGGGCACATAGAGCCCACAGCAGATAGAGTGTAAAGGTGTGAGTTCAAATCCCACCTCAGACACTTAGTAGTTGTGTGACCCTGGGCACATCACTTAACCTATTTTTACCTCAGTTTCCTCATCTGTAAATTGGGGATAATAATAACACCTACCCCTCAGGGTTGTTGTGAGGATCAAATGAGATAATAGTTGTAAAGCATTTAGCACAGGGCCTGGCACATAATAAACACTATATAAATGTTAGCTATTATTACCTCGGAACCTTTAGCAAGTAAGTGTCAGAGAGTGGATTTGAGCCCAAGTGTTCTAACATGAAACCCAGCATTCTGCCCCCCCCTTTCTATAAAGCACTTTCTGTTTAATGCACTTTCTTTTTGTTTGGAACTTAACAATCATGAAGAAACAAATATTCCAATACCAAAAAGGGGAGGGGGGATTTTGTTTTATTTTAATAAAACTGAAAACTTCTGTTCCTACAGTTTGAAACCTGCCTTACTTCTCAGGGTGGTCATGAAGGACAAAGGAAGTAATTTATCTGAAAGTGCTTTTAAACATACAGAGTTGTTTTTAACCCTACAGTAACACAATTATCCTTAGAGACTGATGGAGTGTTATAAGGTCATATATTCACATTCTGGTCTGGCTAAAGAACATGCAAGTTGGAGTCATCTGTGGTACTTAGCACAAATAAGTAGTATGGTGTAGTATTATAGTGTTAAGAGATGAATTCTGTTTTCAACTGTACCACTTTGTAGCTATATGATAAATTATTTAACCTCTTTCAACTTTAATTTCCTAATCTGTAGTATGGGTATGATAATATTTGGACCACTGTCTCTAAGTTTTGGAGGAACAAATGAGATAATATCCAAGAAGACATACCAGAGAAGAATGGCATAAATGCCAGCTGTCAATTGCTTTTTTAACAACATGCATGTTGTTCAGCTATTTTTCAGTCCTTATGACTCTCTGTGACCCTATTTGGAGTTTTCTTGGCAAAGATGTAGGAGTGATTTGCCATTCCTTCTCTAGCTTATTTTACAGATGGGGAAACTGAGGTACGTTGGGTTAAGTAACTTGCTCTGGGTCACACAGCTAGTAAGGCTGGATTTGAACTCAGGAAGATGAGTTTACCTGACTCCAGGCCTGGTACTCTGTCCACTGAGCCACCTACCTTCCCCAACTACAAAGAATATGCAATTCTATCAAATCAGAATTATACTAGCACTACTAACTGAGAGATAGCATGGCATTGTAGATTAGAGGACTACCTTTGAAAGCCAGGAAAGACACTTACCCTCTCAATGTAACAGGCAATTTTCTAAGACTATAAACTGCAAAGAAAGCACTTACCTGTATTAATAGAGGGAGTTTTGTTACCCAGGACTAATCACTACCTTACCATTGTAGCACCAGTGAAATCAGAAATCTAGGCCTTTTCTCTACCACCTATGTCATGGAGTTATTTTAAGGAAAGCACTCTATTAATTCCAAAGTGCTTTGTAAGTATGCATTTTTATTATTATTCTGTTTCCCCAAATACCCAGGTAAAATGACAATTTAGCTTATCATTGCAGACAATTTATGGAATCTGAAGAGAAGCCAGATGCTGTTTATTATTTTCTCTGACATACACTGGATAAATTAATGAACACACTTTTTAGAGTGCTTACTTTCCATTGCATAAGGTTTTCATCAGCCATATATGTAGGGATGGAAAATAGACAGGTTACTTTACTAAAAAAAATTGTTTTTGCCAACCTAGCATCTCCCAAAAAAAGGACAGTCATTGTAATATTAAATCTGTGTTTTTTTCTAGTCACCTAGAATAAATTTGAAGCAACGGGATATTTCTAAGAGTGGCTTATATCAGAACTCTACAAAGCAGTTAGGGGTGTGTGTGTGTGTGTGTGTGTGTGTGTGTGTGTGTAATGTATAACCAAAAAAAAAAAAGCTAGACTGAAGCCTAATTTCAACAAATCCCAGGTGACTGACTGGCCTGGAGGGACTATAATATATGGGATTTCAGACCATGAGAATCTAGGTCTGTGGATTGAGTTTTCTACACAAATTTAGAAATCCTTTCACCATATGTAGGGTTCCACTATAAACTGATATGCCATTTTCCCCTTGGTTCTCAAATTCCACCATAAAACAGAGAGAATGATACAGACACTATTTTCTATTAGGAATTTAAGGCATAAGATAGAGACTTTTTTTCCACTGGAAAAAATGTGAATCTATGCTGTTCCGACATTTGGAAAATGATTTCTCTTATGCTAAAGTAGAAAAATGAATAGTATAGACTACCAAAAGGGCAGTAAAACATGAAGTAGTTGGGTGGAGACCCATAGATTCCAGAAGTCTGTGAATTCAGAGGTTCCCAAGTTTGACAAATAAAATGTCTGTTTATTTTGTTCTTAACACATTTCTAATTTGTTTTTGCAGGTCGTTCTTTATTAACAAGGGAAAGCTATTTTTGTATTATTGCCAAGAGACTTTAGAAACTAACGGCCTGATCAAAATAATAACTTCCTGCAACAAACTGAATAGCTGGTTCAAAGAAATTTTATTCTATGCCTCCCCCCGAAAATGTAAATTAAGTGGTTTTAGTATTCCTGACATAAAAAGAAGAGCTTTGGTAATTTTTTACTAAATCAACATGCCCCACTTTCTTGAAGGCATCACCTAGTATAATAATATCTCTTCTTTCAAATGGCTCTCAACATGCTGCCCTAGTCATGTATTGTTTGCAAATATTATCTCTTTAAGGTTTCTTTAAAATAAATAGGGAAACAGAAAAGAAAGAAGGAAGGAAGAAAGGAAGGAAGGAAGGAAGGAAGGAAGGAAGGAAGGAAGGAAGGAAGGAAGGAAGGAAGGAAGGAAAGGAAGGAAGGAGGGAGGAAGAAGGAAGGGAAGGAAAGAAATAAGGAAGAAAGAAACAAAGAAAAAAGAAAAAAGGAAGGAAGGAAAAGAAAGAAAGAAAAAAGAAAGGAAGGAAGGAGGGAGGGAGGAAGGGAGGGAAGGAAGGAAGGAAGGAAGGAAAGAAGGATGGAAGGGAGGAAGGAAGGAAGAGAAAGAAAGAGGAGGGAAGGAGGAGAGGGGAGGGAAGGAAAAGAGGGAAGGAAAGGAGGAAGAATGAGAACCGAAGGAATAAATACAATTGATATTTAGACACATAGTAAGGATGAAACATGAATTGGCTTCACTTATACTTTTGAAAGCTGACACATACAAAGTTGGAAATACCTTACTAATACTGCTAATTATAAAATTATGGATTCCTCTCCCACAAAAATCCTACAAAATATATCTCCCAGTTGTAAGTTTTCTGCACTAAAATTTCAGAATCCTCTTCCAATTAAAAAAAAAATACTACAAAGTCACCCTACAAGCTAAACTGTAGTCTTAAATGATATAATGAAAAGGTTAAAAAAGACTTAATGTGAAATACCAAGGGCTATATATACATACCCTAATTTATAGAAATTCATTATTCTCTGTACCACTGGATTATTTAGAAATGTGCTTATTAAAATTTTCTCCACTGGGGAACCAGCACTATTAGAAAGGGATAAAATATAAAAGGAGATTCTTTTTAATGCAAAAGGAAAGAAATTACTCCAGAATCCCTTTCCAAAGTGAAAAGAAAGCTTAAAATGCAAGTAATGGCAAAGTCACCTAATTGAGCTGACTCACCATTAATAGTCAAATTTATGTCAAATGAATTATATTATAATTTTAGAAATTATTATCAAAGAATTATCAAAGAGTTTTATTTAGTATTATCAAAGTATCAAAGGGTATTATTTAGAATTATCAAAGAGTTGGAAGGGTCATTTTCTCAGCTCTAGCCTCCCTGACTGCTCATTTATTCATGTTCTTGACTGATAAAGCTATAACAGGAAATTTACCCAGTGTATTTTCAAAAAGAAAAGAAAATACTAGATCCTAAGTACTTTGAAAAAGAATGTTGGTTTTTTTTTCTGATCTGACAGTCTCTCTTAACACAGCCTATGATTTACTTACATGGTGGGTTTTTTCATATACATACATACATATATATACACACACATACAAACACACATATTCCTCTTTGGAAATAGATGTTTTAATATCAACAACTCTTTTAAGAAGTTATATGGCATAATGGAAAGAGCACTGAACCAGTAGATAGATCTGAAATAGAATCCTGATTCTGTCACTCACCAATCGTTTAACCACTGGTAAATCATTTAACTCCCTAGGCCTCTACACTCTTATCTGCAAAATGGGGATAATAGAACTTACCACTATTTGCTTCAGACTAGGGAAGCAGAAGATATATTTAAAGTGCTTTGTAACCATAAGTTCAAATGTATAGAAAGAGCTGGTCTAGTGATTTTATTGGTGTAAGAAACTCCCAGAGAACATACACACTCTACCAGTACAGGTTCCCTAAATCTTCTCTAATTTATAATCTTAAAAAGTTGACTGGGTCACTGAGAGGTTACTCAACCTTTCTGAAAGAGTCACACAGCTAATATATATGCCAGAGTTAAGGTCTGAACCTTTTCCTGTCTCTGAGGTCAGCCCTCAATCCACTATCACAGGCTCCTTGTCTCTGTCTCTCTCTGAGTCTAGGTTTCTGTCTCTATCTCTCTTTCTCTGTCATCATCTTTCATATGTATATTTCTATAGATACAATTTAAAATGTGTAATTTTAAATTTTGAAGTGTCCTATTCTCAAATGGATCAGAGTCCCCACTGAAATGAACTGTGGAGACATATGACTAACCTTGTCTTTCCCTACCCCCCGCAAAAAGGAAGATTTTGGTACAACTGACTTCAGAAGAGAACAATCAAAAGATTACTTTTTGTTGTTGTTTTTGTATTGTTCAGTCATATCCAACTCTTCATGATCCCACAGAACATACCATAACAGTTCTTTCTATTCTCTATACTATCTCCCAACATTTGTCCAAACTCATGTCCATTTTTTCCATGACACTATCTATCCATCTCATCCTCTGTCAACCCCTTCTACTTCTGCCCTCAATCTTTCAGAACATCAGGATCTTTTACAATGAGTCTTGTCTTCTCATTTTGTGGCCAAAGTATTTAAATTTCAGCTTCAATTTTTGACCTTTCAATGAATAGAATGAATTCATTTAAGTATCAACTGATTTGATCTTCTTTCTTTCAAGGGACTTTCAAAAGTTTTCTCCAACACCACAACTTAAAAGTGTTGATTCTAAAGTGCTTAGCTTTACTTATAGTCTAGCTTTCACAACCATATGTTGCTACTGGAAAAACCACAGCTTTGACTCTATGGACCTTTGTTGACAAGGTTTTGCCTCTGCTTTTTAGTATGCCGTATACCTTTCTTCCCAAGGAGCAACTGTCTTTTAATTTCATGGTTATAGTTACTGCCTGCAGTGATCTTTGAGCTCAAGAACATAAAATCTGACACTGCTTCCATTTCTTCTCCTTCTATTTGCCAGCAAGTAATGAGACCAGTTGCCATGATCTTAGTTGTTTTTTTTTTTTTAATGTTGAGCTTCAAGCCAGCTTTTATACTCTTCCTTTACTTCCTCATCAAGAGGTTTCTTAATTCTTCTTTACTTCCTGCCATGAGAATAGTATCATCTGCATATCTGAGATTGGTGATAATTCTCCCAGAAACCCAACTTTTTATTCATCCAACCTGATATTTCACATAATGTACTCTGCACATAAGTTAAATAAACAAGATAACTATGCAGCCTTGTTACATTTCTTTTACAATCTTTAACAAATCATTTGTTCCATGTTCATCTTGGCCCACCTACAGGTTTGCAGAAGACAAGTAAGATATTTTGACACTCCCATCACTTTGAGGACTTGCCACATGTTGTTGTGATCCATACAGTTAAAGGCTTTAGTATAGTCAATGAAGAAGAAGCAGATTTTTTTTCTGGAACATCCTTGTATTTTCCATAATTCAGCAGATGTTGGCAATTTGGTCTCTAGTTCCTCTGCCTCCTCAAAAACCAACCTACTCTTTTAGGAATTCTCAGTTCACATATTACTGAAGCCTAATTTGCAGAATCTTAAGCATAACCTTGCTGGTGTTTGAAATGAGTCTAATTGTTTGGTAATTTGAACATTCCTTGGCATTGTCATTCTTTAGGACTGGGACGTAAATCTTTTCTAATCTAATGATTACTGTTGAGTTTTCCAAATTTGCTGGCATATTGAGTACAATATTTTAACAGTATCATCTTCTAGGATGTTTAAAATAGCTTAGCTGGAATTCCATCACCTCCCCCAAACATTGCTAGCAATGCTTTCTAAAGTCCACTTGACTTCATCCCCCAGCATGTCTGGCTTTAGATCTGTAATCATACCACTGATTATAGATGATAAGATTTTCTTAAATAGTTCTTCTGTATATTCTTGCCACCTGTTCTTAACCTATTCTTCTTCTATTGTCTCTACCATTTTTGTCTTTATCAAGCCTATTTATTTAATGAAACGTTCTCTTGATATCTCTGATTTTCTTGAAGAGATCATTTGTCTTTCACATTCTATGGCAACCAGAAGCAGCTGAGCAGCAGTGTGTGGGGACACAAGCAGTGGTGGCAGTGGTAGTAGTGATGCAAGTGGCAGCTGTGGTAGAGCTTCTTCAGAGAGACAGCCAGAACTTCTGCTGAGGACTTCTGCTGAGGATTGCCGAGCGCACCAGCCTCACCCCTACTCAGCTCCAGCTCCTCCCTGCCCCACCCCCTCCTGCCACATCAGCAAGTTTGCCCTACTGGGGGATTTACAAGTTCTGGGTCTTAACACCTGACACAATTATGAACCTGAAATTAAGTGCTAAGTACCTGCCAGTCTGCCAATACAAGGGGCATGGGAGACCTTCAAATCCCATTACCATTATAATTTCTCAGCAGAAGTCCTCTCTGTTTGTCTGTGTTAATTTCTCAGACAAAAGTCCCAGTGCTGGTAATGTGTATAAATATTGTAGCCCTGTTAAGCTTTGTTTTCCTAGAAACAGAAGCTGTGAGAAGTACCCCCTGGAGCCTGCTATTGGGCAGGAATTTGGAGTAGAACAGTCCCCATAAGCTGAGACTTGGAGCAGGAACAGAGAGCTGCCTACATGTGAATCTAGGCAGAAACAGTCAGCCCACAGAGGAAGAGCCATGGGGATTGGAAGTCAGTCTGGAGTCAAGATGAGAGAGGACTTTATTTGGACACTGCATATTGATTGAAGAGATTGTGTCTTTGTGACCTAGAGATGGATTGTGTTTGTATTTTCTGCTACCCCTTATAGCAGAGAATTCCCAGCAGATATTTTCCATCCACCTGGTCTTTCCTAAGTGGATAGATACTCTGAACTCTTTGGAATGATTAAAATACAAATTTAATCCAATAAGGGAGAAAAAAATTATCCAAACAACTATAACTGATATTGCATCATACTAAGTATAAAGGGAGATGACCAAACAAGTACCAAGAGAGATTAGAAGAAATAAAAATAGGGGGCAGAGTCAAGATGGTGGAGTAGAAACAGGTGTCTCCAGCTCTTACTTTCACCAATCCACATAAAAGGGGACTCTGAACAAACTTTGGAACTATAGAACCCACAAAATGACACAGAGAAGTTAACCTCCCACTGAGGACAGCCTGGCAGCCCAGCAGGGAGCAGCCAACACAGCACTCTGGGAGAGGACCCCAGCCCCACATGAGCCAGAGGTTTTAGCCCCAGGGTAGGCCTGACTAGCGGCCAGCTGGAGGGACACCAGATCACCAGCAGCTATGGCCATTTCTAGAATTTTCAACACATAGATGCTAAGGACAAAGTGAGAGGTCAGTGCGGTGTGGACTTTGGGACCACTAGTTGTTAGTGTGTTGCTTTTGCCCCCAGGGTGAGAAGCCACTGAGATGCTTTGGAGCAGCCAGTGCCATGTTGCAGTTTCAGCTCCTGGCCTGCAGACTGTGGGGGGACCAGCGACCAGTCTGGGGGGGGGGGGTAATCACTCTTGCTTTAACCTTCTTGGATCTGGATTGCAGTCTGGGGTGGAGGTCCTGGGGTGTGTGACCAGCTTACCAGAGCATGTGGAGGCTTCAGACAGGCCCCCCAGCTAATACCTCCAGCAGCTGAGAAAACCCCAGCTTTTGGGATGGAAGCTCCCCTGGCTGGTGGCAAAGCCCTACTGTGGCAGCCAGCCCAAAAGTCAAGTAATTGAGTGGCAACATGACCAGGCAAAGGAAACAAAATAAACAGAAAACTTCAACATTAGACTCCTATTTGGGGGGTAAAGAGGATCAAAGCATGGAACAGAAGGAGGACTGTGAGGTCAGAACTCCTGCACAAAAAGCTTCAAATGAAAATATGAGCTGGTTACAGGCCATAGAGGACCTTAAGAAGCAGATAAGAGAAGTGGAGGAAAAATTGGGAAGAGAAATGAAAATGATGCAAGAAAATCATGAAAGGAGAGTCAACAGTCTGATTGAGGAAGATAATGCCCTAAAAATAGACCAACTCAAATGGCAAAAGAGGCTGAAAAAAGCAATGAGGAGAAGAATGCCTTAAAAAGCCGAATTTGCCAGATGGAAAAAGAATCTCAAAAGCTCACTGAGGAAAATCTTTCCTTCAGATTTAGAATGGACCAAAGGGAAGCTAGTGACTTTGTGAGAAATCAAGATGCTGTTAAACAGATCCAAACAAATAAAAGAATAGAAGGCAATGTGAAATATCTCATGGGAAAAACCACTGACCTGGAAAATAGATCCAGGAGAAATAATTTAAAAATTATTGGACTACCTGAAAGCCATGATCAAAGAAAGAACCTAGAAATCATCTTCCAAGAAATTCTCAAGGAAAATTGCCCAGATGTTTTAGAACCAGAAGGCAAAATAGAGGTTGAAAGAATACACCAAGCACCTCCTGAAAAAGATCACAAAAAGAAAACTCCTAGGAATATTATAGCCAGGTTCCAGAATTCCCAGATCAAGGAGAGAATATTACAAGCAGCCAGGAAGAAACAGTTTGAATATTGTGGAAATACAATCAGGATAACACAGGATCTGGTAGCTTCAACACTGAGGGGATCAAAAGGCCTGGAATATGATATTCCACAGGTCAAAGGACCTGGGATTAAAACCAAGAATCACCTATCCAGCAAAACTGAGTATCATGTTTCAGGGGAAAACATGGTCATTCAGTGGAATAGAGGACTTTCAAGCATTCTTTTTTTTTTTTTATAAATTCTTTTTTTTTTAAGCAGTTGGGGTTAAGTAACTTGCTCAAGGTTACACGGCTAGTCATTATTTATGTGTGGGGGCTCATTTTCTGAGGCTGGTTTCGATCTTGGGTCATCCCAACTCCGAGGCCCACGCTCTTACTCACTGCGCCACCTAGCCGCCCCTTCAAGCATTCTTGAAGAAAAAAACAGACTTGAGCAGAAA
This sequence comes from Gymnobelideus leadbeateri, assembly GCA_011680675.1. NCBI lineage: Eukaryota > Metazoa > Chordata > Mammalia > Diprotodontia > Petauridae > Gymnobelideus > Gymnobelideus leadbeateri. The sequence goes on from WOXC01009098.1 coordinate 82,679, forward strand.
ATTTGACCTTCAGATATAAGAAGCAAGAGAAGCATGAGAAGGTAAACAGGGAAAAGAAATCCTAAGTTGATTGTATTGAACTATTTACATTCCTACATGGAAAAACAATAATTGCAATGGAGGAAACTTTTCTCAGTATTAAAATAGTTGAAGGGAATAGAAATATATATAGTCTTTATCGGAGGGTATATGGGCGTATGAATACATATGTGAGTGTGTGTATATATGTTTTCAGGTATACATAGATAGAGGGCACAGGACCAATTTAATAGGAAGGGATGATACTTAAAAGGTGAAATCAAGAGGTGAGAGAGGTATATAATGAGAGGAGATGGGAAGAGACAAAATGGGGCAAACTTTCAAATAGAAGAAGCAAGGGAAAATGGGTACAAAGGAGGGGAAGAACAGGAAGGCATAAGGGAATGGGTCAACCTTATAATCATTGAATTTGGCTCAGAGAGGGAATGACATACACACAAAATAGGGTTTCTCACCCTACAGGAGAGCAGTGGGGAAGGGAATGAGAGGGGGGATGATGGAAGAGAGGGCAGGCTGAGTGGGAGGAAAGTAGGAAGCATACACTTTTGAAAAAGGGCAGGACCAAAGTAGAGAATAGAACAAGTGGGAGGTGGATGGGGGGAGGGAAATATAATCAGTCTTTTACAATATATCTACTATGATAATGTTTTGCATAGCTACACATGTACAACCTATATTGAATTGCTTATCTTCCCAGTAAGGGTGGATGACAAGGGAGAAAGGGAATGAATTTGTAATTCAAAGGTTTAAAACCAAATGTTTAAATATATATATATATATATATATATATATATATATATATATATATATATAATTATTATTAATACTATTTTACATGTAATTGGGAAATAAGAGGCAGGGATATCCTGGGGGACTGCTCTTTTGGGGAGGTGGGTAGGGGAAAATGGGGAGAAAATTTGTAATACAAAAACTGGAGGAAATGAATGGAGTAAAATAGAAGTTAATAAAGCATTTGAAAAATTTTTTAAAAATTTAAAAAAGAAAAGAGAAAAAAAGAAGAAATAAAAATCATAATATCATATGCAGGAAAGGACGCTGAATTTGGAGTCAGGGGGCCATAGTGTAAAACCAGACTTGGGACTTATTGTCAAGAACTTGGCCTATTATAGGGTTAAGAGAAAGACAGATGCTGATGTGACCTTTGTACGGGAAGATTTTCTTACTATATTTCACTGAAGGGAGAGAGGAAGAACAAGCACTTGTTCTCAACTCTGTAGGGATTTGTAGGAGTATCATAAAGTAGCAAGAATGCTAGTTGATATGGTTTTGCGGGATTATCAAGAAAGTGAGCTTCTGCTTCCCAATCCCTAAGGAAAGAGGAGAAACAGGATGTAGAGGTACCAGCAAAAGAGAAAGAACATCTTATCATCAGATTTCTTTGCATATCATTATTCTTGACCAAAGGCCAGGCACCTTGGTGCTCAGTGGATAGAGTACTAGACCTGGAGTGAGAAAACCTGAGTTCAAATCTAGCCTCAGATATTCACCAACTGTATGTCCTCTGACAGGTCCCTTAACTTCTGTTCACCTTAATCTGCTGGAAAAGGAAATGGCAAACCATTTCAGTATCTTTGCCAAGAAAACCCCACATGGGATCACAAAGCACTAGACATGGCTATGTGAGTGAACAACAACAACTCTTGACTGAAAGTGATGGAAAAACATGAATTCAGAATGCACTTCATCTCTCTTCCTGCTAGGCTATTAGCCACAGAAGGCTGCACTGGGCCAAGGCCTTTCCTAGGCCTCTAACCAAGAAACTACACCATTTTCCTAGTTTGGGAACTGATGGAAAGGCTACAGGTACAGAGTCTCTCCTGGGCTCCTCATCATCAAGAATATGGTCTAATACTTTGATATTTTGCGTTTCCATATTTGGGAGTTGGAATAATGTCAGATATGGTTGTCCTTCAAAGAAGATTGAAAGACAGAGGGAGAGGGAGAGAAAAAAAAGATACCTTGTATTGTATAAGTGTAGTCAATCAAAACAAATTCCTATACTGCCACTTTCAAAAATTTGCATTTCATTCAGCATATTAATCCATCATATCTTTGTCTTGAGGTAGGCAGCATTTTTCATCAGTCCTCTGGAATTATGACTGATTATTTAGTTGATCAGAATTCCTAAGTCTTTCAGAATTGCTAATTTTTACAATATTGATATTATAGCATAAATTATCCTTCTATTTATGCTTATTTCATTTCACTCTGTACCAGTTCATACAAGTCAACTCCATGCAGGAGGATGCACCAAGACCTCTCTGTCCAAGAGCAGAATTTTTTTGTTGTTCCTTTTTTTAAAAAAAAATGAATATCTGAATGTACTATAGGTACAATAGAATTAAATCTGCCGTAGGTACATTTTGCCTTTTTAAATAGGTTGGGTGAAGTTATCTATCAAAGTCAGTGGAAAATTCTTAAAATATCTTCCTGAGTCTATAGAGTAGATACAAGAAACCATCTCTTCATTTCTTACAGCACAATAGTATTCCATTCATAGACCACAATTTGTTCAATTATTCCCCTAATTGTTAAACACCTCCTTAATTTACAATTCTGTAGGGAGTATCATAGAAGATAAAGTGAATGCTTTTGGTTACAGTGCATAAAACTTATAAAGTGAATAATTTTGATTACAGCACATAAAACTTAAAAGTTTTCGTACAAGCTCAATACGGCTAAGAACCCCTCTTTTTAAATATGGAATGTAGGCTGTAAACAGGGGTTTAGAAAGAGGAAAAGGTTTGCTCAATATACATTTAGTTCTCTTTTGCACACAACTTTTGTTTATAATACTAGTATCTTAGGTTCCTGGGGTATTGGAGATAGAGGACAAAGGAAGCCATAAAATTGGAAAGCACCAAAGGAGGATGATAGATTGTGGATCTAGAGAATACAAGACTTATTATCCTGATGACTCTCTCAAGGGATTGTGGGTTATAAATGATGGTGGTTGGTAACAATGGCAGGCCTAGGCATTTGAAATTATAAAAGAGAGGGATATGGGAGCAGTGACTGTCTCCCTTTCCCTGTTGGCCCTTTTCTATCAGCCTACAAAAATATTTGGGTGTTCCCATTTGTTTAAGAAAAAAAAAGCCTTCCTTTGTTCTTTCTACTCATCTGAGCTAGTATCCCTCTTCTACTCTTCAAAGTCAAATACACACACACACACACACACACACACACACACACACACACACACACACTACTTTCTCCCTTATCCTATATTTTCTCACAATCTGATGACATCTTTGGTACCCTAGCTATAAGGTTATTCACCCCTGCTTTAGATTTTTTCAACTATATAAGCAGAGATACCTAGCTAAGAAAAAAATCTATTTACTAAGTAACTCCTCTTCTGACTGATAGTGTAGACATAACCTTTGGTTCCTCAAAAAGATAGGAATACTGCTTCCATCCTATAGTTTTACTTATTCCCAGGAATATGGGAAATATCACATTCATAATAAGAAGCAGCCAAAGCAATTGATTCCTCTGAATACATCAGCACAGACATTACTATGCTTAAGGAAGGAAAAAAAGTCTTTTAAAAGCACAGTAACCTTTTAAAATCAATGTTAGTAATCTTGGCATTTCCTTCCAAATTCTCATTTGTGACAATCCCCAGTGTACTAACAAGTCTCCATCCAATACTCTTATAATGAAGAGCAATCAACTGAACTTGATAAATTGAGGCCTCAGCAGAACCATCCTGGACCTATTTTATTTATTATGCTTAGAGTAATGCAAGAAAAGCACTAAAGAAAGATTTTCAGATTAATAAAAAAAACAGCATCACACTAAGGAAATTATAATGTATGATGTGTGGCTTATAGAAAGGAAAGGTAAGTTTTCATGCAGTTTTTCTTTTGTTGTTTTTAGTTTCCTTAAAAACCTTGACAAATATCCTCCAGAGCACTGTTTCACAAGGATAGGGCTTTTTTTTTTCTTCCTAAATTTTAAGCCAAGGTTGTTTTTTGACAATTTCCATCTTTATACTCATCGATTTCTCTAAGCTTTGGTGATTATGGAAATGAGATACAAACAAGCCTTTTCATATAAATCTTGGGCCTATTTTATTCTTTGCCTATCACACAGATGCTGCTGGTGGCAGGCAATTCTGTGGCATAGACAGATACTCACAGGGGAGTCGGCTGGAAGGCTTGGCTTTTCATGTAAAAATTTGGTACATGAATTCCTGGGAGCTACAGTCTAATGTTGGCCAATCCTATGGGAATTTCCCTCCTGAGATTTACTTCATCTCATCAATCTACCCTGGAGAAAATGCCAAAGGGAAACAATATCAATTTAAGTCTTCAGAGTGCTTAAAAAAAATACATAGGGCTTGCTACATGTTCATGAGTGCTAAAAGGCAGGAAACACCATGGATTTCCTTTCTATGTTCTTCAATCTTTGTGCCCTTCCCAACCCCATTCCCCTTTTGTTGCTATTTAGAGAGTGATACACAAATTTCTGATTCTGTTGTGGGGACTAAATAAGAGAAGGAACTGAGAAAGAATCCCAAGTAGTTAGTCATTTTCAAAATCTGATCCTACTGAGCTAACCATGCATAACATTTCTGTGTCAATATAAGACTGAAAAGAGACCAAGATTTAAAAATATGTACACATGTGCAAAAGTCATTCACTTATTCATTTATTCATTATTATTGAGAATCTACTGGATTTGGGGATTAATAATCTGTTGGGAATGATTTTGGAGTATAGGCATTCAGTAAGCACCTGCATGCTGGAATGGAAAATTGACATTACTTAAATGGTGAAAATGAGGCTCATACAGCCAGATTCAAACACAGTTAACTGTGTGCATGGGATCACAAAACCAGTGGCAAAACCAAGGGATGCATGAGTCCCAAGGAGAATAATATATGTGATAAGAGAAATTTATAGTGTACTCCACAGGTAGGAGAGGTCACATCTAGTAGTGTGAATGAAATATTCATAACAAGGCGACATTCAAACTGTGCCTTAAAGCATAGGTAGGATTTTAACAGGTAGAGATGGTAGAGAGGGTACTCTAGGAGGAGGAGAATGCACGAACAAAAATTTAGAAACAGGAAAGTTGAGAGCACATTTGAAATAATAAGCATATAGTATTTCCATCCTTAAAGTACTATGTAAAGACAAACTATAAATAGAGTTTTTCTCAGATAGCAGATACAGTTGGGTTTTGGAACCCTAGTCCTAAGTTTTGTGTGAACTTTTTAGGTTTCTAATGTCCTAGAAGTATGGTTAGCATGATTGCCCTGGTATATGCACAGTGGGTAGAATGCCAGACCTAGAATCAGGAAGACTCCCCTCTCTGAGCTCAAAATTAGCTGTGTGACCCTGGTCAAGTCATTTAACCCTGTTTGCCTCAGTTTCTCATCTATAAAATGAACTAGAGAAGGAAGGAAATAGCAAACCACTCCCAATTCTTTGCCAAGAAAACCTAAGATGGGGTCATGAAGAGTCGGACATAACTGAAATGAACAACACTACGACAGATGAAAATTCAGTACGTGATAAAGGTATTTGCACTGAAATGGTTCTCTAATTTATGAAGAAAGAAATAAGGAAAATGTGTGTATGTTTTTTATGGGTAAAGAATGAGTGCTTCTTTAACCAATGAAAGACAAATAGTAAATTCATGAATTATGTTAGCATTCAATTCATTGTAATGTCTCAAAAAACATTTATAGAGTAAATGGATAAAGTATTTAGTAGGTGTTAGAGAAGAAACTAGGCTCATTTAAAATAGGGTCTCGGCCTGCCTTCATCAGGCTTCTACGGGAATAGGATGCATATAATTCAATACTAAATAATACATAATAAGTGTTTCAGGGAGGTGCAAATAATTCTCAAGGTTCATTATCTTGGGCTTCTGCTTTGATTATGCCCTTAATGAATGGAAATGCCATTGCATTTCACAGGTTTTACATTTCACTCAGGTACTCCATGTGTACTTGTCCTGGCTTGAGGATATATACCCAGAGAGAAAAAAAAAAATTAGCAAATTCATGTGCTGTCTTTCTTTTGTTTAGTCTTCTAGTCTTCTATTCCAAAGACTAGAGACATTAACATATTTTCACATGGAAATAAAAAAGGCAGAATAACCTAGCAGATGATAGTCAACAAAACTTTCTCTTCCTTCTTTCCTTCCTTCCTTCTTTCCTTCCTTCCTTCTTTCCTTCCTTTGTTCCTTCCTTCCTTCTTCCTTCCTTCCTTCCTTCCTTCCTTCCTTCCTTCCTTCCTTCCTTTCTTTCTTTTTTTTAGCAAAAGGAAGAGATATCACAGGCTCTCCTCACATTACCAACACCAGTAAGAGAGGCAAGGTATATACAGTGATACTTGGGAAAGAAAAGCTCTGGTCAGAGCCAAAGGGCTGTCTTGATTTTAGTACAGTGAGGATTTTCAATATATTCTTCATGTCACCTAAGATTTTTTTTAAAAGTGTTTAATTCATATTCCCCACAAAGTGTGGGTAATTTAATTTACCATGGTCATTATGGGGAATCAAAACCAATGCCCAGAAATTAGCATAGGGTAAGGATGTCTGTTTACATCTTAATAAAATCATAGATCATAAACCATAGGTTTAAAGGACCTTAGAGGTAATCTAGTCCAACCTTATCATCTTACAAATGGGGAAACTGAGGCTCAGAGAAAAGGCTTGCTTAAATTCACAGGGCTATTAAGTAGAAGAGCTGGCTTTCAAAACCAGGTCCTTTTGTCTCTAAAACCAGAGAAGAGTTTGGTTCAGTTCCTTGCTTCTAAGGAACTGCCCATAATATACAACATTCCATTAGTTTTGTGGCTTTTGTTTTTTGGGGGGTTTAGTATGTTGACATAAGGGTTAACTTCTTCAAACTGTTCATCGATGCCAAGAACCAAAAATTTGGAAGGACAGTCGGGAACTATCTGCTCATAGCAAGATCAGGGGAATTTTGTTTTTTTCTTTGCTTTTTGCCAGAGACTTTATGTTTGATATCCTCCCACCAAAGAGGAAAAGCTAGAGACCTGAAATAATAATTGAATTAACCATGAACTGCTCTGTCAGCATCCTGGGTTCTTCCCAGAGCTACTATCAGCAGATGGACAATTATATAAGTTTGTTTTCTCTCAGACAACTTGAAAGCTTTCTGTTCACTCCTTGTTGTTGGACCGGGCCCATATTTGCATTTGTGGGCATTTCAGGTTGTCTCTCAGATTTAATCTGTATGCCTCCAGTGACTCCCCTAAAGATTCCCACCAGTCCCCCAATGGATGAAGTTCACTTAGTCCCCAGGAGTTATAGTTCACAAATGTTTTATTTACCCGTGAGTAGCAGGAGTATTTATGCAATGTTACTTTTGCAGATTTCCATCTTTCTCCCACATGATCTTAATCCAGAAAACTGTAAATTGTTTAGACTAAGAACTTAAACATAAGAGGCTTCTAACATAAAAGTGGAATTGCAAGGGGAAAGAACTCAATTCCCTTTTGCCTTTCCATCTCCAGATTCCTCAACTGACTTGAAAAAACTTTTATTAAATAAAACCAATATAATCATTTCAGACGACATAATATAATAGACATGAAAGATATAACACAAATCAGATACGGATTGCTTTAGTTGAATAACATAAAAGCATGCATACTTGCATTTGGATTTTGTTTTACATGCACGGGCTGCACACCACAGATCGGCTGATTTGAGGCAGATGTAGCTTTTGGCCTGCAATGCTCACATTTTAGGTGGCCCATTCTAAAAAAAAAAAAGGTTCTTCAACACCACCCACTCCCACTCTCCATGCTGGAAGAGTTTCAGTCCAAAGGAAAGTCAAATGAATTACTTTCCCTCTTTCAATACTTTTTTTTTTCTAACTTTTCACTGTGCTTGGAAACCTGACTTTTCACCAGATGACCCACCTGCTCCAGAGGGAGGTAATCCTACCAATTAGAATCCTGAGGAGAGGAAGGAAACAAAGATATGTGTACACATAAAGTAATGAATCAGGGGTGGGACTGGGTTCCACACCAGCTTGCGAAATCTTCCTCTGCCTCTTCCTAGCTCAGACATGAATCTTCCTAGTGCCATATCCCTCCTAGAGAAGCATAAAATCCTGGCATGAAATCTTCAAACATCCCACCATATTGCAGTATGCCCTGCTTGGAAACTGTCCTGCTTCATTATCAAATTTCCACTAGCAGAGCCCATGAGATGTGCATTCCAAAGCAATGAGGCCTAGCACAAGTCTGTCACAGCTGATGGTTTCCACAATGTTTTAAGATCAAAGGCAAGGGGACATAGGTTGGGGCAACAGGTGTATTTGTGTGGGTGAAGTAGGGGAAGGGGGGCTGTGGAGAGAAAGGGAGAAAAAAGGCTTTGAACCATTCCACTAGGATGCTGATCTCTTGCTTAATAGGTGTGGGTTGCATGTGGGATCAAAGAGCAGGCTGAGATGTGGGCTGGATTTGATTTTTGACAGAACCAGTAGGCCCATTTGTGAGAGTCACACAGTAATGCCTTAAAGCCATGGCATAATTAGAGTTTACTAGACATGTCTTATTACAGTTGTAGGAGGCAGGTGAGTTAGCACTAATTGCACCTTGTCTAACTTGTACATTCAAATGACTCGTCCTTTTTCTCATATACCAGCTCTTCAAGATGGTCCATCTCTGGAAGGGCCCTTTTTCTAGATCAACTTCTCTCACAGCTTTGTCCCTACTCACTTTGATATTTCAAAGATTCAATATCTCATGAGTATAGGTACTCCTTCCATTGATTTCACCTCCTTATGACTTAGTAGACATTTTCAGAGTTTTGGGGACTGAGAAATTAGTCATCCTGCTGACAAACTTGTGGTGAGACTCTCAGAAAGTAGCTTGGCTGATCATATGAGAAGAGACATGCTGTCTGGGTGTCCACTTGGAATCTCTCCAGATCTCTAGGGCTTGCCAGAACCTGTACTCTACTGGCAGAGATTTTGAGAATGTAGGACCATCTCCATACCTGTGATAAGACATCACAAGAGGACTTCAGTGGAGGCCTTACACGAAGTGGTTACTTTATAAATATTTGTAGAATTCAATTGAACTGTTCTCATGTCTATACCACATCTTCTGCATGACAAGGAACCTGACAGAATCTGAGAGAAGAGCAATTTGTTGGATTATGTGCTATTTGCCTGCATTTATAAAACAGAGAAAAAGTTGTACAAGCAAACAATAGTGAATTGTTTTCTATTTCAGTGAAAGGAGAGAACACACAAGAGCACCACAAAGAGCCCCAGGGTCCAAAATATTTAAAACCATTTTTCCCCCTCTCTAAACAAAACCAAACTAGTAAAGGGAGATGCAGAAATTGGAAACAGCCTTGTAAAGGAATACTCTGACTTATGTGGTTCTGCAACTAGTGCTTGGCACCAAGGGGGACAATTTTTTCAGTTTCCAAATGCAGTTGACCTTCAGTCGTCCTTTTGGGTGTCTGAGCTCAGTAACGAGGTGGATGCACCCTGAAAACATTGATTTGCCTTCCTTTCAGGATGGAATGTCCCCAACTTGTGCCAAAACAACACCATTCCAGAAGTCAGTGTGACGTTTCAGGAAGGTATCATTGTTTTGGTAAGGTGTTCCCTATGTCCCTATCCTCCAATCCATGCCAAATAGATGAAAATCTAGTCCAATAAAATAAGAAAGGAAGAAGTGTTGGAGAGCAGGGGACCCATGTTCCCCAAATCCTGAGAGCCAGCTAACCCTTTACACAAGGGCTGAGTGTCACAAAATAGGAAAAGTGACTATACTGAAACATGGGCATGACGCCAATTATGAGAGGGGTTGACTGTTCATATTTATGGTCCATCTTTTCCACTGTGATATAATCAGCTAGTGAGCCTATTATCCCATAAGGAATTTCTCTGACACAATATAGGGCTATAGGAAATTTGGGGAGCAGTTAGAGTTAGGGGGTAAGGGAATTTTCTACTATTTTTCTTCGTGTGTCTAACAAACAATTTCTATGATTCACTCTCAGACACAGACAGAAAGTCAAAGCTATACTTGAATGACATAACCCCAGTGGAAGGTCTAAATAATTTTTTTCTACATTAACAAGCTGAATTGTTTTTTTTGACTCAAAAAGAAAAATTTTTATGATTAAAAGGAATAGACAGGATTTTATAGCCAAAGTGCTAAAGATATATTTCAGCATAAGAGTATATAATTAACATGATGTTATATTAACACAATAATAGGATTATACACTAGGAATAGGAAGTGACTGTGGAGGCCATTGAGTCCAATCTCATTTTACAGATGAGGAAACTGAAGAACAAAGCAATTAAATGCTTGCCCAGTTAGACTCTGAGGAAGGATTTGAAACCAGTTCTTTCTAACTTCAAATCCAGAGCTCACTCCGTATACTATATATGTTGGCCTTCAATAAATTTCAATGATTCTATGTCACCTTTAGCCACTTAGTGCCCACTGAAACTGTCTCTCACACATGTAGAATTCTTTCCATCCTCATCTCTACCTTTTTTACTTCACTGGCTTTATCCAAGTCCCAGCTAAAAATTCACCTTTACATGAAGTCTTTCCCAATTTACCTTCAATGACAGTACCTTCCCTATGTTGATTATCTCCAATTTATCTTGTCTCCCTTGTTTTTACATAGTCTGTTGCATATTGTCTCCCCCTTAGACTGTGAGGTCCCTTAGAGCAGGGACTGTCTTTTGCCTTTCTTTGTATCCATGACACTTAGCACAGAGCTTAGTAGATTATAAGCACTTAATAAATGATTCTTGACTGACTGCTTACCAAGGTGTGGAGAAGTCACCATCTACATCATTGAAAAAGAAAGCTATACAGATGAAATAATGAATCTTTTCAAATACTGCAAATATATATTTATTATATTTGTAAGCAAGAAAATATTGATAGACTTGAAATGAGTCTCCCTCTAAAATATTTGATTTCTTTAGAAGAAAAATCCAAGGGAAGTGCAATATGTAGGGTAGTAAAATTTACTCCACCAAAACCCATCAATTCAAGTAGCCTTACTTTTTCCCCCAAGGTAAAGAGTAGGGTAGGTTTCTAACAGCTTCTTTCCTTGGAAAAAAACCAAGTTGCTGACAATAATACTATCTTGCTTGCATGGTTATAATTCTTTTTTTTCCTAAGGATATCAAAGTATTTTACCTTCCTTAATAGGGTTTTATCACATCCCTCAGAGGTAAGGAAGGAAAGGTATTATTATTCTAATTTTGCAGATAGGGAAACTGAAGGACATAGATTTTACTAACATTAAAGTGAGAACAATAGTTTTAGTAGAACTGAAATTCCTATCTTTCCATCCCTGTTCTTCCACTGTCAGATTGTGTAGTAAGGCTAACCTTCCTCTCTACTAGAATTGCTTCTGAGAAAGTAAAGTCCTGGCACCTTTGTGCCAGGATGAAACACCAGGAGGAGACTTAGTGACAAGAATAACAAATGCCCAAAGACACCTCCTGAACCTAGGACTACACAATGACTGCATTTACCTATGCTCAATGGAGGTGAGCTGCACATTTAGCTCCATTATGGCCTCCTTGTGAATAGCAGGGTCAGATAAAGTGTTTCCCAATTCCCTGGCAGTCATACAGCTATTGGGACTGTCACAGCAAATTGGATTGACCATATCTTTCAGACATTTTGCCCTTGCTTTGACCCAGTCAATGAAATTGCAGTAGCTACAGAAAGGAGAGCCTGGGGTTTGGGGTTGGATTTTGGGTTGGGTTTTTTTTTTTATCCCAATTCACAAATCAATGAGACTTCAGCATACAACTCATTATGGTTCCTCCAACTTTTCCTATCTGATAGTTAACTTATCGGTGTTGGAGGGAAAGGAATATCTAAGCAACCAAGGATAAGTCTGATCTCTGCTTTGGATTATTGTGTCCAAGTTCAAGTTCAGTCTGACAAATAGGCTTTGTCCTTATGTACTTTAGTTTATAGAAACCCTTCAGATATGGACTGTCTTAGAGCAGAAGCTCTGAATTCCAACTTTCATCTCCATCGAAAATAAAAGAAAAGTGTTGCCTTCTCAGTCAATTTGGCTACAGGGACTAAGCTATGGCCATAGAATTCCCAAGAGGCTTTAGTAGAGGAGTATACCTGGCCTACTGCTGAATTAATGAACCACCCCTGCTGTCAGCTCTGGCTTAATGGGTTTCCCCATTCTGTATATTTTTATACCCAGAACAGAAAAGTCATACAAAGGTAACTTAATTCAGTAGTGACCTTTCAGTTCATTGCCTGGCAGTGTTGTAAATCTTGTTCCATAGCAGGTTTATTCCTTTATCAGCTATTTCCATAGGAGGTTTCACCTTATGTATAGCACTAACTTAAAACGGTTGCAGAAATGATATCACAGTCTAAAATGGCTGATAATCATTGCATTCTATCAATATTGGTGACACCCTATTTCTAGTCATTTTTCAGGTTTGTCATTTTGTTAGACAATCTTTAAAAAAAAAGACTGCATACCCAGAATCTATATACTTTCAGGGATCGTTTGGCAAAGGGATTCTTTCCTGTTCCCTTCGTGGTGCCTCCCTTCTTTTCCTCACTTTCCCCTGGAACAATGAATCAAGCCTTCAAAATACAAAGTGATGATTCTGGGCCACAAGCAGCACTCTGAGTTATAGGACAGACAGATTTTTCATGCGCTGTGCAGTCATTCTATATTCTTTTCATTCAATCATAGATATAGAGCTGAAAGGGAGATCATCTAATACAACATCCTCATTTTACAGATGAGAAAGTCGAGAATCAGGTTAAAGAAACTTGCCCAAGGTCACATAGGTCATAAGTGACAGGGTCAGGATGAAAACTCAATCCCTGTGATTCCAAGTTCGGTGATTTTCCCAATGCATCATGTTGCCCCTCTGTCACATATCTGTACCTTCCTATCCTACATGATGAATACACTAGGGATTACTTAGACTATATCTGGGATACAGAAGGCATATTCTAGGTGGAAGAGGTGAGATATGTAGTCTGTCATTGGTCAGATACAGGCCAATGTTCAGATGTGGTTCGCGAAGTATAAAGAAAGGACTAAAATCAAGCATAACCTTGTAGATTGTTTGAGAGATTTTAAAGATTTATTTTATTTTATTTTTCTTAATGAGTGGGAGGAAGTAAAAAGAAAATTAAAACTTGGATTCCAAAAGTAGGTAATATTATTGGGGACAAGAATCACTATAAATTGGACTTTCTTTTATTTAACTGAGAGATCATCCGCTTTACATTCTACAGCACTACATGACCTCGGTACTACAGAGATCCAATTGAACATGACCCCGGCAGAAAAGGCAGCATCTTCAAAGTGTCACTCCACCCCTGTATTATGTATGGAATCTCCTCACTGACACTGTCACTCTACTAGAAGGAATTATTACTTAGCAATAATTGGTTTTTTTTTAATAATTGGGTTTTTTAAGCCTTTTAATTTTGTGAAAGTTGGAGTATATTGTTTTGCCCCTCCAGTATCTTACCGAGGACATTCAAATACTTAAGTGTCAACAGCAATGGGAAAGGATTTTGCCAATAAGCCTTCATTTGGAAGGACTCTTTCCCTGCCTCTGGTGATGATAGGGATGTAAGATACATTCAAAGTGACAGGTATATATTTACACAACACATTTCTAACAACATGCTTGAAGCAATGCATCTCATTTCCCCCAATCTCCTATGCTTTGTGGTTTACCTTCTATGTAATACTATCTGATATACTTTCAATAATAGTCCTTGAATCAGATTCTAACTAGCTAGACTACAAAATTCATTAACAATTTCCACACAGAAGATTTGGGCATAGGAATGGCATTTCTTTGCATACATGACCAGGATAAAAGTATGATTTCATCCTTCAATTTAATTCTTGTATGGTTATATAAAGATTCATAAACATTAAAAAATAAATAAATAAGCTACTGCCTTATGTGAAAAGCTTAGGCTGCTGCAAATGTAGGTTATAATCCAGTTAGTCAGTCCTTTCCCATTCTGTCAAGTCCAATTTAATATAAATATATAGAATAAAAGACAGTAATCTATTTTTAATCTACTGAATTGATAAAGTGAACTTAACATTGTAGATCACAATATGGCTTTAATGACCATTTGAAGACTCATTAGGTAGAACTCATTTGAGGAATTTTGTTATGCCTATAATTTTGAAACCAAGATATATGGCTGAAACCAGAGCTAATGGCCCCACTGAATTTACTGCTCCTTAAGCAACATTTTAAAATGGAGTTACTTGTGGGGAGTTTTTGGTTCAGAGTGTTTAGAAATAGCCTTTTCATAGAAATAGGAGGTTGAAAATAAAATTGTTCAGTAAAGATGGCTATCTATCCTCTATAGTTAAATAGTTATATAAGCAATTGGCAAAACACATTATGAATTCACCTTACAAGTCATTGATGCTTTAAACATTATACTATTAAACTGCTGAATTTGGGACGTAACAGAGGGGGGTAGCCTTTCATTTAAATTGGCACTTGAGATTTGCGATTACTTCAAATGTCATTGCTGATATCCAAAGAGCTTTCCAGTGGAATTTTTTTCTCAGTTTGGGTATTTGACTGATTTGATTAACCTCTGGGTCCCATCTTGATGCTGCTAGATTGTATGATGAAAAAGTAGTCTGATCTTTGACTTTATAATGAAGTTTAATCTGATAAGGAAACTCTAGAATTAAGAGGCTTTTCTGGGACAAGGCACAGACAATAACTTAAGAATGGGTGTTTAATCTCAGAACTTGGGTGGTTCTGCATTAGTAAATTGATTCATTTAGAAAACCTTTTTCTAGGCCATCTATAAAAACCAAAGAAAAATAACCATGAAGCTTTAATTACTCTAAAAGATAAACGTTGAATCCTTGTCAAGACCTGTGGTTATATTGCCATCTTGTTAATTAAGAACCAATTCTCATGCAGTAGAGAGTTGAAGGTAAATTGGGACATTAGAACTCTTTTGGCTTGAACACAAATGAGAAAATCAGCCTTTATGATAAGATGCCTGGAGTTTTTTTTCTCTTAAAAAATAACATTATCAATCATTTCATTGCCCATAATAGTTCCTGATATCTTCATTAGACAAATATATCCATAGATTTCAATAATGACCAAAGTCTACAAATAGCTATTGGCAAAAGACGTTTCCATTGAATATGAGTCAATGATTCCACACAAAGTGTTATCTAAAATGCAATTTCTTTTTTAAATTTAATTTTTCTATACTTTGACTCTCATTGATATCTAATATTTATTCTTTGTGTCAGAACTCTGAACATGGAGCCAAAATGAAGAAAAGGCATTAGAAATTTGAAAACAAAACAGTGGTCTGTCAAAAAAAAAAATGGTTGTGAAAATGAACGTCTTTTCTTGGCTACCAGCATATGTCCAAATAGTATAGTTTCTGACAAATTGCAAACCAAATTGTCAGTACTAAGTTCTCTTTTGATTACGCAATGTTACTTAGCATTCTGAGGTTTAAAATGATCTTGTAAAACATGACGATTAAATTACAATAACAGAACTCAATAGTATTTAATACCTGTGTGTTCAGAAGGGTGTGTTTTTGAAATTTTGATCATAATGCAATCTGCTCAAAGCTGTTAAAGTATGGATAATTTCACTCAATTTTCCAGTAGGTTTCTGCCTTGAATAAGTAAATAGAGGGTAATGGTTTGTGTCAAAGTCCTTGTAACACTCCATTAAACACAAAGCATGACAATCTGATCAGATGTCTCTTTTATAGTCAGAAACTGACTTGTGACTTTGGGAGTTCCTCGGCTACATCAGGTCACATCAGAGTCTAGTCTTTTCATCTTCCCAAAATCCCCTATAGTTTTTCTTCTGACACATTTTGAACCACAGCATTATGACCTCACTCCCTACAAGCAATTGATATAGTCCAACTCCTTTTACAACAGTGATACTAAAATTCATCTAACTGCTGACTGACTGCATGGGAGAAGTGTCCTTTACATTTAAGTGATAGTTCTACACTGAAAAATCCTAACGTTGCTAAATCTCTCAATCGTAGCTCTATATATGAGGTCACTTCAATGTCTGGCCTTGGTAAATTGGGACCAATTCCATCAGAAACTCAGGGAAACCAGTTGTTAAGCACTTGAGAAAAAAATGAAATCCATCAACAAATTTACTTAAGCTGTAACTACATGCACAAACTGATTCACCCATTTAAGCTAATTTCAACAGTGAAAAGAGTTTGTACATGCATAGACAGCCTCCTGCAACTGGGTGTATTTCCACTATGTATATACAGATGAAAAGAATGAAAGAGTCTGGACTTAGGTAAGACCAAATCCAGATGAAATTTCCAATCTTTGGTTATACTTTAGCTTCCAATACATTAGTCTAACTGCCACTAAGAAGTATTTTTAGTGTCATTTAAACATATATATATGTATGTATGTATCTTTCATCTCCTGATTGCAAGTTGGAATATCATCTCCTTCCTTGAATTTCCCTTTATCTGGAAAAATTAATCATAACCATACTATTCTATACACATATTGATCCATGCATTCAATTTTTTTGAGCACCCATCTTATATAAGGCAAAGAAGTCTTTGAATCAACAAACATTTGAGTACCTACTATGTACAAAATAGTAGGTACTACTGGGGACCAATGACATCAGGAATTACTGTTATTCATCCTTAATTCTCAAAGAGGACAGTGACATGAGGGTGATTTCTTTACTTGCAAGTGAATTGGATTTAAATGAGGCAAAGCTGTACAAAGTTATCAGCCTCACTCTCTCCTGCAAAGTCATCAGAGTCCAGTGGCAGGACATAGGTCAAGATGACAGGTGATATAGTGGGATAGAGTGGGAGACCTTGGTCTTTTTTAAGCTAAGGTCTTTCACTACTGGGGATAAAAAAAAATGAGTAAAACACAGTCCATGCTAATATAATCAAATGAGAGCTTTGAAGCTCTTCACAATCAAGCAATAAACATTTATTGAGTGCCTGCTATGGACCAGGCAGTATGCTAAGTGCATAAACACAGACATTCCTAATAACTTCTCACAGCAAGCCCCCGAGTTGGAGGGTACGATAATGCTCCTACTTTACAAATGTGAAACAGGAATATGTAAAATGGCTCTTTGGAAGATGAAAAAGAAAAAGAATGGTTTGGGACCTGTGATTTCATTGAGTTAGTGAGGAACTGGTATGGGGAGCCGCTAGAATTAAAGGGCATTAGGAAAAGTTTCCTGTAAAACATGGGATTTTAGCTGGGAACTAAAGCAGGAAATCTAAGAGGTGAAGATGAGGGGAGAGAAAACTCCAGGCAGAGGGAACAGCCAGTGAAACAGTCTAGTGTTAGAAGATACAAGTACCTTGTGTGTGAAACAGCAAGGAAGTCAGCATTGCTGGACTGTAAAGTACAGGAGAGGGAGTAAGGTATAAGAAGACTGGACAGGTAGCAGGGAGGGAGGTTATGAGCACTGAAGGGCTTTCAAAGTCAAACAGAATCTTCTATTTGATCCTAAAGGGAACAGGAGACCACTGATGTTTATTGAATAGAGAAGGCAGGGAGGTTGACATGGTCAGACCTGTGCTTTAGGAAGAACACTTTGATAGTGATCTAACCTTAAAGTAAAGGGTGGACTGGAAAGGGGAGAGACTTAGGCAGAGAGACCTAACAGAAGGACATAGCAGTAGTCCATGAAAAAGGCGATGAGGACTTGCATTAGTTGTAGTGGCAGAAGAGAAAAGAGGATGTATAACACAAGGCAGAAGAGAGAATGAGTTTTCCAGGGATTAGTTGCCACAGGTGTGTGGGGTAAATTTTTGAGTCCTTCATTTTAGCCTAATACTGATTGTGATTGATAATGATCAACATCACATACATAAATGTATTTGCATCTCATCAATGACTATCTTCTTCCTCACAATCCTTACAATTTCAGATATATTGTAACTCTGAAATGAATTAAATCATTAATTGTTAAACTGATGAGAGCAATTTCTGTGAAAGAGACTGAAAATAGAGAATATCTCTGTATAATTAGTTCCATGGGTTTTTTGAAAACTTAAAAAAAAACGGTCAATGATTCAATAGTTCAGACACTCTAAACATCTAGTCTCAACCTATGTGATTTTATTCTGCCATGATTAAAGAAACAAGCAAGTCGAGTACATTTTCCCCCTCTTGACTAAGGTCCTAAGCATCCTAACTGACAATTATGGCAAACTGATAGTTGTGAAAAGTCACAAACACTAGCAGAAGGAGCCAAAAAAGAAAAAGAAAAGAAAAGAAGGAGCTAAAAGAGCTATTAAAGTAAGAATTACAAAATCAGGCAAATTTTGGCCAGCAATGCCCCTAATAAGGGCCCACCCATACCTTGCTTCTCAGGAATCTTTGAGGATATAACCATAGTCCAATTTAGGACAATAAGACTGATTGGTTGGTTAGTTGGCTATGTCCTTTGTTCTTGAAGAGGACAGAAATGACATCACTATCCTAAAGTCGAGTTTCAATGTGTCTGACTGTGACTGATCAGAGCAATATAAGCTCAGAAAGCTCTACCATAGGTCAGGCACAAATAGTTCAGGGGAACATTTGGGGTGGATTCTTTAATCATCTTGCATTTCCTTTGAGCTATTTCAATTGTGCTTTGCTCATAGAACACATCACCTTCTCTGATGTGGGCATGCCATGCTGAGCAGTCCTATGCCAGAGTCTCCCATGTCACACAATTAATTCCAAAGTTCTTAAGAGAGACCTTGAGAGCGTCCTTGTATTGCTTCTTTTGACCACATGAACACTTGCCCTGTGTGAGTCCTCCATAAAATAGTCTTTTTGGCTAGTGTGCATTTTACATTTGAACAAAGTGGCCCCCCCCATCAGAGTTGCTCTCTCTGAAGTAGAGTTTGAAAGCTTGGTAGTTTAGTTTGAGTAAGGACCTCAGTATCTGGTACCTTATCTTTCCAGGTGATCTTCAGAATCTTCCTAAGACAATTCAAATGGAAGTGATTCATTTTCCTGGCATGGCACTGGTTGACTGTCCAGGTTTCACAGGTGTACAACAATGAGGTCAGCGCAACAGCTCTTTAGACCTTCAGTTTGGTAGTTAATCTAAAACCTCTGCTCTTCCAGACTTCTGAGCCTCCCAAACACAGAGCTAGCTCTGGCACATGCGTCAACCTCGTTATCAATATATCCATCCCTTGAAAGTTCACTAGCATGGTAAGTGAACTTATCCGCAGGATTCAAAACTTCTCCATTTGCTGTAATTGATGGTTCCACATATGGATGGTGTGGTGGTGGCTGATGGAACACCTGGGTTTTCTTGGTATTAATTGTTAGGCCAAAATTCACACAAGCAGCAGAGAATTGATCCATACTTTGTTGCATCTCAGCTTCAGGAGCTACAGTGAGTACACAATCATCTGCAAACAAAAAATCATGTCCTCGTCAGACAATAAGGTAATCATACCTAACATGTTCAGCTCTGTTTTATATGCCCTGCTAAAGAAAAACATGGATGTGTGGAATACATTTTCCAAAGATTTATATTCAAAAATGATCATTTTTTAAAAATCTGGAATCTTTGTTACTGAGTCATTTCAGTCATGTCCAACTCTCGATGACCCCATTTGGAGTTTTGTTGGCAAAGATACTGGACTGGTTTGCCATTTCTTTTTCCAGTTCATGCTACAAATGAGAAACTGAGACAAATAGAGTTAAGTAATTTGCCCAGGGTCACACAATTGGTAAGCCTCTGAGGATGGATTTAAACTTAGGTCCTTCTGACTCTAGCACCAGCACTCTATCCATTGTGCCATCTAGCTGTCCTCATCTGGCATCTAAAGGCATGTCAACTATCTGCAACATTCCTTTCCATGTAATATTCCATTATGAAGCATGCTGGATAAATCAGGTATACTTATGTTTACATATTTCCAAGGTTCCTCAACTTGTCTTTCCAGCATCAATGGACTTTATTTTCTTAACCTGTGCTCTACAGTCTAGCCTTACTTGCCTTATTGCTATTCTTTGTAAGGCTATGTTCACAAAGTATGCCCTATATCCCACTGCTGTGTTTTTAAACTGACCATCTTTGCCCAGAATAGACTCTGTCCTCCCTCCTACTTCATAGAGTTCCTCTCTTCCTTTAAGATGTTCTTTAACAACCATCATCTACAGGAAGCCTCTCCTTATTTGTCAAATCACTAGTGCCTTCCTTCTCAAATTACCTTGTATTTCAACTCCTTTTTAATATTTGTATATTAAATGTGATCAACACAATGATCAACATGCAGCCTAAAAATAAATTTACACCATACTCTCTTTTCTAAGTATCCTGGTATTAACCATCACCTATCAAACAAGGATTTCTAAAAGGGATGAGTTAACATGAACTCCACCATGAGCCTAGCAAATCATATGAAACTGTTTTCTGAAGGTTGGGGTTCAGCAAAACCCCAAATTGTTCTCTCTAGCACATAACCATGTGTTTTTAAGGGAAACTGGAGTCCATGTGTTTCTGATTCCCTCACACATTGCTGTTTAGGCTGCATTAAGAGATTTTTACAAGTCTATCTCCCCAAACTTTTTTTCTATTTCAAATGCAGAGCTCTACTCAATCCAAAAGAACCAAATTCATATCTGAACATGTGAGGACTTAATCTAAACTCGGTACTACAAATTACTTATTTCTAAAAATGACAACTACTAATTCCTGAAACATACAGGACCTGTGCAGTCTTATATTCACCTATGTTTCTATAGGCAGGTACAGGAAAACCAAGAGCCTTTTTTAATAAAGTTCAGAGAATAATGCCCCTAGAACAACTAAATTGCTTTTTTCTTAAATCCCACTCTGAATAAGAACCATTAGCATTATTAAAATTTACTAAAGAAAACATCATCCTTTTTCTTTGATTGGTCAGGGAAATTGCCATTGAATAGTTAGCTTTTCAGGATTAAGTCTATGATATAAATTGAAAAATTAAAGAAGCTTTGGCCTGAATTAAGGCCTTTTAAAACATCTACAAATTTAATAGTAACCCATTGTACCCAGGGGATTTCAAATTCTTATTTCTAATATCCACTGGATTTCAAAAGCAAATTCTAGACCAAATATTTGGTGTAATTTGAGTTTTGACCATATCCTATCTCCTTACTGGTTTAAAAGAGGTTTACTGTAATTGTACCCTAGAGAGAAATCATTTCTTACCAACCATAAAACCAGGTGCATAGGAGCTTTCATTAACAATCAACTTTAAACTGGGACTTTCATGGTGGGTCTGTTAGTCATTTGGCTATCGTCCAATTGTAAAATAAAATAAATAGAAATCAGCTGTTATCTGATACTTATAATACTCAATGAAAAATTATAATGAGACTCAATATGAATTTTAAGAAATGCACATAAAAATGTTTGTTGGGGGCAATTATACATTCATAGAAAAACCAAATAAAAATTGGAAAGTAGCATTTAGTAATGGAGCCATAAAATATTTATGAACCCTTGGGACAATTGCTTTGTGGTGTAAAATGGAAGGATTGACTTAGAAGCTACATAATCACTATTTATAGTGTTTTTGAGCTGGAAAGACCTTTAGAGGTCATTTAGTCTTCATTTTACAGATGAGAAAATAAGAGGTGATGTGACTTGCCTGAGGTCTCACAGGTAGTAAGTGACAGAGACAAAATCTAAACTGAGTTCTTTTGATTCTGTTGCAAGGCTTGTGGCATTATATTTCATTGAGAGGGAATTTCTTTCAATGATCTTATTTACATTTTATTTTGCTAATAACCAAACTCACAAAATCATTCTAATTTTGAGGAGAGATTAAAAGAAAAAAATAGGAATGAAAAATGCAGGCTTCAGAGCATATATAGGCTACTTTGAAAAGGGAAATAAATATATCCCAAATTTAAAATATATTACCTAGGATGCTATGAAATATCAATTATGAAAAATCATGTTGATTATTTTCACTTGCCTAGAAGGATAAGCAGTATGTAAAAGAAGGTTTCCTGAGATCTGTTCTGTACTCTTTATTCATTCATTTCTCTTAACCTAAAGGAAACTGAAAAGTCTAAGCTATGGAAACAATCTCCCCTTGGTATTTCAAAGTCAACCCTTTTAGATCCTACCTCAAAAGCCATTTCTTTCATGAAATTTTTCATTTATGTCCTGTCAGTGAAGATCTCCCCCTTTTGAACAATGTGGGAAACAAAAGGGTCACGATAGGGAAAAAAAAAGATGAAGCAAAATGAAGTATTAAATCAATTACCATTCACCTTTGATATCTGGTTCACCTTTCGAGTGCTTTTGGATTGACTTCCCTTTTTGTTCCTGTTGATGCTCCAACCAACTAACCAACTGCCTTTCTGTCACTTATATTGTAGCAAAATAAGACAATACCATGCAGTTGTAAATAAATAAATAGTAGATAGATAAGTAAGAAGATATCAGATAAGAATTCAGTCAAATCTTAGCTATGCAAATTTTGTTGGCTTAAAAAATTGCCATTTACTTTTGGGAATAGGCATTAAGCCGAGTAAGCAGAGATTTTTGTAGATTTATGATTCACTTAGATGCATAAGACTCACAAAGTAATTCCCTTTACTCATTACTGACAAAATCTTCAGCTCTTAAAATACATTTAGTTAGTGATGCCACACTTTTTTTTATTAGATATTAGAGTTATTTTGGAAAGGACCCAAAGAAGTGTCACTGATATGATTTAGGTTTTCTGAAATTTATAGTCATAGAGGTTTCAATATGCAAGGTAATCACGTATGAAGCTGTTTACTGCACCTACAAGTCAAATAATCTGCCACCAGGTAAATGATGATGTTTATGACCTAATAAGGGATATATTGGTATGTGTTTAACAACCAACTCTCCAAAACCACAGGACACACTTTTAAATCTAATCTACATTACTAATATTTTCTCCATCACTTAGGCTAGAGAGTCAATGAAACAATAAATCAAGCCCTGATTTGCAATGTTTGTGGCTTTCCCAGGTATAAATGCTCACATTGAAAATTTAACAATCAACTCTTAAAACCCAACCTTATTGGGGAGCCAGCTTGCCCAATCTGAACTAGGTCATTTTGGAATAAAGCATAAATTTGTAGATTTTTAGAGCTAGCCTTAAAAATTATCTAGTCTGAGCAACAGTGTGGCACAGTGACTAAATAGCCAGACTGAAAGGGGAATACCTGGATTCCACCCCTGCCTCTGAAACATTCTTAATATCTTGGTGTCCTAGGAAACTTATTCAGAATACAAATGGGGACCTGATGCCAGACCTACATTGGTAGTGGGGATTTCCTTACTGAGGGTTTCCTATGCCAATAAAACCTAGAGTCCCAAAGTAATGATAATAAACATCGCCCCACCCCACCCCACCCCCCACTCCCACTTAAAAAAAAAAAAAAAGATCTGGTCTAACTTCCTTATTTTACTCATGAAACAGTTCAGGCCCAGGGAGTCTAAAGACCTTGTCTGAGTTTACACACCAAGTTACTGGCATTGTTAGGACTTTAATACAGGTTTCTTGTCACCTAATACAGTGCTCTCTTCACAACACCAAGATGAATCATGTAGAATACATTTTTTTAAACAGATAAAAAAAAAACAGACAGAAAATATACTAGTCTGTGTTTACTTATGGTCATGGGAATTATGACTTTTAGGATCACTAGGTTTAGGAATAGACATATTGGAGTCAACACTGACTTTTAAGAGTTGATTGTTAGATTTTCAGTGGGAGCATTTATACTTCAGTCAATTGGGGGAATGTCTAAACAAGTTGTGGTATATAATTGTGTTGTAATATTAATGTTCTATAAGAAAGAATGAGCTCTATGATCTTAGAAAAATATGGATAGACTTGCATGAAATAATGGAGTGAGATGAATAGAACCAAGAGAACATTGTACACAATAACAATATTGCTTTAAAATCAACTTTGAGTGACTAAGTAATTTTGACTATTATAAATACCCAAATTAACTACAAAAGACCTATGAAGAAAGACACTATCTGCATCCAGAGAAAGAGCTGATGAATAGATGTATAGAATGATTGTGTGGGTGTGAGTGTGTGTGTTTGTGTCTAATGGTAGCCATCTTGAGGGCAGGGAAGGGGAGGAGGCAAGGAAAAAGGAAAAAAGAAAGTTACATGATAATTTTATCACATATTTAAAAGAATATCAAATTGTACATAATAGATTTACACTTTCATATGCAATCACTCTTTTCTATTCTATGTTATGGAAATGTTTGTTTTATTTCTTAAAGTTCAGAATAAAATAAATATTTTTTTAGAAATCAAGGTATTGCAAATAGTATAATTAGAGGTGGTTTGTTGATGTGTAGATTTTCTAGACTTTAATAAGTGATGGAGAAAATGTTAATAAATAGATTAAATCTAAAAGTATGTCCTGCTGACAGTTTTCCCCAGAGAACTTGTTGCTAAACATTCACCATTATACAGCTAGTTGTAACACCCAATTCATCCTAAGTAGATATAGGCTAAAAGGCACAAAGACAGACAAAAACTTACTTGGTTCATGTAGTAAATCCTCCTGTCTACAGGTAGTACAAGTCTGGAGAGATGAGATTCTACACAATTGTTGCAATTGAGGAGAGAATATACTTCCAGGTCCTTTAGAAGCATTAAAGTGTTTCACAGTTTTCACTAACACAATCTACCTGAATGACTAAAGAGGTTCAGATCAGAGAAGAAAAGTGAGTAACATGTCCAGGAAAATGTTGCTATTGATAAACTAATCAAAATTTTCTTAATATGATAAATTTCCAGTGAGGAAAAAACGAGAAATAAGCTCAGTCTGGAAGAAAAGAAATTTAGATAAAGTAAGTAAAATGCTGGCAAGTCCATAGGTAAATTCCCTATTTAACCTGTAGCATAGAGATTGGTGACTGAGATGTTTCTTGTTTTAATAATAATCATCATAATAACTCATATTTATTTTTAATAAATTATTTGTCAAATTAAAATAAATATTATGTTATTAACAAACATTAATTGATCAAAACTAAAATAATAGCGATTGCTCAGTCATTTCAGTAGTGTCTGACTCTTTGTGACCCCACATGACCATGGCAAAGATACTGGAATGCTTTGTCATTTCCTTCTCCAGCTAATTTTGTAAAATTATTATGAGGCAAATGGGGCTAAGTGCCTTGCCCAGGGTCACACAGCTAGTAAGTATCTGGGACCAGATTTGAACTCTAAAGATGAGTATTTCTAATTTCAAGACCAGTGCTCTATTTGCTGCACCGCATAAGTGCCCTAAAACAACAGCTAGCTTTACATAAATTATCTCATTTGATTCTCACAAGCATCCTCTGAGGTATGTTCAATTGTTATCCCCATTTTATAGATGAGGCAGCAGAGAGTGAAAGGTTAAGTGACTTGCCCTGAGTCAAATATCTAGTGACTAAAACAAAATTTGACCTTCAAATCTTCATGTCTTTGAAACCAGTGAATGGTGGATTGATTGCATAGTGGAGGCTGAAACTACTCTGTCCTGAAATTGCACCAACTTTATAGCCTATCAGAGCCCATTCAGGTGGGGGTTTCCACTAATACTAAGCATTCTAACCCCAACACCCACTTCTTCCTGTACACTATCATTGGACTATGGGTAGAGTTCCTGTTCTTGCTGGCCCAGTAGCTAATTTTGGAGGCATGTTTGCCCCAGAACATGCTAAGCTTGTCTCTTCCATTCAGAGCCCATTTTCTTATCACTATTCCTTATTCTCTTCTGAATTTCTCTCTTTCTAGGGAGTCCATAACTCCAAGAACAGATACTAACTCTGTTATTAAAGACCTTTACAACCTAGCTCCAGTCTGTCTCTCTAGCAATATATCTCTCCATTCACACACTATTCAGTCTAGCCAAATTGGTCTTCTTGTTGTCCTTCAGAGACATTCCACCTCTCATCTCTGTGCCAATGAACAGGCTGCTCCCTTAGCCTAAAATATGCTTGCTCCCTTATCCATCTCTTAGAATCACAGTTTTCTTCAAATTTCACCCCAATATCACATCCTTCATGAGATCTTCCTGTTCTCCTAAGATACTCATGCCTCTCCTCCCCACAAACTATTCTGTATTTATTTTGTGTAAATTTTCTTGTACTTTTTTGCATGGTTGTCTCCTCATAACATGCTTCCTGAGGCAAAGGATTGTTTCATTTTTGTCTTTATATTCCCAGTGCCTAGAAAGGGTCTGATGCTTGATAAATGTTTGTTGGTATATGTTTGTGATTAAATACTACTGCGCTATATGAAATGGTGAGCTCAATGATCTTAGGAAAACATGGAAAGATTTGCACGAAATAATCGAGAGAAATAAGCAGAACCAAGAGAATATTATACACAGTAACAACAATATTCTTTTACAAATGACTTTAACTGCGGCACAGTGAATAGAGCACTGGCCCTGGAGTCAGGAGGACCTGAGTTCTAATTTGGGCTCAGACACTTAACACTTACTAGCCATGTGACCTTGGACAAGTCACTTAACACCAATTGACCTTCAAAAAGCAAGAAAAAAAAAAGAATGACTTTGAGAGAATAAGTTATTTTGTCTATTATAAATATCCAAATTAACTACAAAGGAAATG
Organism: Gymnobelideus leadbeateri; assembly: GCA_011680675.1. Taxonomy (NCBI): domain Eukaryota; kingdom Metazoa; phylum Chordata; class Mammalia; order Diprotodontia; family Petauridae; genus Gymnobelideus; species Gymnobelideus leadbeateri. The sequence continues at coordinate 109,418 of WOXC01009098.1, forward strand.
TGAAGAAAGACACTGTACTGTTCAGAGAAAGAACTGATAAATAGAAATTTCAATTAATACCAACTAATTACACTTATTACTTTTTAAAAAATCTTTTTGGAGCGGGGGGAAGGGAAGTTAGGGTTAAGTGACTTGCCCAAGGTAACATGGCTAGTAAGTGCGTCAACTGTCTGGGGCTGGATTTGAACTCAAGTCCTCCTGACTCCAGGGTCGGTGCTCTATTCACTGCGCCACTGCGCCCCACAATTACAATTATTACTTAAGATATTTATTTATCATGAAATCATATTAATATTAAAAAATTACATTGCTAAGCAGTACAAGTTTAAATATATTTTTCAGGTTTTCTTACTGTTTACATTTAGGCTAAGGGAGCCTATTACACTTGTCAGCAATCAGTTTATCTTATTCCAGAATTATGTTTGATTTCTTTAGAAATCTGAAAACTAACCTTAGAAGCTGCCTCATTTTCTGAGTTTAATTTCTTGATAAACCAGTGTTTCCCACTGTGATTTCTTTTTTTTTTTAACAATTTGGATACTTTAATTTGTTTTTCGTTAATGTCCAATTTGCTTAAGTCAGGACGTTTTGATACAAAATGGACACAAAGAGTGTATTCCTTCAGAACCTCTATTACTTCTCGGCAAACAAGGCACAATATTTTGTCTCTCCTGTAAGTAAACAAGTATCTATTTGTCCATTCTGCCTTAAACACTCTATGTTCTGATCCACTCTTCTGTTTCTTTTTAGCACCCAATTTATAAAGTCACCCCCAAAACTTTAATGTTAGAACCAAAAAGTCTCCACAGCAACTGCTCACATACAAAGAAATACTAAACTGAGCATCTGACCTTGGAGAGAGCCCCAGACACTCTTGGAGAGCAGCCATGCAGTGAGGGAGGAGAAGCCCTCGAGTCATTGCCACTCGGCAGAGTGGATGGTGGCTGTGCTGGTGCTTGGTCAAACTCACTTTGTCCCTGTTCAATGCCAGTAACAACTGAAAACACATAGAAAAGAAACAACTTTCTGTCCTCTCAGACTAGAGACAGACTGACAAATGCCGTGGGTCATGTGACAAACAGTAGCAAGTGCACAGAGGCAACCCACCTGCCAAGTTACACTGAGGGGCACAGTAGTGACGAGTAGAAGGTGAATTAAGTGCTCTTTACATCTTTACTTTTTTTAATATCCTCTACGGTTTTGTTTTTTTTTTTGGGGGGGGGGCGCTACCTGAAATCCTTTAACAGGGCTGTAAGCCAGCCATACGTTGTACAGGCCTGCAATAGACCATGGGATCAGAAACAGGTAGGGTGTGTGTTGTCTGAGGACCAGCCTTGCTAAATTACCCCATCTAGGCCTGCATAGATCTTGAAGCCCCCATGCCTGGAATGCTCTTCCTCTTTATCTCCATCTCTTTCTGACCCCATTTGGATTTTCTTGGCAAAATACTGGAGTAGTTTGCCATTTCCTTCTCTATTTAATTTTGTAGATAAGGAAACTGAGGCAGATGGGGCTAAGTGATTTGCCCAGGGTCACACAGTTAGTAAGTGTCCTAGGTCAGATTTGAATTCAGGTCTTGCTGACTCCTGACTCAGGGCTTTATCTATTATGCGACCTAGGTGCCCAAAAAGAAGATCAGTATATGCTTTTACAAAATAATAATAATAATATTTGCAACTGTCTTTTATTGGAAACTCTTCCACCTTCTACATAGTGAGGACTGTTTTAATTGACTCTACTGGGTACAGCCTTTATTGATAACACAATCTTTTATATGAAATAAAAAAGTTATTGAATGCAAATTTCATGTTCTTAACTGAAGTACAAACTTTGTTGTTGTTTTTTAGTCCGTTTCAGTTTTGTCCAAGTCTTTGTGACCCCACTTGGAGTTTTCTTGGCAAAAATACTGGAGTAGTTTGCCATTTCCTTTGCCAATTCGTTCTACAGATAAGGAAGCTAAGGTAAACAGGGTTAAAAGACTTAGGATCACATAGCTAGTAAGTGCCTGAGGCTGGATTTGAAGTCGTCCTGGTTCCAGGCCTAGCACTCTATCCACTTTGCCATCTAGCAATGCTATTCACCGCCCAACCTATCTAAACTACTTAAGGACAATAGGCTTTCACAAGAGTCCAAAACTCTGCCATGCAAAGTGGCTGTCTGAGAATGCAACTAACAGGGCAAAACTGAAGGTACTATACACTTGTGAGCTGTTTTGGGTTTTGCTTTTTAATTAAAAAAGTAGAACTGGAAGGGACATTGGATAGAATCTCCTCGACTTTTACCAATAAGAAAAATGGAGCCAAGAGAAGTTTAAATGACTTGCCTGAGGTCATGTAGTAAGGAGTAGATCTTAATATTGAATTCAGGTGCTTTGACTTCAAAGCCAGTGTTCTTTCAACTACATCATTCTGTAACCTCTTACGGTTTATTTATAAACAGATAGGTGGATAGGCGGTTCTCTAATTTTTTTATCTCAAAGAATTAAAGAAAACAGAAGCAGAAATAAGGGGAAAAAAGAAACTAGGGAAATAACGATGTAATACCTTTAGCCAAAATCAAGGCCATGAAGAAATAATCATAAAGGTCACATGGATAGAGAGCTTTATAGTTAACTTTACACATTTACTCATTCGATTCTCCCAAAATCCTTTGAAGTAGGCAGTATAATAAAGGACTATCACCTTCATTTTACAGATGAAAAAAATTGAGACTCAGGGAGGTTCAATGATGTCCCAAGATTGAGCAGAGAGTAATTAATGGAACCAGAATTAGAGCCCAGGGTTTCAAACTCTCTTCCCACTATATGGCAACTGCTTTTGAAGGCAGTGAGTGATGTTATGGTTCCCTGACTAATATTATTACCCCCTGACTGTCTAGCCTAGTGGTCTGAGCAGAGCATGTGCTAATTTAATGTTATTAAATGATGCCAATGTCCAGATGAAAAACTGAATGGATGACCCAAGCATCATGGAGACCTAACAGGCAGGTGACTGACTGTATTTTTTCCCCCTTTTTCATTGAGATGCTGGAATCTTAAGTAGAAAAGGAGCCCATGAAAGGACAAGTGGAGGGAGTTCAGTTATAATCAGAATAGTAGAGGAAAAGAATGATTCCAGAAGCTGTGTTTTGAATAGACTGGAAGAGAGAGGTGAAACTCAAGGACGTTCAAGAAAAATAGTGTAGATTTTGTTATTTTATAGCTTGTCACACATAAAGATGACAAAATGTTCGCACCAAGGGTATAAACCACTTCTTTTTTTAGACACAGTATATTTTGAGAAAAGAACAGACAGTTTTAAAAGCACACATATCCTAACAATTTTCTAATAAATAGCAAACCATAGCAGCTGGTATGACATTGCACCAGCTTCTCAGTGTCTGAACTTGTATAGTAAACTGAGCATTCGGGTTTGCTTCAACAAACTCTTGCCTGCTAAAAGTAGAGAGTTTGACAGCTTTTTAGAAATGTTCCATGAGCCCTAATTTATGGGCAACAGTTGGTAAGTGAGCATGCCAATTAAACCAAATAGTGAGTGTTAATTCATTGACATGGTTATTTCCATGCAGAGAGAGAAAAAATAGTTTGAAAAAAATGCAAAAAAGCAAAATATTTACCAGATGAATATTACATCATTTATTAGATTGTATTTCTTGATCATTCACCACTAATTGTTTACTGAGAATTTCTCTTGCACAGCAATTTATACTTTAGTTAGAGTCCACTCATCATTTGCTCTGACACTTATTTCATTTAGAGTTACAATCAATAGAACAGTAATTTCCCAAGAAAGCCTTTTCATGCAAGAAGCATGCAAAATTGTCAAATAAATGAAAATAACCATCATGAACTGTTGAGATCCATGGTGTCATTTCAAATTAATCTCTATAAGCCACTTTAAACCTCTTAACAATAGCTGTGATACACAGCTTTCTCTCTTTCTTCTCACAATGGAGACTGAAAACATTGCTATGGTAAGAGCATGAATCAAAGGAAAAACCCCTCCACCACAACCCCTCAAGTCAGAAAGAGAGAGGGAGAGAGAGAGAGAGAGAGAGAGAGAGAGAGAGAGCAGTGTTCTATTGTTCTTTTGAGAAGCAATGTAAAAGTAACATACTACCTAATGTGCATGCCTACTATTCTCTGTGAGACAAAACGCATGCATTTCTAACAGGAAGGGCCTGCCCAGAAGATAAGGAAAGGGAATTATTGTACAGTATGCTGTAGTTAAGGAAGTTAAAATTGGACTATTAGTCACTGTACTCTTTCTTTGTATGGGGCATTGTGTGCCTCAAACATCATGTAAATAAAGCCAGTCATAATTTCTACTTAAAATGACCCTCCTTTTCTTTCATTTTAATTAGCATGGGCAGATTTTTAATTAAAAATTTAGTTTAGGGGATGGGTTTCTGAAGATATTAAATATTACAGAAGAATGTTAATGAAACCAAAGTTCTAAAAAAAAAAAAAGTCTTGAAACAAGATAAGACAGAGAAGAATAGAAAGAATGCATTTGGGAGGTATTTGATTTTTCAGAGATCAGCCTAATAAATTCTATTCATTCATTAACAATTGTCTTTAGCATAGTGGGGTAGCCATGCAAATGAATTTTAACTGAGTTCCCAGATGAAGTCATTGGGATATCTCTATCAAACCCTGGCTTAAGTCACTGTATAATTCTAGACAAAGAAGTAAAGCTTGTAAGTTTAGCAAAGATCCCGGAAACCAAAAAACAAAGGAAAACTAGTCTGGGATTCTTTTTAAGGTGAGTCTAGTAATCTTTAGACTGGGGAGGGGCACTATATTATGAAACAGGATGTGGTCCTTTTGATTCTATACAAGTACATAATACTAACACTATTAATAGTAATAATAATAGATATTTGAAATACAGTACCTAGTATATAAAGAATAAATCTCAGAGCCAGAAACACTTATATTCAAATCTGGCCTCAGACTGTGGGTTTCTGGACAAGTCATTTAATCTTTGAGTACCCTGGACAACTCTTTAAAACAATTTTCTATGGAGTAGTTGCTGATCTTTGGTAAAGAGTGTTTGCAAATAGGGTGTTGCTTACATCAGTGATAGCACATATCTAATCCAAAAACAAAATAGAACAAAAGCCCTGAGATTTATGTATATTTCAAATTTTGCAAAGCCCTTTACTTATCACATTTGAGTCTCACAACATTCTGTGAATTAAGTCTAAATGGTATTGTAGTAAGGAAAAAGTGGCTCTAATTTTCTAGGATTTTAAGTGAGAGGAAGATTCACAATAACTGTGCCTACTAGCTCTTTTCCCAGACTTGATCCCTCCCCTTTAGAAAGTAGAAATCACCAAGCCTGTCTGCTGATATTTAAAGCTGATAGGTAAAAAAGTCAGTCCCCAAAAGTAAACAGGTAGCTAATCACATTCCTTTCTGTCAAAAAAAAAAAAAAATCCAGTATGGATTTAGGAGGAAAAAGGGAGAGGTTTGGAAAAATCAACATTCCCTTGCATGCCAGACTGTGGAGGACATGCCCTGTCTCTAAGGTCTTCCTCCTCCTATTGTGCAGAAATATCTGGAACAGTAAACCTGGCTTATACTTGGCAGGTGAAAAAACCCAAGGAAGGAAAAAGAATCAAGAAAGAAAGCCTTCTGGGGAGTTGTAAGAAAAAAAAAAAAAAGTAATGCCTTACATGGTCAGAAGAGTCCATGTAGATATGGACAAGCCATCTGGAAAGTTGATGTAACTGTACTTTGGGTCCACATATTTCCTAGTATCTGACTATAAATGATGATGTGACATTTAAAATTAACTTTGCCCCAATTTTACACTCTGTCCTGATAAACATCAAAATCCAGCATTCCAGGTAAATGACTGTTCAAGCTACCTAGAGTGGTTACAAAATCCATGTGACAGTCTTCTCCCAAAACAGCAAAGCAAGCCAGTACAGGAGACTCCCACAATCCTGGAGGTGCTTAAGGTAGTGAAAGATGGAGTTTTGAGCATGACCCAAAATGTCAAAACTACAAATTCTGTTGGGTGACAAAGAAGTGTTATTTCTTTGAAAGGGGAAGAGAAAACTAAAATGAAAACTGAGTCCCGGAAATAACCAGGTAATTTAGAGCTTTCTGTATAATCACCAACAGCTAGGATGATAATACTTTAATAGTATATTGTATTTAAGTAGTACCTTTCAAACACTATCACATTAATCTACACAACATGTCCATGAGGTAGGTAAGGAGAACCTATTATACTTACTTTAGCTGAGAAGATTGAAGTGTAAGAAGAGTGACTTGGCTCAGTGCTCTATGTATGGAGGGTGAAGCCAGGATTAGAATTCTGATCTTCATTCATTATGTTTCATCCCTTCCCCACTAATGTCCACTTAAAAATGAGTTGTCCTCAGACGGGTTTTGTCAATATCTATGTCCACCTCCTCTCCCACCCCACCATGCAGCATCTGTAAATTCTAAAATAATGTAACAAAATTCTAACCCTGTGCCACTCATAGTCAGTGGTTGTGAACTTCTTCCTAGCCCCTTCCTCTTTCCCCATATTTTCATTATCTCCTCCCTCAATAGTAAAGCAGTAGGCTTGAAAGAGACAATTCAATAACAAGGTGAGTGGAAAGAACAACAAAAGCTCTGTAATTATAATGATTGAGCTTGGCACTGAAGAAGAGGTACAGGAATGCTTCTCCCTCCTTTGCAGAAGGACTATACACTGTTTACTGCAAGACTCAGTTGATGTGTTGATTAGTTTTGTGAACTAAGAGCTGTCTTGCGCTCTTTTTTATTTTTTGTTATAAAGGATGACATTTGAAGTGAGGAAAGGTGAAAGATTTACTAGACAGAAAAAGTGATGTAACAATAAGATATATCAATACATTATTAAAAAGAATTTTTTTGATCCAACAGACATTTATTTAATACCTTCTTTGTGACATAAAGATAAAATTCATTCCTTCCAAGGGGTGAGCAGTATGAATGGGGTATCCTGGAATTTAGGAAAGCTAGGTGGTGCAGTCGATAGAATGCCAGGTCCTGAGTCAGGAACTCATCCTCCTGAGCTCAAATTTGGCCTCAGACACTTACTGTGTGACCCTGTGGACAAGACACTTAACCCTCTTTGCCTCACGTTCCACATTTGTAAAAATGAACTGGAGAAGGAAATGGCATTATCTTTGCCAAGAAAACCCCAAATGGGATCACAAAGAGTCAGACATGACTAGAAATGACTGAACAACAAATCATGGAATTTAGATCTACAGTGAACCTCAAAGATCACCTAATTCAATCCCTCTTTTTGACAGTAAAGAAGTAAAGGAACTTGTCTAACGTCACTCAGGTGGGAAGTAATAAAGCTAGTACCTAGGTGTTCTGGCTCCAAATCCAGGATCCTTTATCATTTCAGGGGAAGTACAAGATAGAGGATGATAATACTGTGAGAAGAACTAGGCAAAATGTGAGGGAGCACAAGTGAATAGAGCACAAGCCCTGGGGTCAGGAGGATCTGAGTTCAAATCCGGCCTCCAACATTTGACACGCTAGCTGTGTGACCTTGGGCAAGTCACTTAACACTAATTGACTTGCCTTCCCCCCTCCAAAAAAAATGTGAGGGATCACATTCAGTTTGAGGAAATGGGACCTCTCAGAGAAGGTGGCTTTTGATGGGACTTGAAGCAATCTATTTTGAAAGGTTGAGATGCAGGGGCTGGAGGGAAAGGTCTATTCCAGGTGTTAAATTTGGACTCTCAAAAATGGCTTTAGGATGAAAGGACAGAGTCTTAGAATAAATATTATATGGAAACAGCAGTCAAGAGAATCTTCAAAAGGTTGTGTCATCGTCATAGACACATCCCTTGCCCTCTCCCCCAAACCAAACCCTAGCCACTATGGCCAGTAGCAAGCCTTGGCAAGTTGCCATGACACACAAGGTACACTGGAAAGGTATATACAGGCAAACATAGGCACACACAAGTTCACACACATATGTTTATATATTAAAAATACATGTAAATGTATATATAATTATGTATATTATGTATACATATATAAAATCATAATTATATGTAATCACAATTAAGGACATGGGAGTTTATAAATTTTTTGAGGAAGAGAATAGAGAAGAGGGAGAAGGATAGAATCTTGGTGGTACAATAGAAAGAATGTTGAATTTTAAGCCAGAGGAGCTTCATTCTAATCCCAACTCCTCAATTTATAGCTGTGTGGCCTTGAATAAATGACTAAACCGTTTTGGGCCTCCGTTGATTCATTTGTAAAATGAGGGATTTTGAATATATGTTCTTTAAGGTCTTTTCTGACCCTAAATCAATTATCCTATGATCTTTTGGGGACATCTAAGTGTGGGAGGAGGAAGGAGCCTACAAAGACAGATAAGGAATAATCCAAGAGGTAGGAGAATCATGAGAGTGGAGAGTCATGGAGGCCAAGGGCAGAATAATCATACAAACAGAAAGGGAGACCAACAGTGGCAAATACAACAGGCAACCAGAAGGTACAGTGGGCAGCTAGCTGAGCTTAGAGTCAGATAGACCTAACTTTTCCAACACTAACTGTTAAATATTTTGGGGGGTTGAAAAAAATATCACCTACCTCACAGGGGGAAATCAAATTGCATATATATAGTGATTTGTGAAACTTCAAATACTATATAAATGTCAGCTACCATTAAAGGCTACAAAAAGTTCAAGGCAAATATAAAGGCAGATATAGATAGAGGAGAAAACATTAAATTTAGCTATGAGGAACTCATGTGATTTTGAGAAAAGCAGTTTCAGTAGAGCAATTGAGACAAAACCACATTTAAAGAATAGCTTTTGGAATTTTCATAAACATATCCTGTCATTTCACAATTTAATTTAAATCAATCCATTTGGGGCTATAATGGCACAATTATAGTAACATAAATTTACATTATGCTTTAAGATTTGCAAAAGTGTTTTCCTCGGGGCGGCTAGGTGGCGCAGTGAATAGAGCGCCGGCCCTGGAATCAGAAGGACCTGAGTTCGGAGCCGGCCTCCGACACTTAATCCACACAAACAAAAACCTAGCCATGTAACCTTGGGCAAGTTACTTAACCCCAATTGCCCTAAAAGGGCGGCTAGGTGGCGCAGTGAGTAAACGCGGCCTCGGAGTTGGGATGACCCGAGATCAGATCCGGCCTCAGAAAATGAGCACCCACACATAAATAATGACTAGCCGTGTAACCTTGAGCAAGTTACTTAACCCCAATTGCTTTAAAAAAAAAAAAAGTGTTTTCCTCACAACAAACTTGTGAGATAGATAGTATCAGTAGTTTTAAATGACATTTAATTCAGTTCAACAATTTTTCATGCCCCAACAGGTACCAACCACTAGGCTATACTTTGGACATTGAAGAAAGAAGGAAGTTGGGGCTTGGTGTGGTTGACTGTCTTGCTGCACATCTAAAATGCTTATAAGCATTTAAAGCAAAATTTAAACCCAGGTCTCCTGACTCCAAATCCAGTGCTCCATTCCCTCTCACAATACTTTTTTTTTTCTGTAACTCAGAACAATGCTAGAAAATCAAGTATATGGATCTAGGATAGAAAGCATACAATTATCTTAGCTAGAATTTAATTAAATCTTCCTATGTCCTACATAAATATATTGAACTTTTCAGCTAACGGCAAAATCTCACAATTTTAGATGATCACAGAGGGATAAAGCAGTCTGAATAATTGAAAAGTCTGAATTAAAGAGTTTCTTTCAATTTAGAGTCCACTTTAAGAAATGGATGGGGCAAATTGTAAACAAATTATGTTACTGAAGTCCTCAAGCTGCCAAGTCTTCTGTTTGTGCTATCATTTTTGTCTAACAAATGTTTTCTTCAAAGATAATGACAGAAAAACTTCAGCCCAATGAAGGTTAAATTAGCAAAATACTCAAAATTTCTAGGACTTGGATGTGAAATGTGTTATTTAATGATGTTGGCTTCCTTCTAGGAAAAATATGATCTTTTAAATTTTCCAGATATAATTCTGAGCAATAAAGGTCATATAAATTAACCATTTTTCAGTCCTGAAAGTAATATAATGCTTTAAGGTTTTCAAAGATGAAATTCACATTTTAAATTCTAAGGCTATTTTAAATAGATTCCAGGTATAAATTCAATTTTAAATAAATGCAAGGTATTGATAATTAACTACCATTGTATATCATGATCATGATATAATATATCCCAAAAGGTAGATATGGTCATGAATAGGTTGGGTATAATAACAACAACAACAATATACTATCAGCTAAGAGCAAATTTTCTACTTGTTAATGAGTCACTTCTTTGTAGGTGCTGTCTGATTGCCTATAAGCACATTACTCCTTTAATAGTAGAAATAGAAATAAAAACAAATATCAATCACTTGTGGAACAAATTCTCTTAAGTATCTACAATTAACAAAAGGACTTCTTTAGAAGGGAAAGTCAAAGATTATCATTAAGTTTTCAATTCTATCTCTTCTTATCTAACACATAAAATTCCTCTTTATAATGCCACTCAGCATTATGCTAACAAGTCCTTCTAGAATCTTGGGGAGAATGCTGGATTTGGAGTTAGGAAGAGCAATGTGCAAATCCTTTCTCTGACGTTTAATAATTGGGTGACTCTGGGCAAGTGATGTAAACTTTCTGATCCTCCATTTCTTCATCTGTGAAATGGGGAGAATGATACCTGTAATAATTCATAGGGGTGTTGTGAGGGTCAATGATATAATGTATAAAGTGCTTCATAAACTTTAAACATAGAGTTTATATAGAACATCCTGAAATTCTTAGCGCAGTTTTAATAGCTTAAAATTGTACTGAGACTTTGGGGATAACTTGTATAAATGTTATTATTAATGATATGATTTCCAAAATTAACACTTCACGCTCCAATAAAGTCAGATAAATGAGGGATTACAGTATATCATATGTGTATATATCTGTATATGTATATACATACATAGTATATATAACATTCTGTCTATAAAGGTAAGTAACTATTTGTATTATATCATTTGTTTATAGGAATAGGAATTTGATTTTATTGGCATAGAGAACTCATGGAGGAGTAAACTCGCTCTTTCAATGAAGGATAGAATCTTCTTTGAAATCTACAATCTTAAAAAGAAAAAAAAAAGTCTAGAAACCTAGCCGTGTGACTTGGGCAAGTTACTTAACCCCAATCGCCCTCCAAAAAAGCAAAAAAAAAAAAAAAAGAAAAGAAATCTACAATCTTGGGGTGCCTAGGTGGAGCACTGAACAGAGCACCAGTCCTAGAGTCAGGAGGACCTGAGTTCAAATCCTTGGGCAAGTCACAACCCCAATTGCCCTGCCTTCCCACCTCCAAAAAGGAAAAAAAAAGAAAGAAAAAGTCTTACAGTCTACAGTCTTAAAGAATTGCCTAGAGCACTAGGAGATTTAGCATCTCCTCCAGGGTCAAACAGTAAGCATGTGTCAGGCACAGGACTTTAAGCCAAGTTCTTGACTTTGAGGCCAGCCTTCTATCTCATATACCACACTCCCTTCTCAGTATGACTTTCTACTCACTTGTACATTAGAGAAAAACCTTGAGCCAGAAATTGAAGGAGTCAGGCAAGACCTAAGTGGTCCAGCAGGTGGCAAGGATCAAGTGACTCAGTAAATCTGGAAACTTAAGAGACAGAATGAATCAATCAGGATCAGAAATCCAAGCAATGAGGCTGAGTAACAGAGAATCAGATAGTGTGTAGGCCAACAGGGAAGCCTACTTGGCATAAACACAAAAGGAGGAGGTCAAGAGGCAAGCAGGTATACTAGAAAACTGGATGAAAGATGGATCAAATGGCCAGACCAGGGGCATGAGTTCAGTGGGACTGAAAAGACAGGGCAAAAGTCAGATCCCATGCCCTGTTACTTCTAGTGCTAAACAAATGAAGCATCCCAATAGCTTTTCTTGCTTTTGTTGTGGTAGAAATGAATCTGAGCATGATTAGCTGGGTCCTACAGGTGGGAGCAGATAATTAAGATCACCTGGCCATGGTGACTGATGTGTGGGTAGGGGAAGCAGCAGTTTCTGGCATGTACATTCTGACACATGGGATCACCTCATCCAGAAAAGCTTTGGGTACTAATCCACCTTGGATGGATTTCAAGTGGGACCCACCTTACAGTGAATTCCTCTTTATAATGTGTAGCATTGTATTAAAGTCCCAGCAAGTTGTCAGCATATTAGAAGCTCTTTATAATATTGGAGCTTCAGGGTAGAACTAATAAACTAAGCATACTATATAGCCAGATTTTATGGTTCAAAAGACTTGTTTGAACTTTAGTGTACCCAAATCTTTATAATGACAAGTTGTGTTATAAGGTGGTTCAACTAGATGTATGTATACATGCATAGACAAGTACATGTGAAGGAGGAGAAAGGTCATAGTTAAGACCAGAGTTAAATATACTGAATTCATGCATTCTTAAAAAACAAGCTTATAAAATTGGTTATAACTTTTTTCTCTCTCTTTTTGAAATAAACTTAAAAGTCAACAGTGTTCTGCTACTAGTTTAAATAAGCAAGTTTCATCTCTTTTTTTTTTCAATTTCACATGCCATCCTCCTGTAGGGTACTCTTTTTTCCCTTCTTCCACAACGTGGTCCCACTCTGATGCCTCAGTATGCTTCAAAGGTAACCTGTGGTCCTTGATGGCTATGCCAACAGAGCAAAGGCTTTGGCTGGAGCTATAAAACAGGAAAAGCTTTGAGTACACACCCAGTGACAGACTGTGTTTGCTGTCAGAGGACCAGCCTGGCTAAGCACAGAAAGGCTCAGTCCCAGAAGGCTAGCCAATGAATTCTTTAGATATGGCTATCCATGAATTGGATAAAAATGCAAAATGATCCTTGGTTCTGTACAGCCCCCTTTCTCTTCTACAACAACCTTGGCCATGACAGTAAAGGAAGATTATCTCAGATAATCTACAAACATAGATTTGATTACTGGTACTTTTTATTTCATTTTAATTTTTGTGGGTAATTCTTAATTTGCCTCACAACTTAATGAAGGAACTTAATCATACCCATATGGATACTCTCATCTGGGGAGGGAGAGGAGAAAAAAGAAATTTACATGATAATTTTGTTGTATATTTGAATAGAATAGCAAATTGTACATAGTAGATTTGCAGTTTCATGTACAATCATCTTTTTATTGTTCTGTGTTATGGAAATGCTAGTTTTATTCCATAAATTAAAAATAAATGAAATGAAATCCAAAGACAAAGAAGGGCAAGTAGGGATTTGTGACCAACTGAAAGGAATATTCACAGATGCTTTATAAACATGCCTATGAATTCATCTGGGTTGGTTTTATTGTGTCCCCAAAGACAAGAAGCATCATTTCATAAGACATCTTGTAGAGTTCATGAGTATAAACAGACCACCATGAAGATTATTGATGCTTATATTCTAATATCTGTTGCAGGTGATGTAAAAGAAAATTTCTATGAAGAACTTGAAATCATCCTCTAAACCAAGTAAATATATTCCTTGATACTAATGATATTGATGCAAAAGGGCAGAGGAGAACAGTAGGAACTATGGAAAATACCAATTCAAGATTAAAAGGAAAGGGAGAAAAAGTTTATAGACTACTCAGAAGCCATGGACCTACATATCATGAAGGAAGTTTGCTTGTTTGTTTTTTTTCCTTTCAAGGAAAGAATCCACAGATGGAATCTACAAAGCACTGAAAGATATTGAAGGCACAAGCAAGGTACAACAGGGCACATGTTCTGGCAAGACCTACCAAGCAGGAAGGACCTCAAGTACAGGATCAGTGAGCAGATAGAGGCACCATAGTACACTGATGATATAGTATGTCACAGTTGGAGTCAGGAAGATCTGAGTTCATTTCTATCCTAAAATTCTCTATGTGACCCTGGGCTAGTCACTTAACTTTTCTATGCCTTAGTTTCCTCACTGTAAAATGAGGGTTGGGAGTTGACCTTGATGGACTTTAAGGTCCCTTCCAATTCTCATTTTATGTTCCTGTTACCATGAGCAAATCATGAAATTACTTGAATCTCAGTTTCTTCAAGGGTTAAATGTGAATAGTATCTACTTCACAGGGTTGTTTAAAGGTATAAATGACATGATATATTTAAATTATTTGTAAAAATTACAAGAGAATGTGGGACATACTGAATAGAGAACTGGTCTCAGAGCCTAGGAGACCTGGATTCAACTCCCTTCTCTAATAGAGTGTGTGACTCTAGACAAGTCACTTGAGCTCTCAGCATCCCAGGCAACTCTCTAACACTGTAAATTGAAGAAAGGGCATTGATATGCATTTTTTAGAGAATTTCTTCACTTAGGAATTATTCATATCATTGAAATCACAGATACAATCCTATCCCAATCTTTGCAAGTGTTTAAATACTACCCAAATATCCATCATTTTTATTCTCGAAACCTAAGGCCATCTTGAAGTTTCTCTTCAATCAAAGTATCTGCCACACAAGTAAAAACTATACAAAATTTTCTGAGCCAATATGAACATGGAAGTACAATGTTTAATGATCTTCTGAGGATCAACATCAATCCAGGAATGAAACAAGTAGATACATTCTTATCGAAAATATTCATTAGTTTCAGGGAGAATGTCTTCTGCAGAGCCCAAATAGAAGAGTGAGGAGTGCTTTCATCACAGATAGTCACATTTTGGGATTTTACCATTACTGATGATTGTTTCAATTCCTTGAGCAAAAAAAGGTTATCCATAACTAAGATCAGCTCCCTGGTGGACCACTTTTCAGGAATGCTCATTCACCTTTGGTGTCCACCAGGCATTCAACTCTCACCTGTGGTTCCAAGAAGCTGGAGCATGCTCAGTGACTACAAGCCAGTAAAACCATCTAAGCAGATGGGCTAGATCAGGTTGAAGGTAACTGACAGGCCTCAAATTTGTCAGTGAATTTAGGGAGTATCTACGCCAAGCATGGGAAGACTTTCCCCAATAAAGTGGGCAGATGAGAAGATTTGTTCTAATGGCCATGAAGGCAACTGAAGCAAGCCCTGTGAAGTACTTAGAGCTTGGTCAGGCATAGTTGCCAAGGTCATCCACCATATCCCAGGCCATCACAAGTTGTCCTGTCATTTTTCTTGTCACTGGACTTCGATGATTCTAGAAGAGTGAGGCTGACTAGTTTGTTCAATTCTGCCTCACTTCTAATTCTTGCACAAGTAAAGACATCATTCTGTGACATCATTGGTGCTCTTCAAAAACAGAGGGGGGGGCGGAGCCAAGATGGCAGAGTAGAAACAGCTCTTCCAAGCCACTCTGCCCCCAGATTCCCCCCAAATTATGTAAAAGGGGACTCTGAACAACTTCTGGAGCCCCAGCACCAACAGAACGACACAGAGAAGCTAACCTCCCGCTGAGGACAGCCCAGCAGCCCTGCAGGAAGGACCAGCGCAGCGGTCTGGGACCTGGCAGCGCACAGAGCGCAGGAGCCAAGCCGAGCCCAGGACCCTGTGAGCCAAGGTTTTAGCCCCAGGGCGGCAGGGCCAGCAGCCAGCTGGAGGAACCCCAGAACACCAGCAGCTGTGGCAACTCCAGAATTATCAACATAGACATGCCTAGGACAAAGTAAGAGGTTAGTGTCCTATGGACTTTGGGACCGGTATTAGGGAATGCGTCGGCTCCCTCCCCTGGGGGCTAGAAGCCTCTGAGGACAAACGCCATTTTGTAGTTTTCAGAGGCAGCTCCAGGTCCTGGCCTGCAAATTAGTAGGGAGATCCAGCGATCAGTCTTGGGGGGTAATCGCTCTTGCTTTAACCTCCCTGGATCTGGATTGTGATCTAGGGTGGAAGTCGTGGGTGGGTTTACAGCTTGCCAGAAACGGAAGTTGCCCCCCACACGTTCGGGATGAAAATTCCTCTATCTGGCCTTAAAGCCATAGTGTGGCAACAAGCCCAAAAGACAAGTAATTAAGTGGCAACATGCCAAGGCAAAGGAAACAGAAAAATGCAACCCTAGACTCCTATTTTGGGGGCATAGAGCAAGAAAAGGACTGTGAGGTCAGAAGTCCTGCTCCAAAAGCCCCAGGGGAAAACATGAGCGGGTTGCAGGCCATAGAGGACCTTAAGAAGGACTTTAAAAATCAAATAAGAGAAGTGGAGGAAAAATTGGAAAGAGAAATGAGAAGGATGCAGGAAAAGTATGAAATGAGGGTCAACAGCCTGACTGAGGAAAACAACACCTTAAAAAATAGACTAACTCAAATGGCAAAGGAGGCCCAAAAGGGCAATGAGGAGAAGAATGCCTTAAAAAGTCGAATTTGCCAGATGGAAAAAGAATCTCAAAAGTTCACTGAGGAGATTCATTCCTTCAGAGTTAGACTGGAGCAAATGGAAGCTAATGACTTTATGAGAAATCAAGATGCTGTTAAGCAGATCCAAACAAATGAAAGATTAGAAGGCAATGTGAAATATCTCATGGGAAAAACCACTGACCTGGAAAATAGATCCAGGAGAGACAATTTAAAAATTATTGGACTACCTCAAAGCCATGATCAAGGAAAGAACCTAGAAATCACCCTTCAAGAAATTCTCAAGGAAAACTGCCCTGATGTTTTAGATCCAGAGGGCAAAATAGAGGTTGAAAGAATCCACAGATCACCTCCTGAAAAAGATCCCAAAAAGAAAACTCCCAGGAATATTATAGCCAGGTTCCAGAATCCCCAGATCAAGGAGAAAATACTACAAGCAGCCAGGAAGAAACAATTTCAATATTGTGGAAACACAATCAGAATAGCCCAGGACCTGGCAGCTTCTACACTGAGGGATCGAAGGGCATGGAATATGATATTCCAGAGGGCAAAAGAACTGGGAATGAACCCAAGGGTCACCTACCCAGCAAAACTGAGTATTTTGTTTCAGGGGAAAATATGGTCATTCAGTGGAATAGAGGACTTTCAAGCATTCTTGAGGAAAAAATCAGAATTGAATAGAAAATTTGACATCCAGACACAAGAAGCAAGAGATGCCTGAGGAGGTAATCAGGGAAAAGAAATCAAAAGGAACTTATCAAAGTTGAACTATTTACATTCCTATATGGAAAAGCAATAACAGTGACTGATGATATCTTTCTCACTATGAAAATAATGGAAGAAGGGGGTGTGGTCATATGAATACATATGTGAATGTGTGTGTATATGGATAGAGGGCATAGGTTGAA
Organism: Gymnobelideus leadbeateri; assembly: GCA_011680675.1. NCBI lineage: Eukaryota > Metazoa > Chordata > Mammalia > Diprotodontia > Petauridae > Gymnobelideus > Gymnobelideus leadbeateri. Next base: position 126,643 of record WOXC01009098.1, read on the forward strand.
TTTGTTGGGAAGGGAGAATACTCAAGGGATGAAATTATGAGGTGAGAGAGGAAAGTGGCAAGAAGAGATCAGGAGAGACAGGGTAGGGTAAACTATCTCATGTAGAAGAAGCAAGGGGAAGTGGTTGCAAGGGAGGGGGAGAATAGGAAGGCAAAAAAGGCAAAATCACATTCTCATTGAATTTGGTTCAGGGAGAGAATGACATACATACTAAATGGGATATCTCAACCTGCAGCAGAATAGGGGGAAGGGGGATGAGAGGAGGGATGATGGATGGGAGGGCATCCTTGGGGGGAGGGGAGGTTGGAAGTACCCACTATAGAAGAGGGACAGGATCATGTAGGGAATGGACCAGGTGGGGGGTGGGATGAGTGGGAGGGAATTATAAGCGGCCTTGTACAATATATCTACTATGATAATGTTGTGCATACCTAGACATGTACAACATATACTGAATTACTTATCTCCCCAGAGGGAATGGGTGACAAGGGAGGAAGGAAATGGATCTGAAATTCGAGGTCTTAAGATTAAAAGTTTCGGGGCGGCTAGGTGGCGCAGTGAGTAGAGCGTCGGCCCTGGAGTCAGAAGGACCTGAGTTCGGATCCGGCCTCAGACACTTGACGCATACACAAATAAAAACCTAGCCGTGTGGCCTTGGGCAAGTTACTTAACCCCAATTGCCCACCAAAAAAAAAAAAAGATTAAAAGTTTCAAATATATATAAATACTATTATTAATACTCTTCTGCTTATAATAGGGAGATAAGATGTGCAGGCATTGGGACACAAAGATTCACCTTCCTCTAATGGAAAAGTTGATGGGGGTATGAGAGAAGGTATGGGAGAGAGCAGATTGGAGGAAGCGATGTCTTGTGGGACTGCTATTCTGGGAGGTTGGGTAGGGGAATAATGGGTGGGAAATGATTGTAACTCAAAATCTGGCGGAAATGAATGATGTAAAACAGAAGTTAATAAAGCATTTGTTTAAAAAAAAAGAAGTGACTTCTAAACATCTAAAAAAAAAAAAAAAACAGAGGACGAACAGCATCATTTCATCTCTTCCTAGGTGCCACCCCGTCTAAACCTATCCTTCACTCTCGTAGGGCCCTTTAAAATTCTCAGTATTTCTTCAAGCTATTAACCCTACTTTGACATCACTTTCTTCCCTTTTAATTCTCAACCTTATAGTTTACCAGTCTAACCGCACAGTTTCACCAACTCTTGAAAGCCTCACCCCTATTCCTATCATTCCTCTACCTTTGCCAAAACCCAGTCCTGGATCTCCTTAACATCATCCTAACTATATGTCTGTTTTATATTTAGAAACATGCCTCAGAGGCATAATAAATGGAGAGCAGGGCCTGAAGTCAGGAAGACCAGAGTTCAAATACAGCCTCACACACTTACTAATTTAGTCATCTTAAAGTCAGTTAACCTTTGCCTCACTTTCCTCATCTGTAAAATGGGGTATGTAATAACAGCACCTGCCTCCCAAGGTTGTTACGAGGATCAAATGAGATAATTGTAAAGCACTTACCACAGTGCTTGACACATAGTAGGTACTATACAAATGCTAGCTGTTATAATTATCATACTGAACAGAGCTAGAGGAAATCACACAATCATGCTGACTGGGTACATAGTCGGTGCTTAATAAATGCTGATTGATTGATTAATTGATTGAACAGATAGAAGAACATGATGGAAAAGGAAAGAAACAATAGGGGGCCCAGAAAAAGCAACTATCTGAGAAAGGTCTGAAGAAACCAAAAGTAGTCACAGCTAGCTTACAGAAGGCTTTAGTTATATTATTGCCAATTTGTTGAAGATAGGCTCAACCTCATTGGTCAAGAGCTTCAGTTTGAAATAGTGATCTTCATTGCCACCTAGAGTTTAAGAGGTTTAAAGCCTCTTGGAGCACACATTGCTCTTTTCTACCCATTTTGGATTAAGATATAAAAGTGAGGCTAGGTGGCGCAGTGAGTAGAGCATCAGCCCTGGAGTCAGAAGGACCTGAGTTCAAATCCAGCCTCAGACACTTAACACACACAAACAAAAACCTAGCTGTGTGAACTTGGGCAAGTTACTTAACCCCAATTGCCATCCAAAAAGCAAAAAAAAAAAAAGAGAGAGAGAGAGAAGTGAGATGTGGGAGACACTGGCACAGGACCAACTAGCATGACATGCCCATGTCAAAGAAGGCACGTATTCTATGAGCAAAGCAGAATTGTAGTTAGTTGCACAAATTTAGAAATATCTCTACTCCAAATGTTCATAGGGATTCTTTGTGCCCATCCTGTGGTGGAGCTTTCCAACCTCATATAAGTCCAATCACCCACAGTCCAACACACTGTACCTTCACCTGACTTAGTGATGGACTTTAAGATGACTAAATTAGTAAGTGTGTGAGGCTGTATTTGAACTCTGGTCTTCCTGACTCCAGGCCCTCCTCTCTATTTGGTCCTCTTTGAGCACCAAGGACAACAACCAATCAACCAATAAAGGCAAAAATACCCAAAGAGTTGATTTGGCTGATTTACCTCCCCTAGAGAGTCAACATAAGCTGTTTGCTAGGAGCTCTGTTCTGATTCACAGTAACATCTTAGTGAGTAAAGGGCTTATCTGTAGTGCCTTGAGATAGCCAGTCGTATTTGTCCGACTTGAAGGTAACTGCTATCTAGTTAACGCTTTCTCAACGCCCCTCTTTAAGGAAGATTGTAAATTGAAAGAGCACATAAATGTTACTATGGTGCAAGTATGAAAAGGAAAGGGACTGGCCCAGCAGGAGAGCAGGGAGGACAAACATGAACAATTAGCAGAAAACGGGTTTCAAGTGGAGCAGCTATAGTCCTGAAGGAGCACAAACGGCATGAAAGCTTGCAGTCTAGAGCTCGGGGTTACCCAGATTGTAGAGGTTTTCCTCCTTCTTATGCCTATTCCTAGCAGGTTTAAGGATCCACTCTTAACCCACAGATAATGACTGTATTGGTGGGAGAAAATAATTCAGGTTGTTAAATGTTTTATCATTCACTGGTTTTAATATATGAGTGCCTGTGATGCCGTTATTCTTCCTCTTGCCTTATTGTTCAATAAATGGTTATGTTTAAGAACTAAAAGCACAATTATTTTGAGTGACTGGTTTGAATAAATAGAACACATTGCTGGGGCCTTGAGAGTTGAAGTGGTAAAGAGACTGTATTCTCTCTCAACAGGGTTATATCTAGAACAAGAGAGAATTTGAGTCTAACCCTATGGTGATGGCCTACCTCTGAGATCCTAGTGTGAAAACCAAGTAAGCAAGCTAACCCAGAGAGTGAATAGGGATCCAAATGCCTAGGTAAGAGACATGAGGTTCTAGAGGGTGAATGTATACATGCATCTGGAGTTATGTGCATATATGTGTGTATATATATATATATATATATATATTTGTGTATGTGTTATATGCATGTTGTTTGCCTAATAGAATGCAAGCTTCTTAAGAGTAGAGTTTAATTAAAAAATAATCCATGTATATGAAACTGTCAATAATAGAATTAAATTTAAGATTGAATTTTTAAAGCAAATTTCGAATTTCACTCTTTTTTTTAAAAATTTGCATGTTCACTATCTAACATAGTACCAACCCAGAGCAGTCATTGAGTGAATGCTTAGTGATTGAATGCTTCATATACATATACAGCAAATCATTGTACTAAACATTAACAATACAAAAAGGAAAGTAAGATAGCCTCTACTCCCAGGAAGCTCAAAATCTAATGGCAAAGAGAACACATATGGAAGGTTTCAGCTGCAAGTCAGATTGAGAGGTCCCAAGGTCCTTAGGCAAAGCAGATAGTAAACTCTTCTTTAATGTCTTTACACAAAATCAAGGAGGTACCTGATTTTGAACCATTTTGCAGTGCCAAGGATTTTATAGCAAGAACTTTCTTTTCTGGGTCTTAGGTAGCTATGACTATAGCACCTGCAAGGAGATAGTTGCCAGGCTTCATCTTTAAATGAGTTATTTCCCAATATCTGGGCCTTGAACTAAGGTCTTCTTAGTTCTGTGGCCAAATTTCTATCCACTATGCTAATTTGCTCCAAAGCAAACTTTAAGAAATAAAAATGATTGCTATAGTAATATAGTTCAGAAAGCAAATATCTGATACCATCAATATCTTAAATGAATATTTGTTGTAATTTTGCCAAAACATTGATGAAAAATCATTTAAGGATAAAATATCAGAATATATGTGTGGGTATATGTATATATATGTGTGTGTGTGTCTGTGTGTGTGTGTGTATACATATATATATATATATATATATGTGTGTGTGTGTGTGTGTGTATATATGTGTGTGTTTGTTCTTCTTGAACAAAAATCACCTACATGGACAGGCAATAAGGACTATGTAAATATATAGATATATAAAATCCAGAACAATTCCATCTGTATCTTGGGTAACACATCATAACTAGATGAAACTTCTCCCTTTAAATGAAAATGGTTTCATATACCAATGAGAGAAAACACTAATTCTCTCCTCTTAGAAAGCCCTAGTAACTGCTAATAAAAGACAAGTAAGATTAACACTCAGCTAGTAATGGTAACACTGAGGAAAGGCTATAAAAAACAATCATTCTCTCTTTGTGGCCACATCTGGCAGCCTTACATAGATTAACACATATGCTAGAATATCCAATGGTATTTTTATGGCATTTTATATTTCTTCTTTTTACTAATAAGTAAAATTGGAAACTTATAACACACCTTCTTTAATAATGTACACAATAACATAGTCTCCATATGGACCACATATATTTTAATAGAATTAGAGGAACTCCTTGGTGTTCTCCCAGACCAGGGGTGGGGAACCTGTGGCCTCAAGGAGACATGCAGCCGTCTAGGTCCTCAGGTGTGACTCGCTGACTGAATCTAAACTTCAGAGAACAAATCTCCTTAAGAAAAGGATTTGTAGGGCGGCTAGGTGGCGCAGTGAGTAGAGAGTCGGCCCTGGAGTCAGAAGGACCTGAGTTCGGATCCGGCCTCAGACACTTAACGCACAGACAAACAAAAACCTAGCCGTGTGACCTTGGGCAAGTTACTTAATCCCAATTGCCCTCCCAAAAAAAAAAAAAAAAAAAGAAAAAGAAAAGGATTTGTTCTTCAAAACTTGGACTCAGTCAAAAGGCTTCACCCAAGGACCTAGAAGGCCACATGTGGCCTCAAGAGCCCCACTCCTGTCCCAGAAGATCAGCTCTGCTCTTGCTTTAGTTTCCTGCTTTCACTATCTTTACTGTCTAGTTAACCAGTAACTATACCCTAGTCTCCACTTTTACATCCCTTGCCCTTCGTTCTTTGACCATTCATACTTTACCAAAAATCGAAAGCGGATTACCCCCACCCTTTATTTTCTTCAATCTTGATCATGCAGAACATTCCTAGAATTTGTACGAGGCTATTGAGTCCACTACAAATTCACATTAATTAATCCCGACTGGGTCCTCACTGAAGTGAGACAATCCTTTTATTCTTCCCTAATTGACTATTACATTCCCCACAACAGATGCTTTAGTAGCAAATCAACAGCTATGTGCTAGACATTTCCAATTGGATGTCCCATAAGCATATTAAATTCAATATTTCCAAAACATTATCTTTCCTTCCAAACCCTCCCTTCTTCTTAACTTTCCTCCTTCTGTTGAAGACACTACCATTTCGAGAACCCAGGTTGCCAACCTCAAAATCATCCTTGACTTGTCACAGGCTCTCACTCAACCCCACCCCTGTCACCCCTGCCCTATAACCAGTCAGTTGCCAAGTCTTATTGATTTTACCTCTACAATATTGAATACCCTTCTCTCCATTGATACCAACACAACTCTGATTAAAGCTTTCATAATTTCTCACTTGGATTACTTCAATAGAGGACATAAGTTTTAAAAATTAGGAATATGATAACTCCCCCTGTTTCTAGTCTCCCCCCCCAACCCAATCCACCCTATTTATAGGTGCAAAAGTGATTATTACAAAAAACACAGGTCTAACCATATCATTCAAGAAGTTCCAATGACTCCCAGTTACCCTAAGGATAAAATGTGAACTCCTCTTGTCCACATTTAAAGCTTGTCACAATCTGGACCCAGTCTAGCTCTTCAGGTTTATTAAACATCACTCTCACTCTTTCACATAGTCTTCTTTTCGTTCAAACTGGTCTGCTTGCTCTTCTTTATATACGATATTGCACCTTTTGTGTCTATTCCCCAGTCTGCTCCCTGTGTCTGGAATGCACTCCCCCTCATGTCCACCTCATAGAAACCATAGTTTCCTTAAGGCTCAGCTGAAATGTCATCTGCTGTAGGAGATCATTCCTTGGTAATTATTCTTCATGTATTTTGCATGTACTTTGTATTTATGTTCATGTTGTTTACCCCTCTGATAGAATGTGATCTCCTTGAGCAGAGAGAAGTTGCTGTTTTTATCTTTGCAACCTTAGTGCCTAGAATAGTGCCTGGCACTTGATGTGCCCTTAATAAATGGTGATTTAATGAATGAATTTCATTGTGACCTAAGGCTCTTTTTATCCCTCATCTTTTCCATCCTCCCTAAAGACTTTAGCTTAAAAAGACCAAGGTCTCTCACTGCATCCAGGGCCAGCTCCAGTTGTCCTGATCTATGTCTTGCCACTGGACCCAGATGCTCCAAAGGAGAAAGTGAGGCTGGTGCACAGCCCTGCCTCACTTAAATCCAGTTCACTTGCATGACATGGAATCATTTCCCTGGTGTCATGGTCCTCTTCAAAAATGAAGGACAAACAACAACATTCTCCTTCGACTTCATTTTCCCTTTTTGTATATTTGTCTTTCTTAAATTGGCATCTGTGGTTTATTTTAGTATTCCATAGAATGAATGCCAATTTAACAAAAGAAAAATAAATAGCTATGTAGTTACTTCTCTTAGACACAATGTCTCTATGGGACATGATAATGATTAAAAATAGCTGCCATTTACATAGCACTATTTTGTAAAGCACTTTATAAAGATTATCATATTTCATCCTCACAACAACCCTGGGAGATAGGAGCTATCATTATCCCCACTTTACAAATGAGAAAAAATGAGGCAAACGGGTTAAGTGACTTGCCCAGGGTCACACAACTAGTAAGTTTCTGAGGCCAGATTTGAGTCAAGTCTTACTCACTGCAGGTCCAACACTGTCGCCATAGGGGCCATCAAGCTGCCTTAAGGCAAGAATAAAGATGGAAAAACTATAAAAATTAGATTGAAGAATAGAAAAATAATAGTAGTTAATTTTTTACATGTGAGTGAATCATTTTGCCTAAATTATCTAATTTGATTATCTACTGCATAACCAGTAAATCAGTCTTTATTGTATTTTTATATGATCTTAGTTTCTATATGATGTACACTTTCTATTGATTTTCTTCATTTTCATATGCACTTCAAAATATGACATGCATGTGTATCTGACTATTCTACAAACAATTTACTAGAGACAATTATTAGAATCTAGGATTGGAATGATTCAAATAGCAGCTCCCTTCCTGGGAATTCCAGATCAGGTTCCAGGCCCTTCACCCACAAGCCAACAGTGCTAGGAAAAAAAAACCTACTTCCTAGAGAGAAGAAGTTGGCTTCTCCACTTGGCACCAGCTCCAGTGTTGATGATTTCTAAAAGAATAAGTGTTCAGTTCAAGGGCCCTAGAGAGTCTGGATGACTGTAACTCTGGCCATTTGAAAGGAAAAGAAAGAGATATGAAAGAGGAGAAAGCAAAGGGCATTTCTGAACTTAAAATCATTGAGTTTTTCTTTCAGGTGGTCTGTACAGGAACATCTTTATAATTGGTTGAAATAAACACACATACACAGAATTAAACTTTTGATGTGTGTGACAAGTACAATTACACCCATGTTGGTGTTCAGTTATCACAAAATTAAATACAATTATATTTGTCTATTCTATTTCTGGAGTAATATTATAAGAGAAACTTGCATTTACATATAATTTTGCAGTTTGCATAATTCATTCATATACATTATCTTGTTTGATCCTCACAGCAACTCTATGAAGTAGACAAGGCAAGTGTTATTATCTTCATTTTATAGATTATAAAATTGGGGCCTAAAATGATTAAGTTGCTTTCTGGTAGTTAACTTGCCCAAAGTTAGTAGCAAATTAAGTACCAAAGCCAGGAAAAGAGCCCAGATATTCTGTTTCCTAGTCTCAGTTCTTCAAATATTTCACAGAAATGAACTCCTCAAAGACACTAAGATAAAGTTAAAGAAACATAGATGAAAGTTTTAACCCTGGGGGAAAAAACTTTGAGAACCTTTCTTCTCATTGATTAAAAATTGGTACTCATTCTACATTGATTTTCTTTAGAATCTATAAAGTTCCATGAAAAAAGAAACTACCATTTTCTTGTTCTAGTCATCATATCCAGCATTCACTCATTAGACGTGTGAATCTGTTATGTCTTAGAAAATCCAAAAGAGAAATCTGTTTTGAAATGTTTAGCTTTAGTCCTGAGTGATGGCATGGGGATAGATTGGGGTTGTGGTTTTCAAAGCAATAGCTCACCATATACTGCCAGGTGGTCTGCATAAAATTCCAAAAACATTGATTGGGGCATGCTTGCCCTGTTTGTTACTTCCAACCTTTCCCTGACATCTATTTTTGGCATATCACAGAAGAATATTTAAGACCTTTGGCTATAACCAACAATCATTGCCTAACTAAGGTTTTCCCTTTTTTGAAATTATAATCATTCACTGCTGGGAAAAAAATAGTTAATGTGAATGACAGCTAAGCTCGGTGCACTTGAAAGAATACCAGATTGGAAATTGGAAGACCTGAGTCTTAAGTTCTAGTTCTACTAGCTGACTGGATAACCTTGGGCAAATAATTTAACCTCTCTGGCTCTCAGTTCCACAGGATTATAGAAACTTAGAGTTGAAAGAAACCTTAGAGATCACACAGTCCAACTTCCTAATCAACATAGAAATTATTTCCTCAAAATCTCTGATGCATGATCACATATTCTTTCTCTGAACACTTTTAGTGACAGAGAACTCAGTCCTTAATAAGAAATAGCATTTCTAGATTGTTGATAAAAAATATAAACAGAGGAGAGAACCCTGCAACAGGCCATTGAAGACTGTGCTCCAGGTGGACTGACTCATTAATCACTCCTTTACTTACCACAGTTATTCAATCAGTCAAAAATCCACCTCGCTGTATTTTCACACATACCACATTTTCCCATCTTGTCCATAAGGATACAATGAGAAACTTTTTCGTCTGCCTTGCTGAAATCCAGACATACAAATCTCTAGCATTTCACTGATTTACAAGTATATCAGAAACTATCAGAAAAAAGTGATGAAAAAATAAAATAAGAAATTTTCTTATCTTCAGACAAGGAGGTGGGACCTTCTGGTTTCTATGCTCCATTCCAGACCAAACAGGCACTGCATAGTCTGAGAAATTTTACTAACTGGAAAATCTCCAACAATAACCTGAGAGAACTAGGCAATTACCACATTGCTGCAGCATTATATGTCAGCTTAAATGGGAGGGGGAAAATACATCTGATTCCCACTACTTTTTGGTTCTAGATGGAAATAAGAGAATTCCTGCACAGTTACAAAAAGGAATTAAATAGATATAAAAGATAATAGGACCATTGATCTAGAACTGGAAGGGAACTTAGAGGCTACCTTGCCTAACCACCTTATTTTACAGATGAAGAAACTGAGTTGTGGAGGTGGAAGGTCCTTCTCAAGTTCATAGAGTTATTATGCCTCAGTTGTAGATCCATCACCTACAAGCCAACAATCCTACCACAGTGACATCCTAGAGTGTCACCTAGCTGCATCCCTTCCCCATTTTAATAATATTTATTAACCACCTACTATGTGCCAAGTACTTTTTTGTTGTTGTTATAGTTGTTTTCAGTCATTTCCAATGCTTTGTGACCCATTTGGGGGTTTTCTTGGCAGAGATACTGGAGTGATTTGATATTTCCTTCTCCAGCTCATTTTAAAGATTAAGGAAGTGAGGTTAATAGGGGTAGGTGATTTGTCAAGGGTCACACAGCTAATGAAGTGTCTGAGGCCAGATTTGAACTCAGGAAGATGACTCTGCCTGACTCCAGGCCCAGTGCTCTATCTGCTGAACTTCCTAGCTGGCCCCCTCTTTTTTGACATGGAAATAATTTTATTTTGAAGATATTGAAATGTGTTGAAAGTTTTTTTTGAAAAACCAAGCAAGGTCCCCCAACTCTAAATTTAGGGTTTATTCCACCTCTTGTCATATTTAATGCTCTCTTATTACTCTGTTCTGTCTCCCTCTTGTCCACACACTTTACCTCACTGCCGTTCTCTACCCCACCCCCAATTATGAAACAGGAAGGGTTAGAGAGCAAAGAATAGAGCCAGGCAAAGGATGTTGCTTTGCTGAAAGTGTTGGGGTTTTTGTTTGTTTTTTGGGTTTTTTTTGTGTGGAGACAACTGTGTCAAAGTGGCTACAGACTTGAAAGAACATATGACGATGTATTAAGGTGCTTTGCAAACCTTAGTGTTCTCTAAATGTGAAAATATCAGTATTATTATTACTATTATTCAGGAGTGATATAAATGATAGCCCAAAGAAAATCCTGAGAAAGACAGAGTCAGGAGATGGACACATAATACACAGACCTTTTAGGGTCCCATCCACAGGCTAACACCAAAATTAGTCTTCCTAGGCCAAAAAGGCTTTATAAAATCAAAGCCAAATGCTTTGTACTATGACATGAAAATTCATATGTTTGTAGTTAAAGTGAAATGCAATTTGGTGTTGAGAACCCTGTGCTCCTTTTAAATACATCTAAGTGCACAAATCCCCTGTAGATGGTATTAATTTCTTCTAATAACAATTTCTGGGTCATTAAGTTCACTCCACTTTGCCTTAAACCTTTCTTATCAGGTATGCAGTATACTGTCCAATTTCCCTGAAAAGTCCTGCTGCAATATCAGAAAGTCTCACACTTTCAAAGGATTAATAACACCTCGCTGGCACTTAAAAAAATCCCCTCCTAATCTCCACATTTTCACTTACTGCTGACCCCGCTTTGCCTTTCTTCTGAATGGCGTAATGTCTATATCAGGCACAGTGGAGGTAGGATAGCTATTAGCCATCCCCAGTTGAGGTGTAGTGTCTGCAGGACAGTAGGGGGTGGGGAGACATCTCATAGTTCTTTTCTTCTCATTGTGAAAGAGATGAAACCGTGAAAGGAAAAAGCCCATCCCAAGGGAACAAAATGTTTGTTCAATGAAGATTTTGCTCTGACTTCCAATTTTCAGAACAAATGCAGTTCTTGTAATAAGACATCCTCCTCCCCTTCAAGAGAGAACAATATCAAGTTAGGATCCTGGATCTAGAACTGGAAGAGAGTTCCCGTGCCTTCTAATCAAGGTCTCTCATTTTACAAAGAGAAAATGGTAGTCTAGGGAATTTGAGTGGATTGCTCAAAGTTACATAGGCAGTAAGCATTGGAAGTGGGATTTTAACTAAGGTTCTTTAACTCCAGGGCAAGTGTTCTTTCCATTGTATATGCTTCCCTAAGAAGCTCTGGCAAGAGAACTGGTCTAGCAAAGGAAGGAAGGAAGAAAGGAAGGAAGGAAGGAAGGAAGGAAGGAAGGAAGGAAGGAAGGAAGATGGAGATGGGGGAAGAAGAAAGAGGAAGAAAAAAGAAAAGGACTTTACTATCTCAGGAAGTATCTATGGTAATGGTTACCAAAGATAATTCGGACTAATTTGATAAAAAAAAAATATGTCCACACTTATAGCTTATATTTCAGCAGAGCAGAAATGTTTATTGGTATTTGCTTATAGCATACACAATTGGTCTTATCCAAAATCCCTTGTCAAGATCTTTAATTTCATTCTTCCTCACACATACTAGATAATTATTATTTTTTAATGTTAAATGGTATAATATTTTAAGAAATGCACTGGTTTAGTTACAAAGCCAACTTTTCTTTGAATTGTCAGAGGGATTATGATTGTTTTGGATGTTTTAATTAATTTAATTGACATTCACTAATTTATTAATTATCCAGAGTATATTGTGAAAAGAGAGAACTGAGAAAGATCGAAATGGGAACAAGGTATTTCCAAAGTGTAAATATGTTACTATGTGAGGAATTTCCTATCTTTAAAGTGATAATGTTGATGTTAGATTATCTTAATTCTGTTCTTAAATCCACACTCTTACCTACCCAATTTTTAAAAATTTCTATTTTATACATCGTAATGAATCTAAAAATACAAGTAGCTTGACCATGTATATTCAGAAAAGATGGCAAAATAGTTTACTGTCTCTGTCCATTTCTCTTATCTCCTCTTATAAAAATCTGCAAAATGGGTTAAAGATATTTATATAACCAAAGTACTGAGAAAAATAAGTCCCAACTTTAATTAAGATTTACTGACTCTTTTGAGACCTTGAGGTTTATTGGAATGAGCTTTGGTTACAGAGTCAAAAAACAAGGGCTTAAATACACTACTCTAAACTTTCACTGTGATTAGAGGCCAATCAATTAATATCTGTAAAATGAGGGAGCTGGCTTAGATTTCTAAGGTCCTTTTAAGTTCTAAATTTGAAGACTTCCCATTTTATGAAAACTTACTTATTTTCTATAGAAATAGGGACTGGATTTTTTATTTCATTGATATGGAGAACTCCCCAGTGAGAAAATTCCCTCTACCAATTGCAGGGTGGCACCTTCTCTGTCACATCATCTTAGAGAGTTGCCTAGACTACCAAAAGGTTAAGTGACTTACCCACACTCACATAGTCATTATAGATCAGAGCAGAGATTTGCATACAGGTTTTTTTTCTGGCTATAAGGTCAGATATCTATCCATTACACTACTGATATCAAACTCAAAAAGAAATAGAAAACACTAATTGTTATATAATGATCCCTGTGGACCATATATTGATTGAGTTTTTCAAATGGAAGGTTATTTCTGTTTTATTGTATTTTTATTTATTTTGTTAAATAGTTCACAATTACATTTTAATCTGATTTGACCATGTGTTTAACACTTCTAAATATTATGCTGCCTAGGGGCGGCTAGGTGGCGCAGGGAGTAGAGCGCTGTCCCTGGAGTCAGAAGGACCTGAGTTTGGATCCAGCCTCAGACACTTAACACACACAAACAAAAAACCTAGCCATGTGACCTTGGGCAAGTTACTTAACCACAACTGCCCTCCAAAAAGCAAAAAGAAAAAAATATTATGCTGCCTCTCTATACATAAGTATTGATAATCATTTCTTGATTATTTCATCATCTATTCATTGAGCATCTATTCTAAGTGTACTTGGTGATAAAAACAAATTCATTATATTTATTGTTTCACCAAAACAAGTATTCCTTCCAATAATGCAGGTGACTAGCCATCAATTCCTCCTTCTGCAACTCTCCTACTATGTGCAAGGCATTGTAGTAATAGTTATTGGGGGGCGGCTAGATGGCGCAGTGAATAGAGCGCCGGCCCTGGAATCAGAAGGATCTGAGTTCGGAGCCGGCCTCCGACACTTAATCCACACAAACAAAAACCTAGCCGGGTAACCTTGGGCAAGTTACTTAACCCCAATTGCCCTAAAGGGGCGGCTAGGTGGCGCAGTGAGTAAGAGTGCCGGCCTCGGAGTTGGGATGACCCGAGATCAAATCCGGCCTCAGAAAATGAGCACCCATGCATAAATAATGACTAGCTGTGTAACCTTGAGCAAGTTACTTAACCCCAATTGCTTAAAAAAAAAATAGTTATTGGAAATAGAAAGATAAATGAAGGGGCAGCTAGGTGGTGCAGGGAATAGAGCACCATCCCTGGAGTCAGGAGGACCTGAATTCAAATCTGACCTCAGACACAACATAAAACTAGCCATGTGACCTTGGGGAAGTCACTTAACCCCAATTGCTCTACCTTCCCCCCCTCCAAAAAGGAAAAAAAAAGATAAATGAAGACACAATCCTTGCCTCCTAAGAGTCTGCAGTTTCTTAGGGGGAAAATGTGATATGAACTCACAAAACAATTTGAAAACAAGATAAGATGTAAGCCCTACTTGTGTGGCACAGTTCCTCACCATTGTGATAGTGCACAGAAGGTGAAGATCAGTGGATGGAACTTAAGGATAATCTTTTCATAGGAAGCAGAAATTGAGTCAGCGTAAAAGGATTGAAAAGTAGGAAATGGAGTTATGTAGAGGATACAGAAGAATGCAAAATTCTTTAGATTCTTGGCATCATATGTCCTGAAAGTTGAAAATTTTCCCTGTCTTAAAAAGTGGTTGTTAATTTTCCTTTTCTTTTTCATTTTCTTTCTTTTTTTTTTCATACTGAATCCTTTCTATATGGCCTAGCCTGGAAGTACAGTGAACCCTTCCTCATGGTCCTGATCCCACTGCTGATTGATGGAGGAATTTTGAGCTGTCACTAGGCAGGGTTGCCCTTCTCCAAGTAGCAGAGTGCACCCCACCTCTCAACCCCAGTCCATGTCTGAGGGGCTTACTAAATTAGTGCCAGGTTTAGTGAAGACACCTGAATCAGCTTAGCACAATGCAGCTAAGAATTCCCAAGCTCAAGCAATTCACTAGCCTCAGCTTCCCCAGGAGCTGAGATTGCAGACATGTACCCCCACACTCAGACACTGTTCATTTCTCAGAAATGTTTTGGAGTATTAGGTGCCACCAGTAGATTAGAGACTTATTTTTATTTCCTGGATGTCAGAGGATAAGAAAATCCTTTCAACCATATAATCTGACATTTAAATATTAGTACCTTTTTAAAGAGAAATCAGTTCTCATTGCTTGCTCCAAAGTTAAATCAGTCTCTAATGGAGATGTTCAAATTCCATTGAACAGGAGCAGAACTTAACAAATACCTCAAAGCAGGTGCAACCTTTTTCTATGTGTTTTGTTTTATAAAACCACCAGATGTGACAGATATGTATGCTATAACCTACAATGGACGTAGTTATCATAATCTTACTTATCAAATTCCTCTAAATCACTATATAAGCCAGGTCTGACATGGAGTTTCAGACATGGCCAATAAAGGCATATTTTCATACTGTAGTGAACATGAGGTATTTCAACATGCCTCAAGACATGATGAATAAGATTCATTTTGCTTCTTATTCAATCATATTTCCTTTCAGACTGTATGAGATGAAAATAAAATAAAATGCTTTAGATTCTACGGAAGCATATGTCTGCATGGTAGACGTCTCTGTGCCATAATTATCTGATAATACAATATGTATAAACCTGTCCATTAGCCTTGGTATCATCTTGGAAATAAATATTACAATGGTCTTTTAGGGATTCAAACATTCAATAGCTCCCTTTTTGAAGCAAGATATCAAATGCATCATTTTTACAGGGGCATGACTTTGCTGAAGAATGTTGCAGCATTGCCCTAGGGCTATACATCACTGCTGATGCAGGCTTTCCAGGTTAATGTAAAATGCAT
Organism: Gymnobelideus leadbeateri; assembly: GCA_011680675.1. NCBI lineage: Eukaryota > Metazoa > Chordata > Mammalia > Diprotodontia > Petauridae > Gymnobelideus > Gymnobelideus leadbeateri. The sequence goes on from WOXC01009098.1 coordinate 142,173, forward strand.
CAGTAATGCATCAGGGCGTCTCTGGCAGACCAATATGAGGTTCTCAATCACTTGACCCACTACCAAGTGACAAGTGCTGTGGCTCAGACTCTTCGAAGGACATTTTAACCACCAACCTCCCCCCCTCCAAAATATAGATAGATACACAGATACATACATACATACATACATACATACATAGCTATAGATACAGATATATATGTGTGTATGTATATATATGTGACAGGACAAAAACTATCAAACAGTATTAACTTGACATATTGTGTATGTTGATCTATATTAAATACTTTTTAGATTTACATTTGATTACAGTGCAAAGTCTTAACATGATGTTTACTCTGACATGTTATCTCTGGTTAATCTTTCTCCTACAAGGTATCTCTGTAATCTATGCATCAAAAATGTTTTCAGTGACAGCAGATAGGGCATATGCATCTATAGAATTATTTTCTATCTATGTTAGATCATCAAAACCCTCTTTTTCTTCTCTTGGCAAGTCTCTAAATCTCTGACTTTGGCAACTTTTTATCATCCTAAGTAGAAACAGTGCTTTTTTGAATATAGCTCTGTGAATTTCTCCTTCTCACCTCCCAACCTGGTTCTTCCCCCGCCCCAAAAAAATATCTTGAAATATTGAAAGAGCAGCCCAATTCAGGTTGAATTTTTAAGTGAAAATATCAGGACAAACATACATTGGGGAATGTAAGGCACTTAATTTTCCTTGAGGTCCTGGGAAGACTATTAAAAACTAAGGCACTTAATGAATATCTCAGGAATGCAAAGCAATTTAAACTCCTTGCCTGCTTGCTATCTGTCTGATTTGGCCATTCAAAGAGTGAGAAATATGACTAGATGTCAAGGCTGGTTGGCAGCCAGGCACTCAGAACTAACTATAGAATATAGACTGTAGAATGTTAGCACTGGGAGACACCTTAGTGATTAGTCCATACCACCCATCCTATATATGAAGAAATAAAGTGACTAGCCTAAGGTTACAGGATAATCTGGATGAGAATGAAGGGATATTAGAAGTATTTATTCATTCTGGGGCATTTCATAATCCATTATAGTATGTTATATAACACCCTGTAGACCAAAAAGGACAATGAACCTTCTAGAGGCTTCCTTAGCTTTATATATAACTGATATTGAATGCATTGACTTATGTCATGTTACTTAACAGGAAAGTCTTTACTGTTGATACCACTGAAATTCCATTTCAGTCATTTGTCCCCTGTGGGTACCAAAGCAATTCTTTACTTATTTGATCTCTAAGGAAAGAAATAAACCTCTGCAAACTACTAGAAAGATCCTGGTATATAACAATGCTTTGAGAAAAACAAAAGGAGATAAAAATTAGTATTTTTGCTGTTCATTAAAATCTAATTTTGGTTATTCATTCAAATTCCTGTGAAAAGAGTCATAAAACACTGGCTCTCTCAAGTAAGATCTTTGTCAAATGGATGTGGTCATTTAAGTAGTGGCAATAATTAGTTCCCCACACTAGTTTTAACACTCATCTACTGCTGAAAGGCACATGAAATTGGAAATAATGTGGTTTATGGGTTGTTCATCCAACTCAATATCATGGTGTGGATAGTAAGCATTCTTCATCCATTTGTCTTTTTCCATGTGGATGATTAGGCCAAATCCTTTTAAGCAGTTTTAGATTTTATTTAGAAGTTCCTACAATGTGCCAGGGATTAAATACCATTAGCACAGTGTCATCTGCAAACAGAAGCATTTGGAACTCTAGTCCATGGGGAAGCCCCGTTTCAATAACTACCTGTTCTAACTCTCCACTGTGATGCTTGCAAATACTTTCATCAGGCACATTTCTGTGTTTTTTGCCTTGCTGGATATTAACAATTGGGACATTGTTAAACAAAATTATCTCTGTCATTACATTTTAAGTAATTTTCTACGAATTTGAATCATGTGTGGAAACCACTTTGTTGTAGAAAATTGAGGCTAAAATATTAGCCAAGAGGTTATGACAATAGATCAAAAAATATTCACTATTATCAAGTTTTATTTATATCAGGAATCCAAAGATGATTCAATATTGTAAAAACTATTAGCATAATTTTTAATTTATTCATAAGAATAACAATTAGGGAGACAGCAGGGTACATTGGAAAGAGCATTGGCCCTGAAGTCAGAAGACCTGGGCACAAATCCCACTTCTGATGCTTAATATCTAAAGGATTAGGATCTTGGGCAAATCATAGAACCTACCTTCTGTAAAATGAAGAATTTGGACTAGATGTCTGGTAAGGTCCCTTAACAGCTCTGTATCTCTGACCCTAAGATCCTATAAAAACATAATTATATCAATGCACACAAAAGAAAAAAGTCCTAAACATAGCAATCGTTTATATTAAGATTTATTTTTTTAATGTGAATTAAAAGACTTTCCTTAAATATGACCAGGTCTATGAAAAGACTGGATTCAATTGGTTAAAGGAACTGGGGACATCTAGTTGGGGTTAGAGAAGACTTAGGAGTGAAATTATACTTTCTTCAAGGAATAGGGATTTGATTTTTTTTCCTTCTTAATGCCAGTGATAGAACTAACAATATTGGCTGGAAGTTGAAGAGATATATTTGGGTTCAAGGTAAGAAAAACTTCTTAATCCACTTGAAAAAGTGGAGTACTTTGGCTTCATAGATAGTGAATTCGTTCTAGACAGGAAGATCAATCTCCAAGCAGAAGGTCTCAACTTCTTGGAAATGTTATAGATGTCATTTCAAGAAAAAGTTGAGCAACATAACTTATCTTCTCAGATTCTCATGAAACTTCTATATGCTTATATGCATATATTTTCTCCCCTGATAGAATGTAAGTTCCTTGAGGGGCAAGAACTATTGTATTTTTGTTTTTTATTCCCAACACCTAACACAGCAACTGGCACATATATAAGGTACAAAAAAAAAATTTCCAGGAAGTGAAGGGTACTCAAAACTGATTGGGTAAGATCAAGAAATTCCTAGTAGAGAAGGTAGCACATAAAATAATCTGTAAATAAACATAGGGATTTTAAGTGGCAAAAGTAAAGAGGGAATGATTTCTAGTCATAGAGGACAAAGGCACAAAGGTGGAAGATTAAATGTCACATAGGAGAACCAACTGCAAGTAGGCTGGATTGGCCAGAATATAAAGGAAAGTTGTCGATGTAAAATAACTCTAGAAGGATAGGTTGGACTGAATTTGTGAAGGGCTTTAAGTGATAAATAGAGGGGTTTTTATCTTATACTTGAAGCTGTAGGGGGTCACTAGTTTCTTGAGCAAAAAATCAACATGACTCTCACTGGGTATGAGCTCTGTGATACATGGAATACAGAGAAAAGAAAGCAAGAGACAACTACAATGCTCCAGGTGAGAAACAGTAAGGGCCTCAACTTGGGCAGGGACCAGATGAATGTAGAAAAGAGGATAGATGCAAGACATATTGGGGAGAAAATACTGACAAAAACTGGCACCTGACTAGATATGGAGCATGAGTATTTACATGCTATAAATTTAACACATTGCTTTTCACGACAGGCATGTTTTATTTAGTTGCACATATATTGGAGCAACACCATACATTTTATTTTACATCTTTGTGCTTCATTAGTTTCAAAGAAGCCATCTCTAAGTCAAAGATGAAGCATAAAAAATGAAAGCAAAAACCTTTAACAACAAATGACAAAGAACGCTATCGTTCTATCGCACCACATCTAGCATCCAGAGGGAACACAAAGGATCTAAACCACTGCAGTGTTCATTGCCTAGCTAAGCAATGTATAGCATTCTTCAGAGATCTGCCTCTATGTCTCATTCGTATTTTTCTTTGTGTTTGACCACCCCTTTTCCCATTATAATATGAGACATCACAATTCAAGTTAATGTTTATTTAAGGGTCCACTATATGCTTCCATACTCTGAAGGATATAAAAAGTATACGACACATTACTTTCCTTCAAGGAGTTTATAATCTTTTAGAAGAGACAAAAATTATATTTAACAAATGGAGAAAAATACAAAACAATTTACAACAAAGTGCTACATTGAATACAATCAGATCTCAAAATTTATTGTACAAATGGTAAATCCTATCGGTGGTCAAGGAAAATAAATATTATTCTTGGCTGGGAAATTTTTCTTTGGACAATAGGATTAATCACTTAGTGTTTCGTGTTTTGCTGATAAGACAACACATAGTTCTTTCAATTTCATCACTGTAAGTATCTTAGTAAAATATAAGTTTAGAGTTCCCTTGAATTCTAGGCTTATATCTCTTCCATTCTGCTAAAGCACATATAAAACAAAAGCACATATCTGACACCTATTACTGTAAAAGATTGCATTCCTTGAAAGGAGAAAGCAAGGACTTTTGAAAAAGACAGCACCATTTTACTTTACAAGGTAAAAAATAGTCATGTAATAACACTGTAAATACATGACTATTGACAATGTAAGTACCATGTAACCATAGGGTGATTATCTAGTTCTCTCCTTCTTTAAAACAAAGACTAAACTGAAAATCTAAGAACTGCAAGTTACATGATGATTATTCTGTGAATTACTTGGTAACTGGAAGTATAATTATCAAGTAATCTGCATGAACATAATTACGTATTTACATAGTTTTTGCCATGTAATTACAGAGTAGTTCAGTGATTATACAGTATGTTCCTTGTAAAAGAAAGTGATACCAAAAAAAAAAAAATCTGTGTAAAATAGTCGTCATCTCAACAAGAAAGAATTAAAGCTGAAGGTGATTTGTGGGAGAAAAATCCCAAATCATAATCTAAGTGAAAACAGCAGAAATTAGATCAATTTCTAATCATGGAAACCAATCAGAGTCCATTTCAAAAATGACAGAAGCCTGCTGAGAACATCATATCATTTAAATCTCTAAGTGCTCTGAGAAAACAGTGGGATTGGCTTTTATATTTTAAACTAAGGAAGGTTTTTATATTTACTCTACTAAGAATCTTTATCTGTCTGCTTTCTCCTTTTATTGAAATCATAACTGGCTTCTATTTTTTAAGATATTCATCAAGTACTTTAGGTAAATGGGAAATAAGACTGAGTAGTGCTGAGTATTGAACAAAGTGCTCAGCATTTCTTCAATTAATAATCATAACTATTAGGTGTTTCAATGTTTTTCATTTTTAATACTAATTTTTAAATGAGATTTTACATTTCTCAAGCTTCCTATTAACAATGTCTCTGTTATTAAAAATCTTTATCACTTAATAATGGATTTTAATACCTATGCCTTCTATTTACAACATTTACTGATGTCAGAGTCAATTGTTGGGTGGTATGTCCTGAAAAATCAAGATTATTACTTAAGTAGAAAGTTATTATTTGCATAAAACAACAACAATGTAGGGAGAGTTAGCTAAAATCTAACTTCTTCCCCATAACAGATAAGTCAATAGAATGTAAACTAAGAAAAACTGCAAAACATCCATTCACAAATATACAAATAAAAGGGGAAACAATGGAAGTGAAATTCTTTCCCTATTTAATATTATTATATGACTTTCTAAGATGAAAATTCTTCCTTTGCCCAGTCTACTATTTGCAATTAACATAGCCCTATCATCTGTATTAACTCATTCAGTCCACTAGAACATCATTTATTATATTGATGGAATCAATGACTTAGTGATTTTTACCATAGCTAAAACAATTGCTAAAGGTCCATAAAAAATTAAGAATAATTCCTATTTATATATTGTTACTTCAAAAATATATAAGTATTCTGCTGCAAAGAATTCTTTGGGGAATATAGTATTTATATTATCATTATGGTTTAAGACTCAGAGATGATAAATGGTTTGCCCATGATCACATAGATAGAATCAGGGCCCATGATTTACAAAGAAATACTTTAGATATTCTGAATTTTTTCTTTTTCATTCAGAAATAGTATTTATGTTATGTTCATATTTGTCCAACATATCACAGAATCAATTAATTAGTAGAACTATACAATAGAGTAACAAGACCATATCTTTAAATTCTCTTAGGTGAAAATTAATAAAGAGGCAATACTTATTTTCATTCCAGATGCTTGCATAGCTCCTTGACTTTATGTAGTGATCTTATATTCTCTCTTCTCAATGATACTTATAAATATTGTCATTATAGCTATAATTATAACTATAACTGTAGCTGAAGTACAGATAATTTTTCCTAGTTATACCATTTGCTGTCACTTAATAGGTGAAATCATACACATAATATTAATTTCTTCCTAGGTGTTATTCCTACAATTCTAGAAGCTCCTACCAGCTGAATAAAGATGTTTTAGGTTATGTTACATTCCCTGGATAGTTAGGCTTCTTCCAAGAAATGGTTGACTGATATTCCATTCTTCCATCTGAAACAGATATCAACAGGTCTTTGAAAAATAAGGATAATCTCCTTACCCACAGGAGTTAGAGCTCATAATAAGATAAGTACCCTTTAAACTCTAGAGGAAAATTCAGGTGCGGATGTTGGGGAGGAGCTACAGCTTGAGAGAGAAAGAAAAAGTTAAAAGAAAAGCCGTTAGTGGAACTTAATGTCCAAGGTACTGGCTGTCCTTCCATATCAATCAATCAATCAGCAAGGATTTATCAAATACCTACTGAGTTCCACACATTATACTAGGTCCTAATACTAATACCAAAAAAAGAATTAATCTATACTCTGAATGAGCTTAAATTCCAATAAAGGAGATTGAAAGTACACATAAAAATATATACAGCATAAATATAAATATAAAATATGAAATGTAACCAATATAAGATAGATTGGTAGGTAGGGAATTACCACTTGCAGAGAGAGGAGAATCAGAAAAAAGTTTTATGCAGAAGATGATGCTGAAGTTACATCTTTTAAGGAAGAGAGGCACTCTAAGAGGCCCCTCAGACACTTACTGGCTGGGTGACCCTGAAAGAACCACCTACCCTCACAGTGATCTAAGTATCTCCTCAAGAGAAACTTGCAGAAAATGTGTTAGCTTGCATTGACATAAGGAACTTCTTCATTAGGGTGTTTCCTATATTAACAAAATTGTAGGTCCAGTTCTAATGACTTATTTAGTACACAATATTTAGTAAATGGATTCATTTATTAAGTATGCATGTGAAAAATCATTATTTTAGGCTCTATGGGAAATTCAATACTGAGTAAGGCTAAGTCTCCTTTTCCCACTCAAACTTTTAAAGGATTTTTTATAACCAATTTTTAATAGAATTATACTATAGGGTTTGTTCATAAATACACACACATCAATTTACTGACATTCAGTTTGTTGTCCAACTTCTACTAAAACTTATTATGCATACTAGTTAATAATCTCAAGCTTTAAATTACTACCTTATAACTAGCTGCATATGAGTATCATACATTAGTACTATTCATTCAGAGAACAAATATTTATGCAATATAACTTTTAATATTATTCAAAAATATTTAAAAATAAATTTTATTTAACCTTCCCTGAGAGCTTTTTACATATTAACTTTGAGTTTATATGATCTTGTCACCCAAGTCCTCAGCCCTGTCAAATGACTGAAAATCAGAAACGGATACAATTTAATCAGTGTAAATGACATTATAGAAGAAGCATTACCATCTGCCTTGCCACTGTGCCCTAAGGACCATGGAACCTTTCCAACCAACTTGAAGCTGAAACCTTCCATACATTTTGTCTCTCCAGTTAGAATGTGAGCCCTGGGGGGGGGTAAGTAGATGGCAGAGTAAGAGCAGGGACTTGCTTGAGCTCTTCCCCAAAGCTCTCCAAATACCTGTAAAAAATTAAGCAAATTCTAGAGCTACAGAACCTACACAATGACAGAGTAAAGCAAATTTCCAGCCCAAGACCTCCTGGAAGGTCAACAGTAAAGGTATATTGCACTGGACTAGAATCAGAGCACAGTCCAGCATGGGCCACACCAACACAGACAGGGCCTGAGCAAGCCTCAGGGGACTGAATCATTGGCAGCTCTGGTTGTTTCCAGGCCCCTCAACCCACAAACACCAAAGATAGCATAGAAGGTCAGTGGGAAAACTCTGTGGAATCTGAGTATAAGAGGTCCTGCCAGGGTCCTCCCCAGGGCAGGGGAGATGACAGTGGCAGCAGCAGCAGCAGTGGCTGCTGGTTCCAGAGCTTTGGGCCCACAGATGGTGGGGGATCAAGTGAATGATACAAAACTCCTGAAGCCTGGCACAGTACACCCACCTCAACTGGAACCAGAGTCCTACCTTGACAAAGAGTTAGAAAGTCAAGTATTTGGCTGGGAAGATGAGCAAACAGCATTAAAAAAAATCTTCAAACTATAGAATCTTACTTTGTTGACAAAGAAGATCAAAACATACAATCAGAAGAAGATAACAAAATCAAAGGTCCTGCATCAAAAGCCTCCAAGAAAAATATGAATTGGTCTCAGGACATGGATGGGCTCAAGAAAGGATTTTGAAAATCAGTTAAGAGAAACAGAGGAAAAAATGGGAAGAGCTTGCTAAAGGAGACCCAAAAAAATGCTGAAGAAAATATCTTAAAAAACCCAAATTGCAAAAGAGGTCTAAAAAGTCAATGAGGAGAAGAATACCTTCAAAAGCAGAATTGACCAAATGAAAAAGGAGGTTCAAAAGCTCACTGAAGAAAATAATTCCTTAAAATTAGAATAAATGGAAGCAAATGACTTTATGAGAAATCAAGAAATTATAAAGCAGAACCAGGAGAATGAAAAAATAGACACAATGTGAAATGTCTTGTTGGAAAAACCACTGACCTGTAAAAAGTCCAGGAGAGATAATTTAAAGATTATTGGACTAGAGGTAGCTAGATGGCACAGTAAATAGAGCTCTGGCCCTGGAGTCAGGAGGACCTGAGTTGAAATCCAGACTCAGACACTTAACACTTACTAGCCATATGACCTTGGGCAAGTCCCTTAACCCCAATTGCCCTGCCTTCTCCTCTTCAAAAAGAAAAAAAAATTATTGAACTATTTGAAAGTCAGGATCAAAAAAAGAACCTAGATATCATCTTTCAAGAAATTTTCAAGGAAAACTGCCCTGATATTCTAGAACCAGAGGGAAAGATAGAAATGGAAATAATCCACTGATCACCTCTTAAAAGACATCCCAAAAGGAAAACTCCTAAGAATATTTTTCCCAGGTCAAGGAGAAAATATTGCAAGCAGTCAAAAAGAAATAATTTGAGCATTGTGGAAATACAATCAGTTTAACACAAGATCTAGCAGCTTACATTAAGGGCTCGTAATATGATATTCCGGAGGTCAGAGGAGCTAGAATTAAAACCAATAATCACCTGCCCAGCAAAACTGAGTATAATACTTCAGAGGAAAAAATAGACATTCGGTGAAAGAGAGGACTTTCAAGCATTTTTGATGAAAAGACCAGAGCTGAATAGAAAATTTGACTTTCAAATATAAGAATCAAGAGAAGCACATGAAAAGGTAAATAGGAAAGAGAAATCATAAGGGACTTATTAAAGTTGAACTGTTTATATTCCTACATGGAAAGATGATATTTGTAACTCATGAAACCTTTCTTGGTATTAGAATAGTTAGAGGAAATATATCTATAGCTATATCTATACATACATACATGTATAGATATGTATATGTGTATATGTATAGATAGAGGGCACAGGGTGAGTTGAATACGAAGAGATGATGTCTAAAAAATAAAATTAAGAGGTGTGAGAGATATATATTGGGAGAAGGAGAAAAGGAGAGATAGAATGAGATAAATTATTTCACATAAAAGAAGCAAGAAAAAGGTTTCATAATGGGTGGTAAGAGGCAAGAGGTGAGACGGAATGAGTGAACCTTACTCTAATTGGATTTGACTTAAAGAGGGAGTAATATACACACTCAATTGAGTATTTTACCTTACAGGAAAGTAAGGGGAAAAGGAGATGGAGGGGGGAGATGTAGAAAGGAGGCAGTTTGGGGAAGGGGATAGTCAGAAGCAAACACTTCTGAAAAGGGACAGAGTCAAAGGAGAAAATAAAATAAGTGGGGGGCAGGATAGGATGGAGGGAAATAATACTTAGTCTTTCACAACATGACTATTATGGAAGTATTTTACATAACTACATATGTATAACCCATACTGAATTGCTTGAGTTCTCAATGAAAGTGGTGGGGAGGGAAGAAGGGAGAGAATGTGGAACTTAAAGTTTTAAAAACAAACATTAGAAATTGTTTTTACATGCCACTGGGAAATGGGCAATGGGGTATAGAAATCTATCTTGCCCTATAAGAAAGTAAGGGGGAAGAGGATGAGAGGTGAGGCATGATAGAAGGGAGGGCAGACTAGGGGAAGGGGTAATCAGAATGCATGCCATCCTGAGGTGAGGGGGAAGAGAGAGATGGGGAGAACATTTGGAACTCAAAATCTTGTGGGAATGAATGTTGAAAACGAAAAATAAATGAATTAATTTTTACAAAAAGAGAATGTGGGTCTCTTGAGAGCAGGAACTGCCTTAAGCTGAGTGCTTAAGGTGTAGTAAGTGCTTTAAAATGCTTCATTTATTTATTTATTCAAAAGCTTGGATTTTTTTTTTGTATAGTCAGCAATATAAGCTCCTAGGATAATAAATTTAACATTACCAGGAACTTTACAGGTCATTTAGTCCAACTTCCTCATTTTACTAAGGCCCAATAAAGGTGAAGTAATTTTAGTAAAGTCAAATAGACAGTAAAATGCCAAGAATTGATACCAAATCTTCTTATGTTAAAAACATAACTTTTTTATCTAACAAAACCAGTCATTTCTAGAATCTTTGTTTTGTGCTGTGAGGAGATCATGGGTGAGGTACTGAGAAGGAACTTTGAGGCTCAGAGGATCACAACTCAGGCAGTTATTCCAAACATGCAAGTGTGTAACTCCCCAGTCCCTCAGTCACACCGGCTAGCACAGATGTTGGCCAAGGGAAAAAGCACGGGCATATGGTACAGTCATATGGTGAGATGACTCCTACCCCAACCAAGCCCAGAGCTCTAGGTCTGTGCCCTTCTATCTGATTGTTGTTGCTGGGCAGATTCCCAGGAACTGAGTGGGAATGAATGAGTCCTGAGTAGGAGTCATTAAAGGAGAGGCTAGGACTGACACACCTCTTTATTGATCATAAAGTCATTGTGATTAGGAAAGTTTGTTAACCAACTTTGCATACTGGAATTAGATGAAGTTTGCTAAATAGATTCAGACCAGGAAATCTTTGTCTCAACTGCCTAAATAAAGCTAACTAAACTAGTTGTTGATTACATAGGAACTTCCTGGAATAAAGATAGTTCGAATAAAGGTGGTCAAATGTCAAGTCTCATCAGTGAACGAGGGCCTAGCAAAAGGTCAATCCTCACATGTGCTTTATGTACAAAGGGCAAAATTAGGGCTACACTTGACAAAATTGAATTACAGTCTACTTTGTTTTCAGGACCCTTAGCCCCACCAAACTCCATTTCTTCTTTTTATCATTTCTCCTGCCTTAGGTGTCTGTGTCCTCCTTTAATTCAATTCCAAACAATAAAATTCAGCTCATCAAATATTTAAATGCCTGTAATCCATACCAGTGAGCTTTTGAGCTGAGTTGGAGAGGGATGCAAATGCATATAAAGAATCATAATACAAATTAGAATGTGAAAAGGGTCTAAGAAATTAAACAGTGCCATAAGGAATTACTTTTAGCTTAAGGTAAGAAAGGAAAGTTTTATGGAAAAGGTGGCATCCGAGCTAGGCCTTAAAGGAGGAGAAAGTTTCAACAAATAGGTACGTTGAAAAAGGCCATTATGGGCGAGGTGGCGCAGCGAGTAAGAGCACCAGCCCCGGAATTGGGATGACCCGGGATCGGATCCAGCCTCAGAAAATGAGCACCCACACATAAATAATAACTTGCCATGTAACCTTGAGCAAGTTACTTAACCACAATTGCTTAAAAAAAAGGCCATTAGAGATATGACAGGTAATATGTCTCAAGTAATAGTAAGAAGAAAAGAAAATACTACTCATGTCAGGAACATAAAATACATGGAGGACATTACTGTAACCTAATGAAAGAAAGGTTTATAGGATTTAGAGCTAGAAGGAGCCTCAAAGTTTATCTAGACCACCCTCTTCATATGAAATATGAAGAAATTCATGGTCAAAGAGGTTAAATGATTTGCCCAAGATCACAAATTACTAAATATTGTCTTTGTCCTTTGTTCTTCAAAAGAACCATGACATCAGCAAGATAATACCATGACTTGCAAATGAATTGGATTTAAGTAAGGATGGGCTCTGTAAGGTCACCAGTCTCACTTTCTCCTCCAGAATCATCTGGGTCCAGTGGCAAAATGTAGATCAGGACAACTGCAGAATCCAGATTAAAACCTAGGTTGTCTAGAAGTAAAATTGAAGAATTTCAGAGTTGGAAGGGACCTCAGAGGCCAATCTGAACCTGTCCAGTGTGAACCTGAACTAGTTTGCTATATAATGTGCCCAACAAATGGTCTATCAGCTCCTGATTAAATAAAGACTTATAGTGAAAGGGGACCTGCTAACTCCTACCTGCTAACTCCCTTTCATTAGAAGAGGGTTGTTGTTTTGTTTTGTTTTTTCTCTTTAATTGATACTAAATTTGCCTCTCTGCAAGTTTAACCCTTTAGTCCTAGTTCTGTCCCCAATCATGTAAAACAAACTTAATACTCTTCTACACAACAACAACTAGGATGATAACTATTATGTCTCCTCTAGTCTTCTCTTGTTCAAACTAACCCTCCCCAGTTCCTCTGACTAGTCCTTGTGTGATATTGGGTATCAGTCCCCCTAGAAGCTTGGTCATCCTTTGTCTGGCTACACTACAGTTTATTGATATCCTTGTAATGTGGTAGCCTGAACTGACACAATATATAAGATGTGGTCTGACCAGGTCAAAAAACAATTGGACTATCAGTCTCTCTAGTCCTGTACACTATATGTCTCGTCATGTACCTTAAGATCCTGTTGGCTTGTTTTTGGTTTATTATATCATAATATTGACTCCTATTATTTGAAGTCTAATAAAAGCCCCAGATCTTTTTTTCCCATGAATTGTTTTCAAACTATATAGCCTATATCCTGTTCTTTTATAGTTTTGTTTTGATTTTAACCCTAGGTTTTTGTCTCATTTTATTAAATTCAGACCATTATTCTAGCCTTTGTTCAGTCATTTCAGTCATGTCCAATTCTTTGTGACCCCATTCGGAATTTTCTTGGCAAAGAATTCTAGCCTACAAAAACTTTTTTTTGGACATCAGGAAAAGAGGTTAGCCTGGAATAACTAACTTGTTTTTGAAGCAACTATGTTGGCTGTTAGTGATCCTTACCTACATATTTTGTTAAATCCTCACAAACAAATCCTTTAATAACATGTTCTTTCCATTTTGAAAATTGGCATATATTTACACATCTCAAATCCTGGAGTGCCTTTCCTTTTCTCCATGATTTTTAAAGATAGCTTATATCTCAATAATCACTTCCTCTTCTCCCACTCTCCTCTATATTTTCTTCAATCTGGCATCTGACTTTATCACTCATTAGAAATTGATTTCTCCAAAGTTACAAATGATCTCTTAATTACCAAATCAAATAGTACTTTTTCAGTTCTTTCTTCACCTCTTTGTAAGCTTTGGCAGTATTGATCATGCTTTTCTCCTAAGTACCCTTTCCTCTTTAGTTAGGCTTCTCTCCTGGTTTTTCTCCTAGTCATCTAACCACTACTTATCAATCTTTTTTATGATTTTCATCCAAATAACACCTGCTAACTGTGAGTGTTCTCCAAGGTTCTGTCCTAGAACTTTATCTCTTCTACCACTACAATATTTCTTTTGATGATCTTATCAACACTCACATACTAAATTATCATCTCTATGTAGATTATTCTCAGGTTTATTTATGCAGCCCTAACCTCTCTATTAGTTTATGTTGTTGTTTTGTTTTGTTTTGTTTATCTCTAACTTCTTAAAGGACATCTCAAACTGGATGTGTGTAATGGGATAGGAATTTGAAGATCTTCCCTGCTCTGAAAGTAAACTCTGTCCCCTAATAGGCTGAATGTAATCACATGGAGCCTGTGATGGGAGGAGTTTGCTGAAGGGTAAAGTCACAGGAAGGTGAGATTCAGAGCTAGAGAGAAGGTGGGAGAGAGAGGATACTCAGGCAAGGAGATAGGTTTGTGAGTAAATATTTATCTTATATTGGGTTGTGGGAAGACTGAAGGATGGCATGGCTCTCTGTGTTTTTATGGCTTGTTGATTTCTTTACCATTATGATGGAATCAGCTTACTGGTTTGGGGGTTTAGTTTTCTTGTGTCTAAATAAATGCTTTGCTTCTGTCCTCTATATGGAGAGTCTGTTATATTTTGCAATCAAGCACCATGCAGGGATATTAATATTTATAGTCATGGTCTTTATCGTGATCATGGGCACTGTAAATATCTTACTGGCACTACAATGTGTCATAAACATCATAAATTCAACATGTCTAACACTGAATTCATTGGCACTGCCATTCTCTCAGTCACCTAAGCTCAAAACCTATGTATTATCTTCAACTCCTTTTCCCTCATCTCACATATCTAATACCAAGGCTTTTTGATTCTCCCTTTGCATCATCTCTCATATATACCCCCTTTTCTTCTCTGACAAACCTGTTACCTTGGTGCAGACTTCATCACATCTCTGTACTACAATAGTACTCCTAACTTGTCTCTTCCCATTTTATTCTAAATTTTATTCAGCTATCAAAGTGATCTACTTAAATCTTGAGTCTAATAAGTCATCCCCTTCTCAGTAAACTCCTGTGGCTCCCTATCACCTCCAGAATCAAATAAAAAAACATTCTGACTTCTACATCCTTTCATAGCCTAGCCCCCTCCTACTTTTCTAGGCTTAAACTTTACTCCCCCTCCACATACCTTATATTCCTCTCACAAGGCACTCTACCTCCTGACTCATTAAAAGGCTATCTCTCATACCTGAAATGCTCTCCTTCCTATAACTACCTCTTGACTTCCTCTGCTTCCTTCAAGTCTCAGTTCAAATCTCACCTCCTGCAAGAAGGCTTTCCTGGTCCCCTTCAATGATTGTACTTTCTGTCTGAGATTAATTCTAATTTACCCAGTTTACATCTTATTGTACATAATTGTCTGCATTTTTTTTCCTCTATTAGAATATGAGCACCTTAAGGAGGTACTATTTTTGCCTTACTCTGCTAAGGTGCTTAGCCCCTGGTGACTTGAACTCACTGAGGGCAGATTGCAGCTGTCTTTTTGAGACAATTAGGAAAGACTTCATAGAGATGTCACCTGAACTATGAAGAAGAATATAAAAGGTAGAGTCATAGAGGCAATGAAGGGCATAAGATCCAGCTATGGTGGATGGAACACTTAAGTCATAGAGATAGAAAAGAAGAAAAAAAGACAGGAAATGCCAGGATTCCAGTTTTACCACAACTTGAGTGTACAAAGGAGAGTAAAGTGAAACAAGACTGAGAAGGTAGACTGGGTCTAGTCCATGGGGGTTGTGTTTTATCCTACCAGCAATAAGAAGTCACTGAAGGGTTGTGAACAGAGGCACAGAGCCCTGTGTATGAGTAAGATGCAGATACAAGAAGGGTAATAAACAGGGAAAACAAGGAGGGTAACAGTAACAGCAGGTTCAAAAAGCATAAAGGGGTGGATGATATGGACAGACAAGAGTTTGTGGCCAGAAAGGGAAAGCTAGAGTTCAAAGTTTTGGAAGTGGATATTACAAGGGTTATCAATAGACCATATCTTTTTGTAGTCACATAATTAACTTAAAAGAACAGAAAATAGGGGCGGCTAGGTGGTGCAGCGAATAGAGCACCAGCCCTGGAGTCAGGAGGACCAGAGTCCAAATCCAGCCTCAGACACTTGACACACATACTAGCTGTGTGACTTTGGGCAAGTCACTTAATTCCAATTGCCCTCCAAAAAAAAAGAACAGAAAATATAAAATTCTACTACATTTATTATTTTTTATCGATTAAATTTTGACTCAGTAGAGCAAAATGCATTTTAAAGATTTTCTGTCAACAAGACATCCCTATTCATATGTGATTATAAGCAATGCTTTGAAAGATTACATAATATAAAAGATTTTGTTCACTGAATTTCTGATAACTAATATATGATATAAAATAAGGCACTCACACAGCTACCACCTTAATTCAAGCACTCATCACTTCCCACCTGGATTATTACAATAGACTATTTTATCTTCCTGCCTCCAGCACTTTGTGGACCTAACTGCCAAAGTGATATTCCAAAAACACAGGCCTGACCATGTCACTCTCCTACTTTATAAACTCTGGTGGCTCACTATTAATTCCAGGATCAAAAGTAAACACTTATGATATTTAAAGTCCTTCATAAGCTGGTTCTAACATATTTTTTCAGGCTTATATTATTCTCTTTCATGTCAGCTAGGTTGTGAAGGACCTTAAATATCATAAGTGTTTACCTTTTTTTTTTTGCTTTTTGGAGGGCAGTTGGAGTTAAGTGACCTGCTCAAGGTCATATGGCTAGTAAGTGTTAAGAATCTGAGACCAGATTTGAACTCAAGTCCTTCTGACTCCAGGGCCAGTGCTCTATTCACTGCATCATCTAGCCACCCCAAGTGTTTACCTTTGAGAAGTGATGAGGGCTTGAATTAAGGTGATAGCCATGTGAGTGCCTTATTTAATATTAATAATCAGAAATTCAGTGAATAAAAGTAATTCAGTTCAACCAAGAGCCATAAACCTCACTTAAGAGGAAGTTCCTTTAAGTCTGTACTGTAACAAGCTAGGGACAGGGACATGATGGAGACTGTCAGCTCCTCCTATGTTGGCTTCTTACCAGAATCTTTCCCTTCAGCAACCTGAAATGGGTTTGGCACCTTCCATCTTCTCTCTCAAAACTGGAAGCCAGAAGTACCCAAAGCAACTAACTTGCAGAGACCTGAAGTGATTCAACATGTGAAGAGAACTGAAGAGTCGAAAACACTGTCCTCTCTCCAACTCTGCCCTGTGCCTGACACGGATACATGGAGCAGCTGATCTCGACCAGCAAGTAGACAGTCCCATGCCAATGGGCTTTTTGATTGGGGTTACACATGTCCTCTGCAGTCTAATCAACCTGGCCTCCTTGCTGCCCATTAAACACAATTTTCCATCTCTTGACTCCACACCACCTCATCCTATAATGGCTGAAGCTTTTTTTCTTTGTCTTTATATCCTAAGTATTTCACATGATATCTGGCACAATGCAAGTACTTAATAAACGCTTGTGGAATAATCGTTATATCACCTCCAAGGATCAGGAGAGAGTATTACAAACTTCAAATAGAAAAAGCTATTGAATGGTGATGGGAAATTAAAGTTCTCAGAGTGGCAGGAAGAGTCAAGGAGCATATGATTCTACCACCTGGCACTATGAGTTGGGGGATGTTATAGAAGGGACCATTGGCATTGGAGATGGGAGCCACATGTGGAGTGGAAAAAATAGACTTCCATTAATACCAAGATATAAAAGGATTATTATGGAAAGAGATTGAAAATGAGATGTTCCAAGTGTGTCTGGTGCAGAGAAAGGCACCTGCTAGGCTCATTTACTTTAAGGCTTTAGGATTTTAGCAAAATACACCTACTGTTTTAAGAGAATCAGTGGAAGAAAGCAATGCTTGCCACAGGGACCCATTAATCTCTAAGGCTGGAATTTCAGACATAAAGTGGAGAGCTATTTTTGCACAGACAGATTCTTCAACAATAACAAAAAACAACAGAAATTTATTAAGCACTTGTGTGAAGATCTTTACTAAGTACTTAGCACTGTGCTAAGTTCTGAGGATAAATAAAAGGCAAAGACAAAGTCCTTAAGTTGAATAGGGAGAACATTCCAGGCATGAGGGACAGCCAATGAAATGGTCCAAGAGTCTCAAAAACAGCTTGGGCAAGGTACATCAAGGCATTATCACTTCATCATGAAGTCTGGTAAGGGGAGTAAAGTATAAGAAGATTGGAAAGGTAGAAAGGTACTAGGTTATTAAGGACTTTAAATTCCAAACCAAATTTTATTTTTGATCCTAAAGATAGTAGGGCACTACTGGAGTTTACTGAGCAAGGCTAACATGGTCAAAAGTGTTGACTTAGGAAAGTTGCTTTGACAGCCAAGTCTCATATAGATTGGAGTAGAAAGACATTTGCAGCATGGAGCTCCATTACAAAGGTTCTGTGATAGTCTAGGTGAGAAAAAATAAGGTCTTGAACTAGGGTTGTGCATGTTTAATTGGAGAGCAGCATATGTTTATGAGAGATATAACGAAAATAAACTAAGATATGATGACAAATTGGATATATAGGCTGTGGGTGAGGAGTCAAGGATGACACTGAGTTTGGGAGCCTGTGTGACTGGGAGAATGGTAGAGCAAACTGTAACAGATAATGATATTGCATTGGAAACCTCCTCTCCAAATGTAGCTGAGGCTCCCTAGGATAGTATAAAATCAATGTCCTTTCCCCTCTGTGCACCTATAAAGGCTAATCTTCAATTTAAGGCTGCAACCATTACTTGGAGAGCTTTCGTTGTTTTCTGCAGCTATCTCTTAGGCTTATTGATTCCTAAAGCATTCCTCCAAAAAAAAGCTAGATGCTGGCAACAAATACTGCTTGTATTATATGTTGGAAACCTAGGACACAGAGAGATGATATAACTTGTCCTACATCTCTGACAGAGTGCAGGAAATAAAGGAGAGAGAGAGAGCTTGCGTACATACCCCAATAGTAGAATTATTCTATTGCCCAGACTGTTTCCTCTGGCTCTAATTCTGGGAGCCAGATTAGTCGGTTGGTTTGTTGTGACATAACACTTCCCACATTTCAACATTTTCAACTTTGAGTACTGAATTATAAACTTTTCCAAGAACTCAAAAGTCATGCTTCAGTTTTCCAATTTTATTTGCAATAAATGGTTTCCCAGGCCGTAAATTAGCTATTTCATCAGCTAGTTTTACCAGTGGGTGCTTTGGAAGAGATTTCTGTTGTTGCTGACACTAAATCTATAGCAGACATCTCCTACTTTGGCTATAGTAAGAACCTCAAACAGCAGAGGAGAGCTAGGAGTTCAATTTCCTTTTAAAGTGATCTCTAATAGGGTTTGAAGTCACAGGAGGGAAAGCCAGTCAGTCAATAAACATATATTATTTGTTGTTGTTCATTCATTTTAGTCAACGCTTCATGACCCCATTTGGGGTTTTCTTGGCAAAGATACTGGAGAGGGTTGCCATTTCTTTCTCCAACTCATTTTACAGATGAGGAACTGAGACAGAGTTAAGTGACTTGCCCAGGGTCACATAGTTAGGAAGTGTCTTAGTCCAGATTTGAACTCATAAAGATAAGTCTTCCTGATTCCAAGCCCCGTGCTCTATCCACTAGGACATCAGGCTGCCACTAAGCATTTATTAAGTACTATTTTTCGTTAGGAAAATTTGTAATAAACACTGGCAATACAAAGAAAGGCAAAAGATAGTTCCTGCCCTCAAGGAGGTCACAGACTAATGGAGTAGACAACAAGCAAACCAATATGTACAAACTATATGCAAGAAAAATAGGAAATAATTGACAGAGAGAATACACTCCAACTAAGAGGAATTGGGGAAGGCTTCCCATAGAAAATGGGATCTTAGTTGGGACTTGGGGGAATACCGGGAAGACAGCATGGAGGCCAATGTCACTGGATTGAGGAGTAGGTGGAATGGGGGTGAAGGGTTTAAGGTATAAGAAGACTGGAAAGTATGTTTGTGAAGTCAGGGATTAAGCTATAAAGGGCTTTGAATGTCAAACAAAAGCACTTGCATTTGATCCTAATAGTATTAGGAAGCTAAGGGAGTTTATTGAGTATAGAAGAGATATAGTCAGACTTGCATTTTATGAAAATCACTTTGGTGGCTGAATGGAGGATGGACTAGAATGGAGTCTGCCTTGTGGCAAGCAGACTCACCAGCATGCTACTGCCATAGTACAAGTTTGAAGTGACAAAGGCCAGGGGGAGGGCAGTATCAAAGGAGAGGAGGGGTCTACTATCCACTGAAAGGTTTTGAGATGGTTTCAAAATTGAATGCCTTAAAAAATAGAAGATAATCCTGCCTCCTAGTCTTTTCTCTATTTCTCCCCCTATTATAGAACAGTCAAATGCTACTCGAGGGCAACTGGAATGGCACAGTGGGTAGCATGGCCTGGAGTCAGAAAGTCTCATCTTCTTGAATTCAAATCTGGCCTCAAATCCTTACTGTATGATCCTAGGCAAGTCACTTAACCCTGTTTGCCTCAGTTTCTTCATCTGTAAAATGAGAAGGAAATAGCAAATTACTCCAGTAGTTTTGCCAAGAAAACCCCAAATGCGGTCACAAAACATCAGAAATAACTGAAAAGTAACTCAACAATAACAACAAATACCGCTCTATAAGAACACATGGAAAAGAATATGATGTGTATGTGGGAGCTATTGATGACAACTACTGCATTCTTGCCACAAAAACTCAGTTGCATTATGTTCTGTAATGAACCAACAGATACAAAGGATATGGGATTTCATCAGCATGACCAAGCCCAGATATGGGAATTCTCACTAGTGATACAGATGGCAAACCAGCTACAACTTAGTAAATAAGTCCTAAGGAGCTGACTGATGCACAGACAAGTTAAACAATTTGCTCACACAGCTAACAAATGCCAGAAATGGGATTTGAACCGACTTCTTCCAGATTCCAAGCCCAGACCTCTAAGGCATTGTGTCATGCTACCTCAGAAAGGTAACACTGATCACAAGATCTATAGCAGGAAGGGACCTCAGAGGCCATCAACTCCAACTCCCTTTCTTTTCAACTACAGAAGCTAATTGTCTTGCCCAAGGTCACATGGGCAGTATGTGTCAGAAGTGAAATTTAAACTCAGGTCCTCTGCTGTTCTTACTACTTCATCACACCGCTTTCTTAAATAATATAGCATTTATGTAGCATTTTAAGACATATAAAGTTCATTATCTCATTTGATCTCCAAAACAACCTTGCGTAGCTTAATTCTACACTTTGAGAACTGCAGTATATGTAAGGCATACCATAGAGACTTTACCAGTGTTGCAGAACTGGACAATAAAATTTTCTCTTCCTGTTTTAATTAGTGCCCCTACTGTCCTCCTGCCATACTTCAAAAAGAAGTGATTTTATTGGACAATGTTTACACAGGGAGCAATGTTTCTATTATGTAATTTTACTTGAGATATTATTAAATTAATTAGTTTAATCAACTTTATGTAAAGTCATTAATTGACTAGAAAACAATTATATTTACCAATTTATTTTAGTAGAATTTTGTATTTATATCAAGTTATGAGAGGCAAGATAAAAATTAATATCTTAAACCCAACTTCCCATGCTATTCAGTTTCTTAGCTAATACATATTATCATATTTTTCCTTAAAGGACAACTTCTTCAGGAATTGTCCAAGAAACTGAGTACCAGAGAGGTTATGACTTCTTGAATATCACACAGATAATATATGGCATATTTCTTTCTTGCTTCCTTCCTTCCTTCTTCCTTTCTTTTTTCCTCCATCCCTTCCTTCTTTTCTTTTTAAAACAAATTCTATTCATGGAATGTGAATGTTTTTCATAAATCTAGAGCAGAAAGGAACCTGAAGGGGCATCTAGAATAACTCTTTCCTTTTGAACACGAATAATCTGAAGCCCTAATGTCCAAGGTCACACAGATAAAATATATCAGAGGCAGAATTTGAACAACCTTGGAGCTCTGACTCCCAAACCAATGATCCTGCCATTGTAACATGCTGTCTAGCCACCTTTTTTCAACTACTATGGTAATGTGCACTAAAATTATAAATTTCTTCTTCTTTTAAGTGTTTAGTCAAGATTATATACAGTTTAACATCAAAAAGGCTTAAAGGGAACACAAGAATTAGTATCTCTTGATAATGAAAATCTAAGAAAGCTCAACATTAAGTGGCAGAGTGATGCTATAGAAACTTGGAAACCAACAAAGGGATGTCAAGGAGATAAAATCTGATAGAGAGTTCCAAATCTATATCATGGGCCAATCTTGTCAACTAATGGTACTAAAAGAGTTAATTACAAAAAAAAAAAGATTTCAAATGATGGTATTAAATGTTGAAGGCTCCAGACAGCCTGAAGTTTGTTCATACAAGTTGAAACCTTCAAATTCCAATTGTTAGAGACAGCTGCTTGGAGGGCTCATACACACAGTCTTGTTTGCTTAAATTGAGCTTTACGATGAACAGAATGTGTTCTTTGGCCAAACAAGCTGTGTGCTTCAGCTCCAACATGCACCCCATTTCTCAGGCCCTCCAGCTTTCATTCAGCAATTCCATTTTTATACCTATCTTTCTATATTAAATCTCAACAGCACTTCAACAATTTCTAGAGCAGTGAACAGTCACTGCCGGCTGCATATTGACTTCTTGTTGCTGTTCAGTCGTTTTCAATCATGTCTTACTCTTCATGACCCCATTTGGGGTTTTCTTGGCAAAGAGAATGGCGTGGTTACCATGTTCTTCTCCAGTTCATTTTGTAGATGAGGAAAATGAAGCAAAACAGGGCTAAGTGACTTGCCCAGGGTTACACAGCCAGTGTCTGAGGCCAGATAGGAGCTCAGCAAGGTAAGTCTTCCTGACTCCAGGTCTGTACTCTATCTCCTACCCTTCATATTGACTTAGAAGAACACAAATTAACAATATCTATATTGTGTTATATGTTTATTTGTTTTATTAAACATTTCTCAATTACATTTTAATATAGTTAGGCAAAACCTCTTGGATATTTTTGAGGAGTTTTTCAGGTTACACAGAACCTACTCAGGGTGAGCTTGACACCTCTGCCTAGACAATCCATAGACACCAAGGTAGTACATTTGATGAAAGAGATCATGTTACTGCTGTACCTATGTGATGGGGCATATGTTTGGGACTGATTTTCTTTTAGGTAGTATGGTTTTGTGCTACCAAATCCATACTCTGATACCAACAAAATGTATTTGCTTCTTGGCAAAGTTTAAGGTATTTGCCCTAAGAATCCTAAAGGATTTCTACAAATATCAAGTAACACTGTCTATATGAAAGTGCTTTGAAAATGACAAAGTATTCCCAAAATGTAAGTTATCATCAATATCATCTTGTTCTTCCCATCTAAGCTTAATGGAGCTCAGATAAGACCAAATTACTATCCCACTATTGTTCTTTTATGCTTAATGTTCTTCAAACGATTATGCAGAATAAGACTCATAGTAATTGTTCTTATTATTCATTAGTATTATTGCTTCCTTTGATGCTACGTCCATTCCTGATAGATTAGCAGGTTGTCCATCAGTCACTTTAGAGTTCAAACCCTGGTCTCGGCTATTATCCTGGCCTTTGTTCATACTTTGATTACAAGAAGTAGAATATGACATCACTTTATAGCAAGTAATACAGACAGGTAAGCTGTATCCTCAAATCAAGCAAGGGTCATTAAAGCAGAAAAATCTAAAGGTCATGTGAGAATTTTTATGTGAATATTATAAAGACACCAACCATGATGCTAGACTTCCAGATCTGCGTTTGGTTTAAATTAAGGCCAGAGGCACAAGGAAAGATTATCAACAGATTGCTAATGGTCATTAATCTCCGTAAGAAAAGCCCTAAACTTCTCTTGCCAACACCTTTATACGTTCTTATTGCTATTCATTAAGCTAGTGCATTAAAGATTAGAATGACTTTTACAAACTGATGTGAGCTCCAAACTGAGTCCTAAAGCTCTGTAAGTTGCAAAGTAAAGGCCAAAGGAAAAGTCTACCATAAAAGAAGAAAAAGGAGAAAGGCAGACAGAGAAAGATAAAAACGGACAGGGAGAAAGAGACAGAGATACAGACACAAAGACAGAGAGATGCAGAGACAGAGGAAGACAAAGACAGAACAGAATAAGGCAGAGGAAGGAGGGAAAGAAAAAGAGGGAGAAAAGGAGAGCTAATGAAAATTACCAGAAGGGTCTAAGAATTGATTGGGGGAGGAAAGGTGTGATCATTTTATAAACTCATAATTTTTCTTAAAAGTAAAAATCCCACCCACATACACAATGTTCCATCAGCAAACTCTGCTGATGCTTGTTGAATTGCTCCAGTTGGCACCAAGTCCTAAATTAATGCGTATCGAGGAATCTTACATGGTGGGGGACAGGAGAGCTGCAGAAGTTTCTAGTTGTATGCTTCATTTGACACAGCTCTCCAGAAATTACATCTGATGGGGAGGAAAATCATTTCATCTCCCACCCATATGACAGATGGTATCAGGATTCCCACATGACATGTCCATAGAAGAAAAGAAAAATGTGTACCTGAAGCCTCGCTCTCTATTCTCAGTCTCAGGTTTGACATTCTATAACAACTCATTTGGCTTAATGAACTACAGAATCTTATTCCAACTTTTAAGAAGCTGCCAAGTAAAATGAGATAATTTGACTGGAATAACATGTTCCAACTGCTCTGCAATTTAGAGGAGGTGAGACTTCGACTCCCCAGGTACACAGTGCATTCCACAGACTTTGTCCCCAGTAGTCTTCATTGCAGCAATAAGATCCATCATTCATGTTCTCATTCAATACAAATGGGATTTAAATGGCAAACAACACTTCAATAAGAGTTTATCTTTCCCCTCCCCCACTTGTCTTATGTGTAATTTTTTTCTGTCATCATGTGTTAATGATTAATAGTGTATTTCACTACCCCAAACTCTGGATGTGTCTGCTTTCTTTTTCCTTTACACATTCATCACAGTTTGAGGTTTGGTCTTAATTCAGAATCATCCTTAGTCCATAGCTTTTCTATATTGAGATATATTTAGCCATTCCTGGGGGTGGAATGAGGAAGAGGGAACGCTTTCAACAATCTAGTCAAAAAGATCTAGCTTTCTCTGAGTTATATGGAATTTGACAGTACTCACACGCATTACACTAGCTGCCCCGGCCAAAACTCGGAAACCAAGGCTTATCGAACATTTCCAAATCTCAGAATAAGCTTGTGTTCCAATTGGGAAGCAGTAAAAAATTTACAGTTCTAAATTCACTTGATTTGGAGAGCATGTACTGGTTTTTGGCAAGAGCAGACTTCTAAAGAATAGTACACTTGACCGGACTCCAGACATAAAAGCTACTTGGAATGAAGAAATTTTAATTATGGAAGACTGATCCAAAAGACTGTGCCCCTGCTAGTGAAAGAGATAGGCCAACAATGGCCTAACCAAGGTTTTGGTTTCCTGGCTTAGGTTCAGGTCTACAAACACATACAACATATTTCAATGAAATGCTTCATGTGTTCTGTGCTTCCGTAGCACTCTCTAAAAGGGGCCGTGGTCTGAAAGAAAAAAAAGAAGAAAAACTTTAGTTTTCTTTAGAGATAAGAGCTATTATTGGAAAGGTTTTTACCTTATCCAGTTAGACAATTATCTCAATTATTTTCTCAATTCTTTATGTGTAGATAGAGCAAATGAGGTTTGTTTAGGGAAGAATATCTAATAGGACAGTTAGATGGTGCAGTAGATGGAGTGCTAGGCCTATAATCAGAAAGATCAGAGTTCAAATCCAGCCTCAGGATACTAGTTGTGCAACCCTAGGAAAGGCATGTAATCCTGTTTGCCTCAGTTCCCTCATCTGTAAAATAAGCTGGAGAAGAAAATGGCAAATGACTCCAGTATCTTTGCCAAGGAAAACTCAAAATGAGGTCACAAAGATTCAGATACAACTAAAAATGACTAAACAACATACATCCCATGTTTCCCTTGCTTTATATGTAAATCAGAGGTTCTGAAGGTTAACAAAAATAGCAAGCTCTCTCTCTCTCTCTCTCTCTCTCTCTCTCTCTCTCTCTCTCTCTCTCTCTCTCTCTCCCTCTCCCTCTCTCTGATTGAACTGTCATTCTAGCCTTCCTTTTCTTCTCCTAATGCATAGTTTATAGAGAGCTCTCTATTAGTTTGTATCTAGCTATAACAATAAGGGTAGGCAAGATAGCCAGTGCCAAAAGTGAAACACCTGCCTTAGGTGAAGTACAATGAGTGCTTTTGAATAATAATAACTGGCACTTGGGTGGGCTTTTAGTTTTAATGAAGGCAAATATGTTATACTGGATAGCATTGGCCACAGACTCAAGAAGTCCAGTGTTCAAGTCCCATCTCTTAACAAATACTGGTTATGTGACTGTGGGCAAATAACATCAGAGGGAACTCTGTAAAAACCGTAAAGAAGGTGAAAGTGAAAGTACAGGAAGTTCCTCATTAGTAACTCCCTACACTAATGAATCAAAGGTCCAGTAAAAAAAAGTAAAGAGGGAGGAAAGGAAACAAAGATTCTTTGTTTCAGCTAATCTTTACATCCTTCTAATAGCCCTTTGAGTTTGGTACTTAAAGTCATTATCATCTCCATTTTACAGGTCATCAACTGAGGATCAGCATGCTCATTATCATACAGATAAACAAACATTAAAGAAGAAACTATAATGCCAATACAATATTCACAGCATCCACATTGGCTATGAATATGCTGGTGGAGTTGTGAATCACAAAATGTAACAGACTCTCCACATGGAAGACAAAAATCAAAACATTTATTCAAATACCAGAAAGCCAAATCCCCAAACCAGAAAGCCAAATCCATCATAGCAACCAAGAAGTTGGTACACATAACCAATGCAGTGAACACCAACATTCCCAAGCCTTTCTTTCATCAGGCCTTCAAAACAAAACAGCCCCTCTCTCATTCACACTAGCTACTCATCCTCCACACTGCTTGCTCCCAGCTATTCTGGCTCTGTCTCCTGCTCCTTCCTGCTCCACCCTTCCTGTTCTACCTTTTCAGCAAGCTCCTCCCACCATGGGCTCCATGTGATTACATTTGGCCTATTAAGGGGCAGGGAAGATCTTCAAATTCCAATACCATTACAGAGACTCACATCTCTCCTGATTCAACCCCCTCATTCCATGCATCATCCCTTATTGCTAGTGTTATGTGTTAGAAATAACCATTTTTAACAACAGAAAATTTCACTTCCCTTGCTAAGCAAGGTTTATAAATGTGTACACATATGTACATGCATACATAAGTGTTTATGATAAGTAGTCTATGCTAGACAATAAGAACAATTATCAAAAAAGAATGGGGCACAGAAATGCAGTTTATCCTACAAATATGATCAACTACTGGTGGAAACTAGTGGGAAAACGTGCACTAAAGAATTCTTCGTAATATAGAATCAATACTTGGAGGACTCGGATTCTTTCAATATTAATAAATATGATGAAAGTAATCTATATCATATGCTTTTCTATTTCAAGGAATATTATTCATATTTTTTCATTTGCTTTAGATCAATAATATGGCATAATTGAGTCAATCTTTTTTTAATCCTAGGGAAAAATTAAATTTAAAGAACAAATGAATGTCATAGAAACATAAATGTGAAACAAATTATATTGAACCATCTTTTATCTGCCTGAGATTTATAGCAGAAATAAAAATGTGAATCAATCCCAAACTAGGATTTCATTTAGAGTTATTCAAAGCTTAAATACTTGGGCAATTAGCGAAATATTTGTAATTTAAAGGCAAAATTATTTTTCTATCTATCCATCTATATACATACATGCACATATACACATAGATGTATATATACCTACATGCATTATGTATACACACACACACATATATATATATACATATATATATGTACATATATATATATATATACATATATATATTATTGAAAACAGCCCAGTACAATAAACTAGAATGGTGTGGAGAAAAAAATACTGGATCAGGAGTAGAAGACATGGGTTTATATATTAGCTCTGCCTCTTACTATCTTTATGACTCTGGGTAACTCATTTAACCTTTCTAAACTTCAAGTCCCTTACCTAGAAAATGAGGACATTGGGCAGGATGCTCTCCAAGGTCCTTTGGACTTTATATCTGTGATTAAGTACAATAATATTTAATCCATAATTGGAGAGGTTAAACCATTTGCCAAGGCAATTTTCTTCTTTCACAAGAAATATGGAATATTTTAGTAATTTGGAGTTTTCATTACACTTTCAAACTGATACTAAGTACAGGCAAGAAAGGAACCATAACAGCAAAGATGAAACAATATCAACAAGAAATTTTCAATAAGAATCAATCAATAAACATTTATCAACTGACTACTTTTTGCCAGGAACTGTGTTTCACTCTGAGGATACAAATACAAAGAATAAAATAATCTCTACTCACAAGGAGCTTACATTCTACTAGGGGAAAGTATACATGTAGGTGTGTGTATTTGTATGTATATATACAGGTCCACATACACATAAATACACATATATGTCTGTGTACATGGATTCATATATATATAATAAAAAGAATATGAATAATTAAAATAGTTTAAATATCAAATTATCTTAGTCAAATATTTGAAATAGTTAAAATAGTTAAATACAAGGTATTTTAGGACAGAGAAACTAGCATTTCAGAGAGGGAGGGAGATCAGGAAAGGTTTCACACAAAATATGATGCCTAAATTTCATATCAAGAAAGAAAAGAGGGGCTTTGATGGCAGAAATAAGCAGAGAGAGTATTCCAGGCATAGAGATGGCCCATGCAAAGGCAATGAGATGGGAGATGAAGTGTCATGTGTAAAGAACAGAGAGAAAGCCAATTTGACTGAATCACAGAGTATAGAAGAGTAATGTCCAATGACTCAGGAAAGATAGATTGAAGCAAGGTTATAAAGTGTTTCAAACACTAAACAGAGGAGTTTATATTTTATCCTAGAGTCAGTAGAATGCCACTAGAATTGATTAAGTAGGGGAGTCACATGGACAGATTTGTGTTTAAAGAAAATTACTTTGGCAGCACTGGAGTAGAAAAAGCAGAGACTTGAGTTAGAGAGACAAATTAAACTGTTGCAATAATCTACTCAACAAGTGATAAAGGCCTGATCTAAGGTGGCAGCTATGTGAGCAGAGGGAAGGTATAAGGTGTGAGAGATGTTGTAAACGTGGAAATAGGAAGATTTGACAACAAACTGAATATGTAGGATGAGGGAGAGTGAGGAGTTGAGGACAATGAACTTGGGATGCAGGGAACAAGGATGGCAGAAGTGGGGAATTTTGGAAGAGGAGAAGGTTGGCAAAAGTGTAGAGATAATGAGTTTGACATACTGAGTTTGAGATACATCTGGGACATACAGTATGAAATGTCCAATGGGTATTTAGTGATAAGGCATTGAACTTCATGGTACAAACTAGAGCTGGAAACATACACATACATACACATATATGTACATATAGGCATATACTTGTGCATATATCGATATTATCTGCAGGGAGCTGATAGTTAAAGTCATGGGGGTTGATATTAAAAAGAGATGATGTAGAGGGAAAAGCCCACCCAGGAAAGATCCCTGTGGAATATGCACAGGTAGGGGTCATGATATGGATCATGAACCAGAAAAGGATACTGAGTAGGAGTCATCAGATAGGTAGAAGAACCAGGAGAGAAGTGTTACAAAAACCTAGAGAGGATTTAAGTATCCAAGAGGGAAGTGGGTGGTCCAATGGTGTTAAATAACAAGATATCAAAAAAGATGAGAACTGAGAAAGAACTATCAGATTTGGCAATTAAGAGATTATTGGTAACTTGAGAGAATGATTTGAGTGATGAGGTTGGAACCTACATTAAGTGTGCTTAGAACTTGGGACAGATGCATGGGCAAACCCTGACTACACTTTATATAAGATTCTTTTCACCTACAATTTTTCAAAAGACCTATAATTTCATAAGTGAAGGAATCTTTAACTAATGTGGATCACAGCCTCCCAATGCCTTAGTAAATACTTTTCTGAGTTGCCATACACCACTACCCTGAAGAATTCATAACCTCATGACAAACCTCTCTAAATTTAGCTAGATGGGTCCTATAACAACAATCATTTTATAGGCTCATACTCAAAGTCCTTACAGTTGTTTGGGGGGTTTTGGGGTGGGGTAGAAACCTGCCAGAACTTGTCACTCACAAAGAATAGTCTTCAAAAGTACAGGGTCATCTCCATAGCATAAAAAAAATGGAATAAGAATTTAGTGGACTTGAACTTAACCATTATTAACCAATATTAGAATTAGAATTCAGTCAAGCTTTTCTTATCTTGAAATATACATCAGAGGTTCTTTAAAATATCCAAGTAAAGAGAACCTCAAACATCTTCTCAGTCTTCCTTTTATTTTAAAGAGACAGATAGATGAAAAAGGTGGGAAAAGCAAGGAAGGAAGGAAAGAAGGAAGGAAAGTAGGAAGGAAATAGTAGGAAACATCTGAAAATAAGAAGGGACAGAGAAACTTAGAGTTTGACAAAAGAAGAAAGATAGTCATGAACAGTCAGAGAAAATGAAAGGCACAGAGTTTCACATGAATACCTCCCTTTTCCTGAATTAAAGCATCTTCCATGGAACAAATTAGGTCAAGTAGACTGTCTAAATACTCTTATCAACCTCTATGAACATAGAAGAACAGGGGAAAACCCAGCTGGCTAAACTCATTACAGCTTGTTTATGTGGCAGTACTGAGGAACCCATGGTCCACAGCTCTGATCTGTCCCAGACTGTAATCACTAGTGAATGAGACTTACCAAATTTCATATCTCTAGTTACACAGTTGTGTATATAAGTGTCATGGGATGGTCCATGAAAATTAGGCCTATACTATTTAGTCATATTTCTCTATTATAATTTTAATTAGGGGGATAAAAATGGAATGCTCTTTTATCTTCCACTAAAGTAATGACCCTAGAAAAGTACATCTGATAGTAAATAGAGGCCTAAATGTAACTGAAATATTCATCATATCTATTATAAGACTTTTCTAGAGAAATTATGCAAGCAGTTCAATATACACTTATAGTAAATTATGTATGCACTTTCTAACATAAATAAATCCCTAAACGACTATGTACCCTTAGTCATAATTAGGAATATCAAAAAACCCTTTTTTTGACTCCTTTGATCAAATGTAATAGGGGATTGATTTGTTGTGATATTCAGAGAAAACTTCCTTTTTCATTCATGGTGGATGTCAGTTAATGATGGCTCCTTTTAATCCTAAATATAAATCTATTAGAATAGGGAAGATGAACTCTGAATAACATTTTTGTCACCTATGAATTAATTGTGAATTTAAAATTTTACCATATTACAGTATGACACACTAAATCTATTTAGTATGCTTACATGGTACTTTTTCAGTTCTTAGAGTAAAAATCATTTTTACTTAGCACTAAAAACACACACACAGTGGAGTCTACATAATTATAATTATTCATGCAAAATACTTCACACATTCTCAGGGAAAAACAAGGTGATTAAAAGTCTACTATTGTGGAAGAAAAAAACATGTTTACAAGTTTAGTGGTTGAGTTTAGAGTATAAGTGTATCTGAATACAGAAAATTTTTTAAAAGTACACAAATATAGTAGTGGGATTAGTGAAGTTCAAATTCATAGAAGGCGGCAAATATACCCTCCAGAAACTTGATTCTCTTGTTTTCTTAAAAGGAAATCATTAGTGAAAACGCTGCTCTCATCTTTATCCTCACCACAATCCTTAGAACTATGACAATTCTATGTACCTGAAGGATAATGTCATTTTTAAGCACAGTAAAATTTAGTTTCTGCTGAGATGGCTAGTTTAGGCATAAGTATGAATGTTAAATGGGTGTTAAATCTATTTCCATATAAAATGTTGAATAGTATGCCAGCATTCAAACTCTGCTAAGAGGTTCATTCATTCAGCAAATACTTATTAAATGTCCCTTGTGTGCCTAGCATTATACTCAGAATGATGGGGGAAACAAACAAAATAAAAGATACTATCTCTGACTTTCAAGTTTATAAAGCCATGGGCGAAATTACTAAGTAAAAGTCATAGAACAATATAAAAGTAAGTGCAACTTTTTTTTTTGGTGGTCAATCTTCTGATTCTGTCTTTATAAGGAAACACTCTTATCAAGAGATCAGCACCTGCTCAGCAATTTACATTCTTTCCAAGTTGCCTGAGGGTCCAGGAAGTTAAATGGTTTGCCCAGGGTCACGTGGACAGTATTTGTTAGAGGTGGGCCTGAAACCCAGGTAATCCTCACTCCAGAGCTGGTTTTCTGTCCACTAGAAAGCTATGCCTTTCAAAAACGTGCTAATGAAATATAAATTGCACATATTTGTCATAAGAGGTTATAAGGGAGTGAACAGAATGGAGTGGGGTTAATTAGAGAAAGAATCTTCAGTTTATATCAATAATGATGATGATTTGCTTTAAACCCTGCTCCTCACTTTCAAGAGCTGAATTTGAAGGACTGCCTTGGCTTGAAAAGATTGATTTAAAAAATTATTCTCTAGTGAGCATCATATGAGTATATTCTACTTGGTCTTGTTCAGGTCATCAATTTCCCTTTCTTACCGTGAAAAGTGGCATTTCACAGAATTATCAAATCACACAATCTCAGAGAATCATGGGAGAACATAGTACATCTATTCTAGTTTATACCTGAACAATAATCTCCACTACAACATTTCTGAAAAGTGGTCATCCAGAATCTTTTAGTTCTCCAGTGAGGGGCAACCCACCATCTCAAACCTTTTGAGAAATGTTTAAAGAAGTTAAGTTATATGAATGCCATGAAATATTATGGTTTTGTTAGAAATAATGGAGACAGTTCAGAGAAACCTGGGAAGGCTTGTATAAACTGATGGAGAATGAAATGAACAGAACCAAGACAGCAATTTATACTGTAAGTCAAAACATTGTAAAGACAAACATCTCTGAAAGATTTAAGAACTCTGATCAAGCAATAACTCAAAATCTTATACTTTATAAATTCTATTCTTTTTCCTTTTTTGAAAACTGGGAACTTTTTTCTCCTCTAATCTTGTGGTACCTCTCCCATTCTTCATGATATTTCAGAGGTCACTGACAGTGGCTGAATAAACATAACCATCTGGCTTTATTCAGTACCTGCAGTTGTCATTTCTCTGTGCCCAATGACTCAAACTCATTCTGAGCTACCAGATATTCTCTTATGTCTTCCTTAAGACCCCTTGGGATACCTAGGCTTTAACATTTGGGAAGCCTTTCCTCATGCCTTACCATTAAAAAACAAAACAAAAAACAATTTTATGATATTTTGAAAATGGTTTTTAAATATCACAGTTTTTCCAGGGAAGAGAGGATTACTGTTCCATTGCTTCATTTCCAAAGTTTAATATTTTAAAATGTTAATTTACTGACACACAGGGAAGGCAAGCCTGCCTAGCTAAAGCAGCAAGGCCCCCTGAGGAGAGATATGAGGCAGAATATGCCAGGCAAGTCAAACCACCACCAGCACCCAGACCACCATCTCCCCTCAGACTGTGATGGGGACAATTTAGAAAGATCCTGAACCCAAGAGTATTGGGAATAGCAATGCTTCCAATGCATTACCCTCAGCATGATGCTACAAAATGTGGAGATGCAGTCTGGAAACTTCTCCTTCAGGTGTTACAACCACAGATACTGAGGACCTAGAAAAGAAAGTTCTTGCATTGAAGTACTTGTTACTATCAAATGGTTCAATGACAGAAACAGACATGATTTCATCAGTGGAAATGACATTAAAGAAAAGGCATTGCCATCTATTGCCATCTACTTTACCCATGCAGCCTAAGAACCATGGGGTCTTTCTATTGGATTTGCAGTTGAAAGCTTCCGTATATACCTTGTCTCTTCTACTAGAACGTGAATTTCTTGAGAGGAGGGATTGTCTTGCTTTTCTATTTGATGCCTCAGAACTTAGTACAAAATGCTTTACACATAGTAATCTCTTATTCATTCATTCATTCATGTGAAATATATTTATTATTTTAAACAAGATTATATTTCTATTTTGTGTAATTTAATTATGTTTAATATGTTTATCATATTTAATATTACAGACCGAGAAAATGAGACATTCCTGAATTCCCTCCTTCCATTTTTTTCTTCCTACTCCAAACTCTTTTGGGAATTGTGGGGAATATGTGTCCTTCTCCTAACCCTGCCTAATATACCCTCAATAATCAGTTATCTCTCTCCCCAGAGCCTGTAGTGAGTGGGCTGGGGCTCTGGAGTGATACAGAGCAGGCTTGGAGAAGGGAACTAACCCTCACCCCCACACCAGTATAAACAGGAACATTCTTCAAACTGGGGTTGGATCTGTCTAGGCTACATGCTTTGATTTCCTTAATCTTATCACTTCTAGGAATTCAGTTGCCATCAAGCATGCATATCAGACGATTTACCTCTGATATTTCTTTCCTAGTTTTATCAAATCATTCTTTTTTTACCTGCTTTTGTCTTATTCGCCTGCCCCTACTAAGATATTATCATTGTTTAGTGTTTCCTGAGTAGGAGTTCCATAAATGCTCAGTGAGTTGAACATAATAAAGAAACAATCTGTGTGCTACAATTTCAGTGTATGAACATACAAATTAGTGTTACTTCCTCAAATGCCTCCTCAGTCCAGCAAAGAGGTATGCCTGAAAAAAAGCAATAAACAAACAGTAGTCATAGCCACAGACCAAATGTAATCTTCTAACGTGTTCAGTGTGGAAAGAACTGCTGGTTATGCATCAGCCTTCTCTGCCACATTTTCACCCATGGGTGACAATGGTTTCCTCTCAGAATACAAATGCCAGTGGTTTGGGGGGGGCAATTTAAAGAGAGAGAGAAAATTATATACAGGACATTATGACCCGTGTAATACATACACACACACACACACACACACACACACACACACACAGTCCTTGGCATTTAAAGATAGCAGTGCTGGCCATAATTACTATCTACATGACTGAGTGACTAAAAAGATGAGTTGTATGTACAAAAGTTACTGTCTCATTGCACACAAGGGTTTTGGATTTGTGGCTACAATTATTTTTGCTGTTGTTGTTTAGTCACTTTTCAGTGGTGTCTGACTTTTAGTGATCCGTTTTGGGGTTTTCTTGGCAAGGACACTGGAGTGGTTTGTCATTTGCTTCTCCAGCTCATTTTACAGATGAGGAAGCTGAGGCAAACAGGGTTAAGTGATTTATCCAGGGTCACGCAGCTAATAAGTATATGAGGCTGGATTTGAACAGGTCTTTCCAACTCCGGGCCCTGCACTTTAACCATATGCCACCTAGGTAGGTGCAATACCAGCTCCCAAAAGAAAGCTTGGAGTTGGGGAAAAGGGGTGGTGGAGAGAGGCAAGTCATCCAGGAGTTCCATGTTTGGAAAAGTACAGCAATAAGACAAGTTGCTAAGTCTTGAAGGAAGAGCAGGAGGTACTATAGGGATTAAAGAAGGGAAACATCCCCCAAGTAACAGGGCTATTTAAGAACCCCAATGTGCTGGCACTTAGTGGAAGGGGAAATGGTAGAGAGAACCAAAGTGGTTATTTTATGCTATGACTTGGAAGACTGATAGAGATGAGACGATGCTCATGAAATGGTATGTAGGGAACTAGATATGGAGTCAGCGAGACCTAGGTTCAAATCTCGCTTCAGAAATTTACAAACTTAAGAAATTTACAAACCCTGGCAAGTCATTTAATTTCTGTTTTTCAGTTTCCTCTTCTGGAAAATAAAAAGATTAGATTCAATTTTTTTTTTTTCTGAGTGTCTTCCAGCTCTAATCTCTGATCCTATGATATCAGGTAACCATCTCTCCAGGACAGTTAGGTGGTACAGTGGATAGAGTGGCAGGCCTGGAATCTTCCTGATGGAAGACCAATCTTCCTGAATTCAAATCCAATCTCAGATATTTACTGGGTGGGTGACCCTGGGCAAGTCGCTTAACCCTATTTGCCTCAGTTTCCTCATCTGTAAAATGAGGTGCAGAAAGAAATGGCAAACTACCCGGTATCTTTGTCAAGAAAACCCCAAATAGGGTTACAAAGAGTGAGACATGACAAAAATGACTGAACAATAACAGCAATCTTCTGTCTCAATAGCAGTCATAAGTCTTCATGCTTCTCTAACTGTGTGTAAGCAGTTGTAACTCAATGGGATTTCCTTCCATAGGATTTAGGGCACTAGAGGTTTCTTAGGAGAGAATTTGGATGCCAAGGATTGGGTAACTGTTCTGTCTCATCTGTCTATAAATTATCATAGTCCACAGGAAGTGAATTGGTGCCTGGTTCAAGAGTTTCAGACTAAGACTTCCCTGCCAATACAAAGGAAGCATTGCGCCAGGAAGAAAATCTCATAAAGTGGCAAACTGTGGAACCTACAGTGAGTGCTATTTGCAATTCTGTTTTTTAGATACCCATTCTATTCAGAAAAACAACCACTAGATTCATACTTGGATTACAGCAGCCACAAATGGAACAATTTGCTATGTAGCAATTTTGAGATAGAAAGGTTCTATTTGGGCCAAGACCTCGTGCAACCCTTCAGACAGAGAGACAGAGAGGCAAACAGTAACATACACTGCAAAGACTGGCAAGAGCCATTAACTTCAGCACAAACTACATGTGGAATCAGTTTGGAAAAGACCACAGGTCATGAATTGGGCTTCAAATGTCATAGGATCATAGATTTAGAGTTGGTCATCTATTCCAGGTCCTCATTTTATAGAGAGAGGCATCATGGTATAGCAGATAAGAAGGTAGCTTTGATACCAGGAAGGCCTAAAACCATAGGTCCTGACACTATGCTTATCCATTTTATAGATGAGGTAACTGAGGTTCAGAGAAGTAATATAATCTGCCCATTTATCATAAATATAATAAGCAGCATAGCTAAAATCTGAAACCAGGTTCTTTAACTCCAAATTCAGTCTTTTTTTTCCACTATAATGTAATGGATAGAAATACTGTCAGTTTTATCTTTCAGGATGAACAAGAGTGAACCATATTTTTGGGAAACATTTTCCAAATTGGAGTTTTATGCTTTTAAAATCAAGAGCTCTTCATTATGAATAACTTGGAAATCACAGGGGTGTAATAGAGTGCTAGACTTGGAGATAGGAAATCCTGACCTCAAACACTCACTAGGTGTATGATCCCAGGAAAATCACTTAACCTCTCAATCTCAGTTTCCTATAAAATGGGGATGATAATTACAACTAACTTAAAGGGTTGGTATGAGTTTCAAATAAGAAAATGCATGTGAAGCATTTTACGAATCTTAGGGCACTATATCAATGCTAGCTATTGTTATTAGTAACTTATATGTTATATTTAACACTCCCTAGGATGCTAATCTAAAATATTTTGCCTGTAATAGCAACTGTGAATTGAAGAGAACATGGACAGAAGTTTAAAGAATGTGTCATTTTATTTTTTTAGGAGTCATCAGAATATTTGTCTTTCATACTAAAAGTCCAATTTCAAAAACTAGCAAGGTTTCTATGAGACATACCAGAGTAAGCATTTCCTACCTCAGGTCTCATACTATGTTTTTTGCTGCATGTTCCCACGTTTCTTCAATTATTTCAATCCACTTAATTTTACTACCCAAACTCATGACTGACTTTAAACAACAACAAATAATAAATAATAACTACAGAAATTACTATCCCCCAGTTTTCTTGAGAAAATTCCTCTTTCCCTCACTCTCTATTTTTTAAACAAATTATTGGATTTAACTGAGTCTCATACTGCAAACATAGTCACTGCTAGGCTGCCAACTGCTGTCCCTCTTCTCCAGTTTATTTTTATTACTCTGATACTGCTTTTCCAGGCCAAAATGTTATTTCCTTTCCTTAGCCTCCTTAACAGCAGTGATTTCTGAGTAGCACTTTTGCCATGGTCCAGTCTGTCCAGTGTGAAATGATTACTAGCTTTACGAAGTGTGTATGGAACAGATATTCCAGCTGTTCACTGAAATTTTCTCTCAGATAAGCCGAACCATGGACCAAGATAACATACTTCACTATTCACCACAGCAACAGCTGCCATAATGCAAAATGGGGCCAGTTTGTAACACATGCTTTGAGTAATAGACACAACCTAAATCAGGGTGGGACTAGATTGGGTGGGTGTAATTACTCCACCCACTTACCCGCAACTTCCTCACAAAATTGTAACATTATAGTCAAAGGACAGACTCTGCTTGTGCAACTAAATATATTCCACATTTACTGTGATCCACCAGCATATTCTGTTCTCCAGAGTGATCAGAAGAATTGGCAAGCAAAGCACTAGATTTTTCTGAACATGTGTAACCATTTCTAGACCTGGAAAGAGCATTTTCTCCAAAAGTGCCAGCTGAGGTTTATCATTAAAGATGCAGATCTGAAATACTGCATATCAATGACCACATGTGTATAACTAAATTCTCTTATATATACACCAAAACTATAACACATCTATGATTTTGTTGCTGTGGGTATTCTCTCCAACAATACAGATTTCCACTCATTTATGACTGCCCATCCTGTATGATCCCGATTGATTCTTGGCTGTGTCCTACCATTAGTGTGTTAGCCTTTATAAATCTACATCTGGGAGGGACCTCAGAAGTCATCTAGTCCATCCTCTTCCTTTAATATTTAAAGGAGGTTAAGTCATTTCCCCGAAAGTCACACAGAAAGAAAGTATCAGAAATAGGATTTGAACTCATACCATCCAATGCCAGAAATAGCTCTCCTTCCACTCTACTGCAATGCCAGTGTGTCACAACAACACAGTATAACTTGATGGGGGCCTTATTAAAAGTTTCTTAACTTCATGAAGTTATCAGTAGTTCAGTCAGGCCATCCTTCCCTCACTTTGCCCATATGTCCATCCCCTTCTTTATTTTACGTTTCATTGATACCATTCATTGCACCATTTCTTTCTAATTCTTTCTTTGTAACATGTTACAGTTTGTGCTTACCCATGATGAATCTCCTATTGCTCTTGTGTACTATAGAAAAAATCTGTGTACAGTATAGTAATAGAACTAAAAATTTTGATACTGATTTTTAAAAAATTGAACAAGTAATAAATGTATGAGGATACTTTCCAGCTCCCTTTTTGTAATTGACATATTTATCTTTTTTCCATTGAATTATAGCTTTGCCTTCTCATTAAGAGAGAGAGAGACAGAGAGAGACAGAGAGGCAGAGAGAGAGAAAGAGAAAGAGAGAAAGAGAGAGAGAGAGAGAGAGAGAGAGAGAGAGAGAGAGAGAGAGAGATTTCTTCAGATCTGTTGAGAATAACTTGAATGTTTTTAGTTAAAACTAAGATGTGCCATTAGGGAATTATTAGTTAGCAGTGGGTTTTTGCCCTTCAAAATCCTAATCACCTTGCTATCCATTTCATGAGAGTCAATAATAGCCATAGTATACATGACCTTCTAAAGTTAGTTTATATTGGATTACAACTTGGATCTCCAAAGGCTTGGCTATTTAATGGGAATTACTACCGACTTTCAAAAGACACTCAATGTATAGCATATGCTTATGCTTTCAAATATAAAAAATATACATAATGACCAATCCATTCTTCCAAATGTGCAACTCATTTTAGCCTGATTAGCAATAGTTTTCTATTAATCCTCACACCAGTCTCCCCCAAAACCTCCAGCTTATTTTAGCTTGAAACTTGAGAAAATAAGCTTACGCTATATTAGAACCCCAAATGCAGCTGTAATAGGTATCCCTCTGGGACTGTTATGGAGCTGGTAGACACCTCAGTAAAAGAGTTTTATTAGCATTTAATTTATTTAATTTTGAAGGGATTAGAAGAAATGTTAGCATAACTGACTAAAGTCCACATTCCACAATTACCACCCCAATGCCACTTTTCCTTCCAAGAAAATGACTTTTTACGTTGAGAATAACTGCATGCAGTCAGCTTGTCTTCAGTTTGAAGTTGGTTGGGTTTGGGGGGGTGGGGATAGGTGGGAAGGAACAAGGTGAATAATTTGAGGTTTTCCAGTTGCCTAGAGTCTTAAAAAGGAAGCAGTCATAAGACAAAACCTCAACAAATCCTATCAACTATTAAACCTTTTCCGAAAGTTCTCCCTTCTTATCTGAAAAGAAATGATTATTCTCAATACATTATACAAATTTATGTGTTATTTGTTGAAGTTCATGGAGGCTATATATTAAATTAGATAATGTGGTGGAAAAACTTTCAAAACATAAATAAGCATCTAAGTAGTTTTTGTTGTTTCAACCAGCATGGTAGTAAAACCATCACCTTTGCAATAAGGGTCTTCCCCCTCTATTGTTTTAAGCAACTAAATATTCCAGATATAACAGGGTTAACCTCAATACAGAGAATATTCCCTGTGTTCTACTGCACATGTATTTATTGTCTTCTACGTACCTGATATTTTGTTCAGTAAGACACAAAAGATTCAGCATTTTCAGTGATTTTGTAGCCAGAACATAAAATCGTGAATTGTAAAAAGGAAGAAGGAAATGGGGAGAAAAATTCACCACCCCAAACAAAGAAAATTACCTGCTGGCTTCATACAAATCAGAACTGGCATTTAAAGCACAGGATGCTGGCTTTTCTTTGCAGCATCCGTTTAAGCTGGCATCTGACAACTGTAAGAGTGTTGCCAGGATCAGCTACGTGCCAGCCCTATCACTAGTCAGGCTGGCAGTGTGGAATAAAACAAAGCCCAGACTACTGGCCTTGAAAGTACCAAGTGGGAGGAACTGCTGCTTAAGAGGTATTTAAATAATCTTCCTATGTTTCTTAACAAGATTACCTAAAAGCCACTGAGAAACTAAGCCTTCCTGCCCCCTCTCTTTTGTGCTGTCCTGGTTAGACAGCTTTGTTAGAAATTATTATGAGTTTTACCTCTCTGAATTAAGGGAAGGAACTGTGTCCCATCAGTTTGGCTTGTGGCTCATAATGGGGATGTTGTCAGACAGCCCAAACAGATGCTGAGAGTCTGAGGTTTAATATATGTCTCATAAAGAACCAGAGGTATAAATTTAATGTGTTGGCTGTGTCTGTGTACTTAATGGCAAAATAGATTTGCAACTTTTCTGACTTGGAACTTCAGTTCAACCTATCATTGTGGCTTGTCATGGGAGTTGCTCTGGCTCCAGACACACGACACCCTAGACGGACTGTCCGAATCTTCCCAAGTCTGACCAAAAGTTCTATCAGAAAAGTTGCCAAGCCTACAAAATTCGTGTTTGCCTTCCCAAAATCTCTCCATAGCCTACAAACTACAGTGAAGGCATGAAGTGTGGTACTTAGTTATTCAATTTTCTGATCCAAATTCCTGGTTGAGAGTGTGTTCCATTTTCCCTAAGGAAAGTCTATGTGGTATTTCACTCAAACAAAGGAAAGAACAATTTCCCTGCCCAAGTTTTTAAATAGCAGGAATTTGGGGGTAAGAATGGATAGTTATGACTTCAAAATCACTTTAAAGCTTTCTGTCTTATTTTATTTAGTCCAAACTTTACATTTCAAGTATGTCAAGAAAAACCAGTGAAGGGAATTCTTCCAGGAAGCTTAGAGATTCTTCCTTAATTCATAGTCTTAGAAAGCTGACTAGGGCCCTGAGAGATTAAGTGACAACTTGCAGAGGGACCCTTTGGTTAATATGTGGTAGATAAATGTGTCAACTCCCAAACTGAATATTTCTCCACCATATCATGCTGCCCCTTCCTGTCATTAGTGAAAATAAGAATAATTTCTCCCCTGTAAGAACCTCTTTCAATGCTGCAATGGATTCTGGGGCTACAGATAGGTTGGAAGCTGATGGCTTTTTTTTTTCCACTTTCATCTGCTTCAGGAAATCCCTGAAACCAGGGTACTGTACAGCAGAAATCTGATAAATAGTTGGTTCCTTTATGGTGTCCAGAGTACATCAGAAAATTAAATAATATACAGAAGGGAGTTTAGAACATCTCACCTTCGGACAACCCCCAAATCTGAGGTGTTATAGTAGAGAGGAACCAGTCATCCTTCCAGTTCATCATCACTCATTCTCATCCCCAAAAGGACAATGTTGGGAAGACACTTCCAAACAACTAACATTTAGAGATTAATTCTTTTCATTGAATCTTAAACTTCTAACTTTTTTTTACTAATGTTAATCCTAAATTGCTCAGAAACGTTGTTTGTCTTTAATTATTATAATCTTCTCACTCGATTTGAAAAAAAATTAGATGCTGTAATTCAGACTTTTAATTAAGTGAATTAGCTTTTGACATTTTCTTGGAAAAAGATGCTCCCAATGTGGCTTTTTTTTCCTTGCTTGCAATTAAACATTCCTTAGCACTATTTAAGTACTTTGGTAAGAAATATGCAATTTACAGTGATGTGCCAAAAATTTTCAGACACTCTGACAAGGCAGCTGCTAACCTGAGGCACCATGCATTTCAGTGAGAGATGGAAACTCACATTGAATCTGAATTACTTTTTTTTCTTTACAATGATGGAAAACACATCCCAGACTTGAACCTATTTGCTCTTTGGAGGCAAACACCGTTCTTGCCACTGTGGTGGTGACTTTTTGCTTACTAAAACAGAACCCCTTCAGACCTGAGTGGGCCTCAACTCGGCTTTCATGTTGCAACTATAAATTTTCTTTTGCCTCATTCCTCCTGTTGCTTGAAGCTGTTGGAGAAGTGGGTTAACTCTGTCACTGAACAAAGACCTTTTTATATTTTTCTAAGCTGAGCCTGAGTGAGCCTCACAAGTATTTAACAGTAACTATAAGAAATGGCTCATCTTTGGTATGTGTATTATAAATCTCGTACTATAAACTTCACTGTTCATAATAACTGGTAGGAAAAAAATAGCAAAATAAAACCTGTCATTAACTGTGGAGAGGTAATTGACAACTTCTTCCTACTACTGCTTTCCTTTTGAGTGTTAATTTCCATGTGGTAGGTGAGTCATATCTCTAGTTCATCAACTCTCTAAACCTTTATATTTCAGTAAAAGAATATTTTTCTTTCTCTTCTAGTGTCCTCTTTTGTGCCATCCAAGATTTTGAGAAATCTGAGTTGAACATTTTACCTTTATATATTTACTTCAACTGATTAAAGATGACTAACAAGATGAAACATTACAATTAGAATTTTTTGCACAATTAACATTTTTAAAATCTTGCCTGTTTTTGTGATGTAATCTAACAGAGAGATTTAAGAGGATAGTCGATTGATCTTTAATGACTCATAAAACTAGTTAATACTCTCCAAAAATGAAGAAACAAAATACAACTATTTGTATGTATGTGTATTTGTGTGTATTTTTAAAAATCAAGAGTCTTTGATATCCAATACTGATCCTATCTTCATGGAAAAACGTTTTAGAGAAATCTTTTAAAACCTGAAAAACTCTCAGTGTCTATCTGGCTATTTATCTTTGAAGCCACCTGCTCGGTCAAACATTCTTAGCTGTTATACCTGTGGTTTCAAATGTTTGCTTTTGAAATAAAACAGTTCTAACCTTATGAGACCGTCAACTTACAGAATTAGACCACTAAAAGTCTTTGGTTTGGCTTTTCAACAATGCAGTTAAAAGAATAAAAATGAAGAGCAGGGTAAAAATTACATAGAATTCAAACACTTCCAATGTAAACAAGAACTGAAAATTACTAGACTGAAGCCATTCTGCCATGGGTTGTGATCTTATCAGTTTTTCATAAATTAAGCAAGTTAGGGCTGGTCAGTGTTTAGCAAGCAAATGTGGAAGTCTGAGAGGAGGCCAGATAAAAAGCAAGTCTAGTCGCCCACACGTTTCTCTGTGGGCAATTTTATAAAAGGGTGGATTTGCTACAGTGCCCTATCTATTGCCCAGTGACAGTCCTCCATGTTCTGGTGGTGTCCTGCCTACCCTCACAGAATTGCCAAGGCTTGTTACACTGTCTGTGGAAATATTTCCTCACAGCAAGTTGCCCTTATCAAAGCAAGCTTTCTCTATCAAGCAGAAATTCCCACATTGGTCAACATATCCCAGGGGCCTTTTCCATGCCCTCTTGACTAACGGTGTCAGAACCTGAGAACCTGCTGGGACACCAGGGGGTTTGAGCACATTGGTTGTAATCTACACACCAGTATCATATGGAAGAGCAAATATCACTCACTAGGTGCCTCCAAGTATTAAAAACCTCCAGAGACTCTTGTTTCTAGAATTTTCTTCTTATTGGGTTTTTGTTTTGTTTGGGGTTTTGTTGTCATTGATGTTATTTCAGAAGTCCTATGCCCCTTCAGCCTGAGATCCTAAACTACAGTGTTGAGTCACCTTGTACAGGAAACCTAGCTTCTGTCTTTGTCTTGGCACTGTTGATATTGGCTAGTTAAGTAGAGTGCAAGCCTGGAATCTGGCATTCTTAAGTTCAAGTTCAGCCTCAGATACTTACTAGCTCTTTGACCCTGGACAAGTCCTGGTTTTGCCTGGGGTTTCCTCACTTGTAAATTGGGTATAATAATAGTCCCTACCTCCCAGGGGTAGATAACTCCCAGGATTGTTGTGAAGATCAAATGAGATAATTCTTATAAAGTGATTATCATAGTGCCTGGTACATAGCAAGTGCCACATAAATGCTGGTTATTATTATTGGTGTGGCAAACTGATTCTAATCTCCTGTGGAGTGTTATAGAGGGCATCGGCTTTGGAGCCAGAGGGTTTTGGTTCAATTCCAACTTCTAATGGTGATTTTCTGTGTGATCA
This sequence comes from Gymnobelideus leadbeateri, assembly GCA_011680675.1. Taxonomy (NCBI): domain Eukaryota; kingdom Metazoa; phylum Chordata; class Mammalia; order Diprotodontia; family Petauridae; genus Gymnobelideus; species Gymnobelideus leadbeateri. The sequence goes on from WOXC01009098.1 coordinate 186,922, forward strand.
TGGGCAACTCATGGGAAAATAACCTTCCTGGACTTCCATTTCCTTAACATAGTACTTGACACTTAATAATCACTTAATCAATGATTTTTTCTTTCACTCCTGGCCTCACTTTCCATTTATTTTCTTGACTTCATTCTGAATTACTTTCACCGTAGCTAAGACCCCAGCTTGATCACCTAAACTCAAAGACTACTTGCTCCTTTTGCTTGATAATTGGGTTTGGTCTTTTCCATCCTGTTCTATATACCAGTGCTAATTCCTTGATAATGTTTGAGTAGGAAGAAACTGAATAATCAAAAACCAACTATTTCACTCTTCCTTCAATATATAGAGGCCTCAGACTAGGATTCCTAAGTGGTTACTGACCTTTGTGGATAAGTATAACAGCCCCCAACCCTCTACACACAATAAAGGCATCAAGTCCTGTTGGTTCTTCTTTCATAATCTTTCTCCCTTGTACTCCTTCCTATTTCCAATCTCCCCCACCTGTTTTGGGCCTTATTACTCCATGCATTAGCAATTGTAGCAGTCTATTTGTTACCTGGTCTTTCTGACTCTAGTATGTCCCACATTTTAATACATCCTCCTATCTGCTGCCTCCAAAAGCTCAGTACTACGTTAGACATGTAATCTTCTTATTCAAAAACCTTTAATAGATCCATTGCCTACAAAATTAGATCTAAATACTTTATCCAGCATTAATAGTCCCCAGAATCTGATACTAATTCATCTTTTCAATCTTATTAGCCTCTATTCACACACATACACCTTCCACTCCAACCAATCTGAACTCCTCATACCTCAAATACACCTTGTGCTTTTCTACCTCCAAGCCTTTTCCTGTGCCATTTCCTCTGCCTAAAAGTACCCTCTTTCCTCTTCTGTGCCCATTCATCTTTCCTACCCTTTAAAAGTCAGAGAGAATGCCACCTACTTTTTAAAGCCCTCCAGTATCATCCTAGATGCAAGTAATCTCTTTCCTCATAGTAGCTGTGCCATTCATGTGACATAGGTGATGAGATAGTTGAGAACTTGTTTTGTTTATCTTTGTTTCTTCCACAACACCTACCTTAGTACCTTGATCCTAATAGATGCTCTATGAATAAATGAATGAAGACTGTGGAAAGGAGTGCTAAGCATCCCATTTCATTGGAACGGTTTGCCAAAATCACTCACCTGAAGAAATTACTGTGGGATCCAAGGCAATACTGGTTCAGTATTTCATGATATGGTATTTTAAACCCAGTCCCAAACTCATAATTCAGACAAGTATGTCAGGCCTTCATTATAAGCAGGGGTGCTCACTGAAAATTTAACAATAAGCTCTTGTAATTCAGTTAGAGTGACTCCAGCACATCCCTGATAACAAATTATATTACTGTGGCTATATTTCAATTGTCTCTCCCTAGTAATAGACACCCTTCAGAGGTCTTTACCATGTAGTGAACATGGGCTATGACTATTTTCTAACCAACTAAGCTTGGATTTTAATGACTTTTTTGTGCTTTAGATGCCTTTAAATAAATCTACTCTTAGTTTAAATATTTATTATTAGATAATTCTTCTTCAGATACTGAAAACCAGATTCCTAGTAAGGAGTCAGAAATTTGCCCAATACAGATGTTTCCAGGGCTTAAGCTCTGGGTTAGGTTGGGAGGTAGAATTGTGAAGGAGAAGCCTAAGTTATTACTAGAAAACTCTAATGATGAAGCCAAGCAATGTGAGCCTATTGGTGTGATCCTGATCTGGGGGTATATAGAGTGAAGTTAATATTTGCAGATGGTCTCAAAACGATGTGATTTTTAGGACCCTGTACCTCCTTTCCTACCATTCCACCAATGTTCAGGTGAGAGCAAAAAGGGTCCACACAGGACTAAGGGCCATTGTTATTTTTATTCATTTCATAGGTTGCTCTGGCCAAAGAATCTAACACTCAGTAGCCAGTGATGTTGATGGATAGCTATTCTAAGAAGAGGAAACAATGTAGTCAAAACATTAAAACTAAGGGGAATGTGTGGGATATATTCAGAAAGCCAAAGATAGCCTAAAGGAGCCATAACTTGGGGACCATGAAGACAAGATAAAATAGAAGAATGAAAAAGTTGACTAAGATAAAACAAAGGAAGACCTTGAGTGCCATGTAAAAGAAATATGTACCCAAATTTATTAATAATAATATTAGCTTGCATTTATATAACATTTTATCATTACAAAGCAAAAAAGAAAAATATTACAAAAAATCAGAGGAGAAAATCCAACAAATGAACATGTTCTTGAGATAGAACTGATAAAACTTGAAAATCGACTGGAAATGGGTCAAGAAAGGGGGAGTTCAGAATAGAAACGTAAGTTTTTTGCTTTGTTTTTTGTTTTGTTTTGTTTTTGCTTTTTGGAGGAGGGAGGTCAGGGCAATTGGGGTTGACTTGCCCAAAGTCACATGGCTAGTAAATGTTAAGTGTCTGAAGTCATATTTGAACTCAGGTCCTTCTGATTAAAGGGCTGGTGCTCTATTCACTGCACTACCTAACCGCCCCCTAAAGTTACTATTTAGAAGAAAAAAATTCAGGTTGTATGAGAGACAGCATGTCTTAGTGACAGAGAGCTGATATGGAAACCTGGAGAACCTGGGTATTAGTTCAGTCTGAGATACCTATAGGTTGTATGACCTTGGGCAAATCATTTAACCTCTCAGTGCTCCAGGCCAGAGGTGTCAAACATAAGGCCCATAACGTTCCAGAGTGTGGTCAGAACCAGATAAAAATGTAATTGGAAAATATTTAACAAAATAAATAAAAATATAAAAATATTTTTTCTTTTAAAATTTTATTTGCAATTTATGGAATAAACAAGCATTTCCATAACATAGTACAATAAAAAAGATGATTGTACATGAAACTACAAATCTACTATGTATAACTTGCTATTCCTTTCAAATATACAACAAAATTATCACGTAATTTTTTTATTTTTTCTGTTTTCTTCTTCCTTCCCTTGTTCCCCACCCTAAAGATGGTTACTATTAGACACAAATAAGCATATGTATATATATACATATATATACCAATATATGTATATATACACATATATACATGTGTATATATGTGTACGTATATATAATATCTGTTTAGTTATTCTGTACATATTTTTATCTCAGTTCTTTCTCTGGATGCAGATAGCATCTTTTTTCATCTGTACTCTATAGTTAATTTGGCGATTTATGATAGACAAAATGACTTATTTGCTCAAAGCAGTTCTTAAAACAATATTGCTGTTATTATACACAATGCTCTCCTGGCTCTGCTCATTTTGTTCTTCATTATTTCATGCAAATATTTCCATGTTTCTCTAAAATCATTGGGCTCATCCTTTTTTAGCACAATAGTATTCCATCACAGTCATATACCAGAACTTTTTTAGGTATCAATGGGACCCCACTGATCAAGGCAATGCTCTAAGCATATAATTTACAAAGTAAGTACCAATCTGCATTGATATTTCTCACCCAGGCCTTCCCTCTACTAGTAAAATTACGGGTCCATCTTCTACCCAGTACATTAAAAAATGGAACAAATAGTTTTCTTGATCCAGCTGTAAGGGTGAACTACTGTGGGGAATACTATCAAGGACCTAGTACTTCTGCTAGTCTAGAAGGCAGAGAACCTGTCACATAAGGGGTGCACACAAAGGAGCCAACAGCTTACCCTGTGGGACAACAAAGATGAGTTCATTTTGTGGAATATCAGTATTCTAGTTCCCTACAATGAATTCTTCTGAAGCTTAGTCATACATGACCAAGGACTACCCTGTAGCTGTCACTCTCTATGAGGATCACAAATAAGGATGCTCCCGGGAGCCAGATAAAGTCAACCTGTCTGACACACACAAAAAATGTTTCTAAAAGTTGTAGTGACTGAAAAGACTTATGAAATAATGCAAAGAAAAAAATATAATCAAGTACCAGAAGAATGAAGAACAGGACCAAATAAGAGGTAAAGCAAATGAGAATACATAGACAAAGAATCTTGATGAAGTTTCAGAGAATAATGGAAATTGATTTTTTTAATATAAACAGTTACTAAGAAAGGTTAATTGGGCACATTTGTTTTTAAGAAAAAAACAAGATCATTAGATTTTCCAGGACACTGTGGCAACTTCTTTATGTTGTAGGCAGCTATTTTCTTGACTTTCTCATGTTCAAAACAGCTCCAAAGTCTCTCCTACTGCTGTGTAAGTGAAGTCTGGTCAGTCACTTAGCTCAGATACACCTTGAATAAGAGCTTTGCCACCACCACAGGTGGGATTCAATGGAGGTTTGTCTCCTGCTATGAAACTCCTCAGCCCAGTGCACTCTTCACTCAACTGTACTGATCTTCGATCTGTGTCCCTGGCTGTGAGGCTGCTAACAGAGGCTTTAGAACCCTACAGGGAGCCTGAGGGGCTAAGTAAGCAGGGATTAACCTACAAACCAGGGTCAAGTTGAAGAGAAGACTGTCAGTACAACCAGACATTTAAAGGCCCTCTCCTGACACCTGCTTCTCTATCCCTAACTTGCTCCAACCTATGAGCCTGAATCATATAAGAAGCCTCTTATTCTTCCTGAGTCGAATCTCAATTTCAGGGTTAGAGATAGAACTGGAACCCAGGTCTACTGACTCTAAAACCTAGTGTTCTTTCTACTATGCCACAAATCAATGAAGTCAGAGCTATAAACGATTTTACGTATCAGCTTATCTGACACCCTCCAATTTACTAATGTGGACAATAAGGCTCAGAGGGGTTGTGATTTGTTCAAGGTCACACGGCCAGTAAGTGATAGAGCCTATGCTCGTAGCAAGGTCTCCTGAGGCTCAATCTAATGACTTTTCACAGTGTCATGCTACCTGACTCTACAGAGTCCTTTCATGATCTTGAGTAAATGATTTAACCTCTCTGGGTCTCAGTTGCCTCACCTGTAAAATGAGAAACTTGAACTCAATGATCCCAAAGGTCCTCTCCATCCTTAAATCTTATGATTCTACAATTAACCCCAATCAGCGCAACTCAGCAGAAGGGGTCTTAGCCATTTCTCTTGATATACAGCAAGCAAAATTAAGTATTGCTCTGGAATAGAAGGTGCCACTTATGTGTCTCTCCATCAATGAGGTTTATTGACTGTCTTAACAACATTGAGCCCCAAATCACTTACCAATGGAGGAACTGGAAGTAACAGTACAAAACATGTTCAGGATTAAGCTTAGATGAAAGAGAGAAATGCCTGATTGGAAAATATATGACTGGAATAATGAATAGAGTGCTGTACCTGGAGTCAGGAAAATGAGTTCAAATCCTGCCCTCATCATTTACTAAGGCAAATCACTTACCCTCTTAGCCTTCATTTCCTCATAAGTAAAATCAAGATAATGATAGCATCTATTTCATAGAATTATTATAAGGACCAAATGAAAAACTTTGCATAAAGTACTTTGCAAATTTTAAAGGTTGAAAGTCCTAAGGATAGATTTCCCAGCAAGTTTAGATTAAAAAAAAAAAAAACAAACCCAGAACACTTAACTGCATACCCCAAGAGATTTGGGGAGAATTGGACTGAGTAGACAAAACACATGCCGGATATCTTCTCAGAGTCAGGAAGCTTTCTTCTTTGTGTGCCTCCATTTAGCCCTTTAAATTATCTCCCCAAGTTGGAGTTGAACCACCTGAGTTGAGAGACAACATCCTCATCCTTTAACTTGGTTAGTTTGGCCAAGTCACTTAATCCAATGAAACTCAAGCCACTACCTAAGAGAGAGAGACAGAGACAGAGACAGAAGAGAGAGAGAGACAGAGAGAGACAGAGACAGAGACAGAGAAAGACAGAAGAGAGACAGAGAGACAGAGACAGAAGAGAGAAAGAGAGAGAGAGAAACAGAAGAGAGATTCATAGAGACAGAGACAGAAGAGAGAGAGAGAGAGAAGGGGGGAGAGAAATGTAGATGGTTTCTGATTTTGGGAGAAAGATGAATGACAGAGTTTTACAAAACAAATCCTTTTATTAAGGGTATTTGTTCTGTGAGATTTGGATTCAGTCACAGGTCTACACTTGAGCACCCAGAGGGCCACATGTGGCCTTGAGGCCTTAGGTTCCCACCCCTGGTCCAGACCTATGGTTTAAGTAGCATAGGGAATTCCTGATGAGGAAACAAGGGTTAGTTGCGTTTCTGGGGGGTTTAGTGACTTATCCACCTTCATTTAGCCAGTGCACACCAGTGCTATGACTGCTGTACCCCATATGTGGGAAGGTAGATGCCTATTCTCAATGCTTTTCTGTTCTTTAGAAAAATTCTAACGACTCTAAAGCAGACCTCCCATTCTCGATACTATGACCCTCTCAACCTAAATGATTCCTTTCTGGGAAAGAGTCGATAAACTTACATTAAGAAAGTTCCTGGGAATACAGCAAAGCTTCCGGTTAGAATACTTTCCCCCAGGAAAGTTACTGAAACAATGTTTCATTTTACATTCATTCATTCATTCAATATTTATTGAACAACCTTTACATGCAAGGTACTGCGTTTTAGGTTCCACATTAACATAAATATGACTGTAATACCAGAACAATGCACACAGCAGAAAGAGCATGTAACTTGCCCAGACTGTCCTGATTCTGGAACCAGGTTGTCTCTCCCATCAGAATGTGAGCCTTTTAATGACAGAGACCTTATTTTTACCTTTCTTTGTGTTCTCACCTCTTAGCACAGTAAGTGCTTAATTAATGCTTGTTGATTGGCTGACTGAGACCAACTGTCTATCCACCATACAATGCTGATTCTAGTCCTCCACATATTAATATAAAAGTTAAGTAAAAGTTAGATTTGGGTAAGGCTCAAATTGTGGGACTGTCCCAAGATATACCTTCTCCTAGAAATTTTCAGATCTATACACTAGACTAGCTGGTGGTCTTGGCTGGATATGAAAAAAATATGTTAATTGAATAGATTTCTTTTTATCATCATAGGATTCAGTGCTGGAACAGAGGTCATCTAAATCAACTCTCTTGTTTTACATATGAGAAAACTGAGACAGAGAAATTAAGTGACTTATCCAAGGTCATAAAAGGAGTATTGTAGCATGCATTCGACTCCAAGGGAAGTTAGGAATTGAAGTCACATCTTACCGATTTTAGAGCTACTGTTCTTTCCACTCTACCATGCTAGGGACTGAAAAGTTCTGGTATTACAATTATATTTATATTACTTCATAGTAACTGACTCAGAGTACTTCATAGTAACTTATAGAGTACTTCAAAGTAACTAACTCACAGAATCTTGCATATAGCAGTTGTCCAAGAAACATTGAGTGAGTGAATGAATAAACAAAAAAAAAAATGTTAACTCTCCTGGGCTAACATTTTTTGGAGAAAGTGTTTTAATCTGAAGCTTTGCTGTATTCCCAGGAACTTTCATTAATGAAAGATTGATTCTTTCCCAGAAAGCAGTCATTTAGGTTGAGAGGATCTTACAAATCAAGAGTGGGAAGTCTACTTTAGAGTAGTTAGAACTTTTCTAACGAGCAGAGAAGCATTGAGAACAGGCATATGCCTTCCCATATGCGGGGCCCAGACATTGAATTACCTTCCTTCTGTTGACCTTTTGATTTCTTTTGGCTAGACCTTTGATTCCATGGGTATAAGGAATGCTCAATGAGTGAATACCCTCTACCAAAATCTTCTCTATTTATAGTCTTTGAGAATAGCCTGAGGATCTGAGAGCAAGTAACTTATCCAGGATCACACACCTAGAATGAGTCAAAGAAAGGATTTAACTCAAGTCTTCATGATTCTAAGACCATCTTTCTGCACTATGCTACTCGGACTGTCTTTGTTTCCTACATAAAAATAACAAATATCATGATTTTGATATAATAAAAGTATGCACTATCTAAGTGTTCACCAATGAATGCCAATTTTATTGCCAAGAGAGATCTAGTGTTTAATTCTTCTAACTAATGCCCTATGGCACCTCAAAGAATTAATACTGAATTTTTTTGAGCATTCACTCAATTATTGAGCAATGCCAATAATAACAATAATAATTTGTGTGTGTGTCTGTGTGTGTGTGTGTGTAAAAAACAATGATTCAATTTAACAAATATTTATTAAGCATCTTCATTGTGCTTGGTACTGGGCATACCAAGAGAAAAATGAGAACTGCCCTTTCCCTCAGGAAGCTTATATTCTGCTGGTAGAAAGCACTTCAAAGTTTATAAAGCATTTTCATAATAACAATCCTATGAGTTTAATCATGCAAGTATTATTTTCTACACTCATTTTACAGATGTGAAAATAGAAATTAAGAAACTTGATGATGGTCACAAAGCCAATGTGTCAGAACCTGTCTTTTTAAAAAAATTTATTTATTATAAACTTTTTAAAAATTTTGAATTCTGAATTATCTCCCTCTTTCCTACATTAAGGAAGGCAAGCAATATGATATCAACTATACATGAGAAATCATGCAAAATGTATTTCCATATTAGCCATGCTGCAAAAAAAGTAAGAAATATAAAGAAAGTGAAAAAAGTATGCTTCAAGCTTTACTCATAGTTCATCAGTTTTCTCTCTGTTAGTAAATAGCATTTTTTTTTATCATGGGTCCTTTGGAATTGTCTTGGATCATGGTCTTGATCAGAGTAACTAATTCTTTCACAATTGATCATCATTACAATACTGTTATTATTACATACATTTTTCTCTGAGTTCTGCTCAATTTACTTTATATCAGTTCATTTAAGTCTTACCAGGATTTTTTGAAACCATCCTACTTATCATTTAACTGTTTATGGTGCCTTTTAGGGAGATGTAGTTTTCCTCCTTATCTCTTTTTTTTTTTCTGTGCATTGTCTGAAATAATAATCAACACTCCTGCCATTTTTACTTCAGATGAAGCATAAATTACTCTGCTCTAATGCCTTCTTTTAACTGCTTCAAGTGTGTTTATTGCAAACCATAAATTGTTGGATTCTGGTTTCTGATCCATTCTGCTATCCATTTCCATTTTATGGGTGAATTCATCCCATTCACATTTCCTCTGTTTATCCTTCTCTCTCTTTTTTTTAACCAGGTCCCTCCTCAAAATTCTATTTTCTTCTGACCACTTCCTCCTTTAATCCACTCCTTCCCTTTTATCATTTCTTTTTCTCTTATCCTCTACTCCTCCTACTTCCTGGTTGGGTAAAATAGATTCATATACCAAACTGAGTGTGTGAATATATACATATGCACATACATGTGTATCAATTTGAATCAATTCAGATGAGAGTGAGGTTCAAGCACTGGCTGCCACCCCCATTTTCCCCTCTACTATAAAAGCTCTTCCTTGCATATCTCTTTTGTGCAAGATAGTGTTCTTCATTTATTCTTTCTCTCCTCTCCCTCTTCTCCCAGTGCATCCCTCTTTCTCATCTATTTTTTTTTTTGAACATCCCAACATAATTGACTCACTGTCATGCTCTCTGTCTATGTAGAGTCCCTCCAACTGTCCTAACAATGATAAAATTCTTAGGAGTTATGTGTATCATCTTCCCATATAGGAATATAAACAATTTAATTTTATTGAATCCCTTATGATTTCTCTTTTGTGTTTACATTTATATACTCTGCCATAATACCCTAAGTTAACTAACTAGAATAAATCATCTATGGGAATCGAAATTCAGTATTCCAAGGCAACAAGCCCATGTTTCTTCTTTTGTGTTCAAAATGTGAAATACCAACCTAGATACCGAAATAACAACACATGGAAAGTTCTATTAAAGTGGAGCAATAAGCCTGTTTCTCCGTTTGTGTTCAAATTTGAAATAATAGCCTAGGTACTGAAAAAACAGCACATGGAAAGTTCTATTGAAGAGAGGCAATAAGCCAGCTTGTCTGCATAATCATGGTGCTACACAACATTCTTTATTACAGCTTCATGATGGGAAGCATTGAGCAGTGGCTAGAGGGCTAGCCCTGTGATCAAGAGGATTTCTGGGTTCTAGTTGTGCTTCTGACACTTATTAGTTATTCTTCAGATAGCTCTCTAAGGCTATGAGATAAAGGCCAATTGCCTTTGGTGGAGGGAGTTTTCTGTTACTTACACTGATAAAAATCACAGTTCTGAGAAAAAAAAGTTCTCATAAACATATACTTGAAACCCCATGATGTGTCTATAGCCTCACAATTCTACCATACACACACACACACACACACACACACACACAAGAATAGTATAAAGCCCAAGGGTGTTATTACTGGGTTAACTAGACTTTTAAACCAGGGTAATGATCCTGGTTATCATAGAAATGAATGCAAGAAAATAAGTAAGAAATTGTGATGGCTTTTTCTAAGATATTTACCTTATCCAGATATTTCTAGCCACAGGAGGGAAAATGGGTAAATGTGTTGATATGCAAACAAGGGATACAATTCTGTTTCTTGCTTCTACTAGTGATCAGTGTAAGCCCTTGGGAAGAAGCCTTAATTACCTCCATGATTATCTTAGCTTGAATCACTAGAAACCTATTTGTAATCAAGAAACTGAAGGTCCTTTGTAGAGTGTGGTCCCAGAAAACATCTTAAGACATTCCTTAGGTAGTCAATAGATGAAAAGTGTTTCTGGGAGGGACAATATGCCTTGACCACCCAGAGTGGCTAAGCTCTCAGTGCTGTATTCAAAGTAATAAAAACCTGGGTTTGAATCTCTTTGACACCTGATACTTAAATGAGCACAGGAAAGTCACTTTGAGCCTCAGGTTCCAAATCTGTAGAGTGGGGCAACTAATACATGTGATACCTATCTCACTGGGTTTGGGACTCAAAGAAATTATGGGCATCAAGTACTTTATAGAGCTATAAAAATGACTTTTATTATTTTTATAGAAGCTAAATGTATTTCCATAGGAGTAGCACAGGATGAGATAATAAATGTAAAGCACTTTACAATGCTATGTAAATGTCACTTATTATTCTTATAAATGCTAAATTTATGCCTACACAGTTTACTCAATGAGAAGGCAGAGATGGGCTGAAATCTGCAGGGTTGGAAGAAAATAATCATATCCCAAAGTACTCAAGTATTTAACTCGTCTTTAGAAAAATTCAAACTCTTTGAAGACAAAGACCATCTCTCATCTCTTCCATCTTCTTTGACCCTAATATGTCTAAATTGCAACCTTGTCCCTTCTTAATCCTCCTCTCTTCTAAACTTCTCTGTTACTTACAAAGGCACCACCATCCTCCAGGTCACCCAGGCCCATCTCCCAAGTATCATCTCAACTCCATACTCTCTTGCCCCACATATGTAGCCCACTACGAAATCTTGCTTCTGCTTTCACAATCCAGTAGTACTTGTCTATATTCTTTGTCATTTATACAGCCACCACACAAGCTCAAGGTTTATCATCTTTCAATTGAACTTTCTCAGTAGCCTTTTCATTATTTTTCCTGTCTCATATTTCTCCCCATTCCTTTCCATCTTCCATTCAGGTGACAAAGCGATTGTCCTAGAATTCAGGTTTGACGGCATCACAAGTTCTACCATCATCACCACCACCACACACACACACACACACACACACACACACACACACATATTCAATACACTCCAATAGTTCACTATAACTTCCAGTATTAAATATAAATTCATTGCTGTGCACATAAAGCTTTTCATAACCTGGCTCCTCTGTTTCAGTATTCTTAGCCTTTACTCCCCTCCATAAACTCAGATACAGCTATACTGGCTTACTTGTAATTCCATGCATACTACAGACCATCTCCTATCTCAGTAGCTTGACAGAGGCTTTCCTCTCCATGCTCTCCTTCCTCACCTCCTCATCTTAGCACCCCTGGCTTCCTTTCAGACTCAGATCAAACCCCACATTCTACTGGATGCCTTTCCCAGCTTTCCTTCTTCCTACCTTTCCCATCTTTCCTTCTAGCTGCCAGTAGTATCTTTTCCATATCATTTATCTAGTATGTGTGTATATGTAGATACAAAATGTAGATACAAATGCAGATACAAAAATAAATAGAAATTTGTCTTTTCCATTAGAATATGAGTTTCTTGAGAGTGTGAATTTTTTTTTAATCTTCAGTGCTTTGCACAGTGCCTGACACCCAGTAAGCATTTCATAAATGCTTGTTGACTGATTTACAAATACAGTGCATTATGAAGAGTAGATTGTTCTGAACTAGTCATTGAATGTTCATTAAATAAATGTTTATATATATACATATGTGTGTATATGTATATACATACACATATACATTTTTCTGTATGTATATATAGGAGACAGAGAGAGAGAAAGATAGAAAGACAGAGAGAGAGTCAGTATAATAAATAAGCAAGTATATACTAGCACACCTATAACTCAATTCCTATGTTTAGGGCCACTACAATGTTTATGATGTTGATTCCCTTGCCTAGAATTTCTTCACTCTTCATCCATCTCTGCCTCCTGATTTCCCTGGCTTCTTTCAGGTCCCAACTAAATTTTCACCTTCTACAAGAAGCCTTTCCTGATCCCCCTTAATGCTAATGCCTTCCCTCTGTTGATAATCTCCAATTTATTCTATATATAACTTATTTGTACATAATGTTTGGTGTTATCTCTTCTGTTAGACTGTGAGCTCCTTGAAGACAAAGATTGTCTTTTGCCTTTCTTTGTATCCCCAGTATTTAGCACAGAGCCTGACATAGAATAGGTACTTAATAAATGTTTGTTGACTGACTGACTGTTGTCACTATCTGACCGGGTGAACCTCCCCTAAACTTCTTTCTCTTCTTACGCTTGCTATTCCTTCACAAGCAAAGCAAAGTGAATGCTGACTGAATTCTAAGAAGATAGCCAAAGACAAGATTACATGGAAAGATGAACTATTTCATTTGGGGAATGTGTTCCGTATGTTTTCATTTGTGTGGGTATATGTATGACTGGATAAAAATTACCATTATCCACTTCTGCCAACTTCTCTTGTTTGAGCCTTTTTCTTAATCACAAGCCTTCAAATCATAGAATTTGAGAGCTAACAGTATTTTAAGAAATCATCCAATTCATCACCCACTTGTAGGTATAACTGGAGGTGGAATATTTGAAATGGCTATCATATACTATCATTCCTCAAGATACACTCAGGGAATCAATGAAGTGATTAATAAATGCCAGTAGTTGGGAGCAAAAATACATCACTGCTGCTTTAAAATCACCTTGTCATTTCTTTATCTTTCTCCTTTCCACTGATGAGAAGTGTTCAGGAAATTAATTCAGAATAAATTCTCTTACTTTAGCTGTCAAATTGTATGTGTTACTACATAGACTGGGAAAAATAGCATATGACCATCTGAGTAACTTTCTGAAAGAAGATGTGACAGATGGAGAAAGATGTAAGAGAGAAAAAAAGAAACCAAAACACCAGTCTTCCACTTATGAAAAGATTGAAACCTACAAAATAATGGTCTTACCATATATAGTGAGAGAAATCTCTTTGATGAAATAACATAAAGCAACTTTCAAAATATCTGATCAAAACCATCTGACTTAAAGGAAGTTTCAAAATGATCTAGTCATTTGAGAACCCCCCCATCTGAGGAAACTGAGGCTCAAAAAGGTAACACCTAAGGACACACAGATATGCAACAGTAATATAGCTAGGATTTGAGCACAGTTCCCCTGATTTGAAATCCAACTTTCTACCATATCATGATGATTATTCATGTATAATTAAATAGAACACCTCTTCACAGATCAAGGGATCAGTAATTTATTGACCTATTAGTTACATTTAAGTACTATTAAAGGTGCTGGGCCTACCACAGCTATTTGCATTGATTACTTAAATCCTTTAAGTCCCAAGCTGTTTTCAGCTGCAGGGAAATGTTTTGAGGTTTGGTTTTACTTTATTTTTTTTTTTAATGAAAAGGCTCTGGTCAATGGTACTACTTTCACAAATTCTCAGAAAGTTGTAGAATCCACAGGAGCTATGTATTAAAGGCTAATAACTAAGTATATAAGTTGTTGTTTGCCCTTCATTCTTGAAGAAGACCATGACATTAAGAATGTGATGCCATGACTTGCAATTGAATTGGATTTAAATGAGGCAGGGTTGTGCAAAGAGCCTCATTCTGTCCTTTGGAGCCATCTTGGTCCAGTGGCTAGATACAGATCAGGACAACTACAGATGGCTCCCAGATGCAGTGGGAGGCCTTGACCTTTTTAGCTAAGATCTTTCCCAGGTTTCAGTTTGACTGAGGCAAGACCCATTCAGTGACCTCTTTTGCATAGTTAAAAAAAAGTCAATCTGGGAGGGGAAGACCCTCAGGGTTTCTGGCCAAAACAGAAACAATTGCTATTTCTATCTGTGCCATCTGTGCCCAAACAATGACCAAGTGAGGCTTTCACTGGGACCTAATATTGGCCAATCAAGGACGGTCAGAGTGATTTTGGTTTAAGGAATGGTACCTAAGGGTGAATAAAGTTAAGTACCATGTTAACAAAACCCAAATTCCCTCTTCAAATTGTTCTTCCCCATAGGATTGGGAATTGGTCATATATGTTCATCAGTACTAGCCATTAGTCAATGAGGTAGCAGCTACAAGTACTACACACTAATTTGAAGCAGGAGCACCTGGGAAAACATGCACATACCAAAAAAAAAAATTCCGGTTTTTTTTTTTTTTATCTTAATGTTACTGAGTCCAATTTTCAATAAAAGTGTTTCTGGTATCTTAGCAGCACTTTGTAGGTAAATCTTCCTGACTGATCCCCCTAGTATCCTCAGCTGAGTTCCTTTGACCTGCCTAACCTTCAAACCAATGGTCACTACACACTTTTAATGTGCAACAAAACCTGTTTTTTACTCAAGCTGGATGATAACATTTTTTGTTGTTGTTCTAGTGTGGAAGTTTTCTCTAGGTCAGGAGATGAGGATCTCTTCCATAACTTGAGTCTTAGCAAGATTCCAAAGATATTATGACTGTTTTGAAGTGACTTACCCATGGTCACACGGTTGTGTGTCAGAGGTGGGATTTAAACCCAGGTTTTCCTAAAATAGACCATTTCACTACTCTACACTTCCTCATATATGCAAAGGTATGCCCCTAGAGGTGCTTATGAGAGGGTGTAAGTGGATCCAGAAACTGGATCTAACTAGTACAGGGAACTTTCAATAAAGGAACTTTCTTCTATCAAGAAAAATCAAAAACTACTCTGCAGCTTCCTATATAAGAGAGTTACCTGGGGCACTGAGAGGTTAAGCTGCTTTAGGTTACATAGCCAATATATGTCAGAGGACAGATCCAAATACTTCAACCAAAGTTGTTCCCTATGTCTGTTTTCCAAATTTTCCATTATAAAATTGGGAGATTATAAGATCCCTTAAAATCTTCCCTAAATGTATCCTGATAAAGAGTTAACTTTTCATACTGATTTTCAAGTTTGTTTGTTTGTTTGTTTGTTTTAAATAACAAATTAGAATGCTAATCAAAACTACCATTTACTAACAGGTCTATAGAGGCTGTGGAGAAACACCTTAGATATATTCCTTCTCCAGTTATGATTTTGTAGTATCTAAAGGCTGTACAATTTTATACAATTCTATATAGCCAAATGAAGTCCAGAGAAACTGAGTTCTTTCCATTTTTATCTCATTATTTGGTATCTTTAGCAGAACATTTCATTAATTTAGTCATGTGGGTACTCTTGCAAATGGTACAGCCCATACTCTACCCTGCCTTCTCATCCTACCTGATTGTCCACGGGTGGGGGACCTGTGGCTTCAAGGCCACATATGACCCTCTAGTTCCTCAAGTGTGGTCCTTTAGATGAATCCAGTTCTGTGAAATTTGGATTCAGTCAAAAGGCTTCACTTGAAGACCTAGAGGGCCAAATATAGCCTTGAGGTCACAGGTTTCCCACCCCTGGTTCAGACCCTCTCATAAATTACCTACTATGAATCTACTCGATTCATTAGAGTCCTTCCTTCAAGTCTTTTAACATTTTGTTTCCTTCAAAGCTCAGCTCAAGTTCAAATTTCTACATGAAGCATTTCCCAAATCCCCCACCTGCTAGTACCTCCATCCCGGCAAAAATTATCTCCTGTGTGTGGGGGACAGCCCTCATTATAAATGCAAATAAAGTTATACATGGAGAGTCAGCAAAACTCCCTCAATTAAAATAGTCTGTGTTAATACTATACTGTCAAAATTAAATACCACTTGCATTCTTTCGACTAATAATAAATTTGTTTTGGAAGGAGGAGGGATACTTACTAAAGGGGTCTGCTTAGTTGTTTTGGAAAAAGTGTCCAAGGAGTGAAAACAAGATATATGAATACAAAATAAGAAAGAATTATATATGTGTAAGAAACTAGACATATTTTCAGTACTAAAATATTATTAGGATTGCTTATATGGCAGTAAGATGTGCCTCCAAAGAATTGTCTACAAAGAATGAAAGATGTGTATCACATGGGGGCAATAGAAAGGTACATACTGGGGGCGAACATGTTACCACATATAATTGATAAAGAATGACTTAAGGAGTAGAAGACATCATCATGGAATTATATGAAAGGAAGAAGTTAGGTCTGGGCACATAGTAAGAGCGAAATATGACATTTGTCTAATTTCTTCAACATGATAGAAGAAAATAAGGAAGGTCTCCAGTACACTGTGGCAAAGTTTTAGGAAAACGTAGATAAGAATCTACAGTTATCCCTTCCATGTCAAGGGGTTAGGGGTGTGGCACCCCTCCACTCACCTCTTCCCACCCCAAGATCTGGAAAATCTGAGTAAAAATTTTGGCCCTCCCTTTGGACTAGAGAAGTCTGATTTTTTCTTTTCTTTTTCTCTTACGGGGTATTTGCAGTACCTTATTGTAAAATTTGAGTTAAGTATTTGTTCATAGGCTCTGCGTCACTAGTATTGAATGAGATAAAATTTATAAAATGTTTCACAAATATTAAAATTCCATATGTCTTAGTTATTCTTATGACTAATTACAACTTACTATCTTCCTTTGCACAAACTGTCCCCCATACTTAAAATTCTCTCTCTGCCCTGTTCTGCCTCTTTAGATCCCTAGCTAACTTCAATTCCTTGTCGCCTTTTACAAGAAGCTTTCCTCATTCCTCCATGTATTAGCACTTCCTCCAGTTCTCCAAAATTGCATTGTCTTTACTTCATATACAAGTGACCCTGGGGAAGTCACTTAACTTCTCATTGTCTCAGTCAACTCTCTGAGACTAAAAGTAATATATACATATGTGAATAATTTAAAATTTTCAGCATGAGCATTTACACATCAGAAATAGACAAATGCTGAAAATCTGGTTTTGATTTATTGTCTTGTCAGTTGTCTGACTTAAGATCAGAGAGAAAATGATAATGCAGATTAAAATTATAAGTTCATAATGTGCACATTTTTTTTCCAAGAGAACTAATTTTTCAGCATTTACTAGAACCACCCAGATGTATATATTTGTATGTGCTTATATGTGTATGTGTATACAGATATATATTCATACATACTCACTGGGGTGTGTATATATATATATATATATATATATATATATATATATATATACACACATACATACACATGTACACATGCATATGTATACAGTCTGGACCTATGATTTCAGTGGCACAGGGAGCTCTCTGTAAGGAAATTCCCTCTACCAATTCAGACGAGCAACTGTTAGGCAATGTTGTAGAGTATTAAGAGTTTAAATGACTTTCCCAGAGTCATATAAATACAAAGAAATTTTGGCAGTGGAGGAGAGAGAGTGAATAGTAATAAAAGAAGGGATATATACACAGATGTAGGTAGGTAGAGAGATAGAGAGATAGACACACCTGCATCTATACACATATATATATATCTATATCATGTATATGTATTTATATGTACACATGTAAATGTAGATACACCATATTTACTTGTCTATGTACATGCTGCTTTTAACTTTGAATCAGCAATCCAGGCAGAGTGCCTGTAGCATTTAATAAATGTTTATAGACTAGAACAAATACCTAACTCAAATTTTACAATAAGGTACTATAAATATAGCTAATAGAACTGAATGACAGTTGTGATTTTTAAAAATTTAGTATCTTTCTTTTTACCATGGGCTACCTTGACCAAAGAACTCATCATCTACAGATTATGAGCTTCTCTATCCTTAGTTCAATCGATCCCTGGACAATAAACAAGTTAAAATCATAAAATATGCCTGGACAAATAGAACAACAGAGATAATATCAAATGAGACCTGAAACAAAGTGATGTTTGCTGAGCAAAGGTGTTTGCCATGGCTACACAGGATGTCCTACACAAAGTTTGCAGAGAAAAAGATTTCTCTGTAGTCAAGGACCTTTAGATATTCCTTAACAAATACTATATATCAAGTACCTCCCATTTTTAAAACACCACACCCCAGAACATAACCTGGTGTCCACAATGAAAACTACAACTGGTCAAATGAGTTTGACCTAATAACTCACACAGTGGGGAAAAAAAGGTTTAAAATGCCCATTGTCTGCACTATTCTATTCAATTTGGTGGACAGTCAATTAAGCTGACCCATCAGAACATAGGTCATGGAAAGACAGTAAGTAGACAGTGTTGAATTAGCAGAAGTCTGCATGCTGGGCTTTATTCTCTCTTCATCCTTTCTCCCAACTTGATTTTTATTTTTATCCTTCTCTAATTAGTAAATAATAATGTGGAGCACTTACAGATTGGAAAAACATTGAAGATGCCAAGGTCATCCAGAGCATCCCAGGCCATCGCCATTCATCCTGACTTTTGTCCTGTCACTGAACTTCAATGACCCTGGAAGATAAAGTGAGGCTGACAGCTTTGTGCAACTCTGACTCACTTAAATCCAATTCATACATATGTCAAGACATCATCCCATGATGTCACTGGTCCTCTTCAAAAACCAAGGACGAACAACAACAATTAGTCAATAATCTGATTTCTCCAGACTGCTGATGCTGAAATGTCTCTTTTAATGATATCTAGTTTGTTTCCTCTCTAATATGATATTGCAGTTTCATTTTTGTTATGTTACACTGTGCTCATATGTCTGTGCTTTCTGACTTTCTTCTTGAAGAAAATGTTTATAATATGTAATCGTCCTGTTTTCCTTAACCCCAAACCAGATTTTCCAACATATTTCTTACCCCTTCTCCCCAGTCCCACTTTTATATTAAAGTTATTAGGTATCAATGAACATGCGCAATTCAATTTCAATTCAATAATAATTTAGTAACTGCTTACTGTTGCCAGGCACTGTGCTAGGTCCTAGAGACACAAAACAAAAATGATGAAATCTATGTCCTCAAGAAACCATTCTATTGCTTGAATGTGACATATATGTGCATATGGGTATATATATATATATATATATATATATATATGTACATAGATATAGATGCAGGTAAAGATATTGTTGTGCAGTCATTTCAGTCCTGTCTGACTCTTTGTGACCGCATCTGGGGTTTTCTTGACAAAGATACTGGAGTAGTTTGTCACTTCCTTCTCAAGTTCACTTTACAGATGAGGAAACTAAGGCAAACAGAATTAAATAACTTGCCCAGGCTCACATAGCTAGTAAGTGTCTGAGAGTGGATTTGAACTTAGGTAGATGAGTCTTCCTGACTCCAGACCAAGAACTCTATCAACTGTGCCCAGTTACAGATATAGATAGATATGTAGCAAAGTAATTAAGGAGGTGAAAATAACAACTGAGAAAACTAGGAAAGTAGGACTTAGTCTGAACCTTGAAGTCAGTCAGAGTTCTAAGAGGAAGAGTTGAGGAAGAGGCCCATTACAGGAAAAAGGAATGTCTTCTTCAAAGTCAGGGAGGCAGGCAAGGGAATTCCATGTGCAAGAAACAGCATGTATGGTGGCTAAAGCATAGAATACAAGATGGGGAATAATGTGTAATGAAAAGAGAAAGGTAAACTCAAGCTTTGCTCAAGCTAAAGCTGAAGGACCTTAAAATATAAAACATATGAGTTTGTATTTTATCCTAGAGTCAAGTGGGAGCCAATGAAATTTCTTGAGCAAGAGAGTTATGAGAAAAGACTCATGCTTTAGGAATATTCATTTATTAGCTATATTAGGAATGGGCTGAGGAACAGAAAGGCTGGATGAAGGGAGACTACCTAGGAAACTACTATAAAAATCTGATCAGGAGAGTCCTGTCTTCGTATAATTTATCCTACTTTTCATCACCTTCAACAGATGTTGATGCATAATCTACAATTTTCTTCATGGTGGACTTTTTTTACTTCTACTTATCATGAGCATTGCAATGCAATATGACCAACTGTTTCATCAAAGAATATTTCTTATTGCCTTTAGATGAATGATGAAAAAACTTTGCAAAATCCTTTCTTTTGCTTTTCCAAGTCGAAACTGTGAGCCATGCTTTCATCTAGCTACTATTTTCTTAAGTCTCATTAATAGTAAGACTGTCAATAGCAACATGTTTCAGTTCCACTCACAGGTCACTGGACAAAGATCTGTTATTTAAAGTACCTAGAGTTAGATCTATGATTATAGGTAGTCTAAAAATTATGTGAGTGTTAGCACCTCTTCCTTGATCTCTGCTACTCAGATACAATCATGGGAGAAGGGGAAATGATTCTCAAAAGACCAGGGGCCATTTTGTATTTTTCTTGCTACAACCAATAAAATCATCACCTAGCAGTCAATCTACTAGTGATGAACCTTTCTGTATTTAATAAGGCTGGTCCCCAGACAGCAGACACAGTCTGTTGCCAGGACCAAATTTTATGCCTTCTCACTTTGGTATAAGCACGCAGAACTTGGGCTACGCTGGTTTTAAATCTTTGAGAATCCAGGGTCATCTCCATGACACAGCGAGGCATTGGAGTAGGACTTCTCTGGGCCTATATTTCATTATCTGTAAAGTGAGAGGGTTTAAGTAGGTGGCCTCTAAGGTCCTGTTCTGCTTTAAATCTGTAATCCTATAATCCACAGAATATGCTTCGCAGAGGCATCGTGTAAGCCTAATTTAAATAGGCATTTTACATCTTAACTCCAGACAGAACAAAGAAATGATCGAAAAACAACTTAAGTAATATTGTTCCAATATTTTCACAGGTACTATCATAGTCAGACACATCTACTTATTTGTTTTATTTATAATTTTATACAGTATGTATGTTACTCATTATTGGCATCAAATAATTAAATTAGAAGAATCTGCCTACTTTAGTCCTTACCTTAGAGAGGAAATAGAAATATTTCTAAGATAAATCTCAGTAAGTATCTATTGATAGAATACTTATCACATACATTCTAAAACTGCAGTCTTGATCTTTCTCTGAACTAGTAATAATAAACAATATCTTTTTCCTTTCCCACTCTTGCTGAATCACAAAGAGGGGAAACAAAGGAGGCAATATTTGAGGACATGACTAAAACATTTAAACATTTTTTTTACTTTTGTATTTTCTCTTTTCTTTTTTTAGAACTATTCAGTTTAAATAAGTTCCAAACTTCAACCACCATCACCACTGACATCAATGGACCTATTGCTGGGCCTAAGAGGGAAAGAAAGGGCAACAAGAAAATAGGCAGTATCTCTTTCTTGAGTGGAGTGAACAGCTCTGGAGAATCCAAAGTCTCATATGATTTTGAAAAAGTACTATTTTTTTAAAGAGTTGTTTTCAAGAAAAAAGGCATATATCCTGGTAAATGCAAAAGATCTCATTAATTGTATTGTCAGCATCAGTGTTTAATAAATGTAATGAGTCAGTCCAAACAATAAAGTGTTTTCTCACTACTGAAACAATATTGAGTAGTAAACACGACAAATTCTCTGCATCTAATTCCTCTGAAAGAAATTATATCCCATGTATAATGCCACATCTCATACATAATAACTTTCAGGAGCATAGTATAATCTTACAAGATTAACAGCTATTAATTTATTTTGAAAGGAAAAAAAACTATTCCTTTAACTGAGTCCTCTAAGCCCCATGTGTAAATTAGAAACCTCTAAAACTCACATCCAGAGGTTTGGTTTCATAATAATAGTTTACACCCATTTTAATAATAAAAATTTGATAAGAAATTAAATGAATAGCTTGAATTTCATTATGTATAAATCAATTTCTTTTTTATTAGAAATCTTTCACAAAAGGTATTAGGTAATTAGGCTGTTATATTGTAACTCATGCATATCAAATATCTCAGTCGAGAAGGTTAATTGAAGCTCCCTCTTCATCATTGTAAATGTCTTGAAGCTGCTTTGTCTGGGTCAAATTGAAACAAAAGAAATTCCCCAATAAATTCTCTGAGAGAATTAATGACATAGTACCACTAACCACATAAACTATATTTCTTTATGTATTTAAAGTTATGTTTTAACTATTTCACTAATCATTTGTTTTCATGTCCTATTTTATATTGAGCATAACATTGTCATATGTATAGCACACAAATTTATGGGCCTACTTTTTATTTTCTTAATAATAAAACTTCAAGAGAACAAAAATATCAGGCTTATCTCTGCTAGCACAATTTTACTGCATAGCAGTTGTTGCCCTTGATTCCTTGCAAATAGAATCTGAGTTTTATTCCAAGGATATTTGAATCTCACAAAAAAATAGGCTTTTTATTGTACTATGATAAAATATTATATCATAATGCAGCATTTACCTCTGTTTCCATTATTTGATCACAGGAATGTCTAACTTGAATTAACTAACCCATTAGCTATTTTACCCAAGCTAATAAATTTGTTTGAAAATAAACTACAATCAGGCAGGTAGGTGGAGCAAAAGCACAGGCCCTGGAGTCAGGAGGACCTGAATTCAAATTTGACCTCAGACACTTAACACAAAAACTAGCCTGTGTGACCTTGGGCAAGTCACTTAACCCTAATTGCCCTCCAAAAAGCAAAAATAAATAAACAAAATAAACTACAATCATAAAATGTGCATCAACAGCTAAAATGACCTATTCTTAGAACTGTGTATGTGCCATAGGCATACATAGTACATTTCAGTTGGGTGTGTAACCAGGACATTTTTTAAGGTGAACTTTAATCAAATATTCTTTTATAAAGGGTATTGTTTTCATTCATTAAACATACTAAAGAAACTGAAACATAACTAAATTTAAACATGATTTTTTATTTTATACAATTCATATTTAAAATTAAAAGAACATATCATATAATTAAATGAAAGTGTTAGGCCACTTTTTGAGATATTGGCTTGTACTTGGTCACACATGGAGCATGGTGAGAAGTAATTCGTGTGTATGTGTGTGTGTGTGTGTGTGTGTGAGAGAGAGAGAGAGAGAGAGAGAGAGAGAGAGAGAGAGAGAGAGAGAGAAAGATGGGTCTATGATACTAAGGGCATATGCAAAAGGAAAAAAAAATATTTTGCTAGAGAGAAGAGATTCATCGATTTGTCCCTTTGAAATTCTTTTCAATATGTTCTTGTTTCCTACTGTTTCTTTCACTATAATTGTATCCATAGTGCCCAGCATGGAGACTGGCCCATAAAAGGCATTTAATAAATATCTGCTGATTAAATTCTGTCAAACAACTACTATTTGTGATGTTACAATATATAATAAATGAAGAATAAGAATACCATGGGATAGAAAAGTGCCTACAAGATAATTTTTGCAATATTATTTCCATTTTTACACCAAACATTATAGCAATGCACAGAAGAAAAAAATGGAAGAATTTAAAATTTCTTTATGAAAAAAACAAATCCCTACCCATTTCAAAATATCAGCACTAATAAATGGTGAAATCAATCCACTTAAAAGAATTGGCAAATATAACATGCCACGTCAATTCCTAAAAGTAAATAATTACTACCAAATTGATATAAACACTACAGAATCATTGCTAACATCATGTTTTCTTTTTCTTGATTTTTTTCTGAGACATGGCCTTTTTTCAAATGTTGGTGATTGCAGAAGGAATCTTGCTTAGAGACTAAGAAACTAAAAAGAAGTAAGTCCTAATTAGCAACAAGAAAGCCCTCTGTCAGACACTACACAACAGTTCACATAGAAACACTTCATTCATGATTTACATTCGTTAAATTCGAAGAGCATCTATTTTCAGGAGGTTTTGTTGTCAAGGTTTATTTATGAAGATGTGACTTGTTCGTCAATGGAACTTCAAGCATTTTTTTTTTGTATGTGAAAGTTAATCCACCAGGGCCAGAAGTGAAATTTTGATTGGAAGGTCCTGTCAAAGTCAGTTTGAATGATGGTTGCACTTTTCATCAGCATAATCCATACTCCCCATTTCCATTGGTTAGATATAATTCATTGTCACAGCTACACAGCACTCCCTCTGCTAGGCTGACAGGGAAGGAATATGTCTTGCAAAGAAAAGATATTCCCACATCTACTACTGGAGCCATTTGCAAGCAAGCACAGTTGATGTATAGGCTGATGTTCACAAATTATCTAGTCAGAGCCTTCCTTAGAAACACCTGTATATTGTAACTCACTTCAGAATTTACAGCTTGTCAGAAAAGCACATGCCCTACTGTTCTGTGTCAATCATTGCCTGAAACCCTTTACTCACAGCCTTCCAGCTATTCCTCACACTGCTGGAGGAAGTTTGACATCTCATAAAATTTAAAAATGAATTTGTGTCATAAAGAGGGGAGGGAGGAAGAAGTGACTGAAAGTGCTGCTTATTAAACAAAGATAACATCTATCACATTTCCACGCGAAGCCCACTCACTTATTTTATATTTTTATGACAGAAAATCTGCTTCATGGTCAGAGGTCTAGCTTGTTTGCATTTTAGTTTTATTCTTCTAATGGTGAAATTGATCTATCCCATCATAAGCTAAAATCCAATCTAGATTAGTGAATTTGCAAGTGCCAAGTGGTAACAGCAGATGTATCCTTGACTCAACGAGCTCCTGCCAAAATCACCTCTGGATCTGGAAGGATTTGTGATCTCACCAGGAGACTACTCACCCCAGTGGTACAGATAGCGACGCATCCATTCTTTCTCATTCCATCCCACTCTTATCTAGGTCTTCCCATAAATCCTTCCCAGGAAGTCGGGAAGACTTCTCTACATTTCTTGACATTGTGTCAATGCCAATGACTCACTCAAGGTGTCTATCATTCATCCCCATCCTCACCCCATGGCCATCCCAACGTTGTTTGCTGTCATACATCTCAGTGACATCCTGTTTTCATTTGCACTGTTCCTCTCTGAAAATGTGTTGCTCTTTTTATCTTGGTCTTGGGATGATCGTTCAGTTTTAATTTTTCTAATTACTCCAGGAGGCTTTAAGAGCTTGGTGGGGCTTCTTTTTCTTTCTTCTTCCCTCATAGCCTTGAGTTTATCATAATGTTATTATAATTATTAGTATCAATCACAATGACAATAACTCCATACATGTAGTGTTTTAAGGCTTACAAAGCATGTTCCCTCATAATAATCCTGTGAGATGCTACATATAATATCATTTGCAGATGAGGAAGTTGAGGCTAAGGGAAGGGAAGCAATTTGTCTTATCACAGAGATATTGTCATAGCCAGAGTCTGAATATAGCTCCCTTGATTTCAATTCCAGATTTCCTTACATTATGCCATGATCACTCTTATTTTCAATAGAAAAATGTTATTTTGTTATTTATTATTTACTATCCTGCTTAGGTATTAGTGATATTAGAATGGACTTGTCAGGCAGGATGCCAGAACTGGGCAAAAGCTTTGTGTGTTTGGGGGTTTAATGATAAACTTGTGTGCAGAGTTTCTTCCACATACCCTAGTGACTCAAAAAAATGGTACCATGTTATCATTGACCCTCTATACCCTATGTACAAAACTAAGCCAATAAAACTTTTGGCCCAGAAGTTCAGGTCAGGAGATCGAAGTCAGAGATTTACCAAGGTTATGAGGAAGACAAAAAGGCACCAGGAGGTCATCAAAATAGCAAGTTATCTTACTTCCTGGGACATACTTTATCTCTGAGGAGATCTCAGAGATCTAGACAGGCAAGTCTCTGGCCTATCAGGTCATCTGAAAATATGGCACAAGGATAAAAAACACACTTCAGTGACCGATTCTTGGGCAAAGGCTACAAGCCTACTGCTTTCTTTTATACATCTGAATTCAACAGAATGTGATCTCAAAACCTAAGTCCAAAGCATAAAAAATATTATTATAGTTAGTTAACAGAATAAATGGAGCAGCAACTGTAAGAGGGTCCCTCAAATAAGCTTTGGAACCTCAATAGAGTAAAGATAGCCAAGTCTGTCAACTGTCAGAAAGGGATGATTTGAGTTCTTAAATTTCTCTCACCAAAAGATTTCCATCATGTAATCAACATGTAAAGGTGCTTTTGTATTTGAAGACTGAAAACCCAAGTAAGCTAAGCAAGGATGTGAACCTATTATTCCTAGAAGCCCAAGCTGGCTCACTTCAGACCCTTACCACAATAGCACCTCGGTAATGGCACTAAGCTATGGGGCAGGAAGGATTAGTGGGTGCCCCTCTTAGAGCACCATAAGGAAGGAAGCAGCATAAACCTGACTCAGCCTAGTCTTCCTCTCTGAGCCATTGGTTTAGCAAGGAAAAACCTCTAATGCTCCCAACTGCAAAGAGAGAGCACTTTGATTTCTGGGGCTTTCCCCTGCCAAGAAAAAAGGGAAGAGATCAAGAAAAAGCAACTTTAAGCCTTAAAAAGACAGAAATGTATAATTAAGAGTGTGTGGCAGGACTGCCACCTCTCTGAGGGGATGCGCTCTTGGCTCTCTACTGCTGGCTTACTTTTGAGCCATTCCTAAAATACTCAGCTCATTTGTTTCTTTTGCCTTCCAAATCCTGGTACAAAGAAGCTTTCATTCCATGTGAGATAAGGAAACCACACCATCATATGTCACAAATTTTCCATTTCTTTGATGAGTCTGTTAATCTATTTATAAATAAGTAAAATTAAGTCATCCTACCACAAGGCAAGTGGTTTAACACATGTTCCTTCTAAATATATCAACACTTAAAACATGATTTATCAGGAACTACAAAATAACAAATCAAAGTGGGCAGTCAGTGGCAAAGACACAGGGAGCAGGGATGCCTGTTTTATTTTTGTTTTTCAGATCTAGAGTGTGAAGGTATCTTGCCAATTTCTTTTTAAGCAGGTGACTGAAGAAAAAGAATATACTAGTCCCTATCAAACCAGCTGTTTGTAGGAATCTCTCCATGTATCTAGTTACCCACTGCAGAGCATTAAGTGACTGACATATTTTCATGTATTTTTTGGTCATGCTTCAAGCCTGAAATTATATGCTGAAAAACCAGAATTAGCTGAATCACTGGGAAATTAAAAGCAATGGAAAGAAATAACCGGATATTGCTGATGGGAGGTTACAAAGCCAACTGCAGATTCTCAATATAGCCTGATTTCTTTGATTTTCCTGTCTTTGGATTTTCATTACACTCATTAACATAGTGAAAACTGTAGCCTGGGCACCCATGAGGACAATCCATCCCTTTGTGTTGTCTAGTGTCCTGTTTCACTTGAAAATAGAAAAGGACTTCTTAAAAATTAAAAAAAAAGAAAAGAAATATGGGGACTAATAGTTATCTTACTCCCTCATCACACTTTATCTCTGAATGAGCTTTCATTCTTCTCACCAGTGAGATATAAATGATAATTGCATTTATATTTCAAATTTTTAAATATAGCTTAAAATTATATGAACAAGCCTAATGTGTTTACTTTGAAGGTAATGGAAGTGCAGTCCTAAGGCCTTACTCTTCTATCAGAAGAGTCTCTAAATTATTTTGACATTCTAGGCAGCACAGGGTGCATTTCTATAGGTAAAGAACAGAAAAAAACATCAGAAATCATTGCCTTCATTGCCCCCTCCTACAACTACCACCACCACCATTTTACAGATGAGTAAACTGAGCTCTAGAGATGTGAAGGGACTTGCCCAAGATCCAAAGGTCAGAGGCAGGATTAGATCCATCTTCACAGACTACAAGTTCAGTTCCCTTTCTTCTATACCACACTGTCTTCCTAACCATTTTTTTCTATATAGCTATAGCACTGTTCAGTCTTTTCCTTATGGCATAGCAATTTAAATGATATATATTTGTTTGTTTTTGAGATTGGGTATCCCTATGTTCCCCATGTTCAAAGGACAAGTTAATCTGCCTGGTGACCTGTGTGGAAGCTTTGACCTGTTCTGTTTAAGAGCTGGCTCATTTTACCTCTCCTTATTTAGCATGGTGGTCTGCTGCTTCAGGGACTCACTAGGCTTAGTGTGGACACTCAGTCTGCTTTAGCCCTTCTTTAGCTCTGAATTCACAATCACTCAAGCAATCTACCACCTTCAGCTTCTGCAGTAGTGAGGATTACTGACCTGCATCCCCATGTCTGGTTTATGCTTCTATTTTTACAAATTGTTCGAAGTATCCCTTGCTTTGGGATAAAATTTATTTAATGGTTCATCAAACATTAATTCACCACCTACTATGTGTTTTAGGGACTTGGGATAGGAAAACTCAAATGAAGTGGGACCTTTTCCCAAGAAGTTTGTGTTCATAGACTCAGACTAGAAGCTGAAAAAAATATTTAAGAGATTATCTAGTCATAAAAACAAAGAATCTCAGAGTTATGTGGGATCTCAGAGTGAACAAAAATAAATGTCTCAGAGCTAGTTGACATGGAATCAGGAAGACTTGAGTTGAAATCCCACCTTAAACACTTACTAGTCATGTGATCCTGGCAAAGTCATATTTTATCTCTGTAAGCCTCAATTTCCCCAACTATAAAATGAGAATAACAATGGCACCTATTTCACATGAGATAATTTTTTGTGAAGTGCTTTACAGACCTTAAAGTACCATATAAATATTATCTCAGAGGCCAGCTAATCCAGTCTTTAGCCATACTCTTTACAATCCCCTCTACAATATCCTCAGCATTGTCTACCTTTATAAAATATAGATTATGCTATATTATTATATGAGCATGAAAATTTAGTTAAATAAATATACGCCTCAAATAATAAGTATTTATGCATCTTATTACAAGGAGAAGGAGGGCAATTTTCTACTATAATCCGGTGGTGCCTGTGCTATGCTCAGGTCCAATATGGGAGAAAGAAAATATATTCCTGGCTCAAAACTCTTATCTGATTCAGGAAGCAAAAAGTATGTCTCTCCCTATAAGATTTCATGCTTTGGTTGGTTTTTTGAACCTGAATATTAAAAACAAACACATCTGTATTTTGTTCATAGATTTATAGTAGAAAGAGACCACAGAACATATCTGATAGACAACATGGCAGAATGGTTAGAACATGGGACTTAGATCTGAGTTCAAATCCCAGGTGTGTGACCTTAGACAAGTCATTTATCCTTCCTGGATCCCAATTCCTCATTGTAAAAAGTGAGGGTTGATCTCTATAGCACTTTCAAGATCTAAAATCTATAATTTTGTACAGAGCCTTCTTTCAGCAAACTCAAAAAGATTAATTGACTTACCCAAAGTCACTGGATAATAAATAATAGAGCCAGGATTTGCACCCAAATCTCCTCACTCTACCTCCTATACTGATTCCACTGTAATGTACTGCCTTTGTACTCCCTTCATAGCCCTCACATGCAAAATGTCTTAATGTTCTGATAAGCCTTAAGGAGGCAGCAAAACATTAACAGGGAGAATACCACAAACAATGAATCTTCTGCTAGAGTTTCTTTGGTCACAGAAAACCCCCTCTTCTCCTTAACTGTATGTTTTAAATGCTCATTTCCTTTATGTAGCTCTCTGTGCCCTAAAATAAGAATGAGTGGGGACTTTGGCAAGGAGACTCCAAATGCTTTTATTATTATTTTCCTCAGTGATTACAGTTGTGGAATTATATGATATGATAAATGTAGGTGACCTCTCAAGGATCACAAATAGGCTGTTGAAATACTGAACCTGTAGTCTTAAGTTCTGGAATTGTTAGCACTAAATAAATCACCCACAATGCAATAGGTCATTATGCTTTCTGATAAATAAACTCGAGGAATATAAACATTCCTTAAGCCTACCACAGAGACTCTCCTGTCATTCAGATATATGATACAAAGAACACCACAGTGAAAATATCTTGAACCACAATGACACATCCAAACAAAGTTTATAATGGCATAATAATCCAAACAAAGATGTGTTGCCTATTCAAACAAGGTATTCGTTTTAGTTCTCATGAGGCATTTTCCAAATACTCCTGATGTATAATTTTAAATTAATTTGATAGCCAACTTACCTATTCAAAAAAGAAAACCTTCAGAACTTCTCTAACATAATTTTCCATTTTGATCGTAAATTCCTTTATGTCAGTGACCATGTGTTCTGTTTCTTTCCATGATACTACCCATGGACTCTATATAGACACTCTATAAGGCCATTGCTACTTGGCATTCCAATGAAAAGTAAAAATTTTAGTCATCCTTTGGGTGTTTATTTTACATCAAGCACCTATAACCTTAGGCACAGGACCACAATAGGCATATGACATGATATTAAATGACCTATGGGGCACTGTCACTACCAGAACCCTAAGCAATATAAATAGTATAGTGGAGGTATCACTCTCCAATCTCCTGGTGACCCTATTTCATGATCCCTAAGTGTCCAGTAGCCTTGTGCTGCCTTCTGGCTATACAAATCTTTGTATGATGGCACCCCATCCAGGTCTGCTCTCTCTTCAAGTGCATATGCCTCAAAACCATTACCCTCCCCCATCAAAACCCCAATTTCTTTGGGGCAAATGAACTCAGCTAGGTGTTAGGTAAAAGAAATCTGATTATGTAATTAAAGAAACTTTCCCAGGGCTTAAAAGAGGAATTTGCTAGTTCATATGAATATCCCCTCGGTGGGATTATGGAAGAGATATTTTTAAACTGGAAAGCTTTGTGAGTGCTGTGGCCCAGTGTGGGCCACTGATCCTCTTTTTGCCAAAATGGGAATTAGTCCACTTCTGAAAGGCTGTCAATCATTGGCCCATACAAAGCCATAAAAAGCTATCTCCTTCTTGAATACCACAGTTAACATGACCATAATCATGAAAAAAAGACAACCTTTCATATTAAGGTAACCAGACTGTCAAGCCTATTGTGTCATTGCTTATACAGAATGCCGAAACTTCTGGATGAAAAACAAATAATTTAATGGCTCATCCTTGTCAGATTTATGTCCAAATATGAAGTCTAGCATTGTGTAGAGAAAACACATGCAGATAAGTTGTTTACTTTTCCTCTGTATGTTTTGTCATTGTATTTTATACAGTCAAAGCATGTCTGATTGGCAGGTTATGGTAATGTGAATGGTGATAATTTTCCTCATTGACATGACAATAGTGAGCTATGGTTTTTAAAGAAGAGCATGTATGCTGGCCAGTACAAAAGCAAGAAACATAAACCTTAAATCTCTTACCCTGTGCCCCACAAATTCTAGCTTCTTTAAAAAAAAAAAAGGGCAGGGGTGGCTAGGTGGCACAGTGAGTAGAGCGTTGGCCCTGGAGTCAGAAGGACCTGAGTTCAGATCCAGCCTCAGACATTTAACGTACACACAAACAAAAAAAAAAAAACCTAGCCGTGTGACCTTGGGCAAGTTACTTAACCCCAATTCCCCTCCAAAAGGCCAAAAAAAAGGGGGGGGTGCAGTTATTCTACTTTAAGAGACAATATCAAATGAAATTTTTGAAAGATGCCAGCCATTACTTCAAATAATATTTTGTTTCCCTCCTCAAGGAATAAATTTCCAAAATATCATATAAGAAAGGGGAATTAGCATTGTTGGTGGAACTGTGAGCTGATGCAACCATTCTGGAGAATAACAGAATAACTATGGCCAAAGGGCTATAAAAATGCACATACCCTTTGACCCAGCAATACCACTCCTAGGGCTGTATCCCAAAAGGATCATCAAAATGAGAAGATCCACATATACAAAAATATTTACAGCAGCTCTTTTTGTGGGGGCCAAGAACTGGAAATTGAGGGGATTGTCCATCAACTGGGGAATGACTGAACAAGTTGTGGTATCTGAATGTGATGGAATACTATTGTGCTGTACAAAATCATGAGCAGGTGGATTTCAGAAAAACCTGGGAAGACGTATATGAACTGATGCTGAGTGAAGTGAGCAGAATCAGGAGAACACAGTACACAGTATATGGTTCCTCCCCTTCATTCTAATTCTTCTTTATAATATGACTAATGTGAAAATATGTTCAATAGGAATGTATATGTAGAGCCTATATCAGATTGCATGCCACATTGGAGAGGGGAGTAATGGAAGAAGGGAGAGAAAATTTAAAATTTATGGAAGTGAATGTTGAAAATGAAAACTAAATAAATTAACTAAGAAAAGGGGGGGATTAGAATATCAACTTTAAATTCTGCTTTAGAAGAGAAGATTAGGGCTTCTTCATGAAAAGAAGCCATTGCACTGTATGATATGTTTAAAGAATCACAGAATTTCAGAGTAGGAAGTAACCTCAAACACAATCTAGGTCAACTCATCAGTGTCATTTAGTTTTTGTTCAAAGAGTAAGATTTTTGGGGTGGCTAGGTGGCACAAGAGGACCTGAGTTCAAATCTGACATCAGACACTTAACATCTTACTAGCTGTGTGACCTTGGGCAAGTCACTTAATCCCAGTTGCCCCGCCTTCCCCCCTCCAAAAAGCAAAGGAAAAGAAAAACAAAGAGCAAGATTTTTTAATAGTTGTAATTCTGAGGGTTTTTACTTGTGTTCAATCAAAATTTGTTTTTTTACAACTGCCAGCCATTGGTTATAGTTCTACCCTATAAAATTAAGGCAAAAAGCTTACATCTTGCTTCCACATTTGGTTCTTCAAATGCTTAAAGATAACTATCAAGTTACCCTTTAGTCTTCTCCTTTCTTGGATAATTATTATTATTACTAGCATTTTATAACATTGTAACATTTTATAGCATTGTAACATACTTTTAAAATATTTTATTCAGCTATTATCTTGAGGTTTCTAGGTAGCACAGTTGATAAAGCACTGGGCCTTGAGTCAGGAAAACCTGAGTTTGTATCTAACCTCAGATATTAATTATGTAATCATGAGAGAGTCAACATCTGTCTGCTGCCTCAGCTGACTCCACTGGAAGAAGAAGAAGAAGAAGAAGAAGAAGAAGAAGAAGAAGAACAAGAAGAAGAACAAGAAGAAGAACAAGAAGAAGAACAAGAAGAAGAACAAGAAGAAGAACAAGAAGAAGAACAAGAACAAGAACAAGAACAAGAACAAGAACAAGAAGAACAAGAAGAAGAACAAGAAGAAGAAGAACAAGAAGAAGAAGAAGAGAGAGAGAGAGAGAGAGAGGGAAGAAGGAGGAGGAGGAGGAGGAGGAGAAAGAAGAGTTGATGATGACAATGGAGGACGAAGAGAAGGCAGACCACAATAAAGAGAAGAAGACAACAACTATGACCTATTTCTAGAATAAATATTGTCCACTTCATAAAGCAATAGTAAAGGCTAATGACATTGAATTTATTTAATGTAATTGACAGTAGTTTATATGTAGATGGAACTTATGAAATTACTTATGAACTGAGTCAAATCAAAACTCCATCCATGAGCAATATCTAAATAAATTCAGTCAACAATATGTTGATAAAGAATTGTCAAAAAAAGAAATTGTCACATATGAAGGGTACCTATAACTCAAGGTTTTGATAGATGAGCTTTCATCTTATCTTGTCAAGATCTAAACAACTAAACTACTTCCTAAGCATCTTCAAAGCATGCTGGTTACATGCTGGCCTTCCTCTTCCTCCTCCTCCTCCTGATGGACTCCTGTTTTCAAAGCCCTGGACTCTAACTGATGAGTTTGTACTTTATGTTACCCAGAACCAGACCAGTGCACCATTTCCTGGCCATCTCCAAACAATATCATCTCCATGTAGTCATAGGTGTACCCACCCCTCTCCTATTTCTAACTCATTCATGTGTTGTTTTTGCTTTTAGAGTAGAAACTTCAATGGGGCAGCTAGGTGGCACATTGAATAGAGCATGGGCCCTGGAGTCAGGAGGACCTGAGTTCAAATTCAGCCTCAGACACTTAATACTTACTAGCTGTGTGACCTTGGGCAAGTCACTTAACCCCAATTATCCTGCTTTCCCCCCCTCCAAAAAGACCAAAAAAATAGAAACTTATTTAAAGCAGACCTTAAAGTAGACTGTACTGGAACTAGAGCCTTGCTACAGATAAAATTATAGTTCACAATTTCTTGGACAAAGTCTTGATCCATAAAAATTTATGATTAGCATTTTAGTAGACATCACCATATTGAATAGTGGAGAGGCAATAAACATTTATTAAGCTTCTACTATGTGCCAGTCACATAGTTATGAATACTCATACAAACTATGTAGAATGAAAAGCTTTCAAAATATAGAGATCTGTTAACAACATGTTAGAAATTAAAACCATATTGCAATAGGATGTTACATATCCCTACGTCCTTTCTGCTACTGAAGCAGTCTGTAGGATATTTTCAATGGGTCTATAAAAATAAGCTTACATCTTAATACTTCTATTCAATTATACAAAACACTTATTCAACAATACTTAAAAAGTTAATTTTATAATAATAGTGAATAATGATCTGTCCAGGACCACTTCTCTCTGAAGTTCATCCCAAAAAATGAGAATAAGACACAACAAAAACAACAATAGAAATAATAACAACCCCATGATGTGAAAACTAACATATCATTGTTCTAATTTTGCAGATGTGGAAACTGAGACAATCAGATACTGAGGTAGACTTTAGTTTTGGGTTTTTTTTTTGTTTGTTTTGTTTTTTGGAGGGGGGAAGGCAGGGCAATTAGGATTAAGTGACTTGCCCAAGGTCACATGGCTAGTAAGTGTTATGTGTCTGAGACTGGATTTGAACTCAGGTCCTCCCAACTGCAGAGCTGGTGCTCTATTCACTTCACCACCTAGCCACCCCGACTTTAGTTCCTTAATGAAAATTATGCCCATTCATAAGAACATAGAGAAAAAAAGAACACAAAGTCGCTGTCAAAGTTCTCTTTGTGAGAGCCAGCTGTTAATGAATATTTTTGTAATGAAAAACGAGCATTGACCATAATGTTTAGCAAAATTTAGACATGGTTATAGCTAAATTTGTGAAAAAAATTCATTAACGTGTCAATGCTAGAACATTTTGTCCCAAGCTAATTCTATTGTGCTTGGAACTAGTACCAGTTTTAACATCGTCCTACCCCTATCATGTAATTTTAGATTTACTAAGCACTCTCAGGTATAAGTTACTACATAGAGTTAAAACAAGCAGGAGCTTGCTTTGTCACATTATAACTTGATAGTATGAATGTTTTTTTTATCTGATTGTTTTATTTGTGGCTTCTAAGTTATTTCTAATTTCTTTAAACTATATTTTTTGGTGAATTTCCTCTCTTTCAAAAATTGTTGCATAAGCTACCCCAAATCAGTGCCCTATCCAAAGTGTATCTTGGCAAAGATATCCTATTTGGCATGCAATAAGAACTGTGGTTCGAAAAGCACAGAAACCCCTTCAAGAGATCTATCATATTTTGCTTAAGCAATTTTTTGCAATTATGAGATATTTTGGCTTGAAGCTTAATTACATAGGAGGAGCAGATGAACTATGATATCACCACACACTAAAATGAATAGAAAAAACAAAAGTCTAATTTATAATGATGATTTTTGAAAAGCATTTCCTCTGCCATACAGCTTGCCTGAGCTTTCATATTTGGCACTGACATTTGCAATGTGGACTTATTGGCAAATCATTGGCAAAGAAGGATGAAAAGGATCCAGCAGAAATTTAGAAAGCAGTTTAAAGGAAAAATAATTCACTCCCCCTTTTCTTGGCCAGGTTTGTTGTTGTTTCTTTTTAAGGGAAAAAAAAGCATGAAACATTTTTACCTGTTGATATTCTGAGACTGGATTATGGTTTAGGGAAGAGGCAAGAATTTTTAAATTCCAGATTGAAAAACTAGAGCTAGAGCTAGAAAGAGGTCTGCATAGAGAAAATTCAAAACAACAAATATTCCAAAGTACATTTAGTATTAATTCTGATATTTGATTATTCATGTCTATGATTCTGGGAGTTAACATTTAAAAAAAAAAAGTGCTATCACAATCTAAAGACCTGTTTCCAGAAGATCAGAAGTGCCTTTCTTTCCTCTTTCCCTATTTCACTCTTTCCCTCCCCCTTAAGCTATCAAATCAGAGCCTAAAGTGCTGATTAGATTGGATTCCTGATTCTGCTTTGTTCATAAGGTCATTCAGATGCAAATTAGAACTTTCACCAGCCTATCCAGTGGCATAAACAAAATGGAAGTTATGATTCACGCGTGTGAGAGCTGCTAAAAATTGTTTCCTATTGGAATATTGACATATAGTACTTTGATCAGATCAAGCCAGAAATTTCAGGCTATGCAGTCTAAGGTTCTGAGTATTTTGTTTTGTTTTTTTCCATTTAATCTATATTCAGTCTTTGTAGTCATATCCATCTTTTCATGACCCCATTTGGGATTTCCTTGCCAAAGGTACTAGAATGGTTTACCATTTCCTTCTCTGGTCATTTTTTTACTTAATATTTTATTTTTCCCAATTATATATTATATATTGTTTTTCAACATTAATTTTTATAAGATTTGGAATTCCAAATTTTTTCCCTCCCTTCCTTCCCTTCCTGCCAAGATAGCAAGCAATCCGATATAGGTTATATATGTACAATCATGTTAAACATATTTCCACAAAGAATAATCTGAACAAAAGAGAAAAACCATGAGAAAGAAAAAAACCCAAAAAACAAAAAATGACAATAGTATGCTTCAATCTGCATTCGGACTCCATAGTTCTTTCTCCGGATGAGATAGCATTTTCCATCATGAGTCTTTTGGAATTGTCTTGGATCACTGCATTGCTGAGAAGAGCTAAGTATATCAAAGTTGGTCATCACACAATGTTGGTGTTACTGTGTACAATATTCTCTTGGTTCTGCTCATTTCACTTAGCATCAGTTTATGTAAGTCTTTCCAGGTTTTTCTGAAATCTGCCTGCTCATCATTTCTTATAGAACAATAATATTCCATTCCATCCATATACCACAATTTGTTCAGCTATTCCCCAATTGATGGGCATCTTCACAATTTCCAATTCTTAGCCACCATAAAAAGAACTGCTATAAATATTTTTTATACCTGTGGGTCCTTTTCCCTTTTTTGTGTTCTCTTTGGGATACAGACATAATAGTAATATTGCTGTCTCAGATTGCTCTCCAAAATGGTTGGAGCAGTTCACAACTCTACCAACCAAGCATTAGGGTTCCAACTTTCCCACATCTCCTACATTTATCATTTTCCTTTTCTGTCACATTAGCAAATCTGATAGGTGTGTGGTGGTACTTTATAGTTGTTTTAATTTGCATTTCTCTTATCAATAGTGATTTAGAGCATTTTTTCATATGACTATAGACAGTTTTAACTTCTTCATATGAAAACTACTAATTTTTAACCAATTATCAGTTGGGGAATGACTTGTATTCTTATAAATTTGATTCAGTTCTCTATATGTTCGAGAAATAAGGCCTTTATTAAAAACAATGACTGTAAAAAATGTCTCCCAACTTTCTGCTCTCCTAATCTTGGTTGCATTGGATTTGTTTGTGGCAAAAATTTCTTAATTTAATGTAATCAAAATTATCCATTTTGCATTTCATAATTTCTCTAACTCATTTGGTCATAAATTCTTTCCCTCTCCATAGATCTGACAAGTAAACTGTTCCTTGTTCTCCTAATTGTTTATTGTATCACCTTTTATGTCTAAATCATGACCCATTTCAACCTTATCTTGGTATAGGATATGAAATGTTGATCTATATCATACTGTTATGCAGTTTTCCTAGCAGTCTTTGTTGTCAAGGAGTGAGTTTTTATCACAGAAGCTGGAGTCTTTGGGTTTATCAAATATTAAATTATTATAGTCATTTACTTTTTTTTTTTTAAGCAACTGGGGTTAAGTAACTTGCTCAAGGTTACACGGCTAGTCATTATTTGTGTGTGGGTGCTCATTTTCTGAGGCCGGATTTGATCTCGGGTCATCCCAACTCCGAGGCCGGTGCTCTTACTCACTGCGCCACCTAGCCGCCCCATAGTCATTTACTTTTGATGGTTATTGCTTTATAAATAGTTTTAGATCTGGTATAGCTAGGCCACCTTCCTTTGCATTTTTTTCATTAATTCCCTTTAAATTCTTGACCTTTGTTTTTCTAGATGAATTATTATTTTTACTAGCTCTACAAAATAATTTTTGGTAGTTTGATGGTATAGCACTGAATAAGTAAATTAATTTAGTTAAAATTGTAATTTTTATCATATTGTTTTGGCCTATCCACGAGCAATTAATATTTTTCCAATTGTTTAGATCTGACTTTGTGTAATAAGTGCTTTATAACTGTGTTCATATAGTTCCTGGATTTGTCTTGGAATGTATACTCCCAGATATTTTATATTGTCTACAGACAAATGCTGTTGATTTATGTGGGTTTGTTTATATCCTGCAACTTTGCTAAAATTGATAATTGTTTTAAGTAGTTTTTTAGTTGATTTTCTAGGATTCTCTAAGTGTGCTGTTATGTCATCTGCAAAGAGTGATAGCATTGTTTTCTTATTGCCTGTTTTAATTCCTGCAAGTTCTTTTTCTTCTCTAACTGCTAAAGCTAACATTTCTAGTACCATGTTGAATAACAGTGGTGATAAGGAACAACCTTATTTCACCCTGATCATCTCCAGGGGGCAGAGCCAAGATGTCGGAGTAGAAACAGCACTTCCAAGGTGCTCTGCCCCACACAACTTCCAAACAATGTAAAAGGGGACTCTGAACAACTTCTGGAGCCCCAACACCCACAGAACGACACAGAGAAGCTAACCTCCCGCTGAGGACAGCCCAGCAGCCCTGCAGGGATCGGCAAGCGCTCTGAGAGCTGAGACCAGGCCCACGTGAGCCGAGGTTTCAGCCCTAGGGCGGCTGGGCCAGCAGCTGACTAGAGGGACCCCAGAACACCAGCAGCTGGGGCGATTCCAGAATTATCAGCACAGATATGCCTAGGACAAAGTGAGAGGTTAGTGCCCTATGGACTTTGGGACCAGTATTAGGGGAACGCTTTTGGCTTCCTCCCCTGGGGTGAAAGGCTGCTGAAGAAACACCGAACAGAACCGATTTTGCAGCGTCAGTGGTGGCTCTAGCTCCTGGTCTGTGAACTGTAGGGAGATTCAGCAATCAGTCTGGGGGTTTATCACTCTTGCTTTAAACTGCCTGGATCTGGATTGTGGTCTGGGGGGGAGGTTTGGGGTGGGTATCCAATTTGCCAGAGCGGGTGGAGGCTTTACAGAGGCCACCCAATCTGTGGAAGTTGTGAAGACCCCACGTTTGAGATGGAAGCTCGCCTGTCTGGTGGCAGAGTCCTACTGTGGCAACTAGCCCAAAAATCAAGTAATTAAGTGGTAACATGCCTACGCAAAAGAAACAAAATAAACAGAAAAATTCAACATTGTACTCCTATTTTAGGGGCAAAGAGGATCAAAGCATAGAGGAGGACTGTGAGGTCAGAACTCCTGCCCCAAAAGCCCAAATAAAATACAAGCTGGCTACAGGCCATAGAGGACCTTAAGAAGCAGATAAGAGAAGTGGGGGGAAAATTGGGAAGAGAAATGATAAAGATGCAAGAAAAGTATGAAATGACAGTCAACAGACTGAGGAAAACAACACCTTAAAAAATAGACTAA
This sequence comes from Gymnobelideus leadbeateri, assembly GCA_011680675.1. Classification (NCBI taxonomy): domain Eukaryota; kingdom Metazoa; phylum Chordata; class Mammalia; order Diprotodontia; family Petauridae; genus Gymnobelideus; species Gymnobelideus leadbeateri. The sequence continues at coordinate 226,793 of WOXC01009098.1, forward strand.
ATCAAATGGCAATAGAGGCTCAGAAAGGCAATGAGGAGAAGAATGCCTTAAAAAGCCGAGTTTGCCAAGTGGAAAAAGAATCTCAAAAGCTCACTGAGGAGATTCATTCCTTCAGAGTTAGACTGGAGCAAATGGAAGCTAGTGACTTTATGAGAAATCAAGATGCTATTAAAGAGATCCAAACAAATGAAATAATAGAAGGCACTATGAAATATCTCATGGGAAAAACCACTGACCTGGAAAATAGATCCAGGAGAGATAATTTAAAAATTACTGGACTACCTGAAAGTCATGTTCAAAGAAAGAACCTAGAAATCATCCTTCAAGAAATTTTCATGGAAAATTGCCCTGAGGTTTTAGACCCAGAGAGGGAAATAGAGATTGAAAGAATCCACCAATCACCTCCTGACAAAGATCCCAAAAAGAAAACTCCTAGGAATATTATAGCCAGTTTCCAGAACTCCCAGATCAAGGAGAAAATACTACAAGCAGCCAGGAAGAAACAATTTCAATACTGTGGAAACACAATCAGAATAGCACAGGACCTGGCAGCTTCTACACTGAGGGATTGAAGGGCATGGAATATGATATTCCAGAAGGCAAAAGAGCTGGGATTGAAGCCAAGGGTCACCTACCCAGCAAAACTGAGTATCTTGTTTCAGGGGAAAATATGGTCATTCAGTGGAATAGAGGACTTTCAAGCATTCTTGAGAAAAAAACCAGAGTTGAATAGAAAATTTGACATTCAGACACAAGAAGCAAGAGATGCTTGAGAAGGTAATCAAGGAAAAGAAATCAAAAGGAACTTATCAAAGTTGAACTATTTACATTCCTACATGGAAAAATAATAACTGTGTCTGATGAAACCTTTCTCATTATGAAAATAATTGAAGAAGGGTATATGGGCATATATTTACAGGTATACATGGATAGAGGGCACAGGTTGAATTTGATGGGAAGGGATGATTCTTAAGGGGTGAAGTCAAGAGGTGAGAGAGGAAAGTGGCAAGAGGAGATGGAGAGAGACAGGGTAGGGCAAACTATCTCATGTAGAAGAGGCAGGGGGAAGTAGTTGCAGGGGAGGGGAAGAACAGGAAGGCAAAAAGGCAAAAGCATATTCTCATTGAAGTTGGCTCAGGGAGAGAATCACATACATACTAAATGGAATATCTTACCCTCACTCACTCTCCTGAGTAGGGGAAAGGGGGATGAGAGGGGGGATGATGGAGGGGAGGGCATTCTGGGGAGAGGGGAGGTTAGAAGTACCCACTATCAAAGAGGGACAGGATCAAAGTAGGGAATGAACCAGGTGGGAGGTGAGACAGGTGGGAGGGAAATATAAGCAGTCTTTTACAATATATCTACTATGGTAATGTTTTGCATAGCTATACATGTACAACATATACTGAATTGCTTATCTTCTCAGAGGGAGTGGGTGACAAGGGAGGAAGGAAATGGATCTGAAAATCGAAGTTTTAAAATTAAATATTTCATAAGATGTCCAGGCATTTGGGGCTCAGAGATTCACCTTGCCCTAATGGCAAAGTCGAAGGGGGTATGGGAGAAGATATGGGAGAGAGCAGATTGGATGAGGGGATATCTAGTGGGACTGCTATTCTGGGGTGGTGGGTAGGGAAAAAATGGGGGAAAAATTGTAACTCAAAATTTGGTGGAAATGAATGATGTAAACCAGAAGTTAATAAAGCATTTGTTTGATAGGGAAAAAAAAGAATGCCTCCAGCTTATCCCCATTACATATAATGCTTGATGATGGTTTTAGGTGGTTTTAGAACTACTTATTTCAGGGAAAATTCCATTTTTTCTTATATTCTCCAGTGTTTTCAATAGAAACTGGTGCTATATTTTGTCAAAAGTCTTCTGAGATACTCATAAGATTTCTGTTTTCTTTTAATTGATATGGTCAATTGTGCTGATAGTTTGCCTAATATTGAACCAGTCCCGCATTCCTGGTATAAATCTCACCTGGTCATAGTGTATCATCCTCATGATAAATTAATGTAATCTCTTTGCTTATAGTTTATCTAAAATTTTTGCATCAATATTAATTAGGAAAATTCATCTATAATCTTCTCTGGTTTGGCTCTTCCTGTTTATGACATCTTTGTGTCATAAAAGGAATTTGGTAGGACTCCTTTTTCTGTTTTTCCAAATAGTTTATATAGTAGCATAATCAATTGTTCTTTGAATGTTTGATAGAATTCACTTGTAAATCCATCTGGCCCTGGATATTTTTTCATAGGGAGTTCATTGATGGCTTGTTCATTTTTTTTTTTCTAAAATAGGGTTAAGTATTTTATTTCCTCTTCTGTTAATCTGGGCAATTTATATTTTTCTAAATATCTGTACACTTTACTTAGATTATCAGGTTTATTATGATAGCCAAAATAGCTCCTATTGCCAGCTCATTCTATAAATGAGGAAACTGAGGCAAACAGGTTTAAGTGACTTGCCCAGGGTCACACAGCTAGGAAGTATCTGAGACCAGATTTGAACTCAGGAGGTGAGTCTTTCTGACTTCAGACCCAGCACTCTATACACTGCACTATGTAGTTGCCCTTTTAAGCTGTAGCTCAGCCTAAAAGGGGTTTGAGTTAGACACACACAGCTACCAAACTAACACCTATTATTGAACTTCAGATTAAAGGTGCTTTGAAGAATAGACATCATTCCCATTATAAAATCAAAATTTTCTCATGTCTAAATGCCTCAGTTTCTTTATCCGCAAAATGTGTATGATAACACTTGTGGTACATTACAATATTTATGCAATGAACAAATAAGATGATTTATGCAAAGCATTATAAAAACCTATTATCCCACTATGTGTTTTACTAACACAAGCTAGAGGCTATATGTTGAATAAGGCAAAACAGAATTGAGAAAGTGAATGACTTTCAACTAAGCCCAAAATAAAGCTGCCTTCCTTTCCCTGAAATAACACATTTGGGGATCACTAATACCCTTCAGACAGTAAACACTGATAATAAAATCCATTTTAATGTGAAGAGCAAGGGTGGGAAAATGAAAGAATTACTGGGTTTGAATGCTTACTTTACCTGTGTTTGGCCCTTCTAGCCATGATCATAGGTTCTATAGAAGGAAGGGATTTTAAGAGAACATTTAGTCCAACTCCTATGCTAACTACAAAACCATCCTTGCAGTTCACTATCATCAAAACACTTATTGGGGTGACTAGGTGGTGCAGTGAATAGAGCACCAGCCCTGGAGTTAGAAGCACCTGAGTTCAAATCCTATCTCAGATACTTAACATTTACTAGCCATGTGACCTTGGGCAAGTCACTTAACCCCAATTGCCCTGCATTCCCCCCTCCAAAAATCAAACAACAAACAAACCACCTATATGAAACAATGAGAAGTATTAAATATTTAGTCCTTGTCCTGTAGATGCAGAAGAGAGAAATTTGCAGAGATAATACTCACACATATATGCTACAGTATTATTATCATATGCCAAATATTAAAAGTTCAACTCTATTCACATTAAATACTAAATTTCTATAAATTCTTATAAATTATTTTACTGTTTTGTGTACTTACATATGTGTAGGTAAAAGAATATAACTAAGCAGCAGCTGCAATGATGTTACTATGCAGGCAATCTCAATTTTCATATGGATTAGGTACACAGAGGTGGGGAACCCAGATATGGAATGTATTTCCACTCCACCAATTCAGAAATCTTTAGAAGTAATTCACACATAGCCTTATTTTCTTATGCCGTTTGAGAATTGTAGAAAATTAGGAAATCACAATGACCTTGGTTCCCCTTTCTTGCCACAAGATACCGCTCTGCTGTTAGGGAATAGCCAATTGCTACTACTGAAGAGAGAAAGAAAATGTGTTTCTGGTGTTCAAAATTATCATTTGGGATCTATTTTCCCATTTTCAGTGCCTTGTAAATAGTAAATGTGCATTGAATTGAGTAAAAGATTATGTTACAAATGGTGGTTGGGACTAACTGAAATAGCACAAAAAATATGAATTAATACTAAGCTTAGGATCATAAAACTTCAGTTTCAAGGGACCTTTGAGATCATCTATCCAAGCTTTCTCATTTTACATATGAGCAAACTGAAGCTTAGAGAATAAAAGTGTCTTGCCTGAGGTTGTACAACTTATCAAGTGAGTGGCAGAGTCAGGGCCATAACCCCCATTTTTTTATTTCCTAATCCATTCTCTCTCCACTAAATTATTTCACACTCTGGCTTTGTGGGCTAGCCAAAGAACCTAATCACCATTTATATCATTGTTTATATGGAAAATGTGTCTTGGGTTCCAAAAGAGTGACTTGCAAATGAACTTTGGGGAGAAACTGTCAGTATGAATGAGGGTAGCAGGAAAATTGCTAATATCCAAGTGATTATTTATCTCAATCTTTTGAAAAACTAGAGGGAAGTAAAGTGTCCAATAAGAGACTGAACAGATCACAATCAGTTCTGTTATGAAGAACTGGTTCCAGGTGGGGTTGATAGATCCTAGCTTTGCCCTATCAGTCTATCAGTCTGACAGACATTCATCCACCTGTAACCTAAATGACTAGAAGCGAAGCTCTGGATTGATATGGTCCCAGGTGCAATTTTGAAGGCTTCTCTGGGAACTTCAGAATCTGGCTCATTTTAGCTCTTCCTAAGGGCATTAAACTACATTCCTACACCGAGTCTTGGGTTTCCAATTAGCATTTAAATATACATTATTTATTTAGGATAGTAATAAGGCAAGTTAAGGTCAGCACTCCAGCCCTTTTAGTGATCGAACTCAGAAAATAGTCATTGGTTACCTAATGTAATTCACTAACACTTTCCACAATGACACCATAAAATTCTCAAGATCCAGCAAGATAATTTTGGTAGACTAGTCAGAATCTGTGGCAGATAGACTTTCAGTGTCCCAGGATTCTTGGTTGCTTTATTAGTTCATTTCCATAGCTGCTATTGCCATTGCTGTTGCAATCCAATCCCTATAGCTCCTACACTCCTCAAGCACTTCTGTTCACCACTGTCATTAAGACTATTTCTGATGTAGGAGTCACTACTGCTTTCCCTGAAGATAGCTCTTACCCAACAACTACACTATGATGAAGTACCGGAGGGCCTGGTCTATGTGCATCTTATACATAAGCCTTCAAGTTCATTTAAATTATGCTTATGATCCCCTACCCCATCCTAAGTCTTCTCTAAGCTAAACCTCTCATAGTCTTTAAATTGTTCTTCAAAAACTATCAGTCAAAAAGAATTTATTCAGTGTTTCTTATATACCAAATACTTTGCTGGGAATACGAAGAAAGGCAAAAATAAAAAAAGTCCCTGCCTTCAAGGATATCACATTCTAATAAAAGAGATAGAAGATAAATAACTAGATACATAAAAGACATACAGAGTAGTCGAAAGTAATCTAATAGAAGACATTAGTAGCCATTAGCCAATGGACAAAATGAGAAAGGTCCCCTGGAGCAGGTGGGGTTTAAGCGGAGTATTAAAGGGGGAGGGGGATCGAGTTTTCCAGGAATGGCAGGCAGAGAGTGCAAAGGCAAAGAGGTGGGAGATGGGACGTTAAGTTGAAGGCATTACAAATAGGCCAATGCATCTGGGTTTTAGAATGTGTGAAAGGAAGGTGTAAGAGAGAGCCAGGTTCTGAAAGGGCTTTAAATGTAAAACAAAGGAATTTACATTCGGTCATGGAAGGAATAAAGAGTTACTGGAACTCATGGAGGGAAAGATGCAATGTAGTCAAATCTTTATTGTATATTTAAAAGGAATATCTGTCGAGTTGTCCATAATAGATTTGCAATTTCATGTGCAACCGATTTTTTATTATGCTGTTATGGAAATGCTTGTTTTATCCCATATATTAAAAATTAAATAAATTAACATTTATAAATTAAAATAAATCTCCTTGGGCAGATTGGAGTGGGTAGAAACTTGAAGCAGGGAAGATCAATTAAGTTATCTTCAGTAGTCTAAGTGAGAAGTAAAAAGGGCTAGAACTTGGGTTGTAGCTATAAGAATAGAGAAAAGGATTTATGTAGGAAAGATAATTGTGAAGGTAGAAATGATCATTTAGAAATAGACTGGATACATGAGATGAGTGAGAGGAGGAGTTAAGGAGGGGACAGCTAGGTGGCAACAGTGGATGAGACCACCAGGCCGGGAGTCAGGAAGACCCGAATTCAAATCCAGCCTCAGACAGTTACTTGCTGTGTGATCCTGGACAAGTCACTTAACCCTGTTTGCCTCAGTTTTTCCTCAGCTGTAAAATGAGCTGGAAAAGGAAATGGCAAACCAATTCAGTTAAGGAGGACACCAAAGTTGGAAACTTTGCTCACTAGGAGGATGGTGGTACCTTTGATTCAGAAGAGAGAGAAAGATAATAAGTTCTGTTTTGCACATACAAATTTGGTTTTTTAACTCCCTCATTATGCTAGTCTTCCTTTTATTTATTTAGTTACTGTATACTCCACACAATTACAAATGTCCAACTGGGAATGTTAATCCAAAGCTTAAGGAAATCGAACAACATGTTCAAAATCTGTTTCCTCAAATTTGAGTGCAGGTTGAAAACAACTGAATTTAGGACTAATTCCATAAATGTTTCCACATCTTGTATTTAGATAGTACTTTTCATCACAGGAATTCTTTATTGGGGTTAAATAATTAATTCTCCCAACAATTATGTTAAGAATTACTCTTTCATTTTGCAGATGGGAGAATTAAGGTCTTCATTTGAACTGATTTCAACAGGACCAGAGCATGCCAGCATATTACAAAGGACTGAAAAATATTTGGTACCCAGTACGATGCTCTTCCACATCCATATTCTTAACATAAAAGGGCAAAAGGGCTACAAAACTATCTTGGCACACTGAATTAATGATCTAATCACAATTGTGTTTTCTGTGTTGTAAGGAACTGAAGTCTGAATGGTAATTAGATTAAACACAAATAGAAATGCTTATGTATTTTAAGGCTGATTCAGAAGAATATGATTTAAAAATTCAAATTTGATTTAACATGAAGATACTGAATAATAATTATGTTCCCTAGTTTAGAACTTGATATGAAAAAATGCAAGAGCTAAAACACTGAAAATTTCAGGATAGAAAAAATAAAGCCATTTGCTTCAACACACCTGCTTGCTTTGCTTTTTGGTTTTTCTCCATTCCAATTTCTCTCTTGTTTCACAATATCTTTCAGTCTCCCTTTCTATAAACAAATCTGTGTATCTCCTGAGCTTATGTCCTCTGTATCAAACACCTCTATCAGTAATTTATTCCATTTCTATCTTCATCAAATCAACCTCCATATTAAACACAGTTTCTTTTTTCCCTGTGTTCCTCCAGTCCAGTAGGAGAGATGAGTGGATATAAATGGTGATTATACAATTTCAAGTTTATGTGGTTGTGTAATCACTGAGAAATACCTCCTGGCACAATGCATTGATGATTTGGTCCATATGTGAATGTTTCATGCATTTGGCCCCATGGGTGGTAGGCGTGGCCTGGGCTGGGAATAGAGACCACAGAGAATATAATCACATTAAGTCTGCCTGCCATAATGCTCATATGTCTCTTTATTTTCTTGCTTACCACATTTCTAAACATAGAAAACCAGTGGATTTTCCCAATTTCCATATCACCATGGAACCACTTCAGGGAAGAATTTGGAGGCAAGAAGAAGTTATATTCCTCTCCATGTGCAGGAAGGGGTTCTAGGTACCTAGTACATACAAGATACTGTGCTAGAGAAATATAATCAAAGACATAATGCCAGCCCTCGTGGAACTTAGTCTGATAAAAGAGATGAGGTCCATATACAAATAGCCATGGACAAATTATTACTGGAAAGTACAATAAATATAATTCAAAGTCAACAAGATAAACCAACTAGCTGAATAGTTTGCTTTTCTAAAACAACTAATGAATTTATAACTTTGATTCTGCAAATTAGTTATCAAAATATCTTTAATTAGTAATAACATTGTACCTACACACAACTGGTTCTAGCCATAACAATTCAAAACACTTTCACTTTTTTCTTTCTGCCAAAGCATTCATTTTCAAAGTTGTGGAACATACGTTTAGTGTTCACTTCTGGTCATTTCACATCTCAGAGACAATTCTTAATGACAATAAAAGAGTCTAATATTCTATCGTTCACATATTCTGTGTGGATCCTGTCGTGTTTTTATAGCTGGGTTTGATTGCATGTTTACATTTTTCTGCAGCTAGCATTTCGAGTTCACACGTTCTCAGTTCCTTGGAGTGTTTCCTGCCAGGAAGGACACTGCAAATGGAATAGTTATATTCTAGATCACAAACAGTATCAGCACTTGCTTCAGGGCACCACAGTGAGACCCTGACAGTCTTCGAGGAAGAACTATTTTATTTCTCTCCCAATGAGTTACTGTATGTATTTATTTCATCTTTGAAAGAATGGCCTTTAACCTGAAAGTTCATTCTCTAATTACTCACAGGTCTCCTCATTCTATAATATTCCATAATAATTTACTTAATACTAAAACGAAGGAAATCAAAGCCAAAAACCAAAAAGCAACTATAACAAAGACACATTGGCCATACATAACAGAGTTAAAGGTGATTTTTCAACCATTGGGTGGGGGGGGAAGGGGAGAGAAAGAGAGAGAGAGAGAGAGAGAGAGAGAGAGAGAGAGAGAGAGAGAAGAAGGAGGAGGAGGAGGAGGAGAAGCAGGAAAGGAGAGAAGGGGGAGGGAAGAAGAAAGGAAAGAGGGAGGGAGGGAGGGAGAGGGAGAGTTGAAGAAGAAGAAGAAGAAGGAGAAGACGAAGATGGAGGAGGAGGAAGAGCAGGAGTAGGAGGAACAGGAGAGGGGGAGAGGAAGAGAGGGAGGGAGAGAGAAAGAGAGAGAGAAGTTCCATGAGGTATATGTATATACATACACACACACACACACACACACACACACACACACACACAGAGTTTGCCTGGAGAAAAAGGCATTGATGACATGATATATTTGTGTGCATGTTCAATAACAGCTTTCTGATGTGGTTTATAATAAGACTTTGAGGCATTTCCCAGTGAAGATATGCAAAAATATTTTGAACAATGATAATAAATAGTCCCCCAAGGTGATTATTTTAAAAGAAACAACATCAATTTTTGATGTCTAGGCTTTGACGTATTTTGATGGCATGTGGGTAGAAAGTTAACCTCAAAATCAGGTTCAATAATGTTCAAATTAAGTTCAAGGCCTACCTCTAATAAATACTGATTGTGTGATCCTGGATAAATCACTTTATTTCACAATTTCCCAGTCAACTCTCCAATACTATAAGTGGCAGCGTGCAGACAAATGTTTAACAACTGGCTCTCCAGAAGAAAAAAATTGTATATACTGGACACACTTATTTTAATCTGTATTCTTAACATTTTCTTTATCACTTTCTTAAGTATAGACAATAAACAAAACAATAAATCAAATCCTGATTTATAGTGTTTTCTAATTTCTAAGGCACAAATACAGTGAAAATTTAACAATTAGCTCTTAAGAGTCGGTTTAATCTAGCCCCATCACAGCCCTGACTATAAATTATAAATCTCATTGAAAAAAATATGACATTATAGAAAATAGTTGCATCACTTTATCATTATCTGTTGCACACAAATACATAGTCTCAAATGTTGTAGTCAATATTTAAGAACTTCAAAGCCTCAACAGCAATAGCAACTGTAGCCAGACCACCTAGGTAGCCCATCTGGAGAAGCTAGGACACCATAGAAGTTAATCAGTAATGGATGAACTGATTTCAGAAACATCTGGGCTTACTTAGAGTTGCCTCCATAGTCACTTGGAGATATGCTGTGTTCATATCTATGACCCAGTAGAATCACAGTCATTCCTGTTAGGGGTGCTTAGGCTGAAGTCAGTTGCAGTTATCACTGGTCTTGTGTCATGTCAGAAGTGGTTTGGATGAATCCTCTAGGCCACCTGAAATAGAAGCATGACTGCCTGGGAGAACCACTGCTGGGGAAGGAGTGTAAAAAATAGAAACAGAAGGCTTTGGATGGCTAAAGATGGAAGAACGTTGGGAAGGGAAGAACATGAACTGAAAAGAAGCAAGCAGATAAAAACTGAGAATACTGGGGCCTCTGCAAGATGGTGACAGCAATAGGCTCTCTATGGCCTCAAAGACAGTAATTGTCTTTTCCATCCCCTCCAAAGCTATCTACTATCACTACCTTCACTGATGCCTGTTTCATTTTTGGAACATGTTTTTTCTTCTGTTCTATACTCTCTTTATCATGTACTTAAAGGACATGGATATGACTGTATGTTTTATAAAACTTTAGACTTCAAATGTCTAAAACACTGAGAAGACTGAACCTCAAATCATCGAGGTGAGACAATGGGGTAGATTCTGACATCTAGGGAGCACAGACCTTTTTGGAAACAATTCATTTGGGGTGGCTAGGTGGCACAGTGAATAGAGCACTGGCCTTGGAGTCAGGAGGACCTGAATTCAAATCCTGCCTGAGACACTTAACACTTACTAGCTATGTGACCTTGGGCAAGTCACTTAACCCCAATTACCCTGCCTTCCCCCTCCAAAAATAAAAAAACAAAAAAATACCAATTTATTTAAAGATTGATTCATTTTAAAATGTTTTAAATTCTATCAGCATCTTTACTTCTTCAGTAGTAGAAACTAGTTAGCAAGAATAACTAGTCAAACTAGGAAGCTACAGGATAGTGCATTTCCTCCCTCCAGTAGCCAAATACCAAGTGAATTCCTTCCTGGACCTTTATCACACCCCTTCTCCATGGTCAGTGGCCTCCCTAGCATCATAGGGTTTCCTTCAATGGGAGCTGGTGTCCTGGTAACTCCCACACAGGGGCCAGTGGCCCAGAGTCTCTGCCTCTTCCCCATATAGCAGAGTCGCAGGGTCTCCCTAACAACTACTACATTTGATTTTAAGGTATCTTTGGTGCTACTTTCCCTCAGTGCCAAAATGGCTAATTAGAACTCTGCTGAATACCTAAGTTTTCTAGGTAGCTGAAAATTTCCCCTTTAAGGTCTTCAAATTTTTATTTGGGATAGGAAACTTTCTCCAGCGTAACCTTTCACTGCCTTTATTTACTAAAAGCATTTAAGTCTTTTGTTGATGTCTCTGGATAGCTATTTTTTTTATTTTTCTGTATTCTGAACTTGAGAAATAAAACAAGCATTTCTATAAGAGAATAGGAAAAAAGATGCTCGCACATGAAGCTGCAAATTTATTATTACATCTTGCTATTCCTTTTAAACATACAATAGTTATTTTTTTCCTTTTTTACTTCCATCTCTCCACCCTAAAGATGGCTACCATTAAACACAAATATGTGTAAAAATATTCTATACATACTTCTATTTATCAGTTCTTTCTCTGGATACAGATATGTATCTTCCTTCATATGCCCTGTGTAATTAATTTGGGTATTGGTTATAGTCAAAATGACTTAGTGTCCCCAAGTTATTCTTCAAACAGTATTATTGCTACTGTATACAATGTTCTCTTGGTTCTCTGCTTATTTCATTCTTCATTATTGCATACATGTCTGTCCCTGTTGTTTTTTTTAAGATCGAGTTCATACTTGCTATAGCCCACTAGTATTCCTTCACAATCACATACCATAGCTTGTTCAGCCATTTCCTAACTGGCAGGCATCCTCACAATTTCCAGTTTTTTGCCACCACAAAAGCAGCCGCTATAAATATTTTAGAAATATAGGTTCTTTTCCTTTTCCCCTAATCATCTTGGGAAACAGATCTAGTAGTGGTATTGCTAGGTCAAAGGGTATAGGCCAGGGATGGAGAACCTGCAGACTCAAGGCCACATGTGACCCTCTAGGTCCTCAAGGACAGCCCTTTGACTGAATCCAAACTTCACAGAACAAATCCCTTTAATAAAAGGATTTGTTCTGTAAAACTTAGACTTAATTAGAAGGCCTTACTCAAGGACCCAGAAGGTCACATGTGGCATCAGGGATACAGGTTTCCCACCCCTGGTATAGGCAGTTTAATAACTTTTAGAAAAATGCAAATTAAAAGAACCTTCAAGACTAATTGTGGATATCAACTATGTTACAGGTCTTTTGAGACATGTAAGCAGCAGTGTGCTGGTGAATGTTTGACTATCAGCTCTCCAAAAGGGGAAAAATACTCTCACAATACATTTTAATTCTAATCTCCATGACTAACATTCTCTCCATCACTTTTTCTTTTGTAGGTTGTTGTTTTTTTTTTTTTTTTGGAGGGGGGAGGGCAAGGCAATTGGGATTAAGTGACTTGTCCAAGGTCACACAGCTAGTAAGTATATCAAGTGCCACATTTGAACTCAGGTTCTCCTGACTCCAGGGCTGGTGCTCTATTCACTGCAACACCTAGCTGCCCCCTCCATCCTTTCTCAGTCTAGACAATCAGCAAAGTTATAAATCAAGTCTTAATTCACAGAGTTAGTTGATTTCTGAGATATTAATGCTCACACTGAAATTTTAGAATCAGCTCTCAGGATGGTATGAGCTGGCTCGAACATGGCCTTGTGTGAAAGCCTCCTTTTCCTGCACTTGTCCTAAGTGCCCTCACATTACTATAGTTATTATAGCCTTCTGTCTATCTTCATGGGTTTTCTACCTCTTCCCTTTCTGTGAAGCTATAAGCTATCACTGCTTACTCCTATACATATGACTTCTGGTAGTAATACCAAATCTATTTGTTCTTTTCTGATTTTGTATTCTAAATCTTTTTATTTGTAAGCTGGATTATGCCCCCCTCCCCATTAGAATGTTGTATACAATATGCACAGAGTTTCTGAATAAGTTCCTGAGGCTGCTTCCTATAAATAAAGTGTATAAACTTTCAGATGATTGCTTTGTAACATCTATTAGACTGTGAGATCATTAGAGCAGGGACTTTTTTTTTTTTTGCCTTTCTTTGCATCTCCTATGGTCAACACAGTGCCTGGAGCATGGTGGTTTAGTCATTTTCTGTTGTGTCTGCTCTTTGTGGCCCCATTTGGGGTTTTCTTGGCAGAAGATTCCTTGGCAGGAATCTTCCTGACTCCAGGCCTGGCATTCTATCCACTACACTACCTAGCTGCCACCTGGAACATAGTAGGTGCCTGATAAATGGCAATTGACTGATTGACATAATTTGACTGCTCAGAATCTTTTTTTGTTGTTGCTGTTCTGAGCTGAATTCTGTGTAGGTATTTCTAAATTCATTTCATGAGCAATATTAGCAAAATATACTATGTAGTAGATAAATACATAACATGGAATTCTGCACATAGTAATTGCTTCATAAATGTTCTCTTCTTGAATGACTATAGAATATTATAATGGGAAATAAAATTATTTTCACTAGCCTGCTATGTAATTAGCAAAAAATAACCAATCAACAAATATTTATTAAGTGAATACACACTATAGGAAGAGTTCCCTGCCCTATCCTCTCTACCCCTCAGCTGCCCCCCATTCCAGACAGACATGGTCCTTGCTCTCAAGAAAAATTACACAGTCTAGTTGTGGTGAAGCTATTTGAGAGCTTCACTCCATAACATTACATGATAATGCACATTAGAGATTTACAAAATGCAGTATAATATAAGGGGAAAGTCTAAAAGATAAAGTCATCACCAACCCAAGGGTCAAGAAAGGTTATAGTTATACTAGAGACTGTGGCAATGCATAACTGGGACTTTCAAACTGTCCCACCAATTTTTTTATATAGTTCAAGACATAGTTGAGGAATACTAATAAAAGAATACAGGTCATCCAAGTGGGCAAATTCCTGGTGATAAACCCTAGTCAATCAGGGTACAAGATGAGGGAAATGCCTAGGTGGAATTCATCCACTGGCCAAATTGAAGATCTGAATATTCAAACATAACAGCAGCAGAACATACATATTAGGTCATGGACATATCACAAACACATTTAGTTTATCTATCCAATTCAAAAACCTAACACCAGAAGGAATATTGGAGACTGAGTAGTCCAAACACTAGGCAGCCAGCAGGTACAGTGGATAGAGTGCCAGCCCTGGAGTCAAGACGACCCAACTTCAAATCTGGCCTGACACTTACTAGCTGTGTGACCCTGGGCAAGTCACTTAACCCTGTTGACCTCAGTTCCCCATCTGGAGAAGGAAATAGCAAACCACTTCAGCATCTTTGCCAAGAAAACCCCAAATGGGGTCACAGAAAGTCAGACATGACTGAAACAACTGTTCAACAACAATCTAAACCCTTCACTCAGGAAATCTGCTCAAACGTGTAAAAGTTTCATATAGTCCCAGCATGAATAAGGTTTCCCAAGTACCCAATCCACATAATTGTATGGTACTAGCAGCACAGGTAAACCTTGAACTACCTATAAGGATCCACTGGGACAGTGCCCACTGATTCCATTTCAATCATCAATGATCCCATACCAAATCTCCCCCAAGATAATTTCATTAAAAGGAACTTCAAAAAAATCAATCAATCAATTAATTAAGAATGAAGGTTCAGGGCGGCTAGGTGGCGCAGTGAATAGAGCGCCGGCCCTGGAGTCAGAAGGACCTGAGTTCGGAACCGGCCTCTGACACTTAATCCACATAAAACAAAAACCTAGCCGTGTAACCTTGGGCAAGTTACTTAACCCCAATTGCCCTAAAGGGTCGGCTAGGTGGCGCAGTGAGTAAGAGCGCCGGCCTCAGAGTTGGGATGACCCGAGATCAGATCCAGCCTCAGAAAATGAGCACCCACGCATAAATAATGACTAGCCGTGTAACCTTGAGCAAGTTACTTAACCCCAATTGCTTTGAAAAAAAAAAAGAATGAAGGTTCATAATCATAGAATTTATGGGTCTGGTATCCAGATATTCCAACCCCAATAAAACCAATTTTGAGATAAAAAGGTTTATCAACACATTTTAACTTTTTCATGATTTATCTATACTCCAGAAATATGTAATTTTACTTTAAGATAACAGTGGGAATCTGGAAATGGGAAGAAAAAATTACTATATTTAACTTTTGATTGTGAGAGTTATACTAGACTAGACATGGGGGAAATTTAATCTCTTAGTTTATGTTTAGACTCCCACCATGTAGAGCAATATTTCTGAAACTTCTGTATTGTAGGGACAGGGGCCTCACTGCTTCCCAAGGCAACTCACTCCATTTCTTAACAGTCTTACTGTGAGGTAGTTCTTCATAACAGAGACTAACAGGGAGAGTAAAATTTGCTTCCATATTACTTCCATGCATTGTTCTTTCTTAATTCTTCCCTCTGGAGCCAAGCAGGGCAAGTAGAAACAAGGAGACCTAAGTCTTGTTTTGCCTCCACTATCATACTATAATGTGGGTTAAAATTCTTGAAACCTCTTTTTCCTCCTCTGTAAATAGGCTAATTCCTGTTCCCAACCTTCTTCCCAGGTGATGAGGGCAAATTATAAAATGTCTGTAAAAACTCTTTGAGAACATCAAAGAAGGACACTATGAAAGTGCTCTATTATTATACAAATTCCCATAAGGACCATCCATAGGTCCCTTTGATCCATAAATAATTCCACTGACTCAACTAAGCCAAAACCTTTTTGGACCCAGCCATTCATTGTAAGGTAATTTACTTCTGTAAGAGTTCAAGCTGCAATAAATTCTACCTGTGGACCACATCTACAATACCTTACTGTTCTTTAATTAAGGCATCTTCATCTTAAAGTAAAATTACATATTTCTGGAGTATAGATAAGTCATGAAAAAGTTAAAATACGTTGATAAACCTTTTTATCTCATAATTGGTTTTATTCGGGTTGGAATTTATGGGGGGGGGAACCACTTATCATTATCAGATCACTTATTAAACCTGTTTCCTAGAGTTATTCTACTTGGTACTATACTGTGCGAATTGTCTCAATGTGGCCCCTATCCTATAAATCAATACCAAAAACTAAAAAAAAATTGTAGCTAGTAGTGCAGGGCATAGAGTGCCAGGCCTGGAATCAGAAAGGCCTGAGATGAAATCTGGCCTCAAACACTTATTAGCTGTATGATTCTGGGCAAGTCACTTAATCTCTGTCTGCCTCAGTTTCCTGATTTATAAAACAGGTAATAATACCTACCTCCTAGGGTTGTTGCAAAGATCAAATGAGATCATTATTGTAAAGTATTTAGTACAAAATATGTGCTATATAAATGTTTGTTGTTATTATTATTGTTGTTGCTGAAAAACTAGAAAAACATATAGCTCCTTATCTGCTATGAAATTGCTTTATATCTCTATATCTGCCATTTACTACCTATGTAAACTTAGGCAAATCAGTGGACTTCTCTGGGCCCCAGTTTCTTTATCCATAAAATGAAGAGAGTGGGCTAGAGCATCTTCAAGGTTCATCTCAGCTCTAATTTACGATGATGCTCTCTGATCACATCACATCAATTCATTTCAGTAACATGGTATATTAGATAGAAGAGTGGGTAGAGAAAAGTAACTTGTTATGGACTCTGGGCAAGTCACTTAACCCTAACTGCCTCTAAAAAAAAGAATTAAACTTACAGCCAGGAAGACCTGTGTTCAAGTCCTACCACTACCATACACTGGCTAGTACAACCCAGGACAAGTCACTGAAGTTCTCAGGCACCTCTCCAAAACTGCATGTTTCAGAGGAGATGCTGACCTGCACTGATAAAAGGAATTTCCTTATCTACAAGTTCCCTAATGAGATCACAGGTCCAGTCCTAATTCTCTAAAATATATCACTAAAATTCAGTCCAAATCTCAATTCCAACACTTAATAGCTGTGAAACTGTCAGCAAATTGGTCATCCTCTGAAAATCTATTTCCTAATCTGTGAAATGGGGCACATAATACTGGCACCATCTTCCTCATGGGGACACTGTCAGAAAAATCGTTTGCAAAACTTTAAGTGATATGCAAATGTGCAATAGTATTAGTTTTATTCAAAATGCATACTTTTGTTAGTATCTATTATCTGCAAAACAGTGTGGGTGCTGGGGAAGATATCAAGGTGACCTTACTTCTAATTATATAGGACTTCACTTTTTCTTTCCCTCCATTTCTCTTTACTCTGATTCTCCAAAATATGGTTCAACCATCTTTTCTTATCATGCTTCCTCCTACATTCCCACCAAATTGGATTGCTAGCCATTTCCCAAATTCACCTCTGTGAATTCCATATAGTCCATTCCCTAAGCCTCAGCTACACTCCCACCTCATCCCTGTCTTTCAGAACCTTTTTCTTTCCTCAAGGATCAACCCAGGGACCAGCTCCTTTGGGAAGTTTTCTCTGTTTCTTCTAGCTAAAAGTATAGGCACAACAAGTCTGCACAAACTCTGTGTGTGCTGAAGTGACAAGAATATGATAGATTCTCCTGAACAACATACAGCTTATAGCCCACCAAAGGATTTCGGACTTTTGTCACGTGACCCACAGCAACCAACCATCATCTTGTCTAACCTATCTGTGGCCTGAAGAAGTAGAGCCTATTTTCATTCTGGCCCCTACCTACTGTCAAGTTGTGCAGGTCTGCCTTGGAGCATCCCTAACAGAATGCTGATAATGTCTTTCCATATTAAATTTTTTTGGTCTTTGAATAAGATAGCTAGGTGGTTTGGTAGAGAGTGTTCCTGCCCTGGAATCAGGAATATTGGAGTTCAAATCCAGCCTCAGATAGCCACTATCCATGCTTCAGTTTCCTCATCTGTAAAATGGGATGGGGGGAGGTGATGTAATAATAGCACACACCTCCCAGGGCTGTTGGAAGGATCACATGAGAAAATAATTGTAAAGTCCTTAGCACAGCACCTGGCTGATAGTAAGCACTGTGTAAATGTCAGCTATTATTAACCTACCTGCATATTTTGAAGAAGAAAAAAGTTTACCACGTCATGTAGAATAGTAGAAGGGGAAAAAATACAACAAAGACATTTCTTATACATCTACGCCATAGAACTCTTTTAGAAGAAAATAGAAATCTAGAAAGCAGAGATGGGACCAGGTCGTTCAGTTCTCTCTCTCTCTGTCTCTCTGTCTCTCTCTCTCTATGTCTCTGTCTCTCTCTCTGTCTCTGTCTCTCTCTGTCTCTCTCTCTGTCTCTCTATCTCTCTCTGTCTCTCTCTGTCTCTGTCTCTCTCTGTCTCTGTCTCTCTCTGTCTCTGTCTCTGTCTCTCTCTTACTCTCTCTCTCTCTCTCTCTCTCTCTCTCTCTCTCTCTCTCTCTCTCTCTCTCTCTCGGCTGCTTCTATACCCAGACTGGTATACAGGAGACCCCCCTTTTCCCTGAAGACTAGCTTAAAGGGAATCTAGAGGGGTTTGTTATCTCTGAAAGACTGACTGTCTTTTTTCCCCTCACGCTTGAACAGTACCTTTTCTAATGATGTTGAGGCACAAATATTGCTTCAATCAGTTCTGATCAGGCTTACTCAGAAATGTTAATGTATCTCAACAACAACAGTCTGATCAAACCCTTAGGAGACTGCTTTTATTAGATCTTAGAATGGTAGCAAAAGTATTTGACACAGAGTCAAGAAAGACCTAGGTTCATATCCTGAGTCTCACACTTATTAATAGTGTGTCCTTGGGTAGGTCACTTAATCTCTATAAAGTTTTAGTTTCCTCAGTTGTATATTATATTATAGACTACCAACCCAAAATAAAGTTATATTCTGACCCACAACTTCCTTAGAATAGACCAAACATTCACATAGTTTTCATCTTCTTAAAGGTACTGGCAAATTATACATAAACCAAAATGTTTAACTTCCATTCATTCTGAACTTTTCTATCCTATATATCATACAAAAGGAATATTTTAATGTGGCTTTGGGGGGTATTATTTCTTAGTACTAGACTAAAGCAATAAAATTTAACATTAGACATTTTCTTAGGATTAATGACTGCTTTCAGAAAAAGTCGTTAATTCTCAAATTCCCTAGAAAGACAAGGTCATTATTGTCATTTCAATTCTTTTCTAAATTCTATTTATTTTAAAAAAATTCATTTTTTATTCAGTTCATGGAAAGCAGCACCATAGAATTAATGTCCATCTTCTTCCAGCATAGACTGAAACAGGAAGGCACCTGTGGAAGTTGAATTTAATGGGGGTTTAAAAATTGACTGACATCCTTTGATTTGTAGTTCATAGGGACAAGCATTCTATCTCAGCCCTGAAAAATGATAATAGACTGTCAATATCTTTGAGTCGGAAGACAGAGTTGAGTCATGCCCAGACATTTTCAAAGAAACTCACAGACTTCAGGAGAGCAGAATGAGAGAGAGAGAGAGAGAGAGAGAGAGAGAGGGAAGGAAAGAAAGAAAAAAGAAAGAAAGGAAAGGAAGAAAGAGGAATACATGAATGGAAAAGCAGCAAGAATGGGAGAGGGGCTGTCTTCTCCCTCTTCCCCAACCCCACCTTTCTCCCCCATGACCATGCTTTCAAAGCTCTGTCCAAGTTAGGACTCAGGAAGCTATCTCCTTCACTGTTCTAAATGCTTAGTTCATGTAGTCCTTATTCCTTTCTCATGGTCTGGACCCCCATAGACTATGTGTATCTCTTTAAAAAATTCCCAGGCATCAAAATGACTAATCTGGAAAAGTTTTACATGATTGCACATAACCCATAACATTTTGCTTAGCATCTGGGGAGGGATGAGGGAGACGAAGGGGTAAAATTTAGAACACAAAATTTAAAAAAAAGTTAAAAATCATTCTTACATGTAATTGGGAAGAAAAATAAAACATTATTAAAGTATTAAAAAAAATTAAAAACTCCAAGGCATGATTTCATCTCTGACACCCAGCTCAAAGATTGCAATAGTCCAAAGTTATTCTTGGGGCTGAGAGGGAAAAGGTATTCTTCTAAACTACAAGTCCCAGGATACCAATCAATTATCAAATCCTTGTCATATACATATACACACACATATATATATATATATATATATATATATATATATATATATATATATATATATACACATTTTCATGTATGCAAAATGCATATATTTACTATGACTTTTTTACTCTTCACCAACAAAACTCTGATTCACTCATACTTCATTTAGCAAATATTTATTGGAAGGCCCTGAGTTAGGAGTGGTAAAGGAAATAAAAATGTGAATGACATGCCCTGACCTGGAAGGGTCTGAAATCAGGACTATGGTTTCCTTGGTGTTAGTTCCTTTAAGACTAGGCTAGTTGTCTCTTCAGCACCCTGCCAAAAGAGAAGAGGACCATCATTTATGGCTAGAAAACTTGTTCCCACAAAGGTTTCGCTTCTTAAACTGCAGTTTGATTTTTCCTGTGGTTTTTGATTGCTGGCTCTTCTCTTGTTCTTATCCCATTCATCACATAACTTGATCTACAATTCCATGTCATGTTCCCATTGTTTGGCATATTCGATTTCTATCCTACCTTCTCCCTTAGATTTGATGTTCTCAGTCTCCGCCTGGTCTAGCTACCTAGACTCACTTCCTGAGAGAACTCACAGAAAGCCTCTCCCTCCTAACTACTCCAGCCTCCTCCTTCTCTCCACAGGCTTCTGAACATAAAAAAGAAGCATACAGAGTAAAACATAAAGTTCAGAGGAAGGAGAATCCTTTCCATTTAGGGTCATTCACTTATTTACTCACGAGGCATTTATTAATTCAATTAAGCAAACATTTATTAGGTGCCTACTCTTTGCAAAGATGATCAGAGAAGGGGATGTTGGGGGGGGGCGGAGCCAAGATGGCGGAGTAGAAACAGCTCGTCCAAGCCTCTCTGCCCCCAGATTCCCCCCAAACTATGTAAAAGGGGACTCTGAACAACTTCTGGAGCCCCAGCACCCACAGAACAACACAGAGAAGCTAACCTCCCGCTGAGGACAGCCCAGCAGCCCTGCAGGAAGGACCAGCGCAGAGGTCTGGGACCTGGCAGCACGCAGAGCGCAGAGCACAGGAGCCGAGCCGAGCCCAGGTCCACGTGAGCCGAGGTTTTAGCCCCAGGGCGGCAGGGCCAGCAGCCGGCTGGAGGAACCCCAGAACACCAGGAACTGTGGCGACCCCAGAATTATCAGCATAGACTTGCCTAGGACAAAGTAAGAGGTTAGTGTCCTATGGACTTTGGGGCCTGTATTTGGGGAATGCGTCAGCTCCCTCCCCTGGGGGCTAGAAGCTGCTGAGGAGACACGCCATTTTGTAGTTTTCAGAGGCAGCTCCGCCTCCCAGCCTACAAATCGTGGGGAGATCCAGCGATCAGTTTTGGGGGGTAATCGCTCTTGCTTTAACCTCCCTGGATCTGGATTGTGATCTAGGGTGGAAGTCGTGGGTGGGTTTACAGCTTGCCAGAAACGGAAGTTGCCCCCCACACGTTCGGGATGAAAATTCCTCTATCTGGCCTTAAAGCCATAGTGTGGCAACAAGCACAAAAGTCAAGTAATTAAGTGGCAACATGCCAAGGCAAAGGAAACAGAAAAATGCAACCCTAGACTCCTATTTTGGGGGCATAGAGCGGGAAAAGGACTGTGAGGTCAGAAGTCCTGCTCCAAAAGCCCCAGGGAAAACATGAGTGGGTTGCAGGCCATAGAGGACCTTAAGAAGGACTTTAAAAATCAAATAAGAGAAGTGGAGGAAAAAGTAGAAAGAGAAATGAGAAGGATGCAGGAAAAGTATGAAATGAGGGTCAACAGCCTGACTGAGGAAAACAACACCTTAAAAAATAGACTAGCTCAAATGGCAAAGGAGGCCCAAAGGGCAATGAGGAGAAGAATGCCTTAAAAAGTCGAATTTGCCAGATGGAAAAAGAATCTCAAAAGTTCACTGAGGAGATTCATTCCTTCATAGTTAGACTGGAGCAAATGGAAGCTAATGACTTTATGAGAAATCAAGATGCTGTTAAGCAGATCCAAGCAAATGAAAGATTAGAAGGCAATGTGAAATATCTCATGGGAAAAACCACTGACCTGGAAAATAGATCCAGGAGAGACAATTTAAAAATTATTGGACTACCTGAAAGCCATGATCAAGGAAAAGAACCTAGAAATCACCCTTCAAGAAATTCTCAAGGAAAACTGCCCTGATGTTTTAGATCCAGAGGGCAAAATAGAGGTTGAAAGAATCCACCGATCACCTCCTGAAAAGATCCCAAAAAGAAAACTCCCAGGAATATTATAGCCAGGTTCCAGAATCCCCAGATCAAGGAGAAAATACTACAAGCAGCCAGGAAGAAACAATTTCAATAGTGTGGAAACACAATCAGAATAGCCCAGGACCTGGCAGCTTCTACACTGAGGGATCGAAGGGCGTGGAATATGATATTCCAGAGGGCAAAAGAGCTGGGATTGAACCCAAGGGTCACCTACCCAGCAAAACTGAGTATTTTGTTTCAGGGGAAAATATGGTCATTCAGTGGAATAGAGGACTTTCAAGCATTCTTGAGGAAAAAACCAGAGTTGAATAGAAAATTTGACATCCAGACACAAGAAGGAAGAGATGCCTGAGAAGGTAATCAGGGAAAAGAAATCAAAAGGAACTTATCAAAGTTGACCTATTTACATTCCTATATGAAAAAGCAATAACTGTGACTGATGATATCTTTCTCACTATGAAAATAATGGAAGAAGGGGGTGTGGTCATATGAATACATATGTGAATGTGTGTGTATATGGTTACAGTTATATATGGATAGAGGGCATAGGTTGAATTTGTTGGGAAGGAGAATACTCAAGGGATGAAATTATGAGGTGAGAGAGGAAAGTCGCAAGAGGAGATGGGGAGAGACAGGGTAGGGTAAACTATCCCATGTAGAAGAAGCAAGGGGAAGTGGTTGCAAAGGAGGGGGAGAATAAGGAAGGCTAAAAAGGCAAAACAACATTGACATTGAATTTGGTTCAGGGAGAAAATGACATACATACCAAATGGGATATCTCAACCTGCGGCAGGATAGGGGGAAGGGGGATGAGAGGAGGGAGCCCAGCTCCCTCTCTGGACTTGGAAGCAGGGGCTGGAGCAGTGTTGTGGGAAGGATACCCCCCTCCTCCCAAGAGAACTTTATGTGATAATGCTTTGTATTTTGTGTTTAAGGCCCAGTGGCCACTTTGGTAACTTTAGATGTACCTTGAAAATGTGACCTAAGAGATGTTTTAGTGCTAATTCAAATGTAAATTGTGTATGCTATGGGCAAGAAAGATCTTGGGGCCTAATGTAATGGAAATGCAGATTTAAAGATCTTCCCTGCCCCTAGCTTAAGTGCACCTGGAGCCTGTGGTGGGAGGCTTGTTTTTCAGGAAAGCCCACACCTTGATACTTTGTGATTGGGCAGTGGGTCAAGGAGGTTGTTACAATCTTTGAGCCAGGAGAACGCTATATAAACCCTGAGGAGAGGCTTTGCTTTGGGGCTCACTTTGAGAAGTATTGTGTGATTTGACCAGATGAGACTCTGGGAAGCCGTTGTTGAGAGCCCCCCAGCTTTGAAAACCCAGATGTTGATGCTTCCCTCTCTGGTAACTGTGATTTAGTATTGATATAATGGTAGGACAGTTTGGAAGCCTGTCTGTTTGATCTGTAAGTTCTGTAACTCTGAAGTTTGGGGTGCTGACCTTTTTCCCCTGAACTAGGTAATGTGTGTTTGTTTGATTAAAGTAAGCTTGTTAACCCAAAAAAATAAATAAATAAATAAATAAATAAATGGTTTCGAAGAAGAAAAAAAAAAGAGAAGGGGATGTTGATCCTTGAGAAGGTATTTGGCCTGGATCTTGAAGAGACAATTTTGTTAAGTAAGGATGGGGCAAAGTGGTCAGAAATATAGAAACAAAGGTACAAATTCATGAAAGTACAGATGAAAATCCAGAAAGACCAGTCTAGTTTGTTTGGAGCAAATAGAGATCTAGTAAGAGCTAAGGCTAGAAGAGCAATAATAATATGATAGTAATTAGCATTTATATAGCCCTTTAAGGTTTGAAAAAGTGTTTTTTAAAAATTACTTCATTTTATCCTCATATGAATGCTGAGTGTAGATGCTGTAATTATCCCCATTTTACAGATGGGGAAAGTAAAACAGGAAGATGTTAAATGACTTGCCCAAGGTCACACAGCTAATAAGATCTGAAGTCAAATTTGAACTCAGGTCTTAATGACTCTAGGTCCAACATTTGTAGATAAGAAAAGAGCTTTGAATGACAAACTAAGTAGGTAGGAAAAAGACAGTAGACAGTAGAACAATTAAAGGTTTTTGAGCTTGGAAATGATAGGGTTTTTCTTTTTTTTTTATCTACCATCATACTTTGTGTCTCTCATATCCTTATCATATTCTATTCTGCTTTTTAGATTTTGCTTTTTGGAGTGGGGAGGGCAGGGTAATTGGGGTTAAGTGACTTGCCCAAGGTCACACAGCTAGTAAATGTTAAGTGTCTGAGGCTGGATTTGAGCTCAGGTACTCCTGACTCCAGAATAGAGCACTCTGGTGCTCTATTCACTCTGCCACCTAGCCACCCCTGCTTTTTAGTTATTATATAATTATGATATAGTTACTGCATATTTGAGGGGGAAGAGGAAAGAGGATGTGTGTGTGTGTATATGTATTCTCTGATAGATTGTCAACTAAATAATTCCTACCTCCCTTTCCCTCACTCCTCTCCTCCCAGAGCAAAAGTGTTGACATATAGGGTTGATGTTACCCAAGAAGAGCTTTATTTTCCTGATGCTATATACATGGTCCCCAGTAGGCAAAACCCTTCAGTTTGTCACCATTTAGGTGGCAATTATCTGTCCTTCTTATTCTCTACCCCCACCCAACTAGATAAAAATCCCTTAGGATGCTATCTTCTGTAAGACCAGTGCTTCCCCAAAGGGGCAATATGGGGTCTCAGTAAGTCACAGTCCAGTCAATAAAAGTTCCATCTAACTCTAATTATTCTCCAGGAAAGCTAACTCACTGGGACTTACTGAGAATGCCCCCTCTAGACTCTTCCCTATTCAATGTATAAAGGAGTTCTCAATCTTTATTTTTTTTTATGTCATGGACCCTTTTGACTGTCTGATGAAGCCTATAAACCTCTTCTCAGAATAATGTTCAAAATGCATAAAATAAAATACATAGTATTACAAAGGAAAACAATTACATTGAAATGTAGTTATAAAAATTAAAAACAACAATAATAACAACTTCATGAACCCCAGGCTAAGAAACCCAGTTATAAAGGCACCACCATCCACCAATCAGATAGGTTTAGAACCACGAGGTCATCTTTAACTATTCACTCAAACTCACACCACATATCCAGTCTGCTGACAGGCTCTTTCATTTCTACCTTCCCAACATTTTTTCCAGCTGGGCCATTTACTGACTGTATCTTGGGCAAATCACTTCACTTTCCTAGACCTCAATTTCCTCACTTTTAAAAGAAGGGGGTTCAATTAGATGAATTCTGAGATCCCTTTAAACTCTCAATCCACCATTCTACTGTAATCCCTCCAGAATATAGGGTGGGGTGGTCCACTATCTCCCACCTACAACTCAGAGCAGGCACGGATAATCTCTGAATGTTTAAGAAGACCCTTCTAATTGGATGCTGAGCTGAAAATAATACTAGAGGGCCATTACTCGTTCCTTAGACATCTATTTCCTGCCAGTCTCAAAGTATAAGGACAAATCTCTGAGCTTCAAGAAGCTGATAGGAGGATGCCCCTTACAAGTCCTGATCTGCTAACCTCCCTTGTCTGGGATGGGGTTACTTCCTGTTTATATCTTCTTTCTTTGGTATAGAACTTTGTGAGATCTTAAATGATAGCTGGCATCTTCCCCTTTTCCTCGTTTACCAAAACAGTGGTGGCAGAATGACAATCCTAATTATAAATGTTTCTATAATGTTTGACTACTGATTTCTCAGTGAATTGTAATTATTCTATAATTCTTTATTGCTGAGTATTGCCTTTCATATTTTCCTCCCTTCCTTCCCCCTTTCTTTTCTCCTTCCTCTCTCCTTCCCTCCTTTCTTCCTTCCTTCTTCTCACTGTCCCTTTCTTTCTTCCTTCCTCACTTCCACCTTCCTTTCTTTTATCCCTTCCTCCCTTTCTTCTCTTTTTCCTCTCTTGGTTTTTTGTTTTTGTTTTTGTTTTTGCTTTAGTGGATCTGTGGTTTCATGGCAAGAACTGGTTCAGGATCTATCTCTGACAAATAATGATCGTGATTCTGGGTAAACCACAACTTCTCAGTCTTAGAGAGCTTCCTGGAGGCACTGAGAAGTTGTGGTTTCCCCCAACCCGCTAGCCTCCAAGGCCAATTCTCTATGCACTCCTTCTCCCTGCCTCTTCCCTTTACTTATATACCTCATAATCCACTTCAGACCAATGACATCATTTGTCACTGGTATGTCTACAGACAAGTTTGTCCCTTGCAACTATAAAGTACCACTTGCATCACCTAACCCAGACCCCCTAGCATATACTGACATGTTTGCATTTCCTGCAGTGCTTAGCAGTTCCCAGAACTTTGTATTCTTTTTAAAAATGTTTGTTGAAAAAAGGATCAAAATTGAGTCCTAGGAAGACATGGCAAAAGTGTGTGGAATAGATTGAAAATGGGAGACTGGAGGCAGACCACCGAATTAGAAGTCTATTGCAGTGGTCTAGGTCAGAGGTGGCAAAAAAAAAAAGTCAACAGCCCACATTGCAGGCCAAAATATTCCCAAGCACCAAGGAACCAGATTAAAATGTAACTGGGAAATATTTATCAAAATATGTAAAAATATAATAGGATATAGATAATGTCAATATGTAGTTTTCCAAGTCAATATGTGGCCCACAGACATCCTTATGTACAGTTTAGTAGCCCATTACTATTTAACACCACTGCTATAGGAAATAGGTAATGAGAACTTAGAAGAGGTCATGAGATTCATCCAATTATGTGTTTCTTTGCATCCAATATTCTCCATAAAGTAATCTAATTAATAACATCTTTTCCAGAAAATTTACATTCTAAGAATGAAACTAATCTCTCCCAGAAAATTAGAAACAAATTCAATGGAAATGTTTCCTTTAATATTAAACTTGATCAGAGAAAAAAATTTTAGGAAGCAAAATTAAGGCACTGTTGATAATGGCAAAGTGTGCCCATGGCTCAACTATTCCATGAGTCCCATTTTTTTTTTTTTTATATCATGAATGGCTGGAGCAAAAATAAGCTAGGCAATTCCCATCCAAAAAGAAAGATGCTTTGTATTGTAGGATTTACACTCTTTCTGAATCTTAACACATTAAAAAAATTGCTGTACCCCACTAATGAATGTGTGCAGCAGGTCTAGTGCATTCATTACATACACTGGAAATGCTGGACATCCATTAATAATGTTCCTGTGTACCCGGCATACTGCCTTTACTTTTGTACTAACAAAACAAAATACACCAAAAAAAAAACCCCTTTTTTCCTTCTGTTCTAAAACTATTCTAAGAGACCAATTCACACTGAAGTAAAGCCCAAGTTGTACAAATTCTGGGTATTTTTATAAACCATACAATGACTGGGCTTCCGTTAAGGAAATACTGTGATTTTAACATTATGCACGAAAACCAAAGAAGCAGCATTCTTATGTTAATTGGCCATTCTAGGGCATTCAGAAATGAAAAAGGCCTCTTGAATAGTGCAAAAGTTGAGTTGTTAATTCAGTTTGTTTGCTTGCTTTTAGTTGGAGATTTTGGGGGTCTCTTTTATTTTAATCATACAGCAAAGAGACAGAGACCAACTGAGACAGAAACTGACAGAGAGAGAGAGAGAGAGAGAGAGAGAGAGAGAGAGAGAGAGAGAGAGAGAGAGAGAGAGAGAGAAACTGGTCCCACAGTCTGGAGTTTTGAAAATATCTATTTTACATTATAAGACATGAGAAGTCAGGTTTCCAAGATAAGAAGTTATGTTTAGAATGTGAGTATTGAGTCTAAATATTAGGATGAATAACAATTATTTGAGTCAGAAGACAGCATGGAATCACCTTACAATGAATAGAAATTGAATAAAGATTCAATAGAATAATTATTTGTCATAAACAAAACAAAGTTTAAATGTTTATAGTTATGGAATGAGTTATTATTCAGCTATACAACAGAATTGAATCAGAAACTGAATAGAATTTTATCTTCTCTTTTTCTTTGGATTCAAAGGTCATTTCCCTCTTTTAGTGTTAACTAATTAATTATTAAGTGGCATTAAGTGTTAGCTAATATTTATTATTAGTTATTAATATTAAAATTAATTGTGGTCATTAATAAGTTGCATAAAGATTCTTTGTAAATTTAGAAAATCTTTCTAAAAATTCAAAGAATAATTTTTCATCTTCTAGGGAAGGGATGAAAACTTTAAAAGTAACATGAATTTCTCACATACCAGAAATTATAATGTTTGCACTGATGAACAAGTTATAATGTCCATAAAGAAACTTCTCAGATGAGTTTCTAATGTAGTCTTAA
This sequence comes from Gymnobelideus leadbeateri, assembly GCA_011680675.1. Taxonomy (NCBI): domain Eukaryota; kingdom Metazoa; phylum Chordata; class Mammalia; order Diprotodontia; family Petauridae; genus Gymnobelideus; species Gymnobelideus leadbeateri. The sequence continues at coordinate 255,289 of WOXC01009098.1, forward strand.
ATATAGTTTCTAAAAACTATAGTTTTTTTCTAATTGCAATTGGCAAGTATACTCTCTGCACATCTGTTCTCTCATTTAACATTTGATCAGCATAAAATGAATCATAAGATAATAGACCACATTCATTATACCTTTAAATTATGTTCATGGAGAACTTCCTCTATAACCTACAAAAATAAAATTTATAGATATTATAAATAAAATGAAGTGCTGCGTTATTATAATACCTAATTTAGAATTTAGTTTATTAAACAAAATTTAGACTCTTTCTATATGAATATGTCGTGGCAGTTTTGCCTGTGACCTTTGAACAAAATGACTATTTATAATAAAGGCTCCTATGTTTATATGTGAATTACTTATCATTGACATCAATTTTGCTCTCCATTTACTCAACACTAAGTAGTCTAGTGTAGTCAAAGAAAATAATAACCACTTTTGAAACCGTACCTCAGACTAGACTCAGAAGACCTCAAATGTTGAATGAACAATTGAGATCTTCAGATATATAAATTCTGCATTCTATCAGTGAGATCTGTTTGTCTACACCAATTCTCCTGGATTCTAAGACTATTTTAGAGAATAGGTATCATATTGCTTTCCATTCTTCCTCATCTTCAACAAGCGTCAGTCACTCAACTCCCAGGTTTTGAGAAATGTTCTAGTACAGTACATCCTGTGTGATGTTCAACTGCATTATCCTAAATAGTAATTCTCTGTAAGTGTTGAGCTTCAGAATTCTATCCCTCTGGTATTCACAAAGCTATTTTCTCTAGTCCTTTCTCCCATCTAATTCTTAACTGATGAAATGAATCTACTGAATAACTTATCATTAGAGAAAAAAGACTGTCAGTTATTTAATAGGACTGATGTGAGAGTTTGGACAAGAGGTGACTTTATAGGAGGTCCTGTGACAAACATGATAATGAAGTTTCTCATAAGACAATGGTCTTTCGATCATTTTGAAGATGCTGCAGAGCTCTGCAAAAATAATTTTAAAAACAAAGGGAAGCTACTACCCCTCACTGTTACCATAGTATTTTTTATCTTTCAGTCAGTATTTCATATTACAATGAAAATGGAAAGGGCAACAAGTGAAATGCTCTAGAGAAAAGCTCTGGAGAAATCTACCATTGAAATTTATCTGCTTAGCTATTCTCTTCACCTGGTAAATAATTTCTCAATTTGTATTCATCTTAAGTATCACAACATCACAATGGCCTGTGTGAAAACAATAATCACTACTCACCAAAATATAGGAGATTATTAAGTTGTAAATTATTATATTTTAAGATTGGGTAATTTGGCCTTCTCATGATGTCTACTAAGTGATAGAAATCTAACATATCTTTACTCTTTCCTTTCCCTAGAATTAACTGTTCTGTTTAATGATTTTACTTCTACTGAGATTTCATTGAAATAGGTGAAGTGGTCCCAATTTTTAACATTCATATAATATTCTAATTGGGAAGTGTACAATTTTTCTTAAGTTGGCAGATATGTTAGAAGAGTTCTAACATATTTTGATCAAGATTCCAAGAGTTTTTGCCCCACCTTCTTTAACAAATACACTAATTCCACTTGATGTTTGTTTTTTAAAGCTTTTAATCAAATGCAGTGGTAAATATACTAATAAATTTGGAGTAACAAATATTGTTTATAATTTATTTATCCCTCTCATATTTAACATAAGCTAGTACAGCCCCAAACTTACATTTATGGTTTTTTTTATTTAATGGTTAAATATTACTTTCAATTTCTACTCATTCTTTCTGGATTTTTTTAATTGTATATTTTAATAAAACCAAAAAGCTTGAAAGTACAGCTGTAATTCCTATATACAGGCTTTTCTCATTTGGGTCCAACAAAATAACAGATGGAAAAGCACAATGCAAATCCAGAAATGCAATTTTAAATTTTAGTTACTTTGATTTTTTTTTACCAGACCTATGATTTCATCAATGTAGTGAGTGCCTGGTAACAAATGTCCTCTACCAATGAAAACATCCTCTACCTTTTTGGCATCTTACTTATGCCTTAGAGAGTTGCCTGTGGCACTAAAAGATTAAATACAATGCCCAAAGTGATACAACCAGTATGTGTCAGAAGCCGGACTTGAATTCAGATCATTCTGGCTTTGAAACCTATTTTTTCATCTTTATCTATCTCACTGGTTGTTGGTCTTACCATTTGCACTTAAGAGATTCCCTGAGCCTAGGAAAGAGTGTTTCATCAAATGCCCAATATAATTAAATATAGTTACCACTATAACATCACCATAATTAAGTCTTAGAAAAGTTAATATTCATTTTTTTCTGGATGACTTTTTGTTGTTACTGTTCCTAAAGGTATCAAAAACAAAAGAAATGGCAAGCAAAATGGAAAACATTTACTTTTGTTTTTTTTTAATGTCATTAAAAAGCTACACTGGTCTCATTTATTGCTTCAAATTAGGTGAAATAGTGTCCTTTATGTATCTCCAATTAAATTAGCCAGCAGTTAAAATGAACTTATAAAAGTTCTGAAGCATTTTAATTAAGCAAAACACTGTGACCAGACACACAAATCTTCATCCATAACCACAGCCTTAACAAGCTGATTATATTCTATATGATCTCATAATCATAATCATCACAACAGGGATAATGAACAAAGAGCCTATAAACTATAGCTCCAAATGAATTGATTTCTCTTTTCCATACTTAGCTTCCTCCTGAGATGTCTCCTTCCTGACCCAATCTACTCTCCTCCCTTTCCTATCACTTCATAGTAAACTCAAAACTATAAAGCATGAATTTGTCTTTATTTTCATTTTAGCCTCATAACAAGTTTCAGTTATGAGCCAGGAAACCAAGAATATTGCTTTCTGCCCAGTGAATACAGGTGGCTGATGTCACTGAGGATCCTTCAGTTACAGAAGACATCAGTCTGAGGTTTAGCAAAGATTAAAGGTGGGTTTTTCAAATACCCTTTAAATTGTTAGGCTAATAATAACAAACTGTTCAAAAATCTCATTTTAAATAGGGGAGAGGGGAAAAAATTACCATAGGAAAAAATTTTAATGTTTTCAGGAAATATAGGTCATGTCCTTTACATAATCAAAAACCAAAATAAAATTCTTATTAAACTTTTCAATTCAACAAGTCTTTTTTATTAAGGGCTTACTATTTACATCCACAAGTGATATAAATAGTGCAAAGCAGTCAAGCCACCCCAGGTAAAACCATCTTGGAAGATGGGCTAACCAGATTGAGGGTTAGTAATGGGCCTCAAACTCATAGATGAATTAAAGGGATGTTTACCGAAAGCATGTGAAGATTTCCTATCACAGAATAAAGTGATGAAAACAATTTGTTCCAATGGACATGATGACAGTTGAAGCAAGTTCTGTGGAATGCTTAGAGCCTGATCAGACAACAAAGACACCAAGGTAATCTACTGTATCCCAAGCTATTGACAGCTATACTGCCACTGGATTTTGATAACTCTGGAAGAAAGAGTGAGTCTGACAACTTTGCACACTTCTGCCTCAATTAAATCCAATTCACACTTAAGTTAAGACCTCACCCCACGATCTCATTGGTCCTCGTTGAAACAAAATATGAACAACTATTTAGATGCCAGGTACTGTCCCAGGAAGCAGGGATACAAAGACAAAAAGTGAAAGCTCTTGAACTCAGGGAACCTTCATTCTACTGGGTAGGAAACAACATGTGCCCACATAAAAAAGTATAAAATGTGTATAAAGGAAATATGAAGTAATTATTAGGGGTAGTAATAACAGCTGAAGGGACTATGAAAGGCCTCATGGATGAGCTAAGCCCTGAATAGAGATAGGCAAACCAGGGGGCGGACTTGAGATAAGAAGAATATTCCAGGAATGGGAAATCACCTATGTAAAAAGCAGGTGGAAAATGGGATGTTATGTAAGAGGGACAGTTTGTCTGGAACAGTGTGCCTCAGGGGAAGTAATGTGAAATCCAAGTGAAAAGATGGGTTGGAACAAGATGGTGACGGGTCTTAAATGACAACAGGAGTTAGTATTTTATCCTAAAGACAATGGGAAGTGATTGAATTTTGTAGACATAGCCAGACAGGTGACATCCTGCCTCTCCTCCATCCCTTCCTCACTAAGTCACCAGGCCACAAGGATACCAGGTTTATCGATGATCAGAGATTCTTTTCCACCCTTTACCCAGGGGGAAAGGATCTAATCAACATCAGACCTAGGGCATGGGTGGATATGCCCTTGCTTATGACTGAAGGAGATACATGGTTGCAGGTATCAGTCCTCTATATCCAGTGAGAGCTATGACCCTTCCTACCTCAATCAATACCTACATCAATACTTATTTATTTTTTTAAATTACCAAAAAAGATTTGTAGCTCAGAAAAGTCAAATTAGTGAGAAAGGCACTTATGCAGCAACAGATGTGAAACATGAACATCCCATCATGTTGACAAAAGAACTATTTAAATTATTGAGTTAAGAAAGATAGATGCAACATGACAGAGTCAAGGGAGATTCAGCAGCTCCTGTTCCTGTTCGTTTTTATTTAAATGTTTGGGCGCTGTAAGTTTTAATTATTTGGCTCCACTAAGCATTGTCTAATATCATAGAGAAAGCTGACATTCAAAGATGAATATGAAAAATTATGTAATTTTTCAATGTAGATACAATATTTTCAAAGGACTGAAAAAACAAATCTTTGTATTATTTTACAAAAAGTGTCAAATGTGGGGAAGATAAAGAAAACTAATAACGCCTAATAAATGTATAATGGAAGGTAACATGGTGTAATGGACAGAGCAGGGAGGTCATGGGTTTGAACTCTGTCTCTATCATATGTTCACTGTTGGCTACTGGAAAATTCTCTTAACCTCTCAGTGCTCCTGCCAACTTCCCAATACCATAAGTCACAGACAATTGTCGGTCTACACCTTTGGAGGCAGCATATACACTGGAAGTTCCCCACATTGAAGAAACATAGATCTAGTCTCCTCAACTATCTCAACTACAAAAATAGTATTCATATTTCTCTAAATTAATATGTATACTTTTAAGACTAACTTTAAGGTGGTATAGAAATGAGTTCATTAGTCAAAGACACTACCATTGTATGTTTATTGATGGGGATATTTTTGAAACACTGAAAAGTATAAAAATTAGAAAATTGTTGGAAGCCTACCCAAACCAATAAATCACTCCTATGGATAGAAGACATATCTAATCCAGAAATTCATATGAGGCCTCAAGAATATAGTAAATAACATGGAATCTATTTTTAAGTTAGTTTTTAGTTTTAAATTGTCTTAATACTTTTATTTAAAACAATTTAAAATAGATTGTTCATACTTTTACTAAAAATAGATTTGGAAAATTAATGGTAGCTCAGTAGCCAATATAATATAAATTGTTTCCTGCAGATTGTATGCTATTTTGTTTCTTTTCCCTTCAGATACCATGATGATATGTCAAGCGGCCATTCCCTTGGTACAGACACTATCTACAATTTAAATAATAAATTTAAGGCTCATCCTACCAAGAGAACAACAGTCTAGGACTTCAAAGGGTTATCAATTCAAAAACTTAGAGATGGAAAGAAGCTTAAAGGTCCTCTAGTCTAACCAACTCATTCTGTAGAGGTTATGTGACTTGCCCAAGAATCACAAGGGGAATGAAGTGGAAGAGCAAGATTTGAATTCAGGTCCTGTGACTCCAAATCCAGCATTCTTTTTGTTGTGCCCTGCTGCTGCTGAGGCACAGTGTGAAAGGGGGAAATTATCAGCAGAGATTTAAACTACAAATGAAAGAAGTCCTTATGCCATAATTATAGACATGGTTCCTGCAAGCTGACTTAAAGGAAACAGCCATGCTTCAGAATCAGGTACCACACTCTCTTAAAGAAACCTAGACATAGGAGGTAGAAATATGTTAACACTCCTATATGGGCACACTCAAATAAAGCTGATGGAACAAGGAAGCCAGTGCACAGAAATGGAACTGCTAAATCAATTTCTTAGCCCATAAATATTAGCCAAATATTGAGTATTTCCAAGAGTAGAAAGGGAAAACAAGCCTAAATAGAAATAGTGTCAGAGCATGATGTTCATGAACTTCAGAGTGGCAATCTTCATTCTGGGTAAGTCCCACTGAGAGGAAAGATAGGCATATGGAAACTCAGGTTCACTTCCTTATTCATCTTCATGTGTAAATTGGTGTCACTCCCTGAAGGTTCCATCAAGGAGAAGGAAAGGGTAGGCTTCATCTTGTCTGTCTGTGTTCCTGGAGAGAGGAGTCCAGGTTGATGCTCATGTAATAGAAATGAGCTATAGTCATAGCCCAACATTTTCAGATCAATATGGGAATCAGATTATAAAGAACAGTGTCCCCAAGTTGGGCTAATTCAGAATATTCCTGGGATCTGCCAATCCTGGATTTTGCTTCTTGTTAGCATAATAGGTAGTCCATAATTAAGCAAAGGGCAGTTAGGAGGGGCAGTGGATAGAGCAATGAGCCTAGAATCAGGAAAATTCATCTTCATGAGTGATCCGGCCTCAGACACTTAACTAGTTGTGTGACTCTGGGCAAGTCACTTAACCCTATTTGCCTTAGTCTCCTCATCTATAAAATGAGGTGGAGAAGAAAATAGCAAATCACTCCAGTATCTTTGCCAAGAAAACCCCAAATGAGGTCACGAAGAGTTAGACACAACTGAAAACTACTGAACAACAACAAGTAAGCAAGGCAATCTTTGACATGTTTGTATACTTTACCATAAAATAATGGAACTATTCATATGTGCCCCCATGAAAAGCAAATTTTCTATAGTAATACCACACACACACACACACACACACACACACACACACACACACACCATACACCTCTATATAGAAAAGTTTGAAACAGAGGAAATAAGGGGGGAGCATTTTTTAGTAATTATAATATCAGATATATGTGTTTTGACTTACATTTCTCAATCAATAGTGATTTAGACCATTTTTTCATATGACTATAGATAGCTTTGATTTCTTTACCTTAAAAATACCTGTTCATATCCTTTGACCCACTTACCAATTGGGAATGACTTGGGTTTTTATAGATTTGAGTCAGTTCTCTACATATTTGAGAACTGGGGCCTTTATCAGAGATATTTGTAAACGTTTTAAGCATATATAAAAGTGGTAACTTGAAAAAGAATTAAAATTTTATAATGAAAATTTTTGAGGTCCATATAATATTTAAAACTTTCCATTCTGAGTTCTACACACATATATACATACATACATACATTACTCAAAATGTCTTTCAGTTCTATTTTTGGTTTGGTCCCATATTTTTTCAGTCCTATATTTGTTTCTGTCTGCTAGAAATCTTAAAACTGGGTGGGTAAGTAGAAACAAGTCAAACTGGGGCACGAGCCCTGCCGTGATGGAAACAGGGTGGTTTTAGAGTTAACACAAAGTAGGAGGCTGGATAACTGCGCATAAGTGGAATGAAAAGCTCAGGGACACTAACCTGCTTCTACGATAGAAAGCAGCTCTCAAGTATGCTTTGATCTATAAGAGATGAGTTGTAAAGACAGCTTCTGTTCCCCCAGCTCAGAAACTAAGAATTCCTTTTGCTGCATTATGCATAACATTATTACCGACAAGGTACAAATCAAGAGCAAGCAGTTCACAAACCCCACTAGCATACTAAAATAACAGTGTGACTAAACTGATTTAGACACTGAATCCTCCTGCTTAAATCCCATTTATCCCATTGACTTTAACACAGCTTTTTGCTTTAAATGTAGATTTTCCTGGTATCTATTCCCTCAAAGCAATTCTGACTAGCAGAGTCAGATTGGTAGAACAGATGAATATCTAGCTCCTACATGCATACTATGCTTGATGGCAAAATCCCCTTATCAGCAGAGATTCCAGTCTCCTGCCCAACTTAAAGGCAACTGAAATCTAGATATGTGAAATAAAGATAGGCAGTGCAATTAAAACTCATGGCCCACAGACACACACAGGCAGTGTGGCGAGCTTTGTGCTTGATACTCTAGGAAGATAAGGCCAGTCTGATGTAGGAGGGATTCCCTTCACAGATTAGTCTATCTTCAGAACTCTGGGCTGAACAGTACAGAATATTAAGAGGCCTAAAACTTGGTTTTGCCATCCTGATCTAGAGGTGAAAATTGTTGTTTGTTTGTCCTTCATTCTTGACATCAGAGAGGTGATGCCATGACTTGCAAGTGAATTGGATAAAGGTAACCTATAAAGTATAAAATCTTAGTGGTATAGATTTAGCAGCCCTCTTTTTGTATAATCACACTCAATAAAGTATCAGCTTATACTCTGGTTATGGTGCTCTTCAGGAAGCTAGGTGGTTCAGTGAATAGAGCTCCAGGCCTGCAGTCAGGAAGACCTGAGAACAGCCTCTGACACTATCTGTGTGACTCTTGGGTAAGTCATTTAACCCTATTTGCCTCAGTTTCCTCATCTGTAAAATAAGCTGGAAAAGGAAATGGCAAACCACTCCATTATCTGCCAAGAAAACCCCAAAATGGGGTCACAGAGAGTTGGATGTGACTGAAAAGATGACTGAACTAATAATGCTATTCATCTGAGTCCAAATAGTTCCCTTAATTCAAGTTCTGCAGTCAGATCTAGGCAATGATTACTATTGAGCCCCTGACTTTTTACTTCAAAGATCTACAAAAATTCCTCTTAAAAGAACTGGGAGGAGGGAGGGAATTCTAAACTTTCTATTTCAAGATATACTTTTAAAGTTATCACCTAAGACCATAAAATTTTAACTCCTGGTGAAGGAAAACAGTCTCATGGAGTGTATGTAGTTGTCTGTGGCTTTGTAGTTCTTTAAGTACTAATGTTGCTCTCAAGTATGGCTTTAAAATGGGTCCATCCTGTATACACTGCCAGGGAGGCAGCTTGACACAGAGGCAAAAGCACTAATTTGCAATCAGAGGGCCTAGGCACAATTCCTGGCTCTACCACTTACTATCTTGTGACTTTAAACCTCTTCAGACTTCAGTTTCTACATCTGCAAAATATAAGGGTTGAACTAAATAGCTTTTCATACCCCTTCCACTTTTAAATCCAGGATCTTATGTAAAACTGGTGATATTTTAATGCTTTTTAGTTCATAAGAAAGAATCGCTTCTATTATAGAAAATTCAATAGCCTGGGGAACCTGTGGCCTTGAGGTCACATGTAGCCTAGAATACATTCTGGAATATCCCTGGAATACATTCTGTTGATAATAGGTCATTGACCTTCCCCAGAATACCCTAAACCTGACTTTAAACCACTATCATAGAAGGGATACTTCGAGAGATTTGGAAGAAATGTGATCCCACTACACAGGTTGAATTTTGAATGTCACTTCTTGAAGAATATCCCAGGCATGTGGGAAAACTGTCCAGATCTTTCATGAAAAAATGACTCAGGGCTCAGATTAATTCACCTGAGTAAAGAGCCCTTTTAGGGGGAAAAGCACATTTCAAAATAAAACATGATGAATTTGGCCAATGCTTCAATTTAACTTTTAACTTCATTTTTCAGAGAAAAAAATGATTAAATTTTCAGGTTTAAATGATTTTGCAGCTGCTTTTCTGCCTGCTGTTTTCTGAAATCTGGAGTTCTACTTAACCAGAGACGGATGCTCTCTAAAGGATCTTCTTTCCGAAGGCTATGGTATATCTCCCTTGACATTTTTTAGAGAATACAGAATAATACTGGATACATAATTCAGTAAGACTACAATGAATAACTTCATGTCTGTCTCTGGAAGAAATCCATTAAGACACATGCACACAAATGCAATTATACAAAATGCAGAAGTAAGGCTGGAAATTTTTGTTCCATAATGTTTCTTACTAAAAAAAAACCTTAGGTTTCTTATAAACTGAAATAAATAAAACTATCAAATAAATAACTATCAAAAGCTATTTATTTAACTTGTCTCCTAATAGATAATAGGACAAATTCTCAAATTCAATAGTTTTCCCCAAATCTGAAAAGCACATTGATGCTGTTTATAAAACAACAACAACAATAAAAAAAATCCTTTTGGTTTTAATGAATGGGGTGGGGCGGGGAAATTACCCAACGAATCAAACAATAAAGTCATATCTAAAAGAAGGAAACATGAAAATCAAATGTTTCTAGTGGAACAACCCAATTATTTTCCTTCCCACAGTTGCTCTCTTAATTTATTCAGGGAGAAATCAACTAACTTAAGGTACCAAAAAGGTCAGTCTCTTAGGAAGTCTGAACTGCACCAGCATCATTAGCATGTCATTACTGTCAGGTGAAACAACTACTTTGAGAAAGTGCCTGAAGCCTTATTTACTAATAAGCTTTAAAGTTACCAAATTTCAGATGAATTTGCTTTCAGGTAAATCTGTATGGAGCTAAAGGTCTGTTATTTCCTACATGTCAAAAGTTCTTTTGCAAAATAACTTATTAGTTTTGAGAACACATTGTATTCATCACCAAATATGACCATCAGAAAGCCCATAAGTTTGTAGCAAATACATTTTAAATGAATAGCAAATTAATTTTTAATAAAATGATAGAGGTGAGCCTTTTAAAATGAAGTCACTGTAAGCACTGCATTGCCTTTGCCAAGAAAAACAGATAATTATGAGTATTCTGTCCAACTAGACATCATATCTACTCTAATGAAAATAATTTAAATCCAGTCAAGCATTGCTTTTGCACATAAAACCAAACCTATTCTTGATCATAGTTCAGAATAACAGGTAAGGAGCCTAGGTTGCTGGCCAATGAAAATATGACACTGTTCAGGAATTTTAATTCTTAGCTTTTATTTGATTGCAAAAGATTACTGAAAGATTGCAAAAGCTACCAAAACAGTTTTGCTTTCCTACCAAAATCCCAGCAATCAAAAAAACAACGGGAAAAGGCTACTATCAAAAAGTTTGACCACCAAGTTAATTCTATTTTAAAATATAATCAAATAGACAACATCTTGGGAATGTCAATTCCTAGATTTTAATAGCTGGTATTTTGAGTTCATTCACAAATTGTACAGAAGGAGCCAAATATCATAAATAAGTTATGGCCTATCTTTAAAAACATTTTTAAAGTGCTAATTCCCTGTTCAGTTCTGCTTAATCAAATAATACATTGTTCTGAAACTAATTATAAAGTTTCAACTGAGAATATTTTGTTACTGTGGATATACTAAAATAATATCCTTATATCATATCTATATAACATTGAATTAAAATAGACAAAATAGTTCTAGGAAGTAAGCTGTACAAAGGACATGACCATGTAATAAAAAGTGTGTTTGGAAAATGGCATGTGATTTACAATTGGCAAAAAAAAAAAAAAATAGGCAAAGCAGGCATAATTAACATATAAAAAATTAGTGTCAACATAGTTGTTTCATTAAAACAACGATATCGGAATTATTCTTTTTTTTTTTTTAACCAATTCTGTGGTTTCATTGATGTAGGGAACTCCTAGTGGACTTTTTTCTAACAGGGCAAGTAAGCACCAACAACATTTTCTAGGACATTGGGAAGATAAGTGACTTGTCCAGGATCACACACCTAGTTTGTGTCAGAGGCAAGACTTGGGCCTAGGTCTTCTTGATTAGGAGACTGGCTCCCTGTTCCCTACACCTCTCAGCACTGCTTATTTCTTTTTCTTTTTGGGGAGGTAGGGCAATTGGGGTTAAATGACTTGCCCAAGGTCACATGGCTAGTAATTGTTAAGTGTCTGAGGTCGGATTTGAACTCAGGTCCTCCTGACTCCAGGGCCGTGCTCTATTCACTGTGCCACCTTGCCGCCCTCACTTCACCACCTAGCCGCCCAGCACTGCTTATTTCTAATGAGACTAATGTGGTTTTATCTCCACTCCGGGGTTTCATGGTTAGTTTTGGAATAGCCATTCTAAAGTCACATATGTCAGTAAGGCAACTTTAAAACATTACTTTTAATCCCTTTAATGGTATCTCAAAGAAATGTTAGAATTTGCAATACTGGAAGTATTAAAAAGAAAATTTAAAGTACTCCAATTACATAAATAACTGAATAAATAAACAAATTACAAGGGGCAACAATTTTACAATTCAAATTCCCAAATCTTTCATGTGTCTTACAGAGGGAAAAGCTTAGTGTTTTCCCCTACAGACATATTCTTGCCCAGGTGATATGAACCTTTGAAAAAAATGTTTGTATATGTGTACTTTGTAAAATAGTAGTACAAACTTTTACAAAAGAAAAAAAGTTTGCTGATTCTGATTTTTCCTATTTTCACTAACCATTCCCATAGATTCCATACAAATACATAAAACTCATCTTTTGGGTCATGATTTTAATTTTTATTTAATTCATAATTTTTTGAGCTAATGAAATTAGAAGTATCTTGCTCTTCTTACTAGAAACTCCAAGTTTCTAATAATTTTCACATTACTTAATTTTAGAAAACTGAAAAGGCTTAATCCCAGTCAAAAGGACATTTCCATTTTCCTTCTCTAGCTACCCACTAAGTAGAGAAGTAGATGTGCTATTTGATGAGAATTAAGCCAACTATAATCCTAGGAGAGATAAGATATCTTTTAAACAGTTATTTTTATCCATAAGAAATCTTTAAGAACTGATGAGGTTTCTGTTTTAAATATGTAGAAGATATAGTTTTTAAATTAGACCAAAAGGGAATTTCAGGTTACTGTGCTTTGATTAGTAATATTTAGTTGGTTCCATTAACTTCAAAAATTGTTGTTGATTTTTTTATTTCTAACCCATAAAAATTTTTCTCCCATAGTCTCATGTGCAACTTTCAAATAAGCATCTGATAAATTCATTGTTGTGACCTTATTTTTTTTACCTAATTCTGTTTAAATCAGTTATGATAAGATAGAAAGAATATCAGGTTTAGAGTCAAAGGACCTGGAATAATATCTCAACTTTATCAATAACTTACCTGTGTAACTGTGCTATATATCACTTCACCTCTTTGGATCTCCATTTTCTTTTTTTGTTTTTGTTGTTGTTTTTTTTGCTTTTTGGAGGGCAATTGGGGTTAAGCAACTTGCCCAAGGTCACACAGCTAGTGTGTCAAGTGTCTGAGGCCAAATTAGAACTCAGGTCCTCCTGACTCCAGGGCTGGTGCTCTATTCACTGTGCCATCTAGCTGCCCCGAATCTCCATTTTCTTAACTATAGAATAAAGAGGTTAGACCAAATTATGTCTAAGGCCACTTCTAGCTCTAATTTTATAATCTGATCTATCTCTTTTAAGTGTATATATAGGGATGAGGGCTAGAACTACGATTTCCTAGAAAAAGGGAATTTCCAGATAAGGAAACATTTTCTACCAATGTAGGACTGCACCTTTTCTCCAACTTAGTTGAGTAGATCACAGAGAGCTAAGTGCCTTGCCCAGGGCTACATATCCAGTAAGTGTCAGAAATGGGACTTGAACTCTGATCTTCTTGGCTTCAAAGCCAGCTCTTTATCTACTATAACACCCTGTCTTTCATAATTGTTTAGATGATAAAATTAAAAGACCTTTGATTTGATCATATAGGTGCCAGTAAGTTTTAGATATAACTCACATAGATCATAAATTCATAAATGATATGCAAAGAGATGATACAAATGGACAGATGAATTGATGTATATGGATAGATAGATAGATTTAAATAAATATGTTTTAGAGAACATTATGACCTACATTATAAAGGAAATTTCTTCATCTATTTCCTCATACTAAATCCCATTACATGTCTAATATGTGTGCTCGAACACACACACACACACACACACATTTACACAGAGTATAGTATTGTGGGGGTGGGGCACAATGTGATAGTCTAAAAGTTGTTTTTAATCTTCAATTATTTTGAAACCATCTATAATTCGTAGATTTAAAAGGTATGTAGTCATGGGGTCACAATTTTAGACCTTAGGTGTCAGTGAGTCTAATCACCTAATTTACAGATATGGAAATTGAGGGTAGAGTGATTAAATAACCTTCCTAAGGTCTCATAGCCAGCAATTTGACAGAGCCAATATTTGAACTCAGGTCCTCTGTCATCAAACCCAGGGCTCTTTTCCAATGGATCGATCTAGTATTTAAAAAATAATAATAAAAAAGAAAAACCACATGACATTGTGATGAAATCCCTTTTTGAAGAGCCATACCTCAGACACATTACCTATATTATTGCAAAACAGAGCACAAGACTGATAACAACAAAAGCAGATAAATAGCTTACCAAGATTCCAAGAGCATTAGTCACTTGACAGATTATAATTGTTCACAATAAAGCAAGGGCAAGCTCAGTCATCTTTGATACACTGAAGGATACATACACACAGGCAGAAAAGGGTGATACTAGGTTCTGATATTTAGGAACAATTGATGGCTCTTAAAATGTGCTAAAGCTCTGAAATGTTCAAGAAAATATGAAAGTAATTTTCAAAGCTTTTTCCTTGATGCTCCCTAGTGCCTTTGATTAAAAGAGAAATAGTCACTCTTTTTTTAAATTCATTCTTATTTCACCTCAAAAGGGACTCCTGCTCTCCCTTTATCCCAGGCTGGCTCTCACTTCAAACTGGGGGAGGCAAATAATAATAATAATAATAATAACAAAATCAGTTTTAAGATGCCCTTTCCCCAAAAGCTGAATGGCTCAGGAGTGTTTCCAGCTACTAAACCCTAATTTTAAAAATATTGATGATCTTAGATTCACCTTTATCTGCCTGCCATATAATCAACCAGAGATTTTACTTTAAATTTCATTGAAGAAAACAGGGAGCTTTTATTGACAAAATCTAAGAAATAATCCCTAAATAAGCATCAAATAGATTTTTAAAAAAATTCTTACCATAAGCATTGTGCTAATTAATAAGTACATTGCTGAATAAAAGAATGGAAAAGGGTCGAGAAGAAAGAGCAGGCAGAGCAGTTAACACTAAACAAGCTGGCCAGCCTGTCCAACTAATCTGTATGGTTTGTTTTCACAGCTTTGCTCTGAACATTAGCTATGATGGCCCAAAGCTCCCTGCAGAGCCTGAGAGCGTGTGGCAAGCCAAGATACCAGCAGCACAATGTTTCACCTGTGATGCCAGATACTCAGACAGAAAAAACACACAACAGTTTGTCAAAACATTCATAAATGGCGCTAGCCCATTTTTTCCAACAGACCCCCGGTCTTGGCTGCCAATTTACACTGGCAGGTTTATCTAATGACTAGAGATACTCTTTTAAATTCAGGGTGAGGTAGGGATGCTGTGACACAGGAAGGGAATCTGAATCCTCTCCAGGGAGCCACTGACGATACCTGAAAAAGGCGATGCTAGACATATTAAATCTGGTTCCCACAGCACGCAACCCTTAGTCAGCACCTGGATTGTGAAACTGCTAAGACGCAAGGAAATCATCAGGATCACAGATGAGCTCAAAGCTTAATGGAAGAGCTCGAGCTTTTTAATTTTTTTCCCCCTGAAACACATGATTTAAAAAAAAAAACCTGCAAATAAACCTAGGGCAGAATTCATCTGCCTTTGTCTTCTCTTTGTTACCAAGCAATGCAGCCAGGAAGGATTGTCTTTGTTAGGTTTCCCAGATAAACACAAGCAGAAGCCAGTGTGATAAGAACTTTCTGATTAAGCTCTGAATCTTTGGCACATATCAAAAATGCCTAATTATTAAAGGACTAATAATATGTTCCTTGTGTTTTTCTGACAACCACATGCATTATTATTGCACATCTCTGATGAGAGAGAGAGAGAGAGAGAGAGAGAGAGAGTACTTATCGAGACACTGATCTATAAGGTGGGGGCGGGGGGGAGTGAACTCTTAAATGAACCACACATAATGAAAGTTGAAGTTTCATTAGACAGATATCCTAGTGGATGAGGAAACAGGTTAAATGTGAAAGTGGTTTATTTAAAGACACATTTTTGACAGGAAAAAAAATATATCAAGTGTTGCTTGGTAATAAAAAGTGGAATGAGATAAGAAATTACTATTCTTCAAGTGTATGCTAAAATGTCACTCCTAAGATTTCCAAGCCATTTTTTTAACTGTCTCCTCATGGCTAATATATTTCTAAAAATACCCTCCTCCCCTGGCAGCATAACAGTGAGGAGAAAGAATACCACAGCTCAATACAATGTATGGAAATCAGTTCACTCAGGCAACGCCTAGAACAATGGTGGCAGAATCTCTCTGAGAAAAGATCAGACCTGAAACTCTTTCTCTTTGTGTAAAAAGCTTGTGAGCACTGACTTAATGAGCTCCAGCTAGAGGTGTTACTTTGAACAAATAATGCTCAGTCATCTCCACTCTCCACCGCACATGCTACTTAAAAAGTAAATAAAAGGGTTCTTTTCATGAGAGAGATTTACCATATAAACTTGACACTTGATCAAAGAGCCACGTATTTGCCGATCTAAAGCAGAAGTGAAAGACAAGGAAAAGCTGTCACTGTACCCGTGATTCCAATGGGGCATCGTGCTCAACCTTATGTGGAAACAATTATGTGATTTCAGCCTGGATGGCAAGCTTGGAAACTCACTTTTTAAAAAGGCACGGATAGATTTTTGTACAGGAAGAAGGCTTCATCCAAATGTGAAATTTTGGTCCCAATCTGTTCGGTGCTAATGTAGATACCATAAAGTAACCATAAGCAATATAGCCAAGTGAATGGGTGGTGATGAATCCACATGGTGACACCCCTCTCCTGAGCCCCCTAAAATAGCAGCTTTTCCCTAGAGAATACCAGATCTTCTTTCTTCCTAACCCAGCTGTCCAGAATTGTGGGAGAGTGATCAGTTTTGTGAGTTTACAAAAATGGTTTCCACATGCACAATGAGGAACCAAAATGCACAGAGGAAAATGTCCAGAATCAACAACCTGGTTGAAAAGTCATTGTGGTAGCTGCTTTCCCACCTCGCCTGATCCTTGATCTCCTGCAGGAATTACTATGATAAGAAAAAAAAATAGTCCTCATAAATTTAAAACTGAACATGTTTAGTGTTGGGCAGCAAGGTGGCACAGTGAATAGAGTGCTGTACCCCAAGTTAGGAAGACTCATCTTCATGAGTTCAAAACTGGCTTCACACACTTAGCAGCTGTGTGACCCTGGACAAATCATGTAATATGGTTTGCCTCAGTTTCCTCATCTATAAAATGAGCTGGAAAAAGAAATGCAAACCACTCTGGTATCTTTGCCGAGAAAAACCCAAATGGGGTCACAGAAAGTCAAACACAACTGAACACAATCTTTAGTTTAACCTCCTCAAGTTTTACAGATGAGAAAAGTAAGACTCAGAGGAGTAAAAGTCACTTGTGTGACTTCTCTCTTCCTCTCTGGGATTCAATTCATCATCTTTGGGACAGGCAAATCAGATTGCATGATATCTGATGTACCATCCGGTTCTGCAATTTACCATTCTGCAATAATCCTGGCAGAATCAGAATTTGAATTCAAGTCTTCAGTCAACATATCCACTGCTCTTTCCACTGTTAGCATGATTTGTAATAAGAACAAAGGCAAGAAAAAGAACAAGAATACAACTAACATTATAGCACTTTAAAAGTTGCAAGGTGATTTGCATTTTCCTCATTTGATCCTCCCACCCAGGGAAGTAGGTACTATTATTACCCTCATTTTTCAGATGGGGAATAACAATATAGGTGTTTATTAGATGGCTGTTGAATAGGGGGAATGGGGGAGTAGCAGCCCAATTTATCTTCCACATTATATTACCCACCCTTTACAAGTAGCTCAAATATTGAGAACTGAACAAAGTAACATTAATATTATTGTTACTTTCCAATAAACTATCCCTGGCTTAAACATGTGGCTAGTTGTAAATTTGTTCAGTATATGTATTCAATATTGGACATAATCTTCCCTTTGAAAAAATAAACTTTATGTTTTCATAGCCATTATAACTCCTTCCAATAAGGAAGTTATCACTAGTGTCCTTGGGAGAAAAAAAAGACAATCTATCTCTACCTAAATGGTCCTAAAAGAGTTAATGCTTCTCTGGAAAGTGAGAATTTTACTCCTCTTTCCTTGGCAGGATTTGAATCCATTAAGTAGTTGAATCCTAATCGTCTGACCGCCCACACAGTGCACAAATTTGCCTCCTATTAACGGTAATAGGAATCACACTCACTGATCAAGGAGACAGGCTGTTCAGTGATCATTAAAAGCACACTTTTCAAAGATTCATCTAATCGTTAGAAGTCTTCTCAGGTTTATGGTTAATCTGATCTTCCAAATTTCCTGGCTGTTCTGTTTTTCTGTTGACTGATAACACTTTATCAGTGTTCAATAGAACTTCACTCTCATCTGGAACTTAAGATTTCATCCAAGTATACATACCTTTGATATCCCCCCTTTTTTAGATGACAGAAGAGTTTCATTGATAGAGCACCAGAATAAGAGACTGGAGTCCTAAAGTCTGGTCCAAGTTTTACCACCAGTTTGCTATTTGAATGGTTTTAGTGCTAAAAACTCCCAGTAGGATTAATCCCTAATTCCACCCTTCCCTTGATTAAAACTGTAAAGAAGAGCTACAGGAAAACAGATAAAACAAGAGAAACCTATAAAACGATCTGGGATGTGATCGTATTAAAATAAACTTTAATGAGATATTTTAAAATTAGCACATTTAATTTAGATTCCTGAAAAAAATTAAAATCAGTGCTCTGACATGTAAGTGGGTTAATATTTCTAATGTATCATCATATAAATGGTCAAATTTAGTAAAGTGGTCTTGCCTTGCAATATATCTTAACTTTAATATCCAAAACCTAATACAGGTATTTTTTTCATCACTTCAACAAATGACAACAAGAAATGACCTAATCAATCATTCATAAAAAAAATTATGCTTAACCTTCTACTGTAGTTTAAAAGAATGATACTAGAGCCAAAAGCAATCAAAATATAAAGCATAAGAAAATTAAAAGATAGGTTTCAAGAAATACTTTACTAAGGTTATAAGCAAGAGAAATATCATTACCTTGAATGTATCCCTCCAATAACAATAATTCACCTTTTATATATATCATTTTAAGGTTTGCAAAGTGTTTTTCTACCCTTCACAACAGTCCTGGGAGATAGGTAATGAAGATATTATCTCTATTTTATGAATGGTGAAATTAGTAAGTATCTGAAGTCAAATTCAAACTCAGCTCTCTTGACTCCAGGTCAAATACATTATCCAACATACCCTGTTGTCACTTGTTTACTCACTCTGATATTTTAGTTTTGCCTCAATTCAATTAAATTTAATTCAACAAATATTTATTAGGCACCTACTACATTTTCCAAGGCACTAGAAATACGAAAACATGTTTATGCCTAACAGAATTATATTGCTAATACACTTAGATTAAGTTCCACTGTAATCCTAAGATTATTTTTTCTCCAGAAAATACATATAATACTTTTTGAATATTGTATCTAAGTAATGTGGGTCTTTTATCCAAAAGGTCAAAACTACACCAGGAAAGTATATGACTATGAAAATTAACTTCTAATTCAGCCCTCCTCTCACTCCCCCCAAAACTACCGTTTACTAAATTACCTAAACAATGTAAAATAATAATTTTATTTGAACAGTCCAATTATATTTTACTTTGCTAATATAAATGTGTACAGCTATTTTCCCATTGAATTCATTCTATTTTTATAGATTTTTTTTCTTACTTTCTTGAGATCACTTTGAATTGTTTCAATATTCCAATATACTAACAATTTAGTCCAATTTATATCATTTAAACGCCCAGGCTATGTATATGCCAACATGCAGACTGAAATTGCACACTACCATTGTCAAGTTACTGAAAAAAAGTTATAATTCCAGTAATTATACTGGAAAAAATATTTTGAAAAAACTTGACTGTCATAATCATTGAGCCACTTATGAGTACAGACACAATATACATATATATGTATAGTCAGAGAAAGTTAAAAATAATTTTATTAACCTTGAAACTAATTTGATTAATGTAGTTTTTAGACAGAATAAATGTTTTCAAATATATGGAGAGAAAAGGGCAGCTAGGTGGACAGAGTACCAGGCCTGGACTCAGGAAGACATCTTTCTGAGCTCATATGTCAGACACTTACTTGCTGTGTAACTCTGGGCAAGTCACTTAATCCTGTTTGCCTCAGTTTCCTCATCAGTAAAATGAGCTGGAGAAAGAAATGACAAAACACTCCAGTATCTTTGCTAAGAAAAATCCAAATAGGGTCATGAAGTGTTGGACATGATTGAAAAACCACTGGACAACAAAATAGAGAGAAAAATAGAGACCAGATATAGGAACGGAGACGGAAATAGAATTAAAACTTCAGAGAATTTTGAAGACTTAATTCTCACTGTAAGAGGTTCACTGAAAAAGCTCTTAAATCCATCATCTGAGTCATTAATAAATTTGTCCCCAAGGATAGACTCTGTAAGACACCATTCAGCATCCCCCTTAGAGCCCAACTAAATGTTAGAACATTAATAGCCACCAATTAGATGAGAACATCAGCCAGCTATCAGCTATCTACTGGCAATGTATTAAGAGCAAATCTTTTAAATATGAATTTAATAATTTGCTCATCTTATAAGGAAAACTATTAAAATATGGTATGAAGGAAAGAGCCCTGCACTGTGAATTAGGAGAGCCGAGTTCCAGCCTCTGTTCCAACTGTATGTATGTAACTTTGGACAAGTCTTTTAAGCTCTCTTGGGCTGCCTTTTCATCTGCAAAATAAGAGTAGTGGACTAAACGATCTCTAAGGTCACTCACTTCGAACTCTCTGAATCTATGATTCAATTTTAATTTAAAAGAAGCTAGTATCTAAAGTTGTAGCTAGTGGCAACTCACTTAAAAAAAAAAAAAAGGAACTTTGGTATTATATGCCTATGAAACCAATGGCTCAGAGCCTGGAGAGAGAGAAAAGGAAAGGAGGAAGGGGGCCAAAAAGAGTTTATTTCACTCCTAGAGATTAAAGTGACAGGAACTTTTCTTATCAGAAGAATATAGGATTATAGGCTAGACTTCAGAGTTATTCTAGTCCAGTCTCAACATTTTACAGTAGGAGAAATTGAGGCCCCTGACTGGAGAGAACCTAATCATAGGAATTAATGGCTTCCAAAATTATGATATTAATTGTACCTCTTTCTTCTCTCCCTCAACCCCTCAGGAAAGAGATATAAGGTCTGAGATAAGTAGGTGAAGATAAAATCTTTGAGAGAATCATTTACTTTGGAAGTAGGCTGTGGAAGCGAGTACTCCCTAAAAATAACATTCCTATATTGGAGTAGAAAGAAAATTTCTGAGGTTTTAATTCCAAAATAGTAGGAAGACAAGAGAAAAAGAAAGAAAGGACAAGACTGGAGAGATGTGACATTAAATTAAGATTCAGTGTGTGTTATGAAGGTTAGTATTCAAATCAGAGTCAACAGATAAAGCTAAACTGTTAAGGAAAATAATGCCTTATATTTGCATAAAGCTTTTCAGTTTATGCATTCAGTGAATTTCAAAGCTAGGAAGGACCTCAAAGATCATCTAACGTCTCAGATATGAAATGGTTCAGGAAACAGAAGGAAAAAAATATGTAGGCTGGATGAGAGAAGGCTCCATAGAGGCAGTGGGAGTGGATGAGGTGGATTTTAACAGAAAAAAGGAAGAATATAAACAAAGATTTGGTGGTAAGAGTGAAAATAGAGGGGTGAATAGAGAACCAGCCCTGAGTTCAAATCGGGTCTCAGATGCTTAGTAGCAGTGTGATGTTACTTAATCCCAATTGCCCTGCCTTCCCTCCTCCAAAAAAAAACAAAGAATGAAAATAGCACGTTTGTTGCAAGAATGAGTAGAGTGATCTTTCCAGTTCTGTGGTCTCAAAGGCCAATTAGTCTGACACATATCTGGCTAAGCAGTCCCTCTACAACACTGTGGTACATTAGATAGAGCGTGAGTTCTAGAGTCAAAGGACCAGAATTCAAACATCACCTCTGATATTTGTTACTTGTTGGATGGAAGGCAAGTTGTATGACCTGCTTGGCTCCCAGTTTCCTCAAGTGTAAAATGAGAGAATTGGTCTAAATGCCCTTTATAATCCTTTCTAGATCTATGAGCCCTAAGGAGCAATCCTTACCAGCATGTATAGATCCCTAATATGACTTTGCTTGAAGATTTCAAGTGAGGTGGATCCTATTAACCCCTGAGGCAACACATTCCACTTTTAGTAATACCAATTCTTTGGGAATCCTTCTTTACTTCAAGCCTAAATTGACTTCACTATGATTTAAATGTATTGCTCTTAACTTTTGCCCTCTGAAATCCATCAGAAAAAAAATTCAATCCCTCTTCCACTTTATAGCCCTTCAAGTATTTGAAGATAGCTATCACGTTCCCCCCAAGTCTTCTCTCCTACAAGCAAGACATAAAGACTTCCTTCAAATAATACCCATTGTCCTGATTGCTTTCCTGAGCTTTCCAAATGATCAATCTTCTTCAAAACCCCAACTGTGATCTGGTCAAAACAGATTATAATGGGGCTAATCACACTCTAATTATCACAAAGAATCTATAAAGTGGATGCTATTTTCTTCAGTTTACAAAAGAAGAAACTGAGTCTCATAGAAGTTAATCAACTGGAGGTTATGCCACAAGAGAAAGAGTCAAAAAATCAGTTCTAAGGTTTTTTACTCTAAGTGTAATACCCTAACACAGGAGTCTCTCTGTCTCTGTGTGGCTCTCTCTCTCTCTCTCTCTCTCTCTCTCTCTCTCTCTCTCTCTCTCACACACACACACACACACACACACACACAAACACACACAAAATCTTTTTGTATCTTAAGGATCGTTTGCTTTAAAATCATTCTAAAATATTCATTATTTAATACTTGCTTTTAATTTTTGAAGTTTAAATATACTAATTTTTATATAAAAACTGTTTGATAATCTGTGGAGGTTGGGTCAGAGACCATCTTGAATCTTAGGAAAAGCACATATCTTGTAGCTCAGAAAATAAAACCATGGTCAACTTGTAGCAGCATACCTAAATTGCAGGGGCAACTTTCCAAAAGATAAGTAATGCCTCGGAGACTGAAACTGTTAGAACAAAAGTCGTGAGGGGATAGCTTTGTGACATATATTGATGAGAATTTCTCTGAGCACCAAAATTCTTACTGAAATCCAGGTAGAGCAATTCTATTTTCCCCCATTTATCTGGATGACCTGTTACTCTGTCACAGAAGGAAATGAAATTGATCTGCCATGATTTGCTCTTCAGAAAGATCAGTATCTTGTCTACTCCCAGGTAACTGGTTGTTTGGTGGTTTGTTAAGGTATCATCCCAGCTCTCAAACTTAAATTCACTGTTCTATAATGGACACATTTGTCTTCCAGGCTTGAGGATTTCTCTAGCCTTTCACAACGAGTCTTCCATGAGTTAGGTATTCACCAAAGATTCTAGAATAAAGTGAAAAGCTTACTGCACTATTAACCCTCTGGTAGTGGAAAGGAAATGCCAATGTGTCTCCATTTCTGTCAGTGTGAAGTATGTTTATTTCATAGATTATTTTTAAGTGTAATATACTTATGTACATATACATATATAAACATTCAACTCTAGAAGCTTGTCACAGTTCCATTGTCCTTCAAGAGAATAATTTCATATTGATGCATACCTCAGATTTGGGGTTTTTTATTTGTTTCTTTGTTTTCATTTTGTATTATGTTACATAAAGATGGGGCAGATACCAAGGCTTGTTCAAAGACCAGGAGAAAATTTCAAGAACTAGGGAGTACAACAGAGTGGGAAAGAATAAGTCAACAATGAACTAGAGGGTAAGACCCTTAGTTTTTAGAGCTGGAAAGGACCTTAAAGGTACATTTTGCAAATGAGGAAACTGAGGCCCAAAGTCATAGATAATAAGTAATAGAGCAAGGATTGGAACACATGCCCTCTGTCTCCAAATCCCGATCTTTAGATATTATACCAGTTTCAAACAGCTGGGCCAGCTGGATTGGCTGATATGTGAGCAAGTCATATCTCAGGAGGAAGAACTGTTTTTGGCAGAAAAACCTGATTCTAATTAGAAAAAAAATCCCAGTTACCTGATACTATAACATGTTAATTTTCAGAGAAGGGAGAGCGAATAAACATCAATTTCACATGCAAAAAAAAAATCTCAGAAAAAAAATAATAATTTTGGATCAAATTACTAGAATCATATCATTTGACAGCCTTAAGCAAACTTGGAGATACAGTTTCCTCATTTGTCCGGGAAAGATAAGTGATTCGACCAAGATTACACAACTAGTTAGCTGTAGAACTTGTATTGGAATCCAAGTGTTACCAGAGGAAAGGTGTGGGAAAGATGAAGGACAGTTCATGACAGACAGACATGGTGCAACGATTGGTCAGGTGTGGTCAAGAATACAGTCAATCTTGCAATAGAGCAGGGGAAGCATGTGGGAGAGAGCTGGCATGCATTTGCCTAAGAAGATAGTCCAAGAACTGTTCATCAAGTAATTATACAAGGACCTAGTAAATGCAAGGATGACAGCTAGGAGTCAGAATGAGGCCCCAGAACAGGCCTGTAAATACACATCCTCTGTTCTCTCAATGATCTGCCATAAGGCTTCTGCTTTTAAGTATGCCCCACCTATGCCAGGCTGTTCTTAAAATTCCCAGGAGTGACAGCTGGACGTATACATGAGGTATACTGATTCCCAACCCTACATTAAAAAAAATTATAGAAATGCAGTCTTATGACAGCTAAAAGAACTGCTGCCGAGCCCAGGGCTACTGGAACACACATTCACTCCCTTCTCCTCCAGGTGCTCCATCTGTTCCAAACTCATGTACATGGTCTAGACCAAGTTCAAACCTGGGGAGTCTGACCACTTAGAAAAGGCATCAGACTACATTTTCTCATATTCTTTGGTTAGTTACACCACACTTCTGGTACAGTCAGAGTTGGGGAGAATGGTTTAAGGTTTATATTTGGGCTTACCCAAGAAAGGGCAAAGGGGTGGTGGAAAGGTACTCAATGGACAATATGAATCAGATATGGAACAGCAATTTATTTCCTCCACACAAAAGACATACTTAACAAAAATGCTCAGAAGTGGACATTAATAGAAAGATAAACTAAACAAACCAAAATAAATGATGTTATATTCTGCTGGAGGTTGGTATTTAAAACCATCTAAACATAAAGCAATCAGGAAGAGTGCTGATTAGACATTTAGACATTTTACACTTTACTTGGGTTCTGTACTGTTTCCCCCAAAGTCCATATCCCTTGGGTGGGTAAGCCAAGGATTGAGCTCATACTCTGGTGGTGATAATCTCCTCCCAAAATGCTGGAATTGTTGCCATGGACTCATCCTTTTGCTTTGAATCAGCTCCAATCAAAAGACCCAAGACCATCAAACATCTTGAACTCCCAAGGTGGTCTCCAAGCCAGAACACATTCATCTTAGAACCAACGGCCATTCATCTAAGATTGGGAAAGAAAAGAATAGAGAAGTGGAGGCCCAAAAATCCAGGTTCTGTCTCACTTGATCAGGACATGGGCACTGACTATCTCATGGTAGCCAAGGAGAGAGTAGGGCAAAAAGGAAGTTTAGATTCCATTAAGTCCAAATTCCTTATTCTATAGATAAGAAAACTGAGAAGTAGAGAGTTTAAGTGACTTGCCAGCACCACACAACAAGTAATAACAGTAATAGCTAGCTTTAAGCTTACAAATATTATCTAATATAATCCTCATGCCCATCATGGAAGGTAGGGATTATTACTATCTCCATTTTATAGATGAAGAAACTGAGGCAGATAGTGGTTCAGTGATTTGTCCAGGATCATGCAGCTAGTAGGTGTTTGAGGCCAGATTTGTACTGAGATCTTCCTCACTCTAAGTCTGGTGCTCTCTTCACTATTCTATGCTGCCATTTGTAGTTCCAGCTCAGCAGCCAATGAGGAGATTGTTTTGTAATCTCAAAGCATAAGCCCCTTCAGCTCTAAATCCCACACACCATCAACATGAAGGGCCCCTTTGCACAGGCCTTATTCAACCCTCAAGTACAACATATAATGATTTTTATTCATCTTATTCATTACTTTTAGTGACATGTCAACTCACGTTAAAGATTTCCTAAGAACATGATGAAATACCAACCATACCTTTTTAGGAGTGAAAGTTCAGGAACTATGAAATTACACCTGTCCAGACAGCTTCCTTCTGACTAAAGCTCTATCATAAGATCATAGATCTAGTGCTTCAAAAGAAACTTGGAGGCCATCTAATCCAACATCCTCATTTTATAGATAGGGAAATGAAGGTTCAGAGAGTTTATATGTGACTTTCCCAAGGTCACACAGATAACACAAGGTAACAAATGGAGGATTGGAGCACAAGTTCTCTGATTCCAGATTTATTTCCATTCCATCTCTTGGAGAATCCAATTAAAAAGAAAAAAATGGGGAGGCTTCCCAGGTAAGCTATCGAACTGTGCTCACATCTAGCACAATGGTTAGCTAGAAACCACTAGGCTTAGGCCACTGGGGTGGACGACCTTCACCATTCCTTCCTTGTCCTTTACCTGTCTTCATGGTTTGTAATGCCTATCTCCTCAGCAGGGGAACTAGGCTCCCCAATGCTTCAGTTCTAAAATCCCCTCAGAATACCCTAGGTGTTAGTCTCCTCAAAAATGAGAAAGTGGAAAAAGGCAGCCAGAGCATAACCACAAATCTGGTAAGAAAAGGAAAGTTTTGTATCCACATAAAAAAGGGTTATTTTAGATCAAAATCCAGGAACTTATCACTACTAGTATAATTAGTTGAGAAGCTAATATTCAAGTAACATTTGCAAACAGTTTCTTTCTTTGCAAGGGTCTGGTTAACCATTTTTTAGTTTACCTTCAGTGAATAGTCAAATTTGTTCTTTCTTTCTTTCTAACACCACTGTGCTGGATTACAATAGTTTTATAGCTGGCCTAGGAGACCTCCATCTTTTCTTTTTAATTGAAAACTTCAAAAGGTAGAACTAGAAATTTTTTCGTGTCAGAGAATTTGTATTCAGATCTTTCTGTGTTACCTATGTGACTATTTTACATTTCACCTCCAATGAATCAAGACCAAGTGGATGGGTGGCTCTCTCCCTCTCTCTCTCTCTCTCTCTCTCTCTCTCTCTCTCTCTCTCTCTCTCTCCTTCTCCTTCTCATTCTCCTTTTCCTTGTTCTTCTCTCAGCAAATCCAGGGAATAGGAAGACTCCAGGTATCTTTCAGGATGCCCCAAGGCCCTCTACCAAAGGACAGCACACAAAACAGAAAGAAGCCCTATCCAGGCACAGGCTTTCCTATCGAGTCATGAGCTGATAGTTTATGAAGTGAAACAAAATAGACCTAGCACAAACCTTCCAGAAGTCTCAGAGAGTTGTGTTTCTTCATGAAGAGCAGCAGGAAGAAGACTGAATGGTAGAGATCACCCCCTTCAATAAATCCTTGGATTCCTGGCTCAGTAGCCAATTAAAGACTTTTCATTACCACCCAGTATAAAATTCTATATGACGATGGTTGACAGAAAGCAGTCAAATGATATCTGGGCCTACTCTGAACTGGAAGGAGTAGGAAGCTCTCCATCACACATATCTCGAAGCTACCCACCCCCAGCTTTTATACACTTGACTGGAATACCAACTAAACATGCTCAAAGGTAGGGAGTAGGTGGTCAAGGAGACACTAAATAAAATTCATGAAGTTAATTTCACAAGTAGGAGAGATAATGTCTCTCTTGCTCATTCATCAGCATTTAACAGCAACCTCTTACAGGTTGGTTAAGTGACAATCTATTGTGCTACTAAATGGTGGAAAAAGAGGCCAAAGCATTATTTACATATACAAGTGGGATTATTGAAGTATATAATATACCTGGCTGTATTACAAAGTATTGCAGAAGGATCCTTGAGAACTACTGTGACTGATATTTTTCTCAGGCCTGTGATATATCTCCACAGTGACAGAGTGTTCTCAAGTCTATAGAGGACAAGCAGTGTTTCATTGGTGGATCGATTATTCTTGATTATATGAAGAAAAAAGCTTAGAGTGGCTAGATGGCCCAGTGAATAGAGCACTGGCCCTGGAGTCAGGAGGACCTGAGTTCAAATCCAGCCTCAGACATTTGACACACTTACTAGCTGTGCGACTTTGGGCAAGTCACTTAACCCCAACTGCCCTACCAAAAAAAAAAAAGAAAGAAAGAAAGAAAAAAGCTTCACTTTTAATAAAATTTATCAATAAAGTTTAACTTTGGATCTGGCCTGTAAAGGTTTAGAGAATACCGAAAGACCTGGATATGGGGGGATGAGCTTATAGACACTTGTTTTGATCTCATGATTGGTCTTTTGAAAGAGTCAGCCTTGGAACACATTCAGAAACTTTAGAAGATGGATGGGTGGCCAATCTTCTTTGTTTCTTACAGTTCCTGAGAAATCCTTGAAGAAATTAATGTTATCTTAGAGGGTATATGCTGAGGCATGAGACAAAATTTGCATAGTAAATAAGACTTCTCATAAAAGTTACAGAGGAAGGAAAAAAACTATTGAAAAACTTTTAATGGGCAAACTAAGATGTTACAAGCAACTATTAACTCAACATGCAGGCAGAAATTTTTTATAATACATTCTATTTAATGTAAGTGTTTCTTCTACTTAGCAAGGAAATCTCCCCAAATTTAATTGCATTTGCAGTTTCAATATAAAATGAATAAAAGAAAAAGATGGATACAATCCCTTTCAGGGAGAGAGAGGGTTTTTCCACCATTTAGCTTTATTTCTACAGGCACAAATTCACATATCAGGGACACTTCAAATCATAAGGTTGTCTATAGCAATCACAGAAGACACAGTAAAGGCAATCTATAATAAAAAGGGCAATTCATAATGCAAACATACTAAAATCTCTCAGGTGAACTGACCTAATGAGTCAATACTACCCTAATGTGCTTCCACTCACCGTTCTTCTCATTCATCTTCCTATTAGTCCAAAGGGTCCATATCAACATCAACCCAACCCCATACATGTAAATGTTTCACAATTGGCTGCCCAAAAAAAAGTGGACAACAAACCTTTAAGCTTAACTTGTATTATTAATATGCTATCAATTGTTTTTTTTTAAGTCTAGAGAATTAAAAAATAATAATAGATCAAGACCTGATTGTAGCCTTTACTGATATCTGAGGTACAAATGCTTACACTAAAAATTTAACAATCATCTCTCTCTAGCTGACTCCAACACATACCTGCCTAAGGTCTTATGGTCTTTCTTCCTTTTCATTTTGCCCTGTGTCACCTATATCTTGACGCTTCTCCAAGGTGATCTCCCACATTTTCTATCAAATTCAGACAGTTGATTTCCATTTCTAGGCCATCTCCCACCACAATAAAACTCCTCTCATCACTCTCTAGTCTTCATTTACTCATTTGCCTAACTAAAGTCATAGAATCATGGAACCCCAACATCAGACTTCAGAGTCCATCTGGAACACTTACCTGAACCCTCATCTACTCTCTAACATCCCCATTACCATTCATCTTTCCCTTGAAGACCTCAAATGACAGGATACTTTCTGAAAATTAATTCTTAATAAGCTTTTCTTTATATTTATATTAAGCTGAAGTCTGCACCCTTGTACTTTCATGCATTGTTCATAGCTCTGATTTCCTATGACATTGTTTTAGATCTCTTAGTTATTTTGGTCCCCCTCTGACTGATGTTCTCCCAACTTGTCGATGTTCTTCCTAAAATGTAGAACTTAGAACTTAATGTGATAATCTAAAATTGGTCTGACCAGAGGAAAGAGCAACAAGGCCATGATTCCCCTAGTTCTGCATTCTGTATGTTTTAATGCAACCTCTAATCACATTCAATCTTATTGACTACCATGTAAAATTCCAATTTTTTAAGGATTTGTAAATTTTGCCTATATTTTCTCATAAAAAATTTGCAAGTGGTTGATTTTTTTTAATGGAGTAACCTGTGCATATTGGCTTTATTATCTATGATGTAGTTAGTTTTATTCAATCCATCAATTAACTATCTATTATTAAAGTGGAGATTAAAATCATCCAAACTACAATAAAAGAAACTGAGGCAGAGCTCTGAGACAATGACTCAATCCCCTCTAATGAAATGGACTTCAAGATCTTCTTCACAATCTGAGATACCCCTGGTCCCCAGGACTTTACTTTTATAAGGTTTGATAGCCAAGTATGCAAAAGAGGCATGGTAAAATACAGAATCTCGTTGGTTGATAGACCTTGCTCTTGAGAGCCAAAAATTAAAAAGAGCAAGGCAAGAGTCATCTCTGGTGACCAGGTGGTCATAAGATGGTCACTGGCTCATGTTGGGC
Source organism: Gymnobelideus leadbeateri (assembly GCA_011680675.1). NCBI lineage: Eukaryota > Metazoa > Chordata > Mammalia > Diprotodontia > Petauridae > Gymnobelideus > Gymnobelideus leadbeateri. The sequence goes on from WOXC01009098.1 coordinate 285,727, forward strand.
AAGAGAGAGTGGTCCAGAGGTACAAAAAGAACTTAGGGGACTTTCTAAAGAGTAAAGGGATCCCAGCCATGCTGGATTTGGATGTGGAATCTGAGTAAAACAGGATGGAGAGATCTTTGTCACTAATCTTGTGGTTGTACAAGTGGGCCTCATAACTGGCAGCAAGTAATGAATGTTGCATTAAAGTTTGAGGCCTATTACAAAAGTCTACTATAAATCCTATCCCTATATATTTTGTGCAAAATATCAAACTGATTAATACTGATTTTGTCCAAATGGATCATATATCACATTAACTGTATACTACATGCACAACTCTAGGTTCTGGTAAATGCAAAATAAAGACAAAAATACAACAGTCCTGGCAAAGAGCTTTCATCTCATTTGGGGAAACAAGAAGTTCACAGATAATTGTATGTAAAACATATACAAAGTAAATTCAAGGCAATTGAGGAAAGAGGAATAGTAAATTTACAGAGGACAAGAGTTATAGTTGTCTAAACATTCCTATTAAAAATATCTTACTGGGATGGCTAGTTGGCACAGTGAATAGAGCACCGGCCCTGGAGTCAGGAGGACCTGTGTTCAAATACGGCCTCAGACACTTAACCCAAAAACTAGCCATGTGACCTTGGGCAAGTAACTTAACCCCAATTACCCTACCTTCCCCCTCCAAAAAGAAAAAAAAATATCTTACCTAATACCATATATACAAAAGTGTTTAACAAAAGATTTTGATAATACTTCTCCCAGAAGGAATTTGTGCATTTGAATACCACTCAGAAAGAGTGTAACAAAGGGATCATATGAAGGAAGTCTGAGAACTTTGAGTTCTCATTGAGGAATTACTAAAGTTTACTTGCTTCTGGGTAATCTTTCTGGGAATCGCAGAAACTAAGAGTTCAGGGAACTCAAAGGCCACCTTGTCTAACCAATAGCAATTAATATATCTGACAAATGGGTACCCAGCCTTTTCTTGAAGACCTGCATTGAAGCCTCTGCCTCTTGAAGCAGTTTTTTTCCTCTTTGGGAAAGCTGTAATTTTGGGGAGGTTTTCCCTTTCATCACGTTGAAATTTTCATCTTTCCAACTTCCACTCACTTATCTTCTTTCTTCTTCAGCAAAACAAAATAAATCCAATCTCTCTTCCATGTAATGGTGCTGCCACTTCCTGAAAATGGCTGTCAAATTCTCCCTAAATATGACTGTTTTTCAGTCTAAATACTTCCATTTCACTCAAATAATCATCACATGTTTCCATCTCAAGGCCCTTCACCATCCTATTTGCCTTCTAAACACTCTTTAACTTCTCCATATTCTTCCTATAATACGGTGCCCAGAAATGAAACTAATTTAATCTGAACCAAACAGAACAGAGAGCTATTATCACCTGCTTTGCCTTGGATATTGTACCTCTCTTAACAGAATCAAACAGTTCACTAATGATCTTTCAGATATATCTATCTATTTCATCTTCAAAAATCACTATTTTAAATACACACACACACACACACACACACACATATAATCACAAAATCTTCTAGTTGGAATGGACCCTCTTTCCACACAGAAAAGGATGACTATCTAAAAACCTCTAACTTACATCTTAGGCCTCACTATTTAGGTCCTACTTGAGAATCCCCATGAAAAGTTTGTTTGCCCGTGAACTTCCCACGGTTCCTAATGTATGTACAGTGTCTGTACCCAATTGTTGGTCAATAAATGCTGCTGACTAAGTCAGTTGAACTGTATAAAATAAGTGCAATAATATATCTCTGTCAAACTAAGCTTCTCTTGGCCTACTTTTTCCCCCACCTGTCACACCCAACTCCAAATCTTTTCCCATGACATCCCTTATGACTTAAACAGTCACTAAGCCTTGATCTAATTGCTTCTATCTTCTCTAGGACATTTCCCCAAGAAACCTTATGCAGATGAAAGTAAAGTGAACAGTGAGGATGTAATACTCAAACTATCTTGATCACCTCAAAGCAGGGAAAGATGTACATTTTTTTTAAACCTGTATTTAGACTTCAACAACTAATTGGGACTAGCTGAATAGAAGGCTGAACCTGAGGGTGCTTTTGTACCTGATTCTTTCTATTTCACCAGTGGTAGATCAAGAAGGATAAAAAAGAACTGGAATGGGAGGGGCAGTACTTAAATGTCACCCTTCCCCCATGGGGTTGTTTGGAGTTATTTTTCAGTCCCTTCTCAGTGCCTCTCACCAGGCTGCTCCCTAAACCATTTCAATTGGGATGAGATTGGGCTATCAAAACAAGGAGGAGTAGGGAGTGGTCCAGCAGGGATGCAAGGAAGGTGCTGGGAAAGTTAATACCCTAGGGATAATATACAAAAATGTTTTGAGCTTTGATAAGGTTCATAAAAAATCTCTAAATCTATTTTTACCCAAGTACTCCTTTGTTTCCCCAAATTTCATAACATTATGAGTCTCATCTTATTTTTCCAAAGTAATTTTCCAAATATCTTAGTATATGTGCACACAAGAGAAGCACTTTGGCATGGTGGGAAGAATGTTGAATTTGGAGTTAGAGGACCTGAGTTAGAACCCCAGCTTAGCTATTGTGTGAACTAGGGCAAGTCAGCTGACCTATTTGGGCCTCAGTTTTGCACCATAAAATGAGGGGGTTGGACTAAAATGACCTCCAACATTCTTTCCAGTTCTGAGGCTATAATCCTATGTATAAACATAGAACAAATGTCATTGAACTCCCACACACCTCTATTCTGGGTATATATACAAGTGTGTAACAATGTTGGTACACTCTAGGGCTTTTTTTAAAATACACATTTTTTTTGTTTATATATCGCCTTCATTTCTGAATGTATATGTCTTCCCTCAACTGTGAAGTAAGCAAGCTCTTTTAACAAAAAGAAAAAAGAAAAAAAGGGACTAGATCAGTGCAGTAAAACTAGTCAATACCTCAACTATACCTGATAATATATGCAAAATTATATAGTCATAGTTCCCCCACCCATATAAAGAAAGAAGTACATTTTCTCACTTCTTTCCAGGGTCAAATTTGGTCATTATAATCACAGACCTTTAATCTCTCTTAAAAAAAATTCTATTTACATTGTTATAATTATATACATATTATTTTCTTAGTTATGCTTACTTCATTTAGTAACAGCTCATAAGTTTTATCTTGAATCTCAAACCCAGAACTGGTCTAAGCCAGGACCAAAGAAAGTCTCATAGGGTACAATTTGTTTGGCAGAGAATCATTAAAACAACAACAAAAATATGCTATGTACAACTCCTTTTGTGATGCCAGTATCCGTTTCCCAGAATAGTTTTTTTGAAAAGCTTTTAAAATGTTTTTTTTTAATTAACCTCACTATAATTTCACAATGACTAACTCCACCCCTTAAAGAGAAACTTCTTTTGTAATTCATCAATCAATAATCATCAATATTCCAGGCACTGTTTTTGGAACAGAGCATAGAAAAACATAAAAAAGACAGTTCCTGGGGGGGCGGATCCAAGATGGCGGAGTAGAAACAGCTCGTCCAAGCCTCTCTGCCCCCAGATTCTCCACAAACTATGTAGAAAAGGACTCTGAAAATCTTCTGGAGCCCCAGCACCCACAGAATGACACAGAGAAGCTAACCTCCCGCTGAGGACAGCCCAGCACCCTGCAGGAAGGACCAGCCCAGTGGTCTGGGAGCCGGCAGCGCGCAGAGCGCAGGAGCCGAGCCGAGCCCAGGTCCACGTGAGCCGAGGTTTTAGCCCCAGGGCGGCAGGGCCAGCAGCGGGCTGGAGGAACCCCAGAACACCAGGAACTGTGGAGACGCCAGAATTATCAACATAGACTTGCCTAGGACAAAGTAAGAGGTTAGTGTCCTATGGACTTTGGGACCTGTATTTGGGGAATGCGTCAGCTCCCTCCCCTGGGGGCTAGAAGCTGCTGAGGAGACACGCCACTGTGTAGTTTTCAGAGGCATTTTCGGCTCCCAGCCTACAAATCGTGGGGAGATCCAGTGATCAGTCTTGGGGGGTAATCGCTCTTGCTTTAACCTCCCTGGATCTGGATTGTGATCTAGGGTGGAAGTTGTGGGTGGGTTTACAGCTTGCCAGAAACGGAAGTTGCCCCCCACACGTTCGGGACGAAAATTCCTCTATCTGGCCTTAAAGCCATAGTGTGGCAACAAGCCCAAAGTCAAGCAATTAAGTGGCAACATGCCAAGGCAAAGGAAACAGAAAAATGCAACCTAGACTCCTATTTTGGGGGCATAGAGCGGGAAAAGGACTGTGAGGTCAGAAGTCCTGCTCCAAAAGCCCCAGGGGAAAACATGAACGGGTTGCAGGCCATAGAGGACCTTAAGAAGGACTTTAAAAATCAAATAAGAGAAGTGGAGGAAAAATTGGAAAGAGAAATGAGAAGGATGCAGGAAAAGTATGAAATGAGGGTCAACAGCCTGACTGAGAAAACAACACCTTAAAAAATAGACTAACTCAAATGGCAAAGGAGGCCCAAAAGGGCAATGAGGAGAAGAATGCCTTAAAAAGTCGAATTTGCCAGATGGAAAAAGAATCTCAAAAGTTCACTGAGGAGATTCATTCTTTCAGAGTTAGACTGGAGCAAATGGAAGCTAATGACTTTATGAGAAATCAAGATGCTGTTAAGCAGATCCAAACAAACGAAAGATTAGAAGGCAATGTGAAATATCTCATGGGAAAAACCACTGACCTGGAGAATAGATCAGGAGAGACAATTTAAAAATTATTGGACTACCTGAAAGCCATGATCAAGGAAAGAACCTAGAAATCACCCTTCAAGAAATTCTCAAGGAAAACTGCCCTGATGTTTTAGATCCAGAGGGCCAAATAGAGGTTGAAAGAATCCACCGATCACCTCCTGAAAAAGACCCCAAAAAGAAAACTCCCAGGAATATTATAGCCAGGTTCCAGAATCCCCAGATCAGGAGAAAATACTACAAGCAGCCAGGAAGAAACAATTTCAATATTGTGGAAACACAATCAGAATAGCCCAGGACCTGGCAGCTTCTGCACTGAGGGATCGAAGGGCATGGAATATGATATTCCAGAGGGCAAAAGAACTGGGAATGAACCCAAGGGTCACCTACCCAGCAAAACTGAGTATTTTGTTTCGGGGAAAATATGGTCATTCAGTGGAATAGAGGACTTTCAAGCATTCTTGAGGAAAAAACCAGAGTTGAATAGAAAATTTGACATCCAGACGCAAAAAGTAAGAGATGCCTGAGAAGGTAATCAGGGAAAAGAAATCAAAAGGAACTTATCAAAGTTGAACTATTTACATTCCTATATGGAAAAGCAATATCTGTGACTGATGATATCTTTCTCACTATGAAAATAATGGAAGAAGGGGGTGTGGTCATACGAATACATATGTGAATGTGTGTGTATATGGTTACAATTATATATGGATAGAGGGCATAGGTTGATTTTGTTGGGAAGGGAGAGTACTCAAGGGATGAAATTATGAGGTGAGAGAAGAAAGTGGCAAGAGATGGGGAGAGACATGGTAGGGTAAACTATCTCATGTAGGGGAAGTGGGTGCAAAGGAGGGGGAGAATAAGGAAGGCTAAAAAAGGCAAAACCACATTCACATTGAATTTGGTTCAGGGAGAAAATGACATACATACTAAATGGGATATCTCAACCTGCAGCAGGATAGGGGGAAAGGGGATGAGAGGAGGGATGATGGATGGGAGGGCATCCTTGGGGGGAGGGGAGGTTGGAAGTACCCACTATAGAAGAGGGACAGGATCATGTAGGGAATGGACTAGGTGGGGGGTGGGATAGTGGGAGGGAATTATAAGCAGCCTTGTACAATATATCTACTATGATAATGTTTTGCATAGCTAGACATGTACAACATATACTGAATTACTTATCTCCCAAGAGGGAATGGGTGACAAGGAAGGAAGGAAATGGATCTGAAATTCGAGGTCGTAACATTAAATGTTTCAAATATATATATAAATACTATTATTAATACTCTTTTGCCTATAATTGGGAGATAAGATGTGCAGGCATTGGGACACAAAGATTCATCTTCCTCTAATGGAAAAGTCGATGGGGGTATGGGAGAAGGTATGGGAGAAAACAGATTGGAGGAAGCGATATCTTGTGGGACTGCTATTCTGGGAGGCTGGGTAGGGGAATAATGGGGGGAAAATGATTGTAACTCAAAATCTGGCAGAAATGAATGATGTAAAACAGAAGTTAATAAAGTATTTGTTTAAAAAAAAAAAAAAAGACAGTTCCTGCCCTTGAACAGAGAGAGGTAAGTAAAATAAATTGATATGTTGGCCATGCTCAGAAGACTTCATAAAACCCATGTTTCTGCCTCCTTCATACAAAAATTTAAGGGCAAAAATAAAGTATTCCATGTGTTCTTTAAGGTAATACCATATGATTCCTTAAAAATATGAAATAATTAATCTAGGTGGCACAGTGGATAAAGGGCTGCACCTGGAAGCAGAAAGACTCATCATCCTGGGTTCAAATTTGGCCTCAGACACTTACTAGCTGTGTAACCCTGGGCAACTCCCTTAACCCTGTGTGCCTCAGTTTCCTCATGTGTAAAATGAGCTGGAGAAGGAAATGGCAAACCACCTCAATATCTCTGCCAAGAAAACCCCAAATGGGGTCACAAAGAATCAGACACAACTGAAAATGACTGAATGAGACATAAAATCTGAAGCTCGTCTTCCTCCTATGACAGAGAGCATTTTCTTTTTCAAGGTCAGCGATAATTTATGCTTTCAGAACTGAGTTAAGAAAGAAAATTGACTTAAGCCAGTGTTTTCAGGATAAGTACCAACAGTCAAATTCAAAAAGGTCTCCTGCTCCATTCAATAAACCTCCTCAGACATGGACCCTACCCAGGTGGAGAGTTCCTAAGTTCCATAATTTTTGCCACAATATAATCCCAATTAATTTCTCAAAGTGTAGATCAACTGCAAGAACTTTAATAAGAACAGTCAACAATGACAACACAGAACTTATTATACTCCAGAGAAACAGAAATGAAGCTAAAGAAATTAGGCATGTGCAAAATTTAATAACCTTATTACAGGGGCAGACATTCAGAAAAAGCAAATCCTTAAAGAACACTGTAATATTAAAAGTCTAATTCTGTTATGTAAAGTACTTAGGAGTCTAGCATTTTGACAAAGGGTATAGTAATCTGGAAAAGGGAACTACAGACATATATGTGAGTGATGTGTATATATCTATATTTTTACATATGACATATAACACACATATATGTAATGCAATATATTACATGCATGCATATATACATGTGTGTTCATGTTTTCAGACATTTGTTCTTGCATTGTATTAATTGCCTACCAAGTATTTCTGTGCATAAAATGAGAAAAATTAAAAATTTGATAAAAGCACATATAAAGGGGGCGGCTAGGTGGCGCAGTGAATAGAGCGACGGCCCTGGAATCAGAAGGACCTGAGTTCGGAGCCCACCTCCGACACTTAATCCACACAAACAAAAACCTAGCCGGGTAACCTTGGGCAAGTTACTTAACCCCAATTGCTTTAAAAAAAATTATAAAAAAAAAAAAAGCACATATAAAGAATATCTTAGCTTATTTCTGCTCATTAGGGCCCTTTAGAGGTTTTCTTTTTTCTCAAAGATCAGGACCAAGAGTTTCACCTTTGACTTCAAAGACATTCATCACTTCCCAGACTAGACCTCTTTTTCCCTTGAGCATCCCTGCTACCTCCCTAGGGGAGCTTACTCAATGCCTATAACCCTATGTTTTCATATACAACACTTAACTGTACCTGCCTAGTAACAGACTATGCTTAGGTTTATTGAGTCACACTGCTTTTTCATGTATAAACAGGTTTAGCAATATATGCAGCACTTCCATAAGTACACTCATATATAGTCAGACCGCTGCTTTCCCATCAGAATATCATGAATATTATGTGAGATAAATATACTGTCAGATATAATGACATCCTTCTCCCAGCTCTCTCATAAAAAAGAATTGAGAACACATAATTGCCCTCAAAAGATGTCTATTTTATGATAATCATTACCTAAATATTACACACCAGAGACTTGTTCTATTAAGGAGGATTGAAATTACTTATGAAATATTAGCTGTGTTTTACTTAAGTTCTTTGGACCTGATTCATAAAAATTAATTCATGGTTTGCAAGAATTATCTATGCCACTCAATAAAAACTCCCCTATAATTCATTAACTTCCTTAATCCCATCACCCCAGCCCATGTTTATTCAAAAATGGTTATTCAGACAGAAAACATATTAATTACAAGAGGGCTTTTTGACTAAGATCAAGTTTAGACAAGTTCATACTGAAGGAGTCCAAATAACTCCTAAAACACCTTCTTGCCACCAAGGGGTAAAAAAAAAAAATTTTAAAGTCCATCCAGTATTTCCTGCTTTAGACTACCTCAGATTTAAGGCAATTTTATATATGTTTCACCTAAGTCTGATTTCTCATTTGATGATAACAAAAATGCTGTAAATAGCATTAGTTGATGAGAAAGAAGAACTTTGGCCCCTATTGGGGCACCATGCCGGTCTTTAGTAGAAGCCACCAGGGTGAGCCTTTGGTCAGTGTATGCCTTGGTGCATGATCTCTTCACTTAGCACATGTTTGCTGTCAGGGTTGGGGTCAGGTTGACAGAAGGAGACGAGCATGCCACCCAGGAGTATTGGACCCCAGAATATGTTTCACCATCCTCCTAATAGTGAGATCCATAAGATGGAAATAGGGAAACCTGGGGAAAGGGTCATTAGAAGCCCATGGTCACTTCCCTGAAGCCATAATAGTGGCTGTGGACATGTGAGAATGTCCACTTGCTTGACAACCCCACCACATCCTCTTCTTTTATTCCACTGCTAAAGGCAAAAGAGACACAATATTGTGTCAGTTGGTCAGAATTATTGCCATTATATCGGATAAAACCACCCTTTTCTTAGGAGGTGGCCATAGTTAGTAGAAAATAATAGTTGTAAGTTTTTACTAGCTTGAAATGGAACCAGTTTTAGTCAAAGTTCTCGTGTGGCTATAAAGTTGCTACCAAATAATAATGATAGCTGACATGAGCACCTGTTCACCCTGCCTTAGGCAATCTGGTGCCCTACACCCACCATCCTGGGTATTTACCATACTAATACCAAACTTAGACACCCAATTAGTTATATCCACTGCAGCTCAGAACTGCTAAACAAGAGCTCTGCCAGCATCAGCCTCCTCTGTAGCAAGGCCTGGGCCTGGTTCATAGGTGCTATTATTATACCTATTTTATAGATATAGAAATAAGTACGAAATTATTCAGGGTCCTTATTCCAAGTCCAGTGCTCAGTTCAGGGTCATGAAGTTTCCTCATGCCTTAAAATCATGATTTTATTTTATAACTACCAGATTGACTGATTGATTTATCATATACTCCAGTGAATGTTTTAAAGCCCAGATTAGGCTAATTTGATTAATCTAGAAATTAGGCCAGAGAAATAGAAATCAAGAGTTTTCAGTGCCTTACTTAAGCACTGTCTTGCAAATTTAATTCTGTCTATATCAGTCATTTACCTTTTCACTTATTTTAATCAGAGACAAAGATTTATTTGAAAAAACAGTTCCTTGGCTTAAGCTTTATGATCAAAAGTTACTTATATGTGCAAATAGAAAAAATGCACATATATATAAAGATACTACTGGCCAAGTCTTAAGGACCATGAATGGTTAAAATTGATGTTCTTTTAAATTTCTCCATAATATCTCTACAATTCTAAAGAATTTAAAGGGTGACATAGTAAGGTAAAAACATTGGGTTGAGAGTCAGACCTGAGTTTGAGTTCTGTTTGCCATTCACTAGCAAGGGAAGGTGGAAGGGTTGGCTGAATCACTTATCCTCTTAGAATGTCAATTGTCCCATTTGTAATATGGGCACATATATTATCTATCTCATAGAATAGTTAATATAAAAACAAATAATTCGTATAAAGTGATATCCTTCAAGGTGCTATATAAATGTAAGTAATTGTTATGATTATTACTAATGATTTCTCTGAAATTATCATTGGCTTTACAAAGGAGAGGAAGAAAGGGAATGAGAAGGTGAGAGAAGGAAGAGGAAGGAAGGAAATAAAAAAAAGAAGGAAGGGGGGAGGGAGGAAAGGAAGAAAAAACCATTTTTTTACATTGGCTAATTTGGTCTAGGAACAACCCTGCTTATTGAAATCAAGGGTAACCAGGAGTTGGATTTGACATGAAATAGCTTTGCCAATCATTGGGTGGGCAATATCAAAGCTTTTCCTACTTGGTCCTGATACATCTCTTGGATCCTGTGACTGAATTCATCAGAATTCATAACTCTTTGGTTCAGTAGAAAAATGGACTAAGTAGTGCACACAGAATTAAATTCTACTTCCAGAATTTGGGGATCAGAGAATTATAGAGATTAGCACTTCTTAAACTGTGGGTCAAGACACCCTATGCAGTCATGAAAAATTTGACAATAGTAAAAGGTTTCTGAACATGCAGTGGTCAAAAATTAATTCAAAATCAAACGTGTAATGAATCTGAAGTGTTTCTGGCAGCACTTGCGGGTGTTGCATCCCACAACTTCACTACAGCCTTGGTTTTGAACACAAAGCAGGCACACTTTGCACTGAGCATACCTATAGGCCACACAATGGTCAACTAACTGCTACCTTAACAGAAAAGGGGTCCCAAGTGGAAAAAATTTAAGAAGCCCTGCAGTTCATCCCTAATTTTATAAATGAGGAAATTGAGGTACTCAGAGAGAGGTTAACTGACTTGCTCAAGGTCACACAGGTAATAAATGGTAGTGTCAGAGTTTGAACTCAGTTCCTTTGGCTCCAAACAGAGTAGACTTTCTGCTATAATACAACTGATTCAATCTAAAAGAAAGGAACATAGATGAAAAAATTGATTTAGGACCAGCTGTTCTGATGGAGCAGAAAATCTGAGATTATGGGACTCAGGAAAATAATGGAATAAATTAATAATCTCCATGTAAGTAATCAAGAGTTAATGGTAAACAGTCTTGATTTACATCTAACTCTTGTTATAGTTGATAGCAGAGTCAGGCCTGAATTCAAATGTAAAGGGGGGATGGGAAGTGTGTTCCAAACTTATTTTCCCAAGTCATTTGCCATAGTATCTGTTAGGGGAAGGGGAGAGAGTAGGGAATAAGCATTTATATAGCTCTTACTCTGTTTGGGACACTATGCTAAGCACAAATATCATCTTAATTTCTAGTGACATGAGCAATGAAAGATAAGCTTGATTGATTTAAAGTTATTTAAGTTCAAAGAGCTGCCTCAAATTGTATTTATACAATCTATGTTTTCTAAATTCTACCAGAAGATTCAAATGTCCAAGTCAGGTCCTGTGTTTTGGTCTTTGGGGCAGAAAAGCAACTGGGCATTCTCATCTCTAAGCAAAAATAACTATTATATTATAGCAACAATAAACCAATTCAACAACATTTTTCTTCAGTGAATATAGACTCACCACTTTATGGGCTGACCCAACATTTATTCCTTCACCAAACTTGTTGACTGCACCACTCAGACTACAAATCTAGAGTATTTTGTTCATTTTTGAGCTCCGTATTTTAAGAAGAATATTGACATGTTCTAACCATATAAAGGAATAATGAGATGATTAGAGATCATGACTTACAATGGGTAGCTGGAGGAAAAGAGGGTGTTTAGCCTGGAGAACAGAAAACTATGAAAAAATGATAGCTTTCTTCAAGTCTCTGGATGGCTGTAATGGGAGATAAGGGTTTTTATTAAACTACCTTGTATTCCAGAGAGCTCCTGGACCAAAAAAGTTGGAAATCAGGATTTCAGTTCAACATAAGGAAAAATTTCTCACCAACTAAAGCTGCTTTTTGAGGCAGTGAGTCACTGAAACTATTCAAGTAAACAGTAAATGACACCTTGTCATTTGGGTTTGCCAATGAAATTGTGGAATGGTTCCTGTATCAGGTCAGGGTTGAACTGGATGATTTCTAAGGTTATTACAAACTCTAATATTCTATAAAATAATATTTGATGATAGAAAAATAGCAAATAGTCATAGTTTTGTGCTTGTTTTAATAAAATAAAATATATAAAACAAAGTATAATTTTTTAACTTTTCAATAAAATATCACAATTAAATACTAAAGACCATTACTTATATAAATACTTTCCAGTGTAATTTGTCAAATTTGAGAATAAATAGTTGAAAGAATTTGAAATCATGATACCTGAGTTCAAATCCAAAAACCTATAAATAGCTATACTGTTGAATGTGTTTTTAAATAAAATGAAATGTTATAAATTTAAATTACACTTTTATTTTTTAACGAAACATCACAGCAAATTAAATTTGCTAAAGAAGAACATTATTAATATTAGTACTTTCCAAAGTCATTTGGCAAGTTTGAGAACAAATAATTGAATGAACTTGGAGTCATGCAACCTGATTTCAAATCTTCCCTTTGTCACTTAACACCTGTATAAGCTTGGACAAGTCACTTCACCTATATGGGTCTCAGCTTCCTCATCTGTAAAATGGGAGTGGACTACATAACCTCTAAAATCCCTTCCAATCCTAGAAATATGATCATATAGAATAGGTGACCACTAATATATGAAATTTCCTTTTAAATACAATTTAACAGTTAGGTCACATAGTGGATAAAGCCTTAGGCCTGGTGTCAGGAAAATCTGAGTTCAAATTCAGCCTTGGATACTTATTAGCTATATAACCCTGGGCAAATCACTTCACCTCTGTTTGTCTCTGTTTCTTCAATTGTAAAAGGGGTAATTATAGCACCTAGCACTATATAAATGCTAGTTAACATTACTATTATTATTAATTCAGTAGTAAAATGCAGTGGGGTTTTTTAATCATTAATGATTAAATTCAACACAAGATAGTTTCTTGAAAATCTACCCACATCTGCTTATGTTCACTTATTATAGTGGGAATTGCATCTTGTTCATTATGGCTTTTGGAAGAACCTACAGGAAAAGAAATTAACTTTTCCAGGTCAAAGGGCCCAGATTTTAAAACAAAGTTTGGCTTTTTTCTTCCTGCTTCAAGTCAGTGGGGGTGTGTTTCCCATGGGAGGTTTGTTTTTAGGGATAGCCATAGTAACTGGGTCAGTAGTATAGAATTAGCTAAGTTCAGGCAGGAAGTGTCCATTGAACTCGAATGATGGGTTCATTCCTGGCAGGGTAGATCACAGAACAAACTTCTCCCCCTTCTCCTGCCCTTCAAGCAAGATGCAGGAGGTTTCAGAGACAATAATTTATGATGAGCATTTAGCACATAAAAACACTTTGTAGTTGTTGTTGCTTAAAGTTGAGGGCTTTCAGAAGGAAATGCTTGTTTTTTTAAGGCAGGATTAAGAGTAAGACCCAAGGCATGTAATGGCCAAAGAGAACATTGTGAGGGATTATATAGTCACTTCTCGGCAGAGGTGCAAATCGGTACACTTCCATAAATTTGTTTAAGGAAAGAAAACTAAAGTTGGTTGAGTTAACTCTAGGAAACAACATTTTTTAAAAGGGAGTGGGGGTGGGGAGGAGTGAGAATTGCATTGGGTCAATAGAGAAAGGAACTTGTTTCTGAAATGTTATGTTATAGTCTATTGGGAAGAAAAAATCTCTAATCATAAAATATGAACAAAAGAAAAGGTAGTGTTCTTGGCATTCTCAAGCTACAATTGATGCATAAAAGCAGAACCTTATTGAATCTAAAGGTTATTCTACCTCATCATAAACTACTTCAAATGCCAAACACTGAATAAGTCCAGGAATACTACAGCTTTGACAGTAGGGCTATAGCTTTTTAACACTGAAAAGGATTTTAGAAGTTATCAAGTCCAACCTCTTCATTTTATAGGTAAGGAAACTCAGTCCCAGAGAGGTTGTGACTTGTATAAGGTCATACAACTAGTAATTATATAAGGCAGGATTTGAACCAAGGTCTTCGTGACTTCAAGTTCAGTATTCTAGCCACTGCACAACATTGCCTCTAATCAGTGTCCTTAAAAATACTCTTTTTAAAAAGTACTAGATATTAAATCTAGGCACCTAATGAAATAACTTAATACATAAAATCAACTCATCCATTTAGAAGGGCTTTTTTTTCCAGTCAAGAGAGGATCATGGTGAATTAGTATGCTTATAGAACAAGTAGAAAAAATGTATCCATCCATGTTAGACTTTATAACTAACAAGCAATTTGTTAGCTGAAGAAATGGTAGATCAGAATATTTTGACAAAAGGAAATCTTATCACCTCCTGTAGCAACCTAGAGGGCATGTCCCAGTCATTCACAATGCTGGTCCATCCAATAGACTAGATTCCAAACCCTCAGTGAAAGTGAACATGATAAATGCCTGTGGTCAGGGACTGGTATCGACTAAATCAGTGCAGAAAATAAGCATTTCATCAAGAAAGCAGTGTCTTATCTCCTCCATAGTTTCATGTCTGACTTCTTAAATTAAACCTGTTTTTCTAAAGGTTAGGGATAAAGTGCCTAGTAGGAAACAAATGTCTCTGGTAATGTTGGGGACCCCCCCCCACTTCAGGACTCTCCAAACAGTCGTCCACCAGTGTCCAGGCCAAGGTTTCAGACACATTTCTACTATAACTCACTCTTCCTGTTGAGGAACACCTTGAGAATTGATCTCTTAGAAAAGGGAGGACTGTTCCCATACAGCAGCCAACCTTGCCTGAAATTATATATAATCTAAAACACTCAGAGGAGCTCTGGAAACCATCAGCTGATTCAGAGGGACCACTCCGGCTCATTGTTCCCGACATAATGCAGTTAGAGAAGAGAGAAAAACTTAGGTATTCCCTGAAGCTGCCTTTAAATCCCTGCGAGAAAACCAGGAAGAGCCTCAATTCCAAATGGATGGAAAAAAAACTTCGAAGGAAAATTGCTGAGTCTTTGGGGAGTAATTCAGGGAGACAGGAGCACAGCTGAAAAGAGTAAGGGCTTTGAAGGAAAGCTGTTGAGGGGCGAATTTCTCCCTAAGGCAGGCTGAAGATTTGCCAATGCACTGGCTTAGGGTAAGGGAAACCGAGCTAATGTATCACAGAGCTCTAAGCAGCTCTCGGCTCAAAAGACTTTTTTTTTTTTTTTTGGTTTTTTTTATCCAAAGCTCACAGCATGGTGTTTTATTTTGTCATGTGGTTTGTTTCCTGTAAAACCTAGGAAACCAGCACCATGTATCAATGAAATAACCGAATTCATTAATAACCAAAAGACACACACTCCTGGTGGTAACTGATAAAGTAATAACAAGAAAGCAGGGAGGAGGGGTGTAATTTCATTTTTAAAAAATAAAGTATAGATTATGTAGATCACCTGTACTTATTGAGAGAAGAATCCCTGATTCTGAATATAGGAACGTTGTTGAATGATTTTTTTTTTAAATCATTAACCATATTCATAGCGCTAGAAGGGGCTAGAAATCCAATCCCTTCATTTTACAGATGAGGAAACTGAGACCCAATTTATCGGCATGTCATATCTCTAATTCCCATTAGACTACAGTTTCCTTGAGGACAGAGATATCTTTTTATCATCTTGAGACCTGTGCTATAACAGTGCTTTAAACTTAATAAAGAATTGTTAAATTTACTGTTCAAGCAAAGTCTAAACTTTCTAAGATGTTTTATACTCAGTAGTCAACCATATGAAGAAGTATTTCATAAAAAGAACATGCCATTTTTTTTGTTTTGAGGGTTTTTCAGAATAAATTCTGAAAAGTTATTCGTTGTTTTTTTATTCTTTAAAAGGACACCAACATCATAAGACTCGTCACAGATATAAGGTCTCCCCAGATATTCCAATAGGACTCACCTGATTTTTAAAAGGCAGCTGTGTGAATCTGAAAACTAATATTGGCCCAGGAGTAGTAAAAGTCCTGAGCACAGCAGGAAGCCAAAAATGCATTTCCAGATCTCTCTCTCTTTTTTTTAAGTCACTCCCTACTCATCCATTTTTGTTCCTGCCTACTGGCCTTGGCCCCAAAGTCATAGTCCCTGGATACTCTCTTCCCCCTTTTTCCCTGAGTCAGGAATGGAAAAGAAACCAAGATCCTAATGGAAACCTGCAAAATCACGTTCATAAAAGAATAGAAAGAGTCGTCTGTCGTTTTCCATTAAATGCTATTAAAGATAGGAGTGTGGAACATAAAAGAGAAAAAAAATCAAAGCAATTCTCTCCAGCAGCTCCAACATTTCATAAGCATCCCTCCATTCAGTGGATATGGAGAAGAAAAACGTTGTTTTGATGTTAAATTTGCCTGTGCATCAACAACTCTAGGCTTTTGTAGATTTCGGTGCTAGGAAATTATACAGTTGCACCCCAATAACTGCCATTAAATGGACTATCTCTTTCACCACTCAGACTATTTTAAAGGTGTTATATTTCTTGACAATACCAAATCGATAAACCTAATTTTCAGCAACATACCCCATTACAGCATTTTACATCACACTTCCAAGAATTGAGATGACTAAAAGCCTGACAATTTAAATTGTACACCAAAATGTGACACTTAGGTAGTTTCCAGTAAAAAAAAAATTAATAAAAAAAAGTTTTGACAACAGCAGTCTCTCTGTCTGGCCAAGAAATGGTACCTTTTCTAATTTAGAAAGGTGTTCAAATAGATCATCCAACATGTCAATCTTGGAAACAGAGGTGGTTAATCCACCTAAGGGCTAGTTGGTGAAAACTGGACATGACCTCACACAGTTGGAGAGCAAATATTTCTAGTCCCCAAAAAGGCTGCTTGTAGCTCACTATAAGACTGACATTTCAGAACGTGGGTGTACATGTCACTTTTTTTTCAAATTTTAAAAAGTCAATAGTTGTACATATTCTGAAAGCCTTGGGTCACTTTCTTTTCTTTTATCAGTCTCAACATAGACTCTTCTCAGGGGACAAGCCTCTTCTTCTGTGAGCCTCCCTTTGATTTACTGAATCAAAATCTTATACCAAGTTTCCTACGTTGTTACCAAATTAGGCACCATGGATATGCCCAATTCACAAATTTCAGCTCCCGTCACCTTGAAAGCTCATAAAGGCTCAATGGAACAAAGAAAGGTACCATGGAAGAGTTCACATCCTAACCACCTATTCTGGTATTACACTTTGGCTATTAGGGTATTTTCAATCAGTCACTGTCTTAACAATTCTGCCTTCAAATTGACTCTCAAATTTGTACCCTTCCTTTCACTGTGTTCCGCCTACCTGCCCATACATATCATGATGCAGTCTGTCAAGAAGACTACTATTTTCCTTAAGGACAAGTACTGAATCTCAGCTCCTTTTCTAGCCTTCATAGCACTTAGCACATCACTATGCACATAATAGGCACTCAGTGATGAGTAAATTAATGTGTTATTCTTATAATTTGTAGAGATAATCTAAAAGTAAAAATTATTTTTCTATGAAGCATAGAAATTAGTAAAGTTGCTATATACTTTAGGTTATGGTAAAAAAAAAATAACATACAGTCCAAGTGGTATAGTAGAAAATTAAGTAAACTTTGTGAGTCTTGGTTTTCTCATCCAAAAAAAATGCGTATAAAAATATTTGCACTGGAGCAGCTAGGTGGCGCAGTGGATAGAATGCTGTGCCTGGAGTCTTGAAGATTCCTCTTCCTGAGTTCAAATTTGGTCTCAGACACTTAGTAGCTGTGTGACCCTGGCTAAGTCACTTAACTATGTTTGCCTCAATTTTCTCATCTGTAAAATGAGCTGAAGATGAAAATGGACAAATATCTCCAGTATCTTTGCCAAGAAAACCCCAAATGGGGTGACAAAGAGTCAGACTTGATTGAAAACAATTAAACAACAACATTTGCACTAGGACAAGTAGGTAATGCAGTGGATAGAGGGCTGGGCCTAGAGTCAGGAAGACTTGTTTTCAAATCAGGCCTCAGATAGCTATGTGACTTGGGCAAGTCAGTTAAGCCTGTTTGCCTCAGTTTCCTCATCTGTAAAAGGAGCTAGAGAAGGAAATGGAATTCCAGTATCTTGCAAAGAAAATCCTTAATGGGGTCACAACAAGACAGACACAATTAAAAATGACAGGACAAATATTTACACTAATTACCTCATAGGATTATAAGGGAAAAGGGTGTAAACTAACTTACAGCATGAAACAAATGTGAAATATGACTGTTTTTCAAAGTGATTATTTTAGGGTAGGTATATGTCTTACAATCAACTAGAACCCCTTCCTTACTGAAGCTTGCTTATTGGAAGCAGGACAGAATTTTGGTAATGATAATTTTATAGAACATAGAAAGATTAATTATGTTTAACATCAGAATGATTTTAAAAATTAGAATGTTTCTCTTTCTCCTGTAGGTGGTAAACAACCACAATCCTACCTGGAAAAAAAGTGGCTTTTTTGTTTGAAACTCTCACTAGGAAAGAAGAAAGTCTCTTGGAGAGGCTATGGCTGAGCAAGACAGCTAACCCCTTTATAAGAGAATTATACATCACCATATCATTATATAGCTTATTTGATTTATAGTTTGATTCTAATACATTAAAAATATGTGAGATATATATATATATATATATATGGACACATATATATGTGTATTTGCATGTATATGTATATCTAGGTGTGTATGGGGTATATAGATATATATACCCCATATATATACCCCATATCATATAGATATAGATATATTTTTTAACTTTTCAAAAGCCTTTCTTATAGCTATTATCTCTTTTTGTCTTTAAAACAACCTTGGAGGCTAAAATAGAAGGTATCATTATTGCCCATTTCAAAGATGAAAAATGGGGACATAAAGGTTAGTTGATTGACCTAAGGTTATGCAGTTGTTCAGTGGCTAAACTAAGACCAGCAATTCATTTCCTTATGTCCAATCCTGTACTCTTTCAGTTGAAATGAGTCAGGATGGGAAATATGGAAGCCAGATCCAAAGAAATGCATTTTATTCCTTTCTCTTTCTCAAAAGCAAATTTTAATATTAGAATGGAATTGTCAACTGAATCAAGTAAGTTGCATGATGAAAATGTGGTATATATATATATATATATATATATTTTCATCATATAGCAGGCCCATGCTTTATGGTCATAAGCATCTGGTATATATTTAGCACTATCCCTCCCATGACTGTACGGAGTAACTATGCATCAGGAAAGAGATTTGTTCACACACATTTCATTTGACAAGATCAAATAAATTTCATCAATTGCTCGTATTCAGAAATGGTCCAAGCACCATTCCTCCCACATAAATAAAAGAGGACCAACTCCTTCACAAACCCAGGAGTGCAGAATGTCTAGAAACATGTAAAGTTTTCAAAGTAACTAATTACACAATTCAAACCACTAAGGGAGAGGGGTAGGGAAGTCTTTCAGCTTTTTATTTCAGTCATTGTTGGACAAGAATATATCACTTTTCTGGAGGAAAAATAGTGTTTTGCCAATGGCATAGCGATGAGACATAAACAAAGAGATGAGATAAAGCTGTTTATATCATTGAATGAATCAGATTGTACACTGAAAAATGGTTCATATTTCCTGTTTTTGCTGCTATAAGTAAAACAGTATTTGAAAGACAAATCACCATGTTACTATTCTTAAAAATCCCAGTCTCTACTATGAGAAATGTCATTGTGGGAGTCATGGGACTAGCCAAGTTGAAAAAAAAAAACTTTTTTAAAGGAATATTAATTCATTTCTTCATCCAAAAAGAGATGCCTTTCATCTTTAATTCTTGAGGAATTCAAAGCACCGACATAAAAATTCAAACACTCAGTGGAAAGGAGTTGGCCAAGGAGGAGTAGGTTAGCTTGAGACTAGATATACAATCCTGGCTCTTGTACTTAATGTCCAGGGTCATAAATAGTAGGAGACAAAACAGAGGCACCAGCAGATATGAAGAACCTAAAGCAATCATTAGTCCTGAATGATTTCACAGCTTTTCCCCTTCAGTCAAAAGAGGGACCCAACCTGATTCCATCTCTGGGCACCAAGCAGGCTTTAGATGAAATAACAAAGTGTACCAAATGTCTTTCGTATCCTCCCACCTTCACTTTCATATTGTCTTCCTCTCTATTTTCTAGATATCTCAAGAAACCATATTTCCTCTCTGTCTCCTTCCACCCCCACCTCCATCTCCGGCTTGTACCTTGCTTTCATCTAGTGTTAATTAATTCCACTCAACTGTTACCTGATCTTGGTATCAATCTTTGCAGAGATATCTGCATCTTATTAGGGGATTCTTGAAGAGAAGTCCCCAGTGTCCAAAGAAGTATTTCTAATAGTGGAATTTCAGGTATCATGAAAGACAATGAGGGAAGTATTTGGGGGCATGGAAGCCTACTCATAATTCATCAGATGACATGGCTAAGGCAGTTGCCTATTATGCTCTAAAAAAAAAAATAGTAATTCCTGCTAAGCAGATTCTATTCAAAAAGTGGCATGGAGCAAGGGAGGCGTTCTGTCCTGGGCCTGACTCAGGTTTAGGTCCAATATTGGAACAATATTGACAGTTTAGGTTCAATATTGGAACAAAATGAGATACTTGTAGTTCATTCAACAGTTAACAAAAAGAAAAGGATATTAAACAGGGATAGAGAATGAGGACACTTTGAGGTGATTTAGTAGAGGAAAGCTCCCAGCCAAACAACAAAGTGCCTCTAGATTTTCTTGGGCCTGCAACCAAAAAGTGAATTCTATAGTCTGAACCTTTTTGCCAACCAAGACTTAAGTATAATCTCAATACCTTTTAAGGAAAAATTAACTTAACTTGCGTGGGGGGAGGGAGGGAAGGCAAAGAGAAATGGAGGAGGAAGTTCTTATAGCACCCCTACCATAGGCAAAATCAGAAAAGTAGCAAAGAAAAAATGGTGGCATGATCATTATAGGAAAGGGTTGGAAGATACTCAGGAGAGGGGTAGAGACTAATAAGAGGTGAGGGAAGGAAAAGGTCAAAGGGATGTTGTCCCAGAGTAGGGATGTGGACAGGCAATTTTCAGAAAATGCTGGTAGAATTCTTTTCTTTTTTTCTTAATGACAAGCCTAAACAGCACACAGAGACTTTCTAGTTAAAAGACAGGAAACGGATAATGACTTATCCCATTGAATCTATGGGGATAATTTAAGTAATTAAAAATATAATGACCCAAATTGGAAAGAAGGAAACATGTTGGCATTAACCTTCCTTGCTCTTAGAAAAGGTGCCTTGAGAGTTTGTGGTCAGGTTTACTACTTATTTAAAAGACTACACCTCCAACAACCTGCCCCTTAACCCCCGACTAGGAATTAGTTCATTATTGACTGAGAGGAAGGAAGATTGCCAAACACTGATTCACCAATACCACTTCCTCCAGGAGTTAAGCAGAATTATTAGAAATTCTGCCCCAAAGGAGAGAATGAACAGACTTCATCCTGGTAAATTTGAGAGAAGGGAGGGATAGAAGAATGGTACAAGTACATCTTATAAGTGATTACTTTGTGGATCTGGGAAGTTGAAAGGGGGAACAAAGGGGAGAGAAATACTGCTTTGCTAGAATAAGTTTTAGCATGTTACTGATATGAAAATTCACACAATCACCTGGAAATATTCTCTGTTCACTAGTGTCTCACCTTTGCCATGGTTCCCTATCCTCTTGTTTCCACTTCAATTTTTTTTTTGTTAAGAAATCAATGTTTTATTTTCAATCAGCATTTTTCCAACACTATTAGAGCATCTGGGTTTTAAGACCACTCTGTAGTAGTTCCTACCCACTCAGTGGCCTGAGCAGTAGGAGCCGCAGACCAGTCCTCAGTAGCTGGCTGAGCACTCCAATCTTCGGTGGGGAACTGCTGAATGGGCACAGATGGCACCTGTACTCCCTCGGACCAATCAGCCACCTCTGGTTGAGTTGCAGTGAATTCTGGGGCGGGTGCAGTCCATTCACCCTGAAACTCCTCCTTTGTCACTGCCTTCTCAGCTGCGGCCTGCTCTTCCTTTTCAATCTCCTCTGGATCCCTGTAGAAGTAAAGATCAGGCATAACCTCCCATGGGTGTTCCCGGGAGATGGTACCACGAATCCGCAGGACTTCACTGGCCAGCATCCACCACATCAGACCCATAGAGTGAGCTCCCTTGTTGTTACATGGAATGGCAATGTCCACATAGCGAAGTGGGGAGTCTGTGTTGCACAGGGCAATGGTTGGGAGGTTGACATACGATGCTTCAGTCAGAGGCTGGTGATCTGCCCGAGGATCAGTGACCACCAAGAGGCGAGGCTCCCTGAAAGCTGCCTGGATCTGGTTGGTGAAGGTGCCTGGTGTGAAACGTCCAGCAATAGGTGTGGCGCCAGTGGCAGCAGCGAATTTCAGAACAGCTCTCTGGCCAGTGTTCCTGGATGAGATGACACTAACATCGGCTGGGTTTTCAATGGCTACAATGGCACGTGCTGCCAGCAGAAGTTTTTCCCAAGTTCTCTTCAGATTAATGATGTAGATGCCATCACTCTTTCTCTTGTAAATATATTGTTCCATCTGGAAGTCCAGATTGGTGCCGCCCAGATGGGTTCCTGCAGCCAGGAACTTGAGGACATCCTTCTCCTTCATCTGCAGGACATCCAGGGCTCCGGACATTGTGAAAGTTTCCCTTTAAAGTTACGACGGAAACCGAGAACAACGCTGTATGGAACCCTCTTCTGGGCAGCGCGGAAAGGGTCCACTTCAATTTTAAGGGATGCTTTCTAGTTTAAAAAAAAATCATGTACAACATATATATAATCTATATTAAATTGCTCACTAACTTAGGAGAGGGAAGGGGAGGGAGTTAGGGAGAAAATTTGGAACCCAAAATTTTTTAATGAATATTAAAAGTTGTATTTACATGCAATTGGAAAAAATAAAATACTATTTGAAAATGGTTTAAAAAACATATGTAGTGATGTTTATATTTTTTAAAATTCAGCTTAATTGAGGCATCTTGGTGTAATGGTAGATAAAATGCTGAACTTTGAGTCAGAAAGACCTGAATTCAAATTATGCCTTAGATACTTACTAGCTTGTAATCTTGAACAAATCACTTAACCTTTTTGAGGCTCTGCTTCCACCTCTGAAAAATGGAGAAAACACCTTCCTGGGTTTTTTGCTTTGCAAATCTTAAAGGACAGAATTAGGAATTAGACCTATGCTTTCACTAATGTAGGGAATTCTGAGGTGAGGAAACTCCCTCTACTAATTCAGGTCAATACCTTCTCTGCAATTTATTGTCTTAGAGAATTGCCTGGGGGCACTGAGAAGGGAATTTTCCCTGTTTCAGTTTACTTTGAGGTGGAAAGAGAACTCAAATCCTCCTGGCATTCTTTAAGACAGACATTTTCAAAATGTCATCAGGGGACTGGGGGGGGGGGGGTCCTTGAGACTATTTCAGAGGGTCTGTGATACCAAAATGATTTTCACAATAATATTAAGTTTTAGTTGCCAGTATCTGGAGATACAAAGCACTTAAACAAAAGTTCCTTGGGGAGGCCTAAATAATTTTTGAGAGTGTAAAGGGCACCTGAAAATTTTTGAGAACCACTGCATAAAGCCATACTCCCTCTCACAGTAAATCATAAAGCACTATATAATGCTAGCTATTATTGCACAGTGCACCTGGGTGGCACAATAGATAGAGTGCCAGGCCTGGAGTCAGAGAGACTCATCTTCTTGAGTTCAAATCTGTCCTCAGACACTTACTGGCTGTGTGACCCTAGACAAGTCATTTAACCCTATTTGGCTCAGTTTCCTCAACTGTAAAATGAGTTGGAAAAGGAGATGGCAAACTACTCCAGTATCTTTGCCAAGAATACCCCAAATGTAGTCATGGATGACTGAACAACAAATTATTATACAGAAAATTATTTACAGAATACAGAGAATTATTATACAGAGTCATACAACCTTAAAGTTAGAAGGAACCTTTAAGATCATTATATCCAATAGATGAGAAAATCGGGGCTCAGAGAGGTTCAGTGGAATGGGGAGCTGTACCATGGTTTTCTCCCATGCCTATGTAGCATCAAGGACATTTTCCAGTCACACATGGAACCCTCGAATAATCATCCCAAGTTCAATTTAATCAGTGGGTTTAAATACACTAAAAATCATAGCTCATGAGCTCCTCAGAATGTTTACTTTTTTCTCATCAGTTCCTATGGATTTAAATAGTATCTCTATGCAGATGATTCCCAAATCTACATATCTAGTCCTCATCTTTCTCCTAAGTTTCAGCTTTGCATTTCCAAATGCCTGCTGGACATCACCCATAGATATCTCAAACTCCATATTTAAAAAAAAAAACAAAACCATAAGAACAACCACTTTCCTATTTCTGTCAAGGGCACCATCATTTTTCACCCAGGTTCACACCCTCCAAACAACCTTCAACTCTACACTCTCCCTCCTCCACTCCCCCACATCCAATCAGTTGTTGTTCAATTGTTTCAGTAGTATATGACTCTTCCTTATCTCATTTGGGGTTTTCTTGGCAAACATACTGGATTAGCTTTCCATTTCTTTCTTAGTTCATTTTAGAGATGGGGAAACTGAGGCAAACAGGGCTAAATGACTTGCCACAGATAGTAAGCATCTGAGGCTGGATTTGAACTCATAAAGATGAGTCTTCCTGACTTCAGGTCTCACACTCTATCCACTCTACCACCTAGCTGCCTTCAATCAGTTGTAAATCCCATCAAAATTTTCTCCATAACAGCATTTGACTCTATACCTCCATTCCATCAACAGTGCCTTCATGCTAGTTCAGGCCTCCATTACCTCTTGCTTGGAATTTTTGTAGTAGTTTCATTCATCTTCATTGTATTTCACTTTTCTAATTCATCGTTCATACATTGGGATAATGTCCCTAATGTACCTGTCAAATCACTGTACTCCTCTGATCCCTTCCTTCATTGGCTCAGGGTATCTAACATGATAAAATACAAATGCCTCAGTCCTTTGAAATCTCACTCTAATTTACCTTTCACACTCTATTTTGGTCCTGCTTTCTCCCACCTCCATGAATTCCAACCATCATCTCTGGTTGGAGGCATTCTCTCAACATTTCAGTCAATGGCTATGCTTATTTTTCTTCAAGCCACAACTAAGATGGGTGTCTTCCATGAGCTGAGAAAAACTTCTTCCTCTTCAGATTTGTCAGAATAACTACAGATGTCTCCTTCACTGTTGCCTTATTTTGCTTCATATCATATTATTGGGAGACATACGTCATCTCCCTGATTAGACTTTATAAAAGCAGAGACTTTGTTGTTTCTCTGTTCCCTGAACATGGTGGAAGCTTAACAAATGTTTGTTTAATTAAAATGAACAAATGTTCCCCCCATCCTTCTTTGTAGAGTTGGAGTACTATGGGAGTGGAATATTGCATATAATATTAGATTTTTTTTAATTAAAAAAATATATTGTTTTTCAATATATCAGTTAGTTTTGAAGAACTGGATTTTTTTCCCTTTTTATTTTTTATTTATTTTTTTTCTTTTTAGAGGGCAATTGGGGTTAAGTAACTTGCCCAAGGTTACACGGCTAGGTTTTTGTTTCTGTGTGTTAAGTGTCTGAGGCTGGATCTGAACTCAGGTCCTTCTGACTCCAAGACCGACGCTCTACTCACTGCGCCATCTAGCCGCCCATTTTTTCCCTTTTTAAAGTATAATAAGGTATGATACTCTGGGAGGCATTAAAAAGAAATGATGTTTAACAAAAATACATTTAAAAATAAAGATGGATGTTTAGCACACCCAATAACCATCTTACAATTCCAAAATATTAAGTGCTTCTATGGACAGCATTGCATATTCTATTAAGGCAATTTGATGATTTCTTAGTGATATGCACTTGGCATAAGATTATTATTAACCAGTATTTCAAATTATGACAAGTGATGACGGTACCTAGGCTCCAACTAGCATTTGATATCCAGTTAGCACATGCCAAGCTGAAAGCCACAATGTGACTGACACACACCCCTACCACCAGCGGTGATCGCTGAAAAGCAATGAGTCCTGGCAGTTCCCAAGTTGGCACGGTATATGGGTAGTAAGATGGTGATGAAAGAAGAGATACCAAAGAGCCTGCCTTCTGCCAAACCTTCCAGAAAAAATTTAACTTTAATCTTATGACAACTTTTGTCCCATCTCAAATTTAATATATATGTATATGTTTTATTGAATGAATCTATATAGCAATGGGGAAAAATAATCCACTAACTTTAAGAATATAAATTCAGAAACTGGAGACAGGAAGTCTCAGAAAAGCACCCAGGTACATGCCAGGGATGAGGATTTCTACCTCCAACTCATTTCTTCCAAACCTTTATATGGGATTTACCAGAGGAATTGCAGGCTAGGGTATTACTGTATTCATCTCTCTACATGAACAATATTCCTTATTTTTAATTATTTATTATTTTGTGTTCCCAATTAAACCATAATGTGACAGGCAGACCATTTTACAAGGCAATAAAAAAAATAATCATGCTCCCCAGCGAGTAAACTGTGAGGCCAAAAGGTGAGTGGTTTATATCAATGAGAGAACCAGATTATTGCACTGAAAAATGGTGGTCCCGTCCTGTTATTGCTGCTACAAGTAAAAACAGCTCAAGAAAAGAACAAGACAAACTGGTTGCAAACCTTCTTAACAGGGCCTATTTTTAGTCTAATGACAAAACTGTCTGTGTTTGCATAAGGAGCAAAAATGATTGATAGAACGAGTGGAAGGAGACTAGTTCTAGCCCTAAATTAGGGCCTCAGGGATCCTGGGGGTGTTGAAAGGTTCAGTAAGAGGAGGGATACTTCCCAACTATATGGAAAACAGAAAAATATAATAACGGATTAGCAGGACCTGCACTTTGGTACTCCATCTCTTTAGCACGGTGAACAGGATCTGCCTCAAATCCCAATTAGCCCAACTGCAGAAAATTATATTATAAGCCTTACTTTGTGCAATATGCCAGTAATTCTTTCCTAGCTACATGTGGCCACCAGACACAACCAGACTTGAAGGGGGAAAGAAAACATTCCCCTTCACCAAATAAAATCAAAATAACTTACCTGCTGAGAAGATGCACTCATCTCATCTGCAAGTAGCTGGTGACATGGGGGTGTTAGAGAAAAGGAGTTGGTGGAACATGTCAGGACTCGTTTTGAACTACCTGGTAAAGGGTGACACAGGGCTCTTTGTGTATTTGGGGGATGGGAACGACTTGGGGAAGGCAGGGGAGGAGGAAGACATGGAGAAAAATAGTCAAAACTTTAACAGAATTGAAGGGACTGTTTGATCAATGACCAAATCAGACAAAAGAAGGTATAATTCTTCCTTAAAAGGCTTCTATCAATGTCTATACAGAACCTGAGAGGCAGTGTGGTATAGAAGAATGAATACTGAACTTAGGATACAAAGATCTGGGTGCAGATCCCAGTTCTACCATTTACTTTGTGACCTAGAGTAAGTCATTGCACTTCTTTAAGACTTAATTTCTTCATCTGTAATATAAAAGGATTGACCTATGATCTCAGGTCTATTCCAGTTGTGAATGCTGAAATTAGCCATGAGTCCTTATTTCTGAAATGACTAAACAAGGATAATGTTATTCATGACAGGATTTTTCAAAGCTAACCCATAAAGATGTTTCTCTAAGATTATTTTTGTCCTCTAAAAAACCTCTTACCAGCCTTTGTTTATTTTCTTTCCCCCTTCACCTCCCTTTATTCTATCTCTATACAGATCTCCTCTCCAATTCCCTGCTGTTGTATAAAAAACGTTTTGTAAATTTTAAAGTACTATTATCCTTTGCCTCTGTTTACCTCTCTATGCATATGTCTTGCCACTCTACTAAAATTGCAAGCTTTAGAAAAGAAGCCTTATAACTTTTTCTATATCTCTTCTCTAAAGGAAAGTGTGGAATGAGAAAAACATGATTTGGGAATCGGGAGAGATCTGGATTCTAATGTTGGTCCTACTGCTTACTATCTATGGAATATTAGAAAGTCACAACCTCTCTAGACTTCAATTTACTCATCTGTGAAATAAGTAGAACCATAACTAGTGCAAGGTAAATTTAATTTTGCTCCAGGGTGCTAACAACAGTGGGAGAGGGACACTTCCTCCCAGATGGGATGGACCACTGTCTCCACATCTCGCCTAAAGTGTTTCCTCTTGTCCTATGGTTTTGTATCATCAGTGACAAGGTCTAATTTCTATATCACTTCTCTACTGGGAATTTTCCCATTAAATCCATAGGGGAGCAAGAAACAGATCTTTTTAGGGAACTGGCCACCTCCCTTGCTACTGTAATCATACTCACAATCCAACTGTTCTCTGTGCCTGCACTCAGATGAATTTGTTGTTTTTGTTATTTTGTGTACTTTTTGTATTTTATTGCTCTTGAGTCTTTTTCAGTCCTGTCTGACTCGTGACTTTCTCTGGGATTTTCTTGGGGAAAATACTGGAGTGGTTTGCAATTTCTTTCTCCAGATCATTTTATAGATGAGGAAACTAAGGCAAACAGGGTTAAGTGACTAGCCCAGGGTCACACAGCTACTAAGTGTCTAAGACCAGATTTGAACTCAGAAAGATGAGTGTTCCTGATTCCAGGTCTAGCACTCTATCCACTATGCCCTCTAGCTACCCCAAATGAATTTATCCTAAGTATAATTGTGCCTCCCTCTATAAATGGAGATCAGTAGCTGCTCTGTTGCTTACAGTCTTAGTAAATTGTCTGGAATGCTGAGGTTAAGTTACTTGCCTGTGGTCACAGTGCCAATTCATGCCAGAGGCTAGAGCTGAATCCAGGTCTTTCTGCCCCAAGGCCAACTCTTTGCTATGTTGCTCCTTCTGATTCCCTAGTTACTGCACTTGATGGTCTCTAATAATTCTTCTTAACTCTAAATCCTGTAATCCCTCTCCAAATGCCCCTCAATGCCTGGAATAATGCTTTGTATACTCAAGGTGCTTAAGAAATGCTTTTTGTGATCGTGATGATAAAATTCTAGTTGAAAAGGCAAAAATTTTTTTTTCTTTAATTACGATGAGACATTATTGGGCCTATTTTACTAATTTAGGTGTGGGGTTGTTGTTGTTGAGTCATTTCAGTCCTGTCTGATTCTGTGACTCAGGGATTTTCTTGGGGAAAATGCTGGAGTGGTTTCCCATTTCCTTCTCCAGCTCATTTTATAGATGAGGAAACTGAGGCAAACAGGGTTAAGTGACTTACCCAGGATCACACAGCTGGTAAGTGTCTGAGTCCATATTTGAACGCAGGAAGACAAATCTTTCCGACTCCAAGTCTGGCAGTCTATCCACTGTGCCACCTAGCTGTCCAATTTAACTTTAGCCCAACCCTACTTTTAAGTCACTTAGAGGCTGAAAATAGTAGGTGCATCTCTCTCCAACATACTGAGTAGCATCGGATTTTAGAGTTGAAGGAGCTTCAAAAGGTCACCTACTTCAAAGATCTCATTTACAAATTAAGGCAACAGAAGGCTTTAAGCGAAAGGTCTTTTAACTTTAAAAGACAGAAGACTTGGATTCATAGTCTGCCTGTTATTTACTTCCTACATGACTTTAAGCAAATCTGTTTTCTCTCTGGGTCTCAGTTGCCCTATCTATAAAAGGTAGGACCTGTAAGGTCCCTTTGAGCTCTAGATCTAAGATCTAGAATCTAGTTTTGCCCTATCTGTAAAAGGTAAGAACCTATAAGGTCCTTTTGAGCTCTAGCTCTAAGATCTAGAATCCAGTGTTCTTTTCACTGTTGTATGTCTTTGTCTTAGGAAGCATGGACGGCCCAAGCCATGTGGTGATGCAGACTGCTACTGACTTTGATGAGTTCCCATTTCACAAGAACAGTTGGGTTTTTTGTGGCATGAAACCCTTGGGCAGTCTGGGAAAGCCAATGGACCTCCTTTTCAGAATAATGTTTTTAACTGTGTAAAATAAAATACAATTAATTGAAATAGTGTTATAAAAAAATTTTAAGTTTAGGGATTCTGAATTAAAAATCTCTAGATTAGAAGAAAGATAAGGTTGATAAAGGAGAGAGAAGATGGGAATGGAGCCAAACAAACTTAGTCAACAGCATAGAACTTTGTACCCTTTAGGAGTGATCTTTTTTGGCTCTATCATAACTATAGGTTTAAATATGACAATATCACTTTTCCCCCAGGCTTTGGTGAATTTCTGGATTCAGTTTGTAATGTTTGATATGACTGTGCATATTTTTCTGTCAATATGAAAACAAATTAAGTCTAAGTGAATTGCTTCAAGTTGCTGAGCATCAAAAGAAATCCCTTTACCAATACAATGTATAAATAAGTGTCACGAGGTCTAATGTTGTCTAGGGATTTCATTCAAGTCAGTGCATTAACCACCTCTTCTCTTTGAGGTTTCTCCTAAGGAAAGGATGACCACGTTTCTGAAAATTGACACCCATACAGGCTTCTCATATACCTACCTTTCTTGGGGGAAAAAATAAGTGCAATCCACCTATAACCAAAGGCCATCATTTTCTAAAGACACACAAATGCTCTTGTAAGAGGTGGAACATTAACTTCATATAATTAATACACAGCAGGTTCATTTACTTTCAAATGGTTTCTATGTGCCTAAAAAGTCAGTGCACAGTTTTAAAAATTGCATAGCCACGCAGAAACGCCAACAGATTTTTTGGGCTCTGCCCTAATTCACCCAGTCATTTCAGTAAGTTTATCATTGCTGTTAAAAGGAACCTTAAAAAAGAAGAAAAAAAAACCAGTGTTCCTCAAAGCTCAGAGACAAGAGACTCTAAGAAGTCTCTCTTACGGAATGCTGCTTTTCCAGATGGAAGCTAATATGCATAAAAGTCAGAGAAAGCATTGACCAGTTTCATTTAACCTTTGCAAAAAATATTTTTAATCAACTTTCTCCAATGAAGAAGTTCCAGTGTTTGAGAAAAAGATCAAGCTCCTAACTTAAATAAAAACATTTATTCATTATTCCAATAAGTTAGCCAACATTTAATGAGCACTCATCTTGCCTAAAGAGTGCAGGGCATAGAGTCAGGAAGACTCATCTGAGTTCAAATCTGGCCTCAGATACTTACTAGCTATGTAACCCTGGACAAGTCACTTAATCCTGTTTGCCTCAGTTTCCTTATCTGTAAAATGAGTTGGAGAAGGAAATGACAAACCACTCCAATATCTTTGCCAAGAAGCCCCAAATGGGGTCACAGAGTCAGACAGTACTGAAAAGTGACTGAATAACATAATCTCGTCTGATTTAGGTAACCATATGAAACTGGTGATTTTTGTTTGGTTCCCTTTCTGAGCCCTTTCCTCCACCTTTTATGGTATCTCTCTCCCATTCAAGCCCAGACACATATACCCAGGATCTTCATGGTCTGTCATCCCACCCCTCCCCATCTGCATCAAAATTTGCTCTCATGAAAGAAACATATGAGGCATTTACACTGTAGTGTGAATTTAAGCCCCCTATTCTCTCTTCTGAGGTAAATTTAAGCCAGTCAACCTTCTTAAGCCCCTGAAATCATAACCCAGAGGCCAATCCCTACTTCATCTATGTCAGTGCCTCACTGACTTATGCATAAAGCAATAACTGGTACAGAAAACTTTGCATATATTCTAGGACATGACCAATGTGGGGATTTGTTTTGTTTAACTACGAGTATGTGTTACAAGAGCAAACCTATCTACTTAGGCTTAACAGGTTTACAAAGCACTTTCCTCACCACTTTTGTCGGGTAGGTATTAATATTATCCTCATTTCACATAAAAGACTTAGAGAATGTAAATTATTGGCCCATGGTCACACCTCTAAGTTCCCATGATCTAGTACCCAATACATGCAGGTCACATGAGCACAGAGCTAATAAATAGAGAGCCAAGAACTTAGCCCAGGTAGTCTGACTCTAAGTGAAAAGTCATACTCAACTACATCACCAGAATCCCACAAAGATAGTTAAGAAAGTTTGTCATCTGGCTTCATAACACCATTTTTGAAGCAGAAGGAATTCCTTCTGCCCAAGCTATCATCAGTACAACGGGGCCTGTTGTTCCGTGCCTTGCTTCTCTTCAGTTGAGAGGAGTAGGAGAAAGCTGTGCATAAGCAGTTTGTTGGGATGTATGCAGAACAGCCTCCCCTCACCTGAAAATTCATCTGCTTCTGTGCATTTGGTTCTATCAGGCTCCAGCATGCATAACTCCTTTCCCACTGATCATCCTTAATATCAGCTCTCAGCAGAAAAAAATGATATGCATCAGTGTGCTTGAATATTTTTTGTCTCCCTCTTACAGTCACTGCATAACAATGCTGCTAATTTATCTGATGAAAGACATACTAGTGACGGTCTACACACAACCCAGATGTTTCCCTGCTGATATTTTAAGGAGTAGCTCAGAGCTGTGATGATTGGGCTGCCATTAATACAAATGACTTGTCAGCAAGAAAAAAAAAAGTTAACAGCATTCACTCTCTCACAGACATCTATCAGATCTCAATCACTCCTTGAATCCTTTTATAGAATTAAATAAGTTACTCATTTCTCAAGTCCCCTGTACCCCAATTTCCTTGCTTTGGAGTGAATGTACACTTAAATATACAAAGTGATGTCAATCTTCTGAACTCTGTGACCCTCAACTTTATCGAGATCAAATTCACAATATGCACTTCTGACAGATTTTCTTATCATTCCCCACTGCCCTGCACAAAAATGCAGTGAAATACCTACAAGTTGGAGGTGAATTTTATCTCCCTATCTGATCTTATGTCAGGATAAACAATGACAGCATATTCTGTTATTTCACTTTCTTTTGACCCCCAGGGAGAAGGGAGGTGAATTCACCACTACTTTAGGCTATCCTGTCCTTGGGTTCAAGCTTCCAGAAGATTCCAATAGCTTTTTTGGCTTTACCAATGAGAAAACTAATATTTAACTGCTTAAAGGAAAAAAGTACCTGTATGTTTCATATGTGTGTATGTATATTAATGTGACCATATTAAATATGCATCACTCAACATCTTATAAGATGGTCTTTTCCATTAGAATGCTGAGGGGTTGCTAGGTGGCACAATGAATAGAGCACCAGCCCTGAAGTCAGGAGGACCTGAGTTCAAATTTGGCCTCAGACGCTTGACACAATTACTAGCCATGTGACTTTGGGCAAATCACTTAAACCCAATTGCCCTCCCCCCCCCAAAAAAAAAGGCAAGAATGCTTATATCTCATAAGAGAGGGACTATTGCCTAATGCAGCATTAACTCATCTTGAGATAGACTGGAATTGTGGAAATGTTGGCAACGATTCACAGGACCATAGCTTTAAAGTAGGAAGGGATAGTAGAGACGTCTGAGACGTGCTCCACTCATGAAATGAGACACAAAGAAATTATGTGACTTCCTCAGGGTCACATAGTTTGTACATTATAGGAGGAATGATTTGATTCAAATGCAGGTCTTCCTGACTGCAAATCCAGAGCCCTATTCCTGAGGCTATACCACCTCTTCATTTCAGTTCTGAAAGATAGTAAATGAGGCTAGGTTGCTATGGAGACCCATGTATGTGGCCAAGTGACATCAAGTAATATTTCACATAAGATACCTTCAAACTACAAAAATATATATTGTTATAACTTATCATAGGCAACTCAGTGGTACAGTGGATAGATCACTGGGTCAGGATTTCTACTACTATTTCTACCTCACCTCTTCACCCTTCTCCCTCTAAGTTTCTACTGCCCTCATGCTACCCAGTTTCTCTACTACACAATGCCATCTAGGCCTGCATTATCACTTTCCTCCTCCCTCCATCCTCTTCCCCAGGACTCCCCCACCACAACCAAAATAAATCCAGACAAACCTCCTACTAAGAAAGAAGATAAACTCAGGTGATAACTGATTTGGATTGTTTTTACTCTTTCTAGGCATATTTGCATTCTAAATGGAGGGCAACTTCTCAACACAAAGGAATAAATCTCTAATTGAGTCATATCAGGCATTAGACCTAGGCCCAGGGGCAGGGACTGGGAATGGAGGAAAGTCTTTCTAATTTCCCTCAAGTTACTCCCTGCTCCAAAGTGTTTAAGGCTAGCCTCATTCAAAATCTCTGAACTATGCCCACCTACTCCTCTGAATTCTATCTAGGTTAACTTTCCTGGATGCTTCTTTCATCTCCTTTGCCAACTCCTATTTCCAAACCTACTTTCATGCCACCCCCAGTTCCTGGAACATTTGCCAGACAACCTCCTGCACACTAGTCAAATCACTCCTTAACACCTCCGAGACTAGGAAAGTCTATAATGCTTGAAATTCCCCACCAGGATGTATATGCCATCTTCCACTATAGACCCTAGATTCAACAGCCTCTGTTGGAGGAGTCTCTTTCATTTGTAGTTTAATTGCTCAAAAGTACCGGTTACAGGTCTTGTTCCATTGCATAAATAATGATGATAATAACTGGAGTTAATGAAACATGTGAAGGCCTACCCCAGAAAATATAGTGTAGTTAAAGAAGTAGGACTCCCATGCAAGTTTTGACAGCCCCCCATCTTGGAGCTCTCCCTGGAACTGGGCAGCTTGGCATTTTAAAACATCTCACTTGTACAAACAGGCCATGGTCATTACCTTCCAAACTTTGCCCTTGGGACTTAAAATTTATAGGATCCCACCTCTCCAGACAGAATTTGAGTTTCAATATGAACAATGGAGGCTATTTTATAATATTAACATCTGGTAACATCTATAATACTTCAAGAATCTGTAAATGTCTACCTTTTCTCCTCATATCCAGATTGTGAACCTTATATGATCAGACCAGAAGACTACTATTCATATCACAACCCTTGCTAGTGGGTATACTCCCCTCCTTCCTGGTCCCTCTTCTGTCTCTACATTTTCTCACTTGGTGACTTCACCAAACTCCCATGGGTTCAATCATCATGTCCATGCACATAACTTCCAGATTTTATATATATATATATATATATATATATATATATATATATATATATACACACATATATATACATATATATGTATGTATATATATGTATGTATGTATATGTATATACATATATATACATATATGTATGTATACACACACACACACATAGAGAGAGATACCTATATCAGTATTTATATATACACATGTGGATATAATGTACATATATAGCTATGTATACGTATACAAACATGTATATTATACATATATGTATCTGTATACCTATATGCATGTGCATATATATCTAAATATACATCTAGATAGAGATAGAGATATACAGCCCTAGTTTCTCTCCTGAGCCTCAGTCCAAGGGCAACATCATATCAGGCATTTTGAACTTAATTTCCCTTAGGGACCTCAAATTCAACATATCCAAAGCAGAATTCACATATATACACATACACACATACATATACACACATACACATACACACACAGAGGCATTTATGTTGTCTTTCTTGATAGAGTATTAACTCTCTGAAGACAGGGATATATTATTTTTCTCCTCATATCCTCATTGCCAACACAGTATCCGGAACACAATTACCATTTAATAAATGTTTCTTGATTGGTTGGAGAAAACTTAGAGATTCCCTTCACCTTACAGAGAAGGAAACTGAGGCTCAGAGGAGTGAGGTGGTTTGCCCAAGGTCACACAGGTAGCAAATGGCAAAACCAGATTCTGAACTCAAATGTTCTAACTCTGAATCCAGTTCTCTTTCCACTGAACCACACTGCCTCATCTTCATTAGAATCCATTTGATATGGTCATTCCTGCTTTATCTGAGCATTAATTAATGTCATCAGTTGCTATCTTAAAATTTTTAAGTATATAAATCACTAGAGCAAGTGGCCATTTTAGAACATGAAGATGTAAAGAGAATCATGTTGCTACTGTTGTTGTTGTATCATGTCTGACTCTTTGTGACCCCATTTGGGGTTTTCACAGCAAAGTTACTAGAATGGTTTGCCATTGCCTTCTCCAGCTCATTTTACAGATGAGGAAATGCAGACAGCAGGGGTAAGTGACTTGCCCACATCACATAGCTAGTAAGTGTCTGAGGCCAGGTTTGAACTCAAGTCTTTATGACTCAAGGCCCTATATTCTGTCCACTGCACTATCTAGCTGACCAAGCTACGACAGTATAAAAGTCATTTAAACTCTTTGGGATTCAATTTCCTCATCTCTAAAACAGGAATGACAACATCTGAACATCAGGGTCATTAAGCAAGCACTTTGTAAATTATAAAGCCTCATACGAATAAGCTGTTAATTACTATTTGTGTTCTATAATAAAGAGGGTAATTCAAAGGATACCTTTTTTTTCTCATTTTCTCATTTAAAAGAAATTATCTATGTATGTATCTATGTACACTTTGGCTATATTGTCAATCAAATCATGTTGCTACATATAACATGTAGAAAATGTCTCACAATACAGTAAGCTTATAATTCGAATATTATAACTGAATTCTACCACATATGTGTCTATATATTCAAAATTGTTCATACACATAGGTTGGAGCATTCAAAATTAAATGTGTTTGAAGTAAAGTCACCTTAATAGTAAAAATTAAAATCAGGACCAAGTAAAGTTAATAACCTGACTAGTGGTTTTCAAACAACAGTAGTATATTTTGAGTCAGTATGCCTTTTCCCAGTGGTCAGAGATAATTTCTAAGTGCTTATTACCCACCTAAGCATGCAATTTTTAAATACCTTGTTCTATCATATCCATTCTATTATGTTCATTTTTTTCAACAATTTCCTTGTAAAATTAGATTTGTGCTACTATTCTCTCTTATAAAGCACTGAACCAAAGAAATGTGGTGTTCTCAATTGCCTTTCATGCCAGATTTAACCTTATGATACATGCATTAAATACAGATTAACATCTTGTCTCTGAGAAACTTACATTTAGCAGACTATACCAAAGTTTCATTAAAATAAAAGTCAATAGACAACATTCATGAAAAGAAAACTAGCCAGGTATTACAGAAAATGTTCTCCTTTCTAGGGAAAAACTATTCTCTCCCTCAGATAGTACAATCATGACTGGTAGAGGTAAGACAGGAGTTTCACCCTAGACCTAAAAATGCTAATGACAGTAACAGGATCAATACATTTATAGGAAAATGATCCAAATGGATTTTTAAAAGTCATATAAATGATCCAGATTGGGGCGGCTAGGTGGCGCAGTGAGTAAGAGCGCCGGCCTCAGAGTTGGGATGACCTGAGATCAAATCCGGCCTCAGAAAATGAGCACCCACGAATAAATAATGACTACCGTGTAACCTTGAGCAAGTTACTTAACCCCAATTGTTTTAAAATAAATAAATAAGTAAATAAATGATCCAGATTGATTTTTACCTACACATAAATCATAAGTTGGTATCTGATTTAAAAACAAAATGAACCTTGGAAAACTAGTTCAATGTCAGTTATTTTGGTAGATTATGTCTGAAATTTACCATAATTTTTGAAAGGAAAAAAGGATATCATTTCATTAGGAAACTAATTCCCCTCAGGAACCTGAGCAATCTTATAGCAAAATGAAAGCTTATTTCCAAACCAGATGGACTATCCCATAATGGCATAGTAGCAATTAGATGGCCCTATTCATTATTTTCAAGAGCAATGCAAGAGTGAAATCAACCACCAGAAGTTTCTGTTCCCATTCCTCACTCTGCAGGGTACAGAAATTCCAACAACACTCCAGGAATGGAATTAAAAGCCGCCATAAATCATGATGGGCAATAGAAAAAAAAAACATTGGGACCATAATTTTTGCAGGAATAATAGAAGTTAAAAACATAATCAATATGTCTAAAAGACGCACATAATACAAAAAATGGCAGACTAAAAGCCATATTGCTAATTACTAAATCAAGTCTGCTCTTCCCAAGATGCCATCTTTCATAGCCCCAAAGACAAGCCATTCACTCCCCCTTTCAGTGTTTCTTTGTCCTTTGGGGATTTGAATCCTGGGGATCCCTTCACATATACTCTTCCCAATACTGAAAGCAATTTTCAAAAAAGTGAACCCTCAAAGTCAGGGTCTGGCATACACTTTACAAAGAGGCCAAGCCATATCAGGAACTGACAATGCTATACTAGCTGATTACTAGTAAGTTAATAGCTCTGTTGTTCAGCTTTCTTCTTTCTACTAATCTACTTCACAGGAACATTTGGGGAGCAACAAATAAAAATTGTAGTAAAACACATTGTAAATGTTAACGGTTCTTAAGACTCTGTCTATGGTACACTAGCTAGCACAGCTGTTTGAATTTTTTTTTTTTAATCAAAGCACCATATTTCATCTGTACCAAATTCTGGGCTTGGTTGTTTTTGTTTCTTCTGGTTTGTTTGGGATAATCTTGTTTCTTGCTAAATCAAATCATCATTTTGATATATTTAGGGCATTGTCTAAATGGAAGCGTTTTTATAGGTGTCAGTTTCAATCACCCTTATGAATCTAACATTAGCATACAACGGGAACAGCATTCCAGTTAACCAAAGTATTTCCGTTGCCAGATGACTGGAATGACTGTATGGTTTATCAGAAAAAAGTCTAACTGAAAAGATACATCTTTTGTCATGCTCAGGTAAGTCATCCCTAGATTTGGTTTCCATGGGGACCATTTTTCTAAGCAAGAGGAAAGACTCATTCATAGATAAAGCGCCTCCACGGAAACTCTCAGTCTGATCCCTAAGACTTCATATCTTGGAACTGTTTGCAAGAGAGCTCAAGCATATCTTAATTTCTATGGTGTTGCAAGAAGAAATAATGGAAGCAAAACCATGGAAGATTTTATTAAGCACTGTTAACATTCTGAAACTCAGCTAGAAATTAGTAATTAGAAAGTGCTGAATATGTGTTGTACGTTAGTAAAGAAGATCAGAATCATAGAATTTTAAAACAGGAAGGGCCCTTGAGGACCACCTGATTAAATACCGATATTTAACAGATAAAACGTAGACCCGGATGTTTGGCTTCTTAGTGGGCATGAGCAGTACCAGATTAAGGTTCCCTAACTCCTCAGGCAGCATAAAGCACCATCTCTTCACTTTTCTCTTATTTTGATGATTACTCCAATTTAGAAATATGCTTGACTCAGAAAAGAAAAAAAGGGGGTGGGGCAACTTTTGTAGACAACAAACTGATCTTTGAGAAAGTAAAGATTTGTCCTGTTGATTTTGTTTTGTTTGTGCTTTAACTTATTTATCATCAGTTCAATGGCCACATCAAATGTTCTCAACTGAGGGGGAAAAAAGATCACTGGTCTATGTTTAAAGCTTGGGGTATCCTGGAGCCTGTTCTTACTTGCAAATCAGCAAATGCTACAAATCAGAGTTTGATTTATTGTTTTGTTCATCATCTAGACTTAAAAAATAATGGAGACAATGTTAAGAATGCAGGTTAAAGTAAAAATTGTGTCCCGTATACATTTTCCCCTACCTTGCAGTATACTTTCCAAGGATGTACACATAGATGATGAGGGTGATGCATGCATTGCCAGAGCTTAGCTCAGTATTTAGGAGGCTCTGAAGAAAAGTGTGGGAGAGAAGACATATTAGGCTGCCTACTAAACTGAAAGTCTACAGAGTCATTGTGCTCTCCTCACTGTCCTATGCCTGTGAAACCTGAACAGTAGACCAGCTCCATGCCAGGAAACTGAATCACTTCCATTTAAACTGTCTTAGGAAGATTCTGAAGATCAGCTGACAAGATAAGGTCCTTTCTCAAGCTAAACAGCCAAGCATTCCAATTCTACTACAGAGGGTGCAACTCTGATGGGCTGGCAATTTTGTTTAAATGCCAAATGTATGCTTGCCTAAAAGACTATTTTACAGAGAACTCACACAAGACAGGTGTTCCCATGGTGGTTAGACGTGATACAAGGACACTGTCAAGATATCTCTGAAGAACTTTGGAATCAATTGCGTGACATGGCACTGGCACAGGACCACCCAGCATGGCATGCCCACATCAAAGAAGGTGTTCTGCTTTATGAGCAAAGTAGAACTGAAATGGCTTAATAAAAATGTGAGATGAACAAATTTAGGCACATCTCCACTCCAAATGTTCATATGGACTATTTCTGCCCAGCTTGCAAGCTCATATTGGTCTGATCAGTCATAGTCAAACACACTGTACCTGCACTCCAACATAGTGATGCCATTTTGGTCCTCTTCGAATAAAAGTAAAATAAAAAAAATTTTTTAAAGAACTAAGGACAACTAATCGATACAAAAGGAGGAAGTTCCCCATTAGTGAGATCCATTGATGTACAATGAGTTATAAATGTTAAGTCACAGAATTTTTTTTTTCAAAACAAAAAGCAGAAGCATGTAGATTCACTCAGTAACTTTGGTACATTACATGAATATTGGATACACAGTATGTCTTTCTGCTCTACTTTTGATCTGCAAATGAGTTTCCAAAAAGTACTGTCTCTAGTGAAAGTACATTTTCCAATATTCCTGCCAGTCACATAAATATAATTCCAATTAACAGACTGAGAAATTGAGGAAGCAAAGTACTCTAGTCTGGGGTCACAGGACTTAAAGGCAGTGTAAAAATGAATGCTTAGAAAATCATTGCTTTCAACATAGTGGTTAAATCACATCTTTAAAAAAAAAGTGTTGGGACATTCAGTCAAGTCAGAAATTATAAGATTTGCTATAAGCCCAACAGAATGTGAGGAATGAGTCTGTTCTTCTTTTGTTATTGTACCACTGTCCAAAGCAATGTGTGAATCAAATTAACTTCAGCCCACAAAAAGGTAATTGCTTTGTTTTTCCTTATACCTATATTTTGAAGTTCACAATAACAAACCATTAGGTATTTCCTGGTAGGTAGGGACAAGCTAAATTAAGGAAATCTGAGGTTACTTCCAGATGGGGATTGCTGCGAAAATCTTCATCCCTCTAGAGAATGCTGCTTAAAGGATTGGGGAGGGAGCAGGGTTGGGGAATCTTGCTTCAATTTCTCAAAACAAAAGTGAGAAGGGGAAGCACCATGTGAAGTTGGGAACATTAAAAGAGATTCAGCAGATGTTTGCCTTCAAGTTAACCATCGCTACGGCAGCAAAGCGACAGAACAGCTGTGCCCAGCCAAAGCGGGAAAAGTGAGAGGAGAGAGACCATGAAGCAAATCTCGTCCTCATCTCAAAGTCATGTGATGGCCCAAAAGGAATGAAATCTGAGGAAATAAATAATAAACTCAAAGGAATTTGCAAGGGCTCACAAGAAAGAGAAATTCTTAAAGATTACTTTGTTTATAAGGATCTCATAAAACAAAGGATCAAATCATAGTCAATATAACTGTCTGGGACTGAACCATTCAATAAGTCTTTAAATATATACGCATATAACATATGCATATATACATAAGCACATATGTATATAATATACACGTGTGTGTGAGTGTGTGAATGTAAACTAGGAAGGGCAGTGGATAATAGAGTGCTGAGCCTAGAGTTAGGAAGATCTGAGTTCAAATCCTGCC
Source organism: Gymnobelideus leadbeateri (assembly GCA_011680675.1). Taxonomy (NCBI): domain Eukaryota; kingdom Metazoa; phylum Chordata; class Mammalia; order Diprotodontia; family Petauridae; genus Gymnobelideus; species Gymnobelideus leadbeateri. The sequence goes on from WOXC01009098.1 coordinate 327,338, forward strand.
TCAATTACTAGTTATATAACTATAGGCAAGTTACTTAACCTCTCTGTGCCTTGGTTTTCTCATCTGTAAAATAGGAATAATAACACCTTCCTCCCAGGGTTATTGTGAGGATCAAATGAGATAATAATTGTAAAGAGCTTAGTACAGTGCTTGGCATGTAGTAAACACTATAAAAATGTTAGAATGTGTGTATGTGTATGTATACACATAAATATACATATAAACATGCATTTATATGTATGTATACATTTAAATCTACATAAACATATATGTGTATACATATAAATGTACATAAAATATACATATATATAAATTATGTAAAGATTCTCCTCTTGGTGTAGGGAAACTTGCATACTACTTTCTGGCAGGATAAATAACCTTTGGTCCAAATTGAGCTAGACATTTAGAAACATATATTTGTTCTCATGATTCATATTAAAGCTTCAAACATGAAAGTAAGTTCATAGGTGGGAGAGACCTTGGTGATTTCACAAAATTTATTTTTGCATTCCAAGTTTGTGAGAGATAGCAGAAAAAGGAGTAGTGCAGTGATAAATATCATATATTACTATAACAACTTAATTTGCCTAATTCATCAAAAATAGACCATGATAAATTGCACTAGCTGTTTTCTAGTAATACATTCTTGCTTTTGATATTGGAAGAAGGTTTATTTGTAGCATTTCATGGATAACGTGCATACGTTAGCCTTTGATCTGCCTATTCTGTCTAAAGAGGACCTGGGAAACGGGTGGCCCATCCTTAGAGCATAGATATCATGTTCTGCATGCTGCCAGCCTTTATAGAAGTTGGGAAGCTGACTTTCAGAAAGGAATGATGACGTGTAATGGAAAGGCCCTGGTCCATGATTTGGGGTATGATATGGGGTATATACCTGGTTCTGATTACAAAACCACATAGTGAGAAGACAGATTTTGATTGACTGCTGAGCTGGAATTGGGGTACATTCAAAAGGCATTAACTGGCCAAAGGGAACCCCTTGCTCTTCCTTGACTGGCTGTTGCTGGGTAAGAGAGATATGCTTTAAACCTCTGGAAGGGGAAAAGTCATAGGCCCTTCCCACTTGGGATCAATAAGTAGCTCACAAATGCAAACCTTTTTTTTTCCTCTTTACACTTATTTCTTCCTATGAAAGAGTACTGGAAATGGACAAAACTTTGCAAGCTTCAGACTGTCAGTTTAAAATTAAGGATGAGGGGTGGCTAGGTGGCTCAGTGAATAGAGCACCAACCCTGGAGTCAGAAGGACCTGAGTTCAAATCTGGCCTCAGACACTTAACACAAAAACTAGCCATGTTACCTTGGGCAAGTCACTTAACCCCAATTGCCCTCCAAAAAGCAAATAAATGAATGAATGAATAAACAAATGAATTAATAAATGAATAAATAAATAAATAAAATTAATGGTGAGACATCAGAGGTACAGACGCCATAATCCATGGCAGAATTTGCTCAGTTAGGTGACGAACAAAGTCCCAAATGACCTGTCTGACCTCGCAAATATCAAGTCAACTGATACAATTCATTGATAGTCTGCTGCAAATTTGGAAGTGAACTTCATGGGATAGATACTATGTAGAAAATGTTTTAAGTTACGACCACTCTCCACTTACACAATTTAAGTAAAGTCAAAGAACTTAGAATAGGGTAGATAACCAGGAATAGAGGGGAAGTCTTGGGCAACAGAGCAGGATCAAAGTATTTTAAGTAAAACTAATTACAAGTACAAACTTAAAAGAGAATGGGTAAAATCCATAGAGACCAAATAAATGTTAGCAAACCTACCAATTATAACCTAAATATGAATACATTTAACAACCCTCCAAAATGAAAGAAAATGGCAAAATGGATGTTAAAAACTCAATCATTTACTACATACAAGAAACATAATAAACATCTTTACACATACAGAATGAATGAAAATGAACAAAATTTACTGTGTCAGGTAATTTCCAAAAGTAGCTATTGTAATCATGTTCTCATTCAAGACAAAAAAATAAAAATTCACAATGGCAAAAGATATCAACAAAGAAACTACATTATGCTTATAGACATCACAGACAATGAAAATATCATTATTAAACATGTATGCAACAAATGGCATAGAATCAAATTTATAAAGGAAAAGCTAAATGAATTGCAAAAAGACAGAGATAACAAAATAATTATAAAAGAATTTTATATTTCTCCTTCAAAGTTGAAAGATAAATAATAAGGATAACAGAAATAAACTACTGAAAAGGTTATATTTAAAAGACACAGCATCTTATAAATGGAAACATTAAAGAATATAAATATTTATTGGTATCCCATGATATCTTTTTAAAAATAGACGATTTGATGGGGCACAGAGAAAGTAAAAAAAATGCAAACAGGCAGAAATATTAAATACTTTCCAGACCATAATTCAATACAAATATGAATATTGGGATGTAGGTAAAAGGAATAGATCTAAAATAGATAATAAGTAATAAGATGCTAGATAATCAGGCTCAAGAGGCAAATCATAGAACCAAATAAAATGTAGACAATGATGCTAAAAATGAAATAAAACTTAAGTGACACAGCTAAAGCAGTCCTCAGAGGAAAAAAAAATATCTCTCAAAACACATATTAACAAATTCTAAAAGATTTATGAATTGGACAAGTAATTAGGGGGGAAAACCTAGAAAATCAACCAACCAAGATCCAATAGTACATTCTACTACCTAAGACCAGAAAAAAAAAATCACAAAAATCTCCTGAAAGGTTTTATGCACTGTGACTATCCATTATAACAAAGCTACAGCAGCTCATAATGTTCTTGGCACTAAGCAGGCTTAATTATTTAGAAACACTTTGAATCTATTCAGAATAAACCATGACAATCCTTAGCTCTTTGGAACTTGGTCAAAATCAGATCCATTCAAAACCATTTAGACCTTACTAGAGAAGGGGGAAAAAAAAGAAACACTAAGCTAAATATATGGAACCTGGCTCTAGCCTGTTAGAAAAGGTTATAGTTTCTGCGCTATGGGGTTATGCATTATTAAAAGGTATCTCATTACAATGGAAATTATGACCTTGTCACAAGCACTATAAATGTCAAGAAATACCATTTTAAAAGAATATATTGTCTTGATTAAAAGAAAAGAAACTGCTCTCTCAATTAAAAAAAAAACAACCAAAAAAATCTTTCTGTTTTTACCACAATATTAAAGAGATTTGAACTGAATATTCACCATTCCATGAACTTTGCTATAGGCTTTAAAAATGGAAAAGTATTTAGTGATGTGTCTTTGTGTGTGCATACACAAAAATACACACACACATACATACATACATACATACATACATATGCATGCATATGTATCTACCTACTTAAGGGGGAAAAAGAATGTAAGATCATCTTAACAAAAGAAAATGTGGGGAAATATGGATCCCTTCAATTAATTTGTTAAAAACACTTGACTCTACCCTAAGATACTAGAAGGTAGCAGAAATCTTTTTTTTTTCTACTTAAATGTTGCTATAAATTAAGGTTATTTAATTTAAAAGTATTAAACTTTCAACAATATGAATAGGAATATGTTAAATCATGTTTCAAGTCCCTGCTAAACATAGCAGGAAACAGCAGGAACATAGCAGGAAAGATGAGTATAGTTAACACTTATATAGCAATTACTATGTGCCAGGTACTAGGCTAAGTGCTTTGCATTTATTATTTTATTTGATCCTTACAACAATCCCAGGCAGTAGATTTATCCCCATTTTACAGATGAGGAAACCACAGAGGCAAAGTTTAAGTGACTTGCCCAGGGTCACACAACTGTGTCCAAGGACAAATTTGAACTCAGGTCTTACTTGACTGCAGGCTCTGTAATCCATCCACTGAGTCACCTAGCTGCCCCAAATAAAATGTGATAAAGCACATTCAGTGAAATAGATGTTCTTATGATAAGCATAATAACAGCTAACATTTATTTGCTGCTTTATAGCTGAAAAAGCATTCTCCTTACAACCAGTCTATGGAGGTAGATAGCATAAGTATTTGTATTCCTCTAAGTTAGGAACTCTGGTTTCTCAGAAAGTTCAGTGACTTGCCCAAACTCAGATCTACTGTCAGAGGCAAAAGGTGACCCCAGGATGTGACTCCCAAAGCTATGTGTACTCCATCATGCTGCCTCACTATGATCAAAGCTAAAAGTGCCCTTAGGCCAGGCCAGGCTCAGTCTCAGTCTATCACCCAAGGGCCATCCCCCTAACAGTGAAAAGTCTCTTTTAGAAAGTTTCGCCACCAGTCCTGGATACAACTCACAAACCTTGCTTACTAAAGCACAGAGTGTCTGAGATTTGCATTAATGGAGGGCATACTCACAGCAGTAAAATCAACAATCTCTCAGATAAAGGTATAGGATCATAGCACTGGAGCTGGAAGCGGTTTTAGAGACTACTTAGTCTGACCTTCTCTTCCCGCCCCTCCCCATTTTACACATGCAGAAGGGTCAAGGGAGTTAAGTCATTTGCCCAAGTCATAAACATAAAAGTGAATATTTGAATTCAGACTCTAAATCTATAGTGAATAGAGATTCACATTAGCGATTCTAACCCCTACGTAGGTATAAACAATTTTCCCACTTAGGGGAGCTCTTATGATTGAACTCAGAACTTTTCATCTAAAATAAACTTCCCCAAAGCAGAAGTCAAAAGATCTTTATATTGTACCCTAGGCTCAAAAGGGTGTTATTGTAACAGAGTATTACAAATAAGATAGGGATAGAAGTTGGACCAATGCTGAGGTAACTCTGCTAATTAAGGTGTGAAGTTTCTATGTGACTTAGTCTTAGAAAGTTGCCTGGGGCATTGAGAGGTTAAGAGAACTAGACCTTCATGACTTCAAGACCCCTTCTCTGCCAAACTGCCTCCCTCTTCTTTATAATATAATCTCTGTCGATCTCTCTTTCTCATTCCCTATTTCTCTTTATATATACACATATGTATGTATCTACATATATATTTTAATAATTCAATGATTCTTTGATACCATTGATATGAGTACTCCATTGGTGAAGACCACAATCCATTTAAAATGTGTACTCTCCTAGAATTTTTGTTTATAAATCCTCCACTGAGTGCCTACCCAACAATTTGAGGGCCTTACTCTAGATTTCTTGACATTGTATGGATATCAATGGAGCACATGGGCTATTATTTATTCCAACTCTCATCATTTCACCAGCTCACCTCTTTTTCCAGCCATACACCTCTCAGATAGTATCCCTTATGGGGCTGCTTCTGCAGATTTCTTGGTTTGTAATGTGCCATGGCCTAATCAAACCAACCATATCCTTCTCCTTGGTCTTCCAGGTGACCTCAACTTAATTCTTTTGAGACTGTAGTATCTCATTGGTTGTAGCCATTAAGCATCCCTGAAAGAAGATATGGTGCCTAGATATAAAATACAAGCATAGACCCTCCATATGTATACACATAGCTCCATGTATCTTATCATCAAGGTTGAGTAAAGAATATCATTTCTACTTTAATTTCAATTTGTTTTAGATCAACCACCCTTTAAGCTATTGAATCAATTTCTCTGGTTGCAGGACATATATCATGTATACAAACACACATTTTTATCAATAGGAATAAAAAGACTTTTATCTTTTCAGAGAGGTCAAGTGTTAAGTCAGAAACATCTTTCAAAGGATATGTGATAAAAGTAATGTCAAATTCAAGCAACAGATCTATTCCAAAGCAGAGTATTCCATTTTCTCCTTTCAAAGGTATCTCACAACCAAGCATTAAACTCAAACATAATGTTTAACACACAATTTTTTTTAAAGCTACTCCTTTGAAAACAGTGTCTATAGATCTAGTGATGTCCTTGAATTTCTTTTATGATTCCCCACTAGGGATGTTTGAGCAACGATAACTCTCAGTAGGATTATACCTTGGCAAGAGGAAAACGTAAATGCCTAAAGTGATCCCAGGGAGCACGAATCTCATGGCTAATTTGTTAAATCTGCATTTCATTTGTTTCCTTTGCTTTATAGAAGTGTATTGATAAGCCATCTTTTTGTCATCTTCCCAGGGATTAGACATCAATCAATATGCTTTCTGTCCATGACTCTTTAAGAATTAGTGCCTGAGTCTGCCTCTCTAGCAGAAGAGTTAATGCCCGGGCAAATTCTATTGAACAGCCCTTGCTGTAAACTAATTGCAGCTTGCTGGGTTCTTTGGTTGCTACGTTCTGCTCGGTTGAAGTTGTTTTCTCGAAATTTTTGTGCTGGCTAAGTGTTTCTGCTTGAGGTCATTCTGTTCTTTAACTCATCTACTTTGATTACATTCTGGTGCAAGGCACACTAAAAGATGATAACACATCTGAGGCCCAAAAACAGCTGTTTATCTGGACCAAAGACTTAAGAGATAGTTGCTACTTACCTTATCAATGCTGAAGATTAACACAGTTGTGGTATTACCCAAACAGCTTTGATTCTAATACCCTAGTAACCTTGCTTTATAAGGAAGTTGGTTGGCTCATCAAATTACTGTGAGTTACAAATGCATATTTTTATTTCCCTCACCTTCTAAGAAAGCAAAGATTCTAAAACTTCTCCCCCTCCATCAAGCTACCCTTATCTCTCCCCCACCCACTCAAAAAAAAAAAAAAACCTTGGGAAAGTTGTCTATTTTAATAATAGTTACCTTTTATATAGCAAAGCACTTTTCAACAACTTTGAGAAGAAAGTGCTATAATTAGCATCTCTATTTCACAAATGAGGAAACTGAAGCTGAAAGAAGTTAAATGACTTGATGGTTAGTATTCAAAAGATTGCTTTAACTCAGATCTTCCTCATGTAGAATCCAGAACTCTTAACTAATACACCACCTCCAAAAAGAAAGCATATAATTCCAAGTCAGAGATATACAAATAAAAGAATTGTCTCAAGTTAATTCAAGTTTCTAAATACTGAAGGATTGGCTGTGAATCACCAGTCACCAGGATAGTTTTCTTTTTGTTGTATATAATGGGCTTCACTTTCTAAAGTAAAGTGGGTGGAGGTGTGTTGTATGGGTTTCAGTCATAATGCTGATTTCACCTTCTTGACTTCCCAGACAGATTAGATAAAAGGGAGAGAAAGGAGATGACAAGTGGAGACTGAGAGAAAAGGCTAACTTTCCTGTCCAAAAGTATGTCTCCATAACATCCCACCAATTAAAGCTTAAATATTTGAGTTGACAAGTGCCTTGCTATAGTAAATTCCTACTCTGCTATTTTTCTTAGTTTCTGTTGTTTTCCCGTGTTCTTTTCCATTGCTTCTTATAGTATAACAGAAACACGATTTCAAAGATCCCTCCAGTGGTATAAGATTCAACCAACAAGATCTTATTCTATGTACCACTTGTCCATATCCGACAATCATGCTAAATGTCTTTCCATGGGTGTCAACTCTATTTGGGGACCAATAAAGCATACAGACAAAAGTAGCAATTATCCCTTTCTTTTGCTCACCTTTTCTATTTATTCTCCTTCTCATGACCAATTTATCATTGGTAATATCGTTGTTCAGTCCTTTCTTACTCTTTGTGACCCCTTTTGGGGATTTTCTTGGCAAGATCCTGGAATGGTTTGTCATTTCTTTCTCCAACTCATTTTACAGATGAGGAAACTGAAGCAAATGGGGTTACATGATTTGCCCAAGGTACATAGCTATTAAGTATCTGAGGCCAAATTTGAACCAAGCTCTTCCTGACTCAAGGCCAAACAATCTATCCACTATGCCACCTAGCTGCCCCTATAATATAAAAATCACTTGTGGTATTTGCTGTAGAGGGAAAAACTTAGCCATTGCCACTCTCATTGAGAAAGTCTGATGTATCAAGCCAACAAGTAGTTTCCAAGCATATCCAACATACCAGGCAATGTGCTAAGCCTGAGAATACAAAAAAAAAAGGCAAAAAACAGTCCCTGCTCTCAGAGAGCTCACAGTCTAATGAGATGCATAAGTAGATTATTCTCATTAAAATATGTTATAGATACAGAAGTAATTGGTTAGTGTTCTCTCTACCACTATTCTTTGTAAGTAATAGTAATGTCTGAGTTTTTCCCTCTGTAGCAAATACCTTGAGATTTAATCCCTCCATTCCCTCAAAGTTATGTGACTTCTAGCAACAGCCCTCCTCTGTACATACTTGGTTTAGACCAGCTGCTTTTCCTCTCTGTTCTCGACAATGCTCGTTTCACTTCTTTTATAAGCAGATCTTGAACTGTGATGTTCAAATCCGAGAGTGGTGGCTCCATTATCCTTGATGTTGAAAAGTATTGTTGTAAAAGTCTTTACAGATCTTTTCTGTACTTCATCTGTTTGTTGTTTCATCTGATTTGTTTAAACAGGTCGGGTTGGAGTTGTTTTTATTACTCCTCATATCTTTTTCTTGTTCTTACTCTTTCTTCAAGCTTTGATCTTTATTCTTACAAGTCAGTAGTCTTACCATATACAAAATAGTGATCCAGGAATGACTTCCACATCAATAACAACTTGTTTCCTGCCTGTTAAAATATTAGCAATTTTAAAAAATGTTATCCATTGCTTTTTATACCAGCACCTTCCAATTTTTTTTTCTCAAAGCAAATATTCTCAATGTATAGGTATGAGGCTTCTATTATATACTCCACAATTTCTTGACCTCTTTCATTCCTTATTCCTGAACCATGTGTTCTGACATATTTCACTTACCTCCTCCATGATCGCTTTTATATTAAAGTATCAAAGTATATTTTTATTTAATTTAGAGGATCTTACAAAGTTCTTTGTAGAATTCATCTCCCTCATCCTTAACAATTGTCTTTTTAAAAATACTTATTAGGAACACCACAATATAAGATCACCAAATAAACCATGAAATTGTTCTTCTTGTCTGGGAACTCATATTAAAACCAAGTCCTGCAAATCCTTCATTTGTCTCTCTCAAAAAAATGTATGAAACCTTGTTCTGTTTAGTTTTGGTTTTGAATTTCACTTATAAAGAGAATGTTAAGATTTCTAGGATTCAATTCATTCAGTAGACTATGTGACTCTTCTCCAGTGACTCTTGGTCACTGGAAAAGAATCTGATGTTTAGAGTAACAACACCAAAGTTAATGTTTATAGATGGTCTGAATTCTATACCATGTTTTTAGCACCCCTTGCCTATTTTTCTACCCTTCTGCCACAATCAAAATGAGACTATTCTGAACTGAGGACCATTTTCTATTTTTCATTGTTTCATAGATTGTCATTTCCAAAGGATCCATCACCAAGTGTGCAGGCTACTGGTGAAGAGCCTCTCCGTGCTTAGCTGGGCTGGTCCTCAGAAAGACAAAGTGCTTGATGGAATCTTTTCTACAATCTTAGACTCCCCAGGGTCACTTCCACTCTACTGAAGAGTTATCATACTATATTTTTGAATATTATATTTTTGTTTGCTAAAATGGTATCACAATATTGTTATATTGTGTTAAAGTCCACTGAAATCCCCAGCTTTTTCTTTTGATGTTGTTGCTCTTCTTGATGTTTTATTTTGTTTCTAGATCTGTCTACCTTGGCCAGACTGTAAGTGCAATGGCCATCCATAGATCCAATCCTAATACTGATCATCATGGGAGCTCAAACCTACTGTTTTTCCAATTTGCAATGATTTATTCTTCCATCTCCTGGTGGCATCTCTTTCTTTCCAGATACTCACTATATTGGTTGGTGACGGACATAGGTACATACCAAAGATCAGTTTTAACCCTTTTCAGTCATGTGTGACCCCATTTTGGGGTTTTCTTGGCAGAGATACTGGAGTAGTTTGTCATTTCCTTCTTCTGCACATTTTACAGAGAAGGAAACAGGCAAACAGGGTTAAGTGATGTGCCCAGGGTCATACAGACAGTAAGTGTCTGAGGCCAGATTTGATTCAGAAAATTAGTCTTTCTGACTCCTAACCAGGCACTCTATCCACTGCATCACCTAGCTACTCCAAGTTTTGGCCTTACTTCAGCTCAGAAACCTAAATTTCAGTGATTCAGCTGCCTCAGTCTCCTCAGTAGCAGTATATATATATATATATGGGTATATATCACAGCTATACCTGGCTGTCCAGGTCTTTTCCAAACCATCACGTGGTTACTGAATTACTTAAGCTCAGAACTAAGCTACTCATTAACTATAATATTTTAATATATGAAGTCATATAAGACTCTAATTTTTTAAAAAAGAAAAGGAATATATTTTACCACAATTTTTTCTAAGAATGTATATACATGTATTTATTATATAAATATATTTCTAAGAGAATATGTATGTATACATACATATATATACATACTCTTGGAAAACAAATACATATATACATATGTACATATATAGGTATCTATATTTAGATATATTTAGATTTTTTCCCTTTGCATGGAATAATCCTATTATTTCTGAGCTGGCTCATTTTCTTCTGATATCTATAAAATAGAATGTGTATGTATTTGTAACTAGAGCTAATGTTGGAGGGCATATCTATCTAGATACTTAACCTTCTCTTCCCCTATTTCATTTTAAAGTGTCTTTCTTTTCACTTCTCTCATTAGAACTCTTTTGATTTCTCACATCTTAATAATGAATCTGTTTCTTTGTCTTGGGACAAAGAAGCATGGGTTAGATGTTCTGTTTGTCTTGTACTTGTTAACTTCATGAAGTCAATAGGGACTGATCAGCTGAAGAATCACAAAACTGAACTTCCCAGTATGAAAATCACTTGAAAAATATAAAGCAAAGAAGGAACAAAGTATTTCTACTTTTCTACTCTTTCTGAATCCACAATTTCCCTATTACACATAAAAGAGAGTATTCCAAAGAGAATGCCCCCAAAGTGGTTAATTAACATACAAACCACAAAATGTCTGAGTATCATAAATATTCAGCCCATGATGTATAGTAGAATAAACCCTGAGTGGATACCATAGGGTTTTATCTCTAGAGCTATCTTGAGCTGGATATTTACAGTAAATTACAGCTGCACATACTTTACTCTATAGCCATATGTTTTATTATTCAACCAGATGTAGGCCATAAAACTGTTTTATCTATTTTGTGGTTTGGTTAGTACTAATAAAATAAACTCCAAATACCTGACTTATTGCTGTTCTGGTATCTTTGCACTCCAGTGAGGTGTGATGCTGATGCCTGATGAACTAAAAATGTTCTAAAAATTAAACTGCAACAAGGAAGATACACTTCTTTTCCTAGAAGATTTCCTAAAGACTTTTGCAGTTTGAAAGACCCTTGCTGAGCTGGCCTGAGTTGTGCAATGACTTGTTTTTCTATTGATTTCTAGGCTGATGGACCATAACCTTCATTGATAGTTCATTTTGGCTTTCTCTAGACTGAAAAGGAAATAGCATTGAGTCTGTTTTGTGCCTTGGAGCCTACATTATTGATATTCTTTAATCACTATGTTGGAGCATAAAGTTACTATTCTGTTGCAATTATTATATGTCCTCACCAGAAAGTATTCAGTGAAACCAAAATAGATGATGCAGGCCCCCCGAAGGGCAGCCTCACTGCTGGTCTCTGTAATACTAAGTACAATATACAGAATAATCCCTAGTCATGCTGTTTTTTTTGGCAACAGTTATGCACAAGCAATCTTTCTCAAGTTTTCATAAGTGAAATGATCATAATTGGCATTTTTGCCTAATAGGAGTTGTCGAGATGAACTGAGAGTAATTTTTCACTTAATAATGTACTAAAAACAACAATTAATTAAAATAGAAGAAAATCAAATGAGTTTTCTTCCATTGCTTCTTATGAATTTCATGGTGATCTAAACAAATCTTTTCCCTGTAATCAAAATATAAAGAATTTGGAAACTTTCAGCACAAGTAAATGTTGAAAGAAAAAAATAGCCGGTTTCATGATGTGAAATTCCCTTGCATGCAGAATTTACCTAACCTCCAGGTTAAACTTAAGATGTTGATACATCAGACCAGAGCTGTTGAGACTCCTAAAAACACATAAATCCAGATAATTTAAGCAAGAATTATTTTATAATAAGAGATCAAGAGCCTTCCCCTATCCTTTGCTTTAGTTACTAAGCTAGTCACTTTAAAATAAGAAATTCCTAACCATATTTCATTCTTACCAAAATACATGAACCTCAAACTGAGGGTAAGGTTTGGGAAGTCCTGGCACCCTGATGTGACCCATACTCCATTAAAAGTCCACACCAAAATAATACACAATGACTTTTGACTTACAAATATTCAGTTGTAAAAGTCTGGTCAATCAATAATGTCAAAAAATAAACATTTATGAAGCACCCTCTCCATTAGAGCATTATGCTAGGAGCTGGAGGAGATCCGTTCTTGCCCTCCAAGTAAGGTGAAAAGATACTTTAAGGCTTATCTAGACATGTGATTTCACTGGTATGGGCTAAAAACATGTGAGTAAATTCACTCTACTAATGCAAATCTGCAATTAAGAGACTTAACAGAGTTGACTGAGGAGAGTGAGAGGTTAAGGGACTTACCCTGGGTCACGTGGACAATAGAAGGATGTCAAAGGCAGAACTTGAATCCAGGTTTTACTGACTCAGAGGCCAATCCTCTATCCACTAAAAGTCTAAGATACAGGCATAGATAGCTATAATTCAGAATATTATATGTAAATGAGTGTGTTTAAAAAAACAAAATGCTATATAAGGTCTTAGCTAAAATATCACTGAAGGCTCTCTAAAGGAAGTAGCATTTGAACTGGGCTTTAAAGGATGGGTAAGAATTCAACAGGCAAAAAAGAGGGTCATTCTAAGAACAAGGAGTAGAGTAAACCAAGACATAGAGGTATAAGAACCCAGTGCCTATGGAAGTTATCTGGTTCAATCAACCCTTTATTTTACAGATGAGGAAAGTGAGATCCATAGAGATTAAGAAGTTAGTCTGAGGTCACAGATTGAGGAAATGGCAGAACTCAAGTCCTCTGATTCCAGTTACAGCATTTTCCCTGAACCATGGGGAGGGATTAGATGGGGACAGAGAGGAAAAAATAGTCCAGTTTGGCTGGACCAAAGGGTATATGTTGGGAAATAATATCAATTGCACAGTAGGGCTAAAAATGTGGGATGGTGACAGCTTATGGACAACTTTGAATTGAAACAACCAGGCAGAAGGATTTGAGTTTTATTAAGAAAACAATAGGTATAATAAAGAGCAAAATGAACAGAACCAAGAGAACATTGTAAACATCGATATTGTTTTAAGAATAACTTTGAGCAAATAAGTCACTGTGACCATTATAAATACCCAAATTACTATAGAGGATATGTGAAGTTGTTTCTCTGCATCCAGAGAAAGACTGATAAATAGAAGTATGTATGGTTTTACATATATATGTATATATGAAAGTCTCTGTGTATGTGTGTGTGCATACATATTCATGTCTAATCGTAGCCAATCAATGTCTAATCTAAGGCAAGGGGTGGGAAGTAGGAAGAAAAAAAAAGAAATTTACATGATAATTTTGTTGTATATTTGAAAGGAATAGCAAATTGTGCATCATAAGATTTGCAGTTTCATGTGCAATCATCTTTTTTTTATTACACTATGTTATGGAAATGCTTGTTTTATTCCATACATTAAAAATAAAATTTTAAAAAACAGAAGACAATAAGTAGCCACTGAAGATTTTTAAGCAGATATGAACACATATATGCATAAGGAAGATTATTCTGTCAGGGGTATGCAGAATGGATGGGAAGTTAGAATGTCTGCAAAGAGACTATTACAAATTAAGAGAACTCTTATCAGATGGGAAATATTACATTGACAATAGCAGCTTTGGAGGGGCCACAGGGGAGGGAAATCTGAGGCCTCAAGGCCACATGTGACCCTCTAAGTCCTCAAGAGTGGCCCTTCAACTGAATTCAAATTTCACAGAACAAATCCCCTTAATAAAAGGATTCCTTCTGTAAGACTTGGACTCAGTCAAAAGACTGCACCCAAGGACCTAGAAGGCCACATGTGGCCTTGAGGCCGCAGGTCCCCCACACCTGGTAAAAGGTAACAGGAACACTAATTGACCACCATGTACCTAGTTTTTTATATTCAAAACTAAGATACTTCCTTAGATTCTTCCCTCTCTCTGATTTCTTCTATCTCTTATGAGAATGTTCTCATAATTTTGCAATTGTGAGGATTTCTCATATTTATTATGAAAAATCAGAAAGCGTGATCAAGTGTAACTACACAGCACTTTTGGCATCCATCTTATTTTCTCTTTGTCCTGGTACCATGGCTACCAACAAAGTACAGACCCTCTGCCACGTACCTAGATTAAAGTAACTTCATAGCAGAACTTCCTGTCTCTACTCTTCAACCTAACTTTTGGGTACTTGCCGGTCTCATCCTATGCATACATTTGGCTGTGTTACTCCTTGTATAAAAACTCTCAGTAGCTCCCTGCTGTCCATTGAGCAAAGTTCAACTTCTTTTACCTAGCATCTCCTCAAATGGGCCCTACCCTGCACTTTCCTCCCTTGTTCATCTATATCCACACATTTTATACTTCAGCCAAACTAAGCAATTCTCTCTCCTCCTAAATACATCCTAGGAACAGAGATGTTTCTCTTCCCTTCACTACTACATTTGACTAATGTCAATCAATGGGCACATAAAAGACAATGATGTGCCCTTACATGGGTACCACTTTGTCAATGTTTTTCTCTCTTTTAAAAGCAACGAAAGGAAAGAGTAAAGACCTCTGGAGTCAGAAGATATGGCTTCAGATCCCACCTCTGGTACTTATTACCTTCATAACCTTGAATTAGTCATTTAAGTGCCCTTGGGCCTCAGTTTACTCATCTATGAAATGAGAGGGTTGGATTACATCAAGTATAAAGTCCCTTCCAATTCTATAGCTTTTTTTTTTTTTTTTTTGCTTTTTGGAGGGGGAAGGCAGGGCAATTGGGGTTAAGTGGCTTGCCCAAGGTCACATGGCTAGTAAGTGTCTAAGGTTGGATTTGAACTCATGCCCTCCTGACTACAGGGCCAGTGCTCTATTCACTGTATCACCTAGCTGTCCCCTATAGTTCTATATCTTTGATCTAATAATTCCAGTTATTTTCTACCTCCACATTTTTGTTCACATTATTCTCTATACCTTGGAATATCCACTTACTCTACCTGCCATTGGATTCCTAGACAATTTTTTTTTCAATATGGCATTTTATTTTTTGCCCAATTGCATGTTAAAACAATTTTTAAACTTTTTTTTAAGTTTTGAGTTCCAAACTTCTCTCCTTCCCTCCCTACCCCACTCCCTGAGACAGTAAGCCATCTGATACAGTTTATACAAACCTCACTAATTCAAATACTACCTCTTTCATAAAGAATTCCTCATTCCTCATATTGGCAAATACCTTCCCCATCAGACTTTACATGGCTTTTTATTTTCTTATGTATGCACCTATATATACATATATATATATATATATAATTATGGTATATTACAGTTATCTGTATTGTATATTATAGCATATTTGCCTTTGCCCCACAAGACTACAAACCCAGTGATGTCATTGTTGGATCTAACCTTTACATCTTCTCCAAGGACTTTCACAGTATTCTGTCTATGTAACCTATATTTATTGAGTTGAAATAAATTAAGAAATCTTTTGAGGAAAAATAAGGAGGTAGGAGGAAGACAGCTAGATGGTGCAGTGAATAAAGTGCAGGACCTGGAGTCAAAAAGACTCATCTTCCTGAGTTCAAATCAGGCCTCAGACACTTAACTAGCTTTATGACATTGGACAAGTCACTTAACCCTGTTTGCCTCAGTTTCCTCATCTGTAAAATGGGCTAGAGAAAAAAAAAGGCAGACCACTCCAACATTTCTGCCAAGAAAACCCCAAATGCAGTCACGAAGAGTCAGACACAACTGAAAAAAGACTGAACAGCAGCAGCTGGAGAGGTAATGTCCCCAATTATTTTATCTTCTCCCTCATTTGGAAGAGCAATTGTACTCTTGGATCCACCTCTAAGTTTTAGCATGATCTCTAATTTACCATGAAAGAGAATCCAGGGCCATCCCTAAGGGGATGAGAGGCTAGATAACACTCTCTGACTGCTGTTTCACAACATTTTAATACAGGTGGGAAAAAATGCAACTAAAATAAAAGGGAGTCACTTATCAGTGCCTCAGGTTTTGTTTTCTGTTTTGGGTTGGTTTGTTTTTGAAGCAGCAGCTGCTACCTTCTTTAACCCCACCCCCAGAGCTGTGTCCCAGGAAGCACTTTCTGACCTAGGAGACCTCACCATTTGCTATGCCCTAGGGGTTTCTCTGGGAGCTCATGATGCTAAAGATGAAAAAAGTACCAGGCTTCCCACCTCTTCTTTGCCTCCTGACCTCACAGCTGCTATTTTGGCCATAAAAAAGATCATATTTCACTTATTTGAAATAATTTGGAATTCATAAAAAAAATGATGAAATTAATCCTTTAAACATAAAGCAGTGTCACGATATTGTGATTTCCCATTGAAAATGGGAGTATTCAATTTTGTTTAGATATTCTTTTATGCTCATTAGTTCAGTAAACTCCTATGATAAGCCAATTTTCCTTTAGCTTATGAGTTATGGACAATATGAAAAGAAGTTTTCCTTTCAAAATGGCAATATTGTGAACATCTGGTTTGTAGCCTTCTTATAACAAAATTTGTTCTGCAGCTCCATTAAGTTTAAACATCTGTCAATTATATCAAGCAGTTGACAAAATGCTCTATGTTGAATTGCAACACAGTGTACTACATCATTAAATATCTTTTTTTGGAAACAAATTGAAAAAGAGTTAATTGTGTCTTCTTGAGGATGGAGGGTCCTAATCACCAAAGGTGTCTGTTTTCTTTGCCAAATGAGAAAATGTATTCAATTTATTCCAGCAATTTTCCATTTTCTGTCCCACTGACTACTATATTTAATTACTGTAAATCACTCTACACATAAGAGACAATGATATACTTCTGAGTGCCATTACATGGATATTGTTTTGTAAATGTGTTTATCTCTTTTAAAAACAATGAAAATTTTCAGAGGTTTTAAACCCACTGGGTTTTCTTTTTATGCACGTGTAACTTCTGGCCCAGTAATCAAAGGACCCCACAACTTCATGTAACTGGGACTATGGATGGATAGGTAGATAGATAGACAGACAGACAGACAGGACATACGGATCTGGAATGCCCCCCTTCGCGTTTTTGAGAGTTTGGAATGTCACCTTTGTGAGGATTAGGAGCAAATCTATGACTAGGTGGTCACCCCCTCACTTTCATATCTTTGAGGAGTCATTGATAAGTCAATTATATCTATCTAAGACATATTAAAATATTTGAAGCCTAAGGGTAGATTTTGGGGGGAAGATAGGATAAAAATCTTAATACTTTTAGTCTTATTGATATTTTTTTAAACTATAAACATTTAGTGATTATTCCCATTCTCTGTTCTCTGGTAACAAAGAATAACAGTTAAATACAATTAACAATACATTGACCTTATGTAGTATTTCACATCTGTAGCAGTCCCCACCTCTCTTTAAAAAAATAACAGAAATCTGTTTTCTCTCTCTCTCATCCTTCTCCCAACTGCAGTGTGTGTGTGTGTGTGTGTGTGTGTGTGTGTGTGTGTGTGTGTGTGTGTGTGTGTAAGAGAGAGAGAGGGACTATGTATGGCTGTGGGTGAGAGTGTGAAACAAGACAAATTCCCCCAATGGCTACATGCTTCTCTGTAATGGGTAGGATGTTTAATCATCATTTTTTCTGGAATGTGGATCATTATATTTATCATAGGTTTTATACCATTCAAAGTTGTTTCTTTTTACACTGTTGTATAATCGTTCTCCTGGCTCTGCTCATTTCATTCTCCATTAGTTTATAAAAGTCCTCAGAATTGTTGATTTTTATAATATAGACATTATAGTATAAATCTTTCTGTTTCTGCTTGTTTCACTACATCAATTAAAAAAAAATCTTTCTAAGTCTTTTTGACATCATTTGTCTCCTTATTTATTATAGCACAACAGTATTAGATCACATTCATGTACCACAATTTATGTAGTTATTCCTCAGTTTGGGGGCATCTTCTTAGTTTCCTTTTTTTTTTTTTTTTTTGCCATGACAAAAAGAACTGCTATAAATATTTTATACATATAGGACCTTCTCTTCTTTCCTTCCTTCCTTCTTTCCTTTCTTCCTCCCTCTCTCTCTCTCTCTCTCTCTCTCTCTCTCTCTCTCTCTCTCTCTCTCTCTCTCTCTCTCTTTCTTTTCTCTTCTTTTTTGATAGCTTTTGGATATACACTTTCCAGGTCAAAAGTTGGGGAAGCAGTTCCACCTCAGACCTAGAAAAAAAATTAGCTAATCTTGACTAGCTTTGCTGCCCCTCCCCGCCATAAACTTATAGCACAAAAGACAATTAGAGACAGGAGCAAATATATTTATCAAAACAAATAGTAAAACAGCAACCAGGGAAGCCATCTAGGTTAATTTAGACAATAGAACTAGAAAGTATTCAGGGGCTCTGTGACCTAAGAGTGAGATGAAGGAGAAATTATATTACCAAAGTAGTCCATTACTAGCAAGCAGTCTCTGGGCTTGTCGATACTGGGGATCAAGGGAAATGTTGAGGTGCTAACAGGCCCCTGTGTGCCAACAGTTCCAACAGGGTTTGATCTTCCATTCCAAATATGAACCTGGTGCCCTCTCCTTCCCTTGCCATCTCTTTCTGCTTCTCTCTCACTGCAATCTTTCCCTCACTTATTGTAGCATGCAGTATAACGGGGCTGTCCAAAAGACTGACAAACCCAAATGAGAAGATTAATAAATTACAAGGTATAATATGCCTCATTGGTATGAGGGGGGGAGAAAAGAGACAAGAATTCAAGTGAAGAAGATAGCTTGATTTAGTGTCTGTGCTTTGCTGTTTTCATATTTTCCCAGTTGCGGAGAAATGGACCACTAAAACATAATATCATTATGAAATATCATTAGCTATTAAAGCTGAAGGTGATAAGAGATGAATGTAATTATATGGCCAGAACTTCTCAAATAGAAGAGAAGCAGCAGATCTGATTTTTCAGATTGGCCTAGTGAAAGGCTTCTACTAAAACCTAGCTGAAAATCTCCACAATTATTAAATAAGTGACATGAAAAAAGGAAATTTTAAAATATGTAAGTGATCTTAAATAGTATACAAGCTTTTTGTCCATGATGATTTTTTTCTCAGGGGATAAGATAGGACATTATGCAGAAAATTTCTAACACCTGATATTGCAACCCAATCAGCAAGCATTTATTTAGCACCTACTGCATACTGGGTACATTGACCTCCCCTCCATTCCTCTTCCACTCCACTACAGTGGACATGTAAAGACAATAGTAAAAGGCTCTGCCCTCGAGAAGCTTGCAGTCTAGTGACAACATGTATACAACATACATAGATACATACAAATTAAAAACAAAACAGATAACAAGATATTTGAGGGGAAGTGCTGGCAGCTGAAGGAATCAAGAAAGATTTCTTGCATAAGACATTGCTTGAGCTAAACTGAGAGAATCTAGGGTTTCTAAGAGGCAGAGAGAAAGAGGTTGTTCATCCAAGCCCGAGAGACCACCAGTGCAATGATCAAGACAAGAAATGGAGTACACTATGTATAAGGAAAATCAGTTTGACTGTATTTAGTGTGTGGAAGAGAGTAATATGCAATAAGCCCAGAAAGGTAGCATAAGGCCAGGTTGTAAAGAGTTTTAAATGCTAAACAGAAGAGCTTTCATTTGATCATGAGGTAATAGGGAGCCATTGGTGTTCAATGAGTAGGAGAGGGACATGGTCAAACTTGTGCTTAAGGAAAATCACTTTGGCAGCTGAGTAGAAGAAGAACAAAGAAGAGAGAGACCAAAGGCAGGAAGATGATTTAGGAGAGGATACTTGTAAAAATGTAGTTGAGAGGTGATCCAGTCCTGAACTGTTTGTCTTGAAAATACAGAGACAGTAACACATGAGAGAGATATTGTAGAGATGGATATATTATGAGTGCTTAAACAAGATGAAACAAGAGTATAGCTTTTTGTGTTGTTTTTCAGAAAAAAACCTTTTTTCCCAGTAAGAATTAAAATAGCTTAACTATTTCATCTTTTCTCTTTAAGGCCTTTACTTTATAGGCTCTTCCTGTCTTCCTCTACCCAAACTAGTCAGTCATATGACATGCTTTTTTACTTGCATGAGATTTTTTTTTTCTCCTATAGCTTCTTTCATCAAGTTCATTTATAAAACCACACTCCAAAAAGCAGAAAAAGAAACAAAAGAAAGGCCCAAAACTGGAAGGCTAGCATGATTGTTTCTTTAAGCAATCACTTCAAACCATTTCTGTTCATTGGTTTAAGGCAACAGTATAGTTTCTAATAAGGCCTATTAAAATTACACACACACACACCTGGTCGGTCTCCAGATTGCCTTTTCTTTCAGAAAGTGACTCACGTTTGAATTTGAAAAAAAGGACTTTCCTCTCCTTCACTACTAAAGAATGTCAGGAAGGGCCTGACCACCCTATTCCACCTAGCCTCCAGTACCTTCAACATTCTCAGAGTACCCATATACTAGTTGGCATCCTCACACTGTTCTCCAGGACTGCCTTCTGGTCAGGCAATGTTAAAATGAGACTCTACCCTCTTACTCCAGGCCTCTGGTTTCACAAATGAAAATTGGTGTTGTAATAGATAGGACTCTGATTCAAAACCGCATGATGAATCAACTGCTAAATTAGCCCATTTTCCAAACTAACCCTAGAATGGAATTCTTCTTTTTCTAAACCTTAATATTTCTCTAAACTATGGTTGGGAAAACATTTGGGAGGTTTAGGGCCCACTTGAACCTGACCTGATCCAAATTTCCAAATGAATTCAGCTCTTTTGAGGTTTGAATTCCGTTTATATTTGGCTAAAGGCTACTTCCTGCCTGAAAGGAAAAAAATGTTTTCAAAGGGGCTTATAGGAAAGCCTCCTAAAGCTTCTTGTACATCAGGATGCTTTTACAAAGCAAACAAAAGTCTGAGGAGATGAGTGAAAATTAAGCAGGTACCTACAGATTAACTTCCCCCTGGGATTAGCTCCACCTGGGTTTAAAAATTCAGAAGAAAAGTGTTTGGCAGATGAGTTTGGGGTTTTGCCCAACCAAAATTGCTGCTGGGGTCATCATCCCCTAATATAAACAAATTAAACAGAAAGATGTGTTTTTTCCTTTACTTAAGAGGAGAAAATGCAGAGAGGAAAGAATTTTGTTTCTCCTATAAACTTGGAAACATTCAAGAACATTTTAGCCAAGGATATTTTCTTGCATTTTAACCATTGAAAATGAAAGGTGCTCTTTCAGAAAGTAGGCCAGGTCCTTTCTTTTTAGGTTTTTATAAAGTATAGTGGAGAAGAGAACACTGTCCACTGTACATTATATATACAAATGTCTTTACACTCTTATAGATACTGAATTTAGTATTGGAGGTCAGTGTATCTCTTCCCACTTTTATCCTTAGGCTTAGCTTATGAACAATCCTGGGAACTGAGGCCAGAGCAAAAAAAAAGTATGTACCAACTGCTGACTCCAAATTTAACAGATACACTGGTGACCTAAAGCAATGTTGCATTAATTCCACCCCGCCAAAATGCAATTCCTATAAATTTCTTCTTTCTTGAACACCACTCTTGGCTGGATTATATCAGTGCTGAGTTCATGTAGTTCTAGATAGATGTCAAGAAATAGAAACACAGTGTCTCTAACTCACCCTAACTGCACGGTTTATTGATAATATACAAATCAACAGTGATGCACATAAATACCACACATTTGCCAATCTGTTCTGCCAGCCTGAGGCACCTTGCTGATAGAGAAGATAGAGCCTTGGACCAGGAGTTAGGAAGATCTGAGCTGAAACCCTGGGTAAATCAATTACCTTTTGTTTACCTTGATAGTTTCTTCGGCTGTATAATGGGAATATTAAAAGTACCTATCTTCCAGGGTTTTTAAGAGAATCAAATGAGGTAATATTTGTAAACACATTTAACTGGTTCCCTAGCACATTCTTCTTATATTCCTCCCCAAACCAGTCACCCAGTTTTTCAGCCCTGCAAGGCATGATAGCATTTGTGATAACTCCTGGAAAAATGACCCCATCTAGAACCACAGTCAGGTTAATGATTGCAGCCCTGAGGGGTAGTTACTGTTTTTTGCAAAGGGATGCAGAATATTTTACTAACTGCACTGGATAAGCAGAATCTGAGCGCCATTCCGTATCAAGCTAGATAAGTATGCACAAAAGGATTGATAGAATTCCTTTGATATCACAGAAGATACACTTAGGGGTAACCAGTCATTACTGTTACTGTCTTCCTGTCCCCAGGATCTCTTTTCCTTAGGGGAAAAAGGGCTCCCATCTGGCTAGACTGAATCGCTATCTGAAGGAAAAGAACTGCTCAAAACTCACTTAAAGATAGTTCAAAAGATCTTTAAAGAACAAACTGCATAAATATACACATAAACAAATTGGAGTGAATTTTATAGGCCCAGTTCTCAACTGGTATGAAAATACAGAAGAATTAGAGGTTTTTCTACACTTTAAACTCATCTTTCATATTTTTAAAACTCATATGGAAAAAAAAACCACAAATGACTCCAAAATGGATTCTTTTAAGCACCCAATCCCTTAGGACACTGAATGTATACTAAAAAATCGAGAAGGAAAAAATCAAATGCATGTCCATTTTGACTTGTTAGAGGCCAAAAATCAAACACAAACCCATACAAAAAAAAACAAAAAAAAAGGCAGTTGAAACATAAGTTCAGGGCCCACTTGCCTTAAATTTAGTAAGACACCAAGGATTCCCACTCTCAAGAGATTTAACATCTCAGGCGGAACAGATGCATATAAGAGAAAAAAGATAGAAACTAAAAGGCAAACTCTATAAAGCTTCAAAGGCAACAAACACTGACGCCGCCTAAGTGGAGGTGAGTTGTGGAAACAGTCTTTAGGGAAAATTCTTAACCTTCACCAAGCCCCGAAATTTGGCCCTTAGGGCTTTGAAATGCACTCCTGCTAAAACTCTTTTATCTGATTGGTCAGTGAGTAGAAACCCAAGAAGGAAGGAAGAGAAGGCTTTTCTGTCTTTGTGTTTATTTATGGTACTCAGACTGGAGAAAAAGGTAAGGGAGTTAATAGACAGATAAAGCCACTACAGCCAGAGAAAACCTCTCTGCCAAAGCTAACACCCTTCTTGTGAACACCAGGTTAAGCTCTCAGAGTCCCATTTATTTCAAAGCCTTTCGAGGCCTTAACTAATTTCTCTTTCACAAACTGTAGGGATCCATTGCTTTGCCGGTAGGAGAAACCAGACTGCATTAGCATTCCCTTCCCCAAACTCCACAGGGTCTGTAGTTAAAGAACAAACAACCTAGTAATGACCTAAAACAAGACACTGAAAAAACAAACAAGCCTTATTTAGAATATGCAGCATCTGATTTTGATTTCCAAAGGCAATTTATCTTCGGAATCACCTACATAGCTTCAGTAATTTAATTTCAGGAGAGATCTAGAAAGGTAAGTTCAGAAAACCCTTTTAAGAAGATGGTATCCCATCAATAGAATGATACCTGTAACTTGCCTATCTTTACTGAAGATAGTTGTGATGCTTACTGGTACACAACATAAACCCATTTTCATATTATAACTGTCTAGGGGCAGCTAGGTAGCAAAGTGAATAGAGCCCTGGAGTCAGGAGGACCTGAGTTCAAATGTGACCTCAGACACTTGACCCATTTACTAGCTATGTGACTTTGGGCAAGTCAACCCCAAAAAAACCAAACCAACCCTCCAAAAAAAAAAAAGCATATTATAACTGTCTAGATATATAGATGAGCAAGTCAGAGGAGAAATTATAGTTCCAGTTTTTAATTGGTATTAAAACTATGGAAGAAGTAGAGATTTATGCCTACTTTAAATTTGTCTGTTAAAAAAAATATTATTTAAAAAAACCTCATTGGGGACTGAAATGGATTTTTTTAAAATAAACGTACAAACAAACCTTATGACCTTGAACATATACTGAAATATTGGGAAAGGAGAAAAATTTAAATAAGTAACCACCAAAACTTGTTAGAGGCTGAGTCAAATATGGACCTACACAGAAAAAAAAAAGTGGGATAGTGACTGAAACACATTTTCTGAAGTTCAGGGCCCATTTCCAAGGAATTTCTCAAGTTTGGGGCCCATTTCCAAAAATCCAAGGGCAACTCTTACACTCATGGAGTTTATAATCTCAAGTGTGATGGATGCATATGGGAGAAAAGATATAAAGGTCTATTTTTTAAAAAATAAGATGTGAAGGTACTTCCACTGCTTGCTCTATAGATGGATAACAATCTTTCAGCAAATATTTCTCAGAACATTTATTGGGAAGTAGGATGTTGGAAAGAACTCTAAGCACTGCCCTTCCCCTTCCTCATTTGTATTTTACCTGTCATAGTTTTAGAAGCATCCACAGAAATTAAAAGCATGTGAGTCAGAAAATACAAGGGTCTCTATTACAGCAACTGATATGCCCCAGAATTCACCTCTTTGACTCCTTTCTCTAGTTCTTAATGTTTTTCAGCAGTTTTGACTCCTCCTGACCTAATTTAGGTTGTTGTTTTGTTGTTGTTTTTGCAAAGATACTGAATTGGTTTGCCATTTCCTTCCTTGCCTTGTTCATTTTACAGACAAGGAAACTGAGGCGAATGGGGTTAAGTGACTTGCCCAGGGTCACATAGCTAGTGTCTGAGGCCAGATTTGAACTCAAGAAGTCTTTCTGACTCTAAGCCTGGTACTCACTGTGCCACCTAGCTGCCCTTCTCTACCAGTCAGTTAATAAACATTTAAGTACCTACTCTGTGCTAAGTGCTGGAGATAGAAAGAAAGGAAAAAAAGTCATTTCCTGTTCTCAAAGATTCCACAGTTAACAAGGGTGACAACATGCTGACAACTATATACAAAAAAAGCTATGTATAGGAAAAATTGGAAACAACCTATTTAAATATACACATTGAGCCTATTAGGCACATGGCAAATTATTAAGCTTCTCTAGGCCTTAATTTTCTCAGCTGTAAATAGGTCATGATCCTAGGATCCCTTCATGCTCAGTGAGTCAGCCCTGAAACTTTTGGGAGCAGAGAGTAGCAATAACTACTTCTGGCCATTGGGACAAGGCACCATTTTGCATTTAAGGTAATAAAGCAGCCATGTATGACTACTGCCTTCTGATTCAAATTAGTCCAAAGCTTCTAACTTATTCTCAGAGAAGAAAGGGAAAAAATCTGATTCATCAATTGTTAGTAATGATGACACAGTTACAGTTTTTAAAAGAACAGTGATTCAGCTCCATCTATGACTTTTTTTTAGAAACAATAAAACCAACAACCTCTCAGCTAATTTGCTTCATAAGGTGGGTCAGATTATTCCCGACTGTCACTGTTTGAAGACTGGCAAGTAGCAAAAATGTTGGAAGTCTAAGGACATTTGTCACTGCCCTAAGCATGCTGGGATCCAGGTTTGAATAAGCCAGTGATGTGTAGAGTTGGGTGGTGAAATACTCTTTGGAAACCACTCCCAACTAATGGGAATAATCACAAGGCATCTGCCTGCCTGAAGTGAACACAATGCTTACTTGGTTCCCATACAGGTAATCCATTAAATCTCAGGCTCAAAAGCTGAGGAAAAGGAACAATGAAAATGCTATCCCTCCTGCGTCTACAAATCCAACTTGCTCCTAATGAAGAGGCATTTTGTCTATTGTGAATGAGCTGATAAGCTTGAAGCAATCTTAGGAGATGGAAGGGGGAGCAACTTTCTTGCCTTTGAGTTCTTCATTCTCAGAACTAAAAGGAGAGGAAAATGTATCTGGTGTTTCCTGAATTCTGGCTACCTAGATACCACACTCTTTTGGTGGTCCTCCAGACTAAGTGTCCCTGCTCTGATGACTCCTCCTTTTCTTAAAGGCTTAAAGTAGTTGTATCCTAAAGCTCTAAATTCATCCTTCTCTTCTCTCTTATCCCCCTCTTCCTCAGTAATCTCATTCACTTAAAATGTCCACTATTCCCTTTAGGCAGAGGACTCCCATTCTCTAACTTGAGTTCTGCCCTCTCTCTCAAACTCTAGGATTACATATTCAACTGACCACAAAACAATTCCACTAGGATGTCTCATCAGAACCAAGTTTAAACCCTACAAAGGTAGGGCAGTGAATGAGGTAGTTGAAAAAAATGAGTTCGGGGCTTTAGGGTATGAACATTTTAAGAAGTCTGTTGACCTTATAGAGAATACAAGGAAATTTGTTGGAGAAAATAATCATTATCTTACTGGAAATTTTATAATATGCCTTTCGCCCTACCCCTTTAAAAATTTATTGCAAGGTTTTTTTTGTTTGTTTGTCCAGACATATGACCGAAATAGGCATAAGAAATCCCAGGTGTAGAAACTCTTTCCAACAATCCATCTGCAATAATTTAAGGCCTTAGAAAGTTACCTAAAGTGCTGAGAAGTTTACTGCTGAGAAGATTTACTGCTGTTCCTCAACTATTGTTTCTGTGTCTGAGGCATGTCTTCCTGATACCAAGGCCAGGTCCTTATGTTCTACTCAAAGTTATCCAGCAGATGTGCCAAAATCCATGTATGAGATATTATTCTTAACAATAACGATACATTTAGACTCCCACACTTTGTTTTAGGGTGGTAAAGAGAAAAATGCAAAGTATTCAAAAAGAACTTTGAGCATAAGTAAATGAGAAAGAAACAAGAGACAGAGAAATGGACACAGACAGATAGACAGATAAGACATTTATTTTGTGTTTTCTATGTCAGTCAACTAACATTTGTTTAGCACCTACTATGTACTAAATAATGTGCTAACAATTGTGCAATAACCAACTTCTATAGATTTAGCTCTTCTCAGTAATGCAGTGATCTAAGATAATTCCAAAAGACTCATGGTAGAAAACGCTATCCACATCCAGAGGAAGAATTATAGAGTCTGAATGCAGATCCAAGCATACTATTTGCTCTTTTTTGTTTGTTTTTTTCTTTCTCGTGGTTTTTCCCTTTTGTTCTGATTCGTCTTTCATAACATGACTAATGTGGATATACATTTAATGTGATTAAACATGTATATCCTATATCGGATTGCATGCCATCTTGGAGAGTGGGGAGGGGAAGGAGAGGGAAAATTTTAGAACTAAAAATCTTATAAAAGTGAATGTTGAAAACTAAAAATTAATTAATAAATTTAAATTTTTAACAAAAAATATTGTATTGGAGATACAAAGAAAGGTAAACAGTCAATTGTTCTCAAAGAGTTCACAGTCTAAAGAGGGAGGCAACATGCAAAACAAGAACATGCAAACAAGATTTTACTTATGTGTGTATATATGTATATACATAAGGACATGCACTACAAGATTATATATATACACAAATGCATGTGTATTTATGCAGATGCATATTGTATATTGGCATGTATATATATATATATTTATATATGAAATGTCTTCCATCTTAGATTATTCCCAATTTATAGACACACACATATATTTTATTGTGTCTGTATATGTGTCTGTGTGTATGTACTAGGAGTAATCTCAGAGGGAAGATACTTATATTAACAAGGACTGGAAAAGGCCTTTGAAGAAGGCAAGGCTTTCCCTGAGACTTGAAGGAAGCTGGGGAACCTAGGAAATGGTGATGAGGAAGGAGAGTTTTCTAGGCATGGGAGACAATCAAGGAAAAATGCAGAGGTTCAAACCAGTGTTGTGCAGAAAAACCATTTGTGCAAAAATACTAGTCATCATTCAAGTAATTATGTTCAATATAATGATTAAAGAGTTTTGAAACAATGCTCTCATCTGTACTCTGTACAGAGACAACTGTCTCATCTGTATAGAATCTGCTCAACAAAGGAGAGGTGGGAGAAAACAAGCTTGGATCAAAGATATATCAAAGACGTTATGGAGAGTTTGAAATATTTAGTAACTGAAAAATATAAGTATTGGACACTTGTTAGTGTACACTAGTGCATATCTTAGCTAGCAAACAAGGAATTGGGGAAGTAAAAAGGATCATAAAGAGAGAAAAATGAAGGTTTTATTTAAAATTTAGATTTGTCTAAGATTTTGTTTTTCCTTAGAAGGGTACTATTTGCAACTTACATGCTGTATTTCCATGCAGTACTCACATTCACATATATTTAATTTCAGAATGTTTTCATGATGATTGAAAGCACAAGGAAATAACAAATTCCCAAACTCTTGTGAAGGAAGCTAGGAGAACCCAAACAAAAGGTTGATCAATCTGAACATACTAGGGAAAACCAGACCTAAAAGAAAGATCTTGCATGATGCCCTGAAGATCAAAAAAATGAATGTGCTCAGGAAAGGCTTAGCCATCATTATCAGTCTGATGAAAACTGCAGAGGGCTTTAAAAGGCTTTGAAGTATGGCCAGATTCTCCAGGGCCTCAGCCACAACCTGCGTGTACAATAGCTAACCATTTCACATCCTTGGTATACTAGCTCGTGTAACAATAACAACTATTATTGTTATTATAGCTTGCATTTATA
The DNA here is from genome assembly GCA_011680675.1 of Gymnobelideus leadbeateri. NCBI lineage: Eukaryota > Metazoa > Chordata > Mammalia > Diprotodontia > Petauridae > Gymnobelideus > Gymnobelideus leadbeateri. The sequence continues at coordinate 356,021 of WOXC01009098.1, forward strand.
CAGCAGTTTAAGTTTTACAAAGTGCTTTGCAAATATTACCATATTTTATCTTTACAACAACCCTGGGAGTGACATGCTATTGTTGTGCCCATTTTATAGAGGAGAAAACAGAGGCAAACAGCAGTAAAGTACCTTGCATGGGTCACACATCATCACATATGTAGTAAATGTGTGAAGCTGGATTTGAACTTGGGTCTTCCTGTCTCCAAGTCCAATATCCTCTTCACTGTACCACCTACCTTCAATGATTTGCCCCAACAGTAGGCTTTTTTCCCTTTGTTTTTTGCAACATACACAAAGTAAAAATGGTATAGAAGTAAGACAAGTTCTCAAAGCTACAAGAGAGGAGAGCAATCTCTGGCTTCTATCACTCTGGAAAGACTTTGTGAACGGGTCCAGTGATGGCTTGTGAGGACATTACTTGAGAACTCACCTAAGTTTAGAGAGTTAGATCTCAAGGCAAATATATGATAAAGGTCTTGTCATCTGTATCGGTGGAGGGAATGCCTATCTGACAAAATCACAGATCTTTGGAGTATTGGTTTTTGCAAATCATGTGCTGCCCAACGCTGTTATCTACAGCTCATAAGTTTCTTGGAAATCTATCGTTTTAAAGTTGATCTGATACCAACCAACCCCTCTTAGCTTATGCTTATCTGGTTGATTTGATTTTAAGCTACATTCCTTCTAAAGTTCACTGCTATGGAAGAGGAAACATACAAGGGGGGCAGGTTACATTTACTCAACAATTCAATTTGATTTCATAATACTTTGTCAAAAGTTAACTTTATTCAAAGCATTATGGATATAAGAATAAATAATGATACCACCCTTACCCACAAAGAGTTTACAGTTTACTAGAGAAATGAGACATGAATAAAATAAAGTTAGAATGACAAGGAAATATCAAAGAGAAATTTTTTTTAAATTGTGGAATAGAAAGATATTCTCTAGATTTCTAGTTGAAGGTATCAAGGAAGGCTTATGGAAGAAATATAGGATGGAAAATTATTTTCCTTTTTTGAAGAAAAATAATTTCTATAGATGGAGATGGTGGAATTAATCTATTCCATAAACATACTTGATTTGCACAAAGAGTTGAAGGAGAGAGAGAGAGAGAAAGAGAGAGAGAGAGAGAGAGAGAGAGAGAGAGAGAGAGAGAGAGAGAGAGAGGAGAAAGAAAGAGAGAGAGAGAGAGAGGCAGGTTTTGATGTTTTGAAATGTTAAACTGAACATGAGGTGGTATATCCAGGTGGAGATATTGACTAGATAGTTGGAACTTTAATACTGTATAAAACATAGATAGAGCTATAGATTTGAAAATAATCTCGATATGAGTAGTAACTGAAACCATGGAAGTAAATGAGATAACTGGGGGGAAGAAGGTAGAGGTAAAAGAAAAGATCAAGGAGAGAACTTTAAGGGATACCATGCTTAGGGGAAAGGAACATGCAAAAGAGCTGTCAGAGATATAAAAAGAGTATAAGAAACAGTAATGTGATTGGTAGTTATTAGAACAGGAGTGTCAAGAAGGAGGTTACCAATGGTCTCAACTGCTAAATTCAATGGCGTTTTCTCAGTTTTTATCTCCTTGACCTTTCTACACTTTTTACACTGTTGACCATCATGTCTTTCTAGGCATATTCATCTGCTAAATTATCAGTTCTATGAATATGACTCCCAGATCTTGATATCCATCCTTCGTCTCTTGTTTAAACCTCAGTCTCGTTTCATCCCTTGACAATTAAACAATTTGAATTGCATGTCTGTAGGCATCTCAAGCTTAATATGGCCTCTTTACCCCATGAATTCATTTCTCTTCAAACTTCTCTAGTTCTATTAAGAGCAATATCATCCTTCTAATAACCCCGATTTGAACCTCAGTGTCATCTTCAACCTTTCAGTCTTCCTTATCCCATAACTCACATCCACTTTCCAAGTCTTTATGACTATGTCTACCAGTATCTTTTGTTTTTATCTCTTTATCTCCATTCACATTGCCATTGCCCTGACTCAGACCCTCATCTGGATTATTGAAATAGTCTTTTAATTGGTTTTCTTGCATCAATTCTCCCCTCTCTCCAATCCATCCTTTATATAACTGCCAAAGTAAATTCCTCATGTATAAGTTTGACCATGTCATTTCCCCAGTCAGTAAACTACGATGGCTCTCTATTAGCCCCAGGATTAAATGTAAACCCCTCTTCTTTTGATATTTAAAGCCCTTCATAGCCTGGCTCCATCCTATCTTTCCAGTCTTATTATATGTACATTGTTCCACTTCATTCACTCTAATGTCTAGTCTTGATGTGTCTCATAATTGAAATTCCATCTCCCATCTCTGTTTCTTTTCATGGGCTATTCCCCATGCATGAAATGTGTCCCTCCATGTCTCCACCTCCTAGAATCACTAGTTTCCTTCAAACTTCAATTCAGACTCCATTTCCTAAATGAGGCCTTTCCAGATCCCCAGCCCACCTCACCAGTTACTAGTGCCTCCTTCCCAGAAATTACCTTTAATAAGCTTTCTATATTAGTATATGTCTCTTCTACAAACTGTAAAGTTCTTAAGACCTAGAACTATTTTATTTCTGTCTCTGTTGTATACTGGGGATACCCCAGCATATAACACAATTCCTAGCACCTAATAACATAAAATAAACATTGCCTGATTATGTGATCCTAAATTCTTTCCCCTTTATCATCCACCATATTTAATTGCCAAGTCATTAATCATTAACTCCACATCTCTCACATCCACTGCCTTCTCTCTATAGGCATGGCCACTACCATAGTTCAGGATTTCATAATCTCTTGCTTAAACTGCTAGGAAAATATCCTAATTGGTCTCCTTGCTTCTAGGCTTTCCTCTTTTTAATCAATCCTCTACATGACTGGTAAAATCATCCTAAGGCATATATCTAACCACATTCCTGTTCAACTCAAAGCCCATCAATGATTCCCTATTGACTCTTTAAAAATTTTCAAGGTTTTACACATTCTGGCTGCAACTTTTCTTTTAGCCGTCTTTAGCATTCTTCCTCTTTGTAAATTCTCCATCCTAGTCAAACTGAGCTATTAGTTTGTTGGGTTTTGTTTTTTTTTTACAAACTTTAGATTCCATCTCCAAACTCTATGTCTTCATGCAAGTCATCTCCCATGCCTGTAACATATCACTTTATCCTACCTATGAGTAGTCTTATCTTCCTTCAAGGCACAGATCAGTTTCTACTTCCTCAACAGGGTTTTCCATGACTCCCTAGTTGTTGGTGCTTTCACATTTACCTATTTATGTACACATTGTACCCTCTTATTCTCTATCCCACACAGTAGAAATGTGAGCTCTTTGAAGGCAAGAGCTATTTCTCTTTTGTCTTTGTATCATAAATATCTTCCCAGAAAGGGTGTTATAATGCATTTGTTGGTTTGAACTACTGTGGTGATCAACACCACCAAAGGTTTAAGAAAAACTATCAAAAATGAGGCCTGTGAAAAAGCTATCGGATATGACAATCATCAGGTCATAGGGACCTTGGAGAGAAATTTCATTTGAAAAGTGAACTTGGAAACCAAGTTGTAGGAAATTGAAAAATGAGTGGGTCATGAGGAAGTCGAGGCAAAGAACATGAACTGCTTTTCCCAGGAGTTGTCACTCAAGAGGAGATGCATAGAATAGCTTGAGGTGAAACAATTAAGTCAAGGTTTTTTTGTCTGTGTGTTTGGTTTTTTAAGACAGGTGATGTTTGTGTTTGCAGTCATAAGAGGAGTCAGGGAAGATGGAAAGATTGAGGGCAAAAGAGAGATGATGAAGATATTGATCGCTTACATGAATTTAGTTTTGTCCCTGGTCAGTCTCATCAGCAATACATCAGTGAACAGATTCGTAGACTCTTGTAAGAATCTCTGCTTCTTAAAAATTGCCCAGCTAGTTTCCCATATTTTACAGGGCTTTGTTAATAACAAAGCAGATGGACCAAGTGTTGATTTGATTTTTTTTAATGATATCTTGGGCTGCCTTCTTTCAAGATGCATATCTTTTAACTGTCTTAAAATGCATTCTCTTCTGTCCTTTAGGAACTGAGAAAAGGTGTTGGAATTGAATAATTTGGCAGTACATGATGGAGGTGTTGATCCCAATAAGATGAAAACTAGAATTATGTAGGTAGCTATATTGGTCTAGAGGTTTACATTAAATGGATGTCTTTGGCTACCCATCTTTCACTCTAATTGCAGTGTCCAGGAAGTTGACTGTCTCTGGAGATTAATCTATTTTAACTTTAATGGATCCGTGGAAGCTATTGAATGACTTGTACAATTCTTTCTACTTTATTTCTTAGATCAAAATGGAGATATTGTTCTGTGGGGTAGATAAGTAGCATAAAATACCATTAGAATATAAATTAATTGCATATTATTAAAACTATCATACAGATAATATTGTATTTTATCATCAGTTTTCTTAAAATTAAAAAAAATAGAAAACCAAATGCTTCTTTAAAAAGACTACATTCAATATTTATGTAGATCCCATAACAAGAAATGGAACAACAGGAAGGGTCTGACTTATAAATGGTCTATATTACAAAATTTCATCTATAAATTGGTTCTTTGGGTCTTGGAACATATTTCTCTTTCAGTTACGTTCCCAAGATACATTTATCTTAGACAGGCACTGCAAATGGACAATGAGCTGGGCCCAGAAGAGAGTAAGAGGAGGAGAAAGGGCTGCTAGCATTTTCAAGGATACTGAAATACTCCCTGATGGACATATTTCTAAAATAAAGTCTATATTTTTTAACATCATCCTGGCAGGGCTATATAGCTCTGAATCACAGAATACCATGTTTTGGAAGAATCAAATTTCTAAGGGACCCAAAGTACATTGAAAAATTTAAGTAGGCAATAGACTATTACCAATCATGACTTTCACTAAATTTATTCCTGTCCACTTAAGCACTGTATGTATAGTTTCCTTTAAAGATTATTTCAGATGCCAGTTTCTAAGTAGCCTTTCCTGATTTCCCCAGGGGTGGGGAACCTTCTGTCTCGAGGCCACTTGTGGCCTTCTATGTCCTTGGGAGTGGCCTTTTGACTGAGTCCAAATTTTATGGAACAAATCCTTTTATTAAGAGGATTTGTTCTATGAAGTCTAGATTCAGAAAAGCTCAATTGGGGTCATGAAAAGTCAGACACAACTGAAAAACCACTGAGCAACGTGTGTGTGTGTGTGTGTGTGTGTGTGTGTGTGTATGTGTGTTCTCCCTTCTATAGAATATAAACTCTTTGAAGACTGGAATTTGTTCATTTATGTCTCTGTATTCCTAGCATCTGCCTAGGTGCTTGACCCATAGTAGGTGCTTAATAAAATGCCTGTTAATTGATTGATTTAAACAAATTCATTCACTTATATTCCTAGTGATTTTAAGAGGTGGCAGTGAGAAGGGAGTGAATTCAAAAGCCAATCTATGCAGAAGCACAGAGTTAGAAAGTGGAATTGTGTGCGTAAGGAACAGAAGGCCCATTTAGCTGGATTGTAGAGCACATGAAGAAGCATATAGGGGCAGACTGTGAAGAACTTTTCAGTACCAAACAGAGGAGCTGGTACCTCATCCTAGAGGCAATTTGGAGCCAGTGGAGTTTACTGAGCAGGGGAGTAACCTAGAGAGACCTGATTGTTTGAGAGATCATTTTGGCATCTGTGTAATGAAAAGGGAAAGGGAAAAGGGAAAAGAATCACGACAAGAGAGATTGATTAAGTGGTTATTGTGGTAGCCTATGTGAGACAGAATCAGATCTTGATGCGTAAGGTAGTCAACAAGATTTGACAACCATTTGGAAATTTAGGGTGGCGAAAGAGGAAGGTATCAAGGTTAATTCTAAGCCTGAGAAGCCATGACTAGAAGGATAGTGGTACCCTTGGCAGAAAAAGGGAAGTTCACTGAGGGGTGAGTTTTGGTGGAAAGCTAATGAGCTCTGTTTTTAGATGTGGAAAGTTTTAGAAATGTCCAAAAGGTTTTTCAAGACCCAGAGAGTCTAGGGCTAGACGTTTCAGAAACTTTTGAATTTAAATTTACCATTTGTTGTTATTTTGCAATTAAAGATGTGATGGGAGGGGAGGGAAATACAGCTATTAAATTTTAAAAGACAGTCTTTTTCAGTTTTTTTTCCATTTTATCCACTTCCCGTGTAGGTGTAGGAATGGCAGAAGAGGGGCATTTAACAAATAGTGCAAGAATGAGCCTGATAGGAGAGCAGGGGCCTCTGAGATGGCTACAATGCTGATCTCCCTGAGGCTATAAATAAGAAACTCTTCATGGAAGGGCAAAAAAATAGAAAAAATCTACAGATCAAGAGACAGGTGACTCCAAAACTGACCCCTAAGTGGGAATGGAGAGATTCTCTTTTGAAAGACAAGGAAATGGAGTTGTAGTTTTAGTGGCTAAACCCGACCTGACCCTTTAGTTTCCATGAGGCCCAATCACTATCTCCTGATGCCTTCAGGCTGTTACTCACCTGAAACTGTCTTTTCCAAGATCACCAAGACTTTCTAAGGACCATATCTAGTGGTCTTTTCTCTGTCCCTCTGAGTTATAAACAGCCCCTATGCTCAGAGAATTTTATACTCTAGCTAAAATATGGGTTCTTAATCTTTTTTGCTGGGGAGGGAGTAAGAGGAGGTGGGTCACAAACTTTTGGCAATTATGGGCTCTCTTTTAAGAATAATCTTTTTAAATGTATAAAATAAAATCCATAAAATTACAAAGAAGGCCAATTATATTGATATAGTTTCAAAATATTTAAAAAGCAAGTTTGCAGATTCCTGGTTGAGAATCTCTCATCCAAGAGGATCTTTTTTTTCGGCTAAAATTCCAACTTCTACAAGTATCCCTTCCTAGTGCTTCGTAATACTAGTTCATTTCCTCTTAATTATATTTTATTTTGTCTCATACATATCTGGTTTGCATGTATTAGTGTGCACATTGTCTCCCCCATGAGACTGTGGACTCCTTCAGAGCAGAGACTGTCTTTTGCCTTTTTTTTTTGTATCCTCAGTGCTTAGCATATGCCTTGATCATAGAAGACATGTAATAAATGATTGTTGACTAACTATACTGTCATATTTGACTCCATTAACCAGCCCCTCTTTCCTGTTAATCTATCTCTTCTCTTACCTTCCTTCCTGCCTACCTTCCTTCCTTCTTCCCTCCCCTCCTCTCCTCTGTTCTTTCCCTCCTCTCCCTATGTCCACATAGAGCATCACACCCTTACAAGCAGATGATTTGCCCGAAGGAATATACATTTTCATCACTGAAACCTCACAAGAGATCTAGGGGTTTACAGGCTAGATTTCTTTTTTAAGGATCATGCCTTAAACCAGGCCTGTACAACCTTCTGCCCATCCAAAGGATTTCTCCTACATTTTCCTCTACAGTTCCACTACGTTTTTCATGGGTCTTCCAAAAGTCTTTGTCATGCTACAGATGGCTTTTGGGGTTGTGCTGCCTTGAACCCAAATCACTCTGGCTGTCATTGACTGGCCAACAATAGTTCCCAGTCTAAGCCCAATTGGTCATTGTTTGAATTTTGATGACTCTGAGTGAGTGTAAATAGCAATTGTTTCTGTTTTGGCCAGAAACCTTGACAGTCTTCACCTCCCAGATTGATTTATTTTTTTTACTAGGTAAAAGAGATAATTTTTTTTTTTTTGGCTCATTTCTTACCTAGCCTTAATCACTGAATGGGCACTCCCGCAGATAAACTGAGACCTGAGAAAGACCTTAGCTTAAAAGGCGGAGGTCTTGAATTGCACCTGGGGCCATCTCCAGTAGTCCCAATTTATGTCTGGCCACGGGACCCAGATGGTTCTGGAGGAAAGAGTGAGGCTGGTTACTTTACACAGCCTTACCTCACTTAAATCCAACTCACTTGCAAGTCATGATATCACCTTCCAGATATTATGGATCATCTTTGAGAACAAAAAACAAACAACAATCTCTTCTCTCAGTTTCTGTAACTGTATTCTCGTGGTTCATCCCCTACCTCTTCAATAGCTCTGTCTTCTCTAGCTTTTCCTCATCCTTTCAAGTCATAAAATTTTAGCATCCTTTAAGGATCTAACCCACATTTTGAGTTCCACATCAAAAGGTTTGCAGATCCATCAAAGAATGGAAGTATTTGCAAAGCTCTATTAGATCCCTTCCCTCCTTCTCCCCCTCCCCCATAATAGGCGGCTAGGTGACACACTGGAGTGTAGTGCTAGGTCGAGAGTCAGGAAGATTTGTCTTCCTCAGTTCTGATCAGGCTTCAGACACATACTAGCTGTGTGACCTGGACAAGTCACTTAACCCTGTTTGCGTCTGTTCCTCATCTATAAAATAAGCTGGAGAAGAAAATGGCAAACCACTTCAGTATCTCTGCTGAGAAAACCCCAAATGGTATTACAGAGTCAGACATGACTAAAACAGCTAAACAACATGTATACTCTATACACACATATTCTAGATCTAGATCTAGATCTATCCATATATATCTCCAAATCTATATATCTATACATACGTATATACAGATCTAGAGAGATAGCTTTACAGACCTTAAAACACTATACAAACATATGCTATCATCACTATACAAAAATTCAAGGCTTGGGGTATTTCTACAAAGGAACACATAAAACAACGATTTCAATTCACACTGGACTGAATTCACATTTACAGACTTTTAAATCTCTTAATTACAATAGAGATCTCCATGGAGGCTGCCTTAATTCTCTCCTAGGTAGAGAAAGACCTGGAAAAGATACTTCAGATGCTAATTTTCCTCTATGCATTTATAGTGGGTTTCTTTCCCTGGAAGCTAAACAGGAGAAAAGAATCCCAGTCAATTAACAACTAGGAAGAAATCATCCCCCTTAGAATGAGAGTACTTAAAAGCTTACTAGCCCTTTTGAGTATTTCCTGAATTTAAACTCCTCAGATTAATGTATCTTCATAGAAGTCCTTCTCATGTTGTGTGTGTGTGTGTGTGTGTGTGTGTGTGTGTGTGTGTGTTTTCCTTGACTTGGAGGGGACCCAAGGCTATGCCACAGTGTACAAGCTCTGGCAGGTCCTACCAAGCCCGGAAGATGTAAGGAAGTACTGGCTAATGGACTCTCTACATCATCTGAGGACCAGTCTAGCTGAAATCAAATGTGTTCATCACTAAGTATTTGGATGCTAGTTGCCTGGGTCCCTAAGTACTCAAGTCAAAGCAAACATATACTGTTCATTTACTTACTAAGGCAATGTGCTAAAGCTTGCCCCTGACCTCCAGAAGCTTAAATTCTCCTGAAGAGTAGCTTTCACCCAAAAAAGGAATGGCATTCCTTGGTAAGTAGCAGCCCCTTCACACTCTAGAAAATCTACACAAAATTTTTTGGCCCTACCTTTGTACCAGAAAAGAGGTCTAAATTATTATGGTATTAAAAGATAAAATATGCTGATATCATATAATACTGTACACATATTATATGCATTTCTGTGTTTCTAAACTTTTTTTCTGTTTGTTGGCCTTTATGTGTTGCCTGTGGCTTCTACAAAACTTCCAAAAAATTCCCATTTAATTTCTTATGCTGACCTACGATATATCAAAAGTGTAGTGGGGAAAGTCGAGGTATGGAAGTTATAACTGGATACTTGAGGTTACTTTTGTCTTAGTATGAACTGAACTTGTCTAGCTCAGTGACCCAAACAAACTCAAAGATTCTGTGAATTTGCCCGGGGGTGGGGGGTGGGTGCAGAACTCATATATTAAGAGATGGCTAGAACTAAAAGAGGTCTTAGAGCAGACCTACAAAACCTGGCAGTGGGTAGGGACCAAAATTAAAATAGGCTAAACTTCTTCAGTCATAAATATGTTTTTAGCAACTCACTTTCCTACTAAAGATATAATTAATGCTTAAACTATTTCTCAAAAACACTTTTTTTATCAGAACATAATCCAGAAACTGCAGTCAGAAAACTCTTCTTTATGAACTCATCTTCAGTAAAAGACTTCCCAGCAGCAGCAATTTCTTTAGAAATCTGAAAACTAACCTTAGTAGCTGCCTCATTTTCTGAGTTTACTTTCTTGAAAAACCGTTGTTCCCCACTGAGATTTTTCAACAATTTAGATCCTTAAATTTGTTTTTCACTGGTGTCCAATTTTCTTAAGTCAGGATGTTTTGATTCTAAAATGGTGATGAAGATTATATTCCTTCAAAACAACTATTACTTCTCAGCAAACAAAGCATATTTTGTCTCTCATGTAAGTAAACAAGTTATCTATTTGTCCATTCCAGATTGAGTACTTTATGTTCTGATTCGATCTTTCATTTCTTTTTATCACCCATTTTACAAAGTCACCCCAAAAACTTTAATATTAGAACCAAAAGATCTCCACAGCAACTGCTCACATACAAAGAAATTTTGAACTGAGTATCTGACATTGGAAAGAGTGCCAGACACTCGTGTAACTCAGAGGGCAGCCACACAGAAAGGGAGGGGAAGAAGTCCCCAAGTTATTGCCACTCATCGCATAGTGGGTGTCAGCTGGGTTGGCCTGTGACTACACTCACTCTGTCCTTGTTCAAGGCCAGTAATGACCAAAATGCTGTGAAGATATGACTCTTGCTCCTCTCAGACTAGAAACAGACTGGTTGCTGCAGGTAATGTGACTAATAGAAAAAAGTGTGTAGTAAAGGGAGCAACCCACCCACCAAGTTACTTGAGGGACACAGTAGTGACTAGTGGAAGGCAAGTTAAGTAGGGCAGGACAAAGCCTGCCTTATATCTTTACTTTCTTTTACATCCCTTACCTTTTTTTCACAGGTAACCTGAAATCCTTTGGGCCACAAGTGGTCTGCAGGCCGAATGTTGTGTAGGTCTGCCTTAGAGCTCATTGAGATTGTCTCTCTCCTGTTTGATGGATAGAGTAGTGCAGTTCTAGGGTGGCTAGAACTCCAAGCTTAGAAGTAGACCTGTCTCAAACACTTACTAACTGTCCTATGTAAGAGACAGCCCTTTCGGGCTATTTCCTAATCTGAAAAATGAGGGTGTTATACTTTATGGCTTTTAAAGTGCCTTCCAAATCTAAATCTATGATGATATGTCAAAACTAGGGATTGAAGAGATTAAATGACTGACTAAAAATGACACCATAAGTGGCAGGTCTGGGATGGAAACACAGTGCATAGAAACATATCTAGAGCCAGAAGGGACCTTTCTTATCCAGTTTCTTCATTTGGCAGATTAGGAACTGAGACCCATAGCAAATTGCCTGGTCTCTTGACTCTTACCCCAGGACTCTTGCTAGGACACCACAAGGCCTTTGAAATAAAGTCTACTGAGGTTTAGAAGCTTTGTAATCTTTGTTGGTGGAGGAAGTAGCCACTCTTGAAATGTGTACTACTTGATCAAGAATCTCTTTAAGAAATTTCAGCACTTCCAGATTAAATGGGAGAGGAAAGGGAAGAATGCCATAGGCTGTCCCATGAAACAACAAGAGTCCTTGTTGTTATTGGTATTCAAAGGGAAGTTGAATGGTTGCTCATTAAGTATGGTGTAGAGATTCATTTTTCAGAGACAAATGGACTAGATGATCAATGAGGACCTTTCTATGATTCTATGAACTGAAGGGTAACTAATTAACAGGTGGACTGCAGATAGAAGAAAAGGAAAAGGGGAATCTGATGTTCTCTAGGGTATTTAAAAATATCTTTATTGGGGCAGCTAAATGTCACAGTGAATAGAACACCTGCCCTGGAGTCAGGAGGACCTGAGTTCAAATATAGCCTTAGACATTTGACACAACTAGCTGTGTGACTTTGGGCAAGTCACTTAACCCCAATCGCACTGCCTTCCCCCTACAAAACAAAAACAATTCTTTATATAATAATTCATCTTCAATTATGTAACAGAATTAAATGAGTTGAAGAATAATTTTTTACATGTAACTTTTTAGGAGTTCAATTCTTCTGTGAGGTTACCTGTAGCATTAAATGCACTTGACAAAACTTCCCAAATATCTAACTTTTAATGTGTTTGTGAAATCATGTGTAAAATTGGAGGAAAAAAAGAAAATTAAAATAGAAACTGATTATTGAAGAGTTTTTGTTTTAATCTTATATAAAATGCTACGATAACATGAGTATGCTATGATTTTCAGGGTAGATTTTTGAGTACTTTTAAAATGGAGCCTTTCCCCCCAGCAACCATTTCAGTCATTCTCAGTAGTCAAGATTTATACATTTTACCCAAATTATAAAACTTAATTTTAATTCTAATGATACATGAAATGGTCATTTTTTTTCTTCCTAAAAGGAACCATGTTATCAATGAGTCAGGCAGTATATAACAGAAGCAAACCATCCTTGCAAAATGGCTTCAGCCTTAGGTGAGCCCCACAGAGCATCTCTCCGGCTTCTCCGACATTGCTTTTAAAAGGTCCATAAATTTACCTGATGCTTTAGATTTGATCTGTATGCACAATCAGTCTTATGTGGAGCTAGAGTAAGCAGCTACCCAGCTAGCAAAATTTAAGGGACACCACAAGGCCTCTCATTTCGTACCATTTGTAAGAAAAAAGATGCTTCCTACACACACACACACACACACACACACACACACACACACACACACACACACACCAGCAGACTCCCCCCTAATTTGAATTGCCCACTCTGTTAGTCCCATTCCTTTGGGTCATACAATGTGATAATAGAAGGCCATATTAAAATACATATTTTATTCATCCACACCATAAATATTCATTTTGTGCTACTCTAGCAAAGTCCTTATCGGGGGTAGGAGGAAGCAGGGGGGAGGCAGAAATATAAAATGAGAAGCAAGGTCCAAAAGGTACAAGTCCTAGCACTGCCTCCATTGCAGGAGTATTTATCCTAATTGATCTTGAGTTTTCTCAGCTGTACTCTATAGAAACATAGATGTGCAAGGTGAAGAGACTGTAGGCAGTCAGTGCATTTATTGAACACTTACTATGTGCCAAGCACTGTGTTACGCACTGGAGATATAATGAAGGCCAACAAACAAAAACCATAGACAAGCTGAGGAGATGGAAAAACTTACCCCGGTCATATGTGAAGCACTGAGGTTCAATCTGGGTTTTCTGGTTCCAAATCTGGCGTTGCTTCTACTAAGCCCTGTATGTGAATGTGCTCTGTACATTGTTACTTGCAATATGACTGTAAAGTATTATTATAATTGTTTAGGCATTAATAATTCAATTCAATTTCAATTAAAAACCAATGAACCTCCATGTGCTAAGGGCTGATAATATAAAGCCAATATTAAAAGTTGTTACTTCCATCAAGGAGTTTATCCTCTATAAAAGGAAATAACATATTGGGGCGGCTAGATGGAGCAGTGAATAGAGCACCGGCCCTGGAGTCAGGAGGATCTGAGTTCAAATACGGCCTCAGACATTTAACACAAAACTAGCTGTATGACCTTGGGCAAGTCACTTAACCCTAATTGCCCTGCCTCCCCCCCCCAAAAAAAGGCAAAAAAAAAAAAGGAAGTACCATATTTACAGATAAGTAAGACCAAGGAATATGACTTTATTTGATCAGCAGTGGGGAGTTATTGACAGTTTTGGAGAAGGGCTGGACATGTTAGAACTACTACTAAGAGGAATGTAGGACTGAGAGACTAGGCCTTTATAATAAACACATAAAGATGAGGCTATGGTCTTCCTAGAAAGCAAGTTCCAGGGGCAGCTAGGTGGCACAGTGAATAAAGCACACCCCCCTGGAGTCAGGAGGACCTGAGTTCAAATGCAGCCTCAGACACTTGACCCTAATTGTGTGACCTTGGGCAAGTCAGTTGACCTCAATTGCCTTGCCTTCCCTCCTCCAAAAGAAAGAAAGAAAGTTCCTGAGGAATCAGAACATTGGGAAGTTAAGTTTGATGCCAAGTACACGGAGAAGAAAAATATAGATTATGAGGTGCCTACAGTCAGGCCTCTAGCATCCAAGATGGCAGCATGAGGGTGCTAAGAACTAAGACTGTAACGAGGGGGGTCAAAATGTAACAGCAACTCTTTGCTACAGTGGCTGATTAAAAAAGGCTTATAAAGTGCTTTCACAACCATAAACATGTGAGGTAGGTAATGCAAACATTATTATCCCCATTTTACAAATAAGGAAACCGAGGCTTATAAAGGCTGAATGAATTAGCCAAAGTCCCATAGCTAGCAAATGCAAGAGCTTGGGCTTGAACCTAGGACTGCTAACTCCTAGTCTAATATTATCCACTACACACCACTTTGTGACTCGAGGAAAAAAAATTATCTCAAGACAAGTTTTACTTAAGGCTAGTGTTATTTTCATTCATAACTAAGAAGTTGCTGGGTTGTTTTATGTTTCCCCTATGTTCAAGAAGAATAATCAGTCTTTGCTGTTGCTGTTTAGTCATTTTTCAGTTATATCTGACTTTTGGGGTTTTCTTGGCAGAGACACTGGAGTGGTTTTTCATTTCTTTCTCTAGCTCATTTTACAGATGAGGAAACTGAGACAAACAGGGTTAAGTGATCTGCCCAGGTTCACATTGCTAGTAAGTATTTGAGGTTGGATTTGAACTCAGGAAGACGAGTTTTTTCTTTGTGATATCTTCTCTTCCATACATGAATTTCCCTTTGATGTCAATAGGGCATCTCTGTGGGAGCACAAGGAGGTTGCTGCCCACAGTCAGTTTATAGATTCAGAATTTAACCTATTGGTACACTTTTGTATATTCATTTCTCACATATTCTGCTTGTTCAATTAGAAGAGGTTGGATTTTTTTTTTTTTAGAGAAGTTTGCTATGAACAGTTTTGATGAGGAAACATTTTGTTCCAAGTCTCCCCATTAGAAGGAAGGCTTCTGTAGGTTTCCTGATGCCAGGAATCGAAATAATAAACTAAAACAGCAACAAAACATTAGAGACAGGATCCCAAGGGGCATATTTGGGGCAGGCAGCTTCTATATCATTTCATGAAGGTGATTTTCTTATAAATACTGACATTCTTAAAGAGAGGCAAAAGGTATTGTGATTATAGTATGGAAAACTGAATGAAAGAGAGCTTGGAATTTTGCTCATGAAATTGTAACTGAATATATTCAATTGTATATTTCCATAAAATATTTATTTGTGACAAAGACACCTTTGTAAACTCTCCCAATACAAAACATTCACCTTCTTTCACCCTCAAAGAATTTGCAAATTCATTTTGAGCACTGATATTTTTAAGCCAGCATTTCAAGTGATTCACCAATATATCCAACTTTCATCCAAAATCCCCTCTCCGAATTAAAATAACTTTTATGCTTTTAAAAATCCCTGATTTGGAACTTTCGAATTGGCTCATTCGTAGTGTGCAATGCTGCTGCCTATGAGATAATTGACTTTTCCTTGTAATTAAACTTGCAATTAAAAGAGTATAAGCATCACTTAAATAACTGCTTGTAAAAACCATTCAGGGAAGCTCTGAAAAGACTAGCTGAAACTGAACGGTTGGTCCTTACTGAAAATCTGGATAACAACAAGTTTTCATAGTCCGTCAGTCATAGCACTAGCTAGTTCTTTTAAAATATTTCCATTTTTCAAGCTCTTGGAGGGTGGGATTGCTATAGATCTTGGGGGCAGTGTCTGAAAGAAAGATCATAATTCAGCAGTAGGAGGTCTGCTTATCTCACTCTGCAATGAGTTGGAAGAGGACGAGAACCCATGTTTTGTTTATGAAGGCAGCAAATAGTCCACCTGCTTTGAGGCCTAAGTGGCTTTAAAGTGTGTTGGTTTTTTTAAAAAGGAGGGAAAATGTATGAGAAAATGTATGTGTGTGTTTGTACATTTGGTAGTTTAGATTTAGAGGTCCTGAGGGATAGTAGATAGTATGGAGTAATACAGAAAGGCAGGGTATTATTGAATCTATTCATGTATTCTTTTTAAAAATTCTGCCCTATCTTCATAGTATCCCTTGATCTCTTTGTTACACTGTACTTTTAAAGTCCTATTGAAATGTCATTCAGGAAGTACCACTTGAATGATCCAGAATAAAAGTGACTAAGGGACACAGAAGAAAAAAGAACAGCATGAATTTTGAAAGATGGCAATATTGGCGGGGAAAGCTGAAACACAAGAGAAAATCGAGACTACATTAGTGCTCATTTTACCTGATGAACTCTTACCTTCCTTACAATTCTACCTGTAAATCCCATACAAATAAAGAGACATTTTAAGGAAATAATCCATCTCTCATTAAAGCAAATAGGGCTATTGTGTACCTCTTTTATCTATAACATCTATGGTTTCAATTTTCAGAAAACCTAATGGAATCTGGAGAGAAAGAGCAAAAGGATTTAACATTTTAGGGAAAAAAAAGCAATATTTTCCATAAATTAAAGTCAAAGTTTAAATGGCTATCTGAAGCCAGCCTTCAGTCTCATTCCATACCTATTCTACTCCATGCCTCCTCCCAACCTCCTTGTGCTCCCACAGAGATGCCCCATTGACATCAAAGGAAAATTCATGTATGGAAGAGATGATATCACAAGGAAAAAAGAAAGGAGTAAGGATTAAAGTCACAAAGACCACGTTTGTTGTAGCTAATTCATTTTTAAAATAAAAATATATAAATAGCTATGTTTATCAGCTTTAAGGATATGAGAAACATTTCAACCTTTGCTATCTTTACTATTGTTTTGACTATTTAAGTAAAAATTGCTACATTTCTCTAATAATACTATTTCATCTCTAAAGTTAAATGAATTTAATATAAATGGAGTTTTGATCATTCTGAAGACTGTAGACTCTTAAGTTTTTCATAAAACTATCATCCATCTGAATAAGTTCATTAAGTAAGAAGAAGTAGAGGGGAGGGGGTTTTCATTCAGGAGGGGGAGAAACTTTTCTTTCACAAACTTAAGATTTATTTGCCTGCAGTGATCTATATTATATACTCTGGATGAAATATGAATCCAAACTCAAAATTACACAAATAATATCATAATTCACTTACAACATTTTCAATTACATCTGTAATTTGAGACTTAGATAAATCAAATATCTTCCCTGATAATCTGTCTTCAAGAATTGCAATAAAATTCTAACTCAGTGTCAAAGAAAGCAATTTGTTGTCAAGTAATCAATGCATCTAATAACTGAGCTAAGGTGCAATTATTACCTTTTCTTTGGTCAATAATTTTCTTTATCTGAGTGAATGGTGTAATAGCTATAAAATTTGATCCTAAAATTGAAGTTTAGTCAAAAAAATTTAAATTGGCGATGAAAACATGCCACCCGCATTTTTATTAAATGTGTGAAAAAGAATTTTAGCAATGTATATTCCACTTTTTGTCAACCTTTTTTTAAAAAAAATTCATACTGTAGTCATTTGAATTTTGCTTTTAGTTTTTAATTAGCTGTATCACTCACCTTTCTTGTTATATGCTACTCTTAAATTCTAGATCTATTTTTTTAAAAAATAATCCTATCATCCTTTATTTTGTCAGTTTACTTTTGAATTACCAATATCATTCATGGACTTAGAAAGCATGAAATAATGGCTCTAAGAAGCTTATTAAGGAAATAGTGATTGCCTTAGTATTCTAAAGAACATCTACTTTTTAAAAGGGCACAATGATTGATTTTTTAAACTTGTTTTGCATCAACATATGTACATGCATACTCATATACATTTTCCAACATTGTTCCTAGCTATTAAAATACTTAGCAAAAAATAACTGATGGCTCTCTACTTTCCAAAATAATATGCAAGGCAAGTAATTTAATTACTTCTGTGGTATACAAAACATTACCTTAGTGGTTTCAAAAGTTAAGCATCTTCCAAAGCATGTAGTTTATTGCAATAAGTTGAACTCTGAAAAGGGTAGAGCCTGTTAATTTGTGATAATATTCAAAGGTTTTGAGGGAGAGAAAAAAATTATGAGACATTTAGACAAAAGCACTATTTTCTAAAGTGTGTAAAAATGAAATTAAAAAACCAAATGAAATTACACTTTGACAGGATTAGTTATAATGGGACATAATCAAGTTATATGACCCCTACTTGGAAATCAAAATTATTATATAGGCAAGAAAGAGTGAATCTTGAGACAAAATAGGCTGATTCTCCAAGAAAGTTACTCCTTAGCCAGGAAATATCCTGTACTTGTCTGAAAATAAATTCTACAGAAAGCTATCAAGACAGTGCACCATTGTAAGTTGTGAATCTTTTCAAAAGGAATGGTGCACTGAATATTAACATCATTTCACACATTCCCAAGATGTATGCAATTACCTCAGAGAGAGGAGCTGGGAATGTAAGGTCTCAAGGGCTTAGATAATGACATAAAATAAATTGCAACGATTACCCGTGTACTTTTCCAGGAGACGTATTATTTAAAACCTATCTAGGCCTTCAAGAATGAAAGACAGAGGAATGTCCACTTTATGAAATTGCTATTAATGTGTGACCTAGAGTTGAAGGCAAGGTTAATTATGGGTTTTTAACAGAAGTATCATTCTAGTTTAATATCAGTGCCCAGGTCTTAAATATTGAAGCAAGTCACATTTTTCAGGGACAATTGCCTTTGAATGAAGAATGACAGGGCTCTGATCTTTGCTGACCCTTACAACTCCCGCAGTGTAATCCATGGCAACTCTGTTGCTAAGGCAACCAAAGAACATGTCGGCAAGAATAGGATGAGACCATGAAATCTGATGTCATACTTTCATAAGATATAAAATTGCAAATCACATCCTAAAGTAGGTTTGTTAGATATGTGATATAAGTCATAAATTAATGTCTGTGTCTGGATGTTGGAGAGGAGAATGGAACTCTGATTATAACTTGGAATCAAGAGTACTGATTTGCAAGCTGTGTCAACATAAAGTAAAAACAAAGTAGATATTTGGCAATTGTCCAGTTGGCTTGATCATTGTGGAATCTGTAACCAGATACTTCATAACCAGATTATTGCCCCTATCCCCACACCCCCTGCCGCCACCGCCACCAATCCACTTTAGGAATCAAATGATCAAATTGTCAGTCTACAATGTTGAAATTATCCAGACAATTGCCAAATCTCCATTTCACTTAGTACAATATAACTCAAGCCCAAGGCTCATTTTCCAACCTTGGGAAATTAACCTAATTCATCCATGCTTCAATTTTCCAATGAATGAGGATACTGCTTCTGCTAGTGATTGAGCTTTTCAAAAGAAAGGTTTTTTCTACTAATACTTTTCAGGTTACCACTACCTATCATCAAAAGATCTCAAGTACTTCATAAGTATTAATTAAATACTAAGACAAAAAGGTGAGGAAAGATAGGTATTATTATCCTTGTTTTACCAAAGTTGTGTAATAGGTTTAGTTTTAGTCAAACCTATTTTGTCACAGTCCTTGGCAATGCAACATAGAGCCTTGAAATCAGCAGTAGGTTAAGGTTAAGCTAAGTGTATGATGGGGCAACTGGGAAGCACAGTGGCTAGAGTGCTGGGCTTGGAGTCAAGGACTCATTCATTTTCCTGAGTTCAAATCTGACCTTAGAAACTAGATGTGTGATACTGGGCAAGTCACTTATGCCAGTTTGCTTCAGTTTCCTCATCTGTAAAATGAACTGGAGAAGGATATGGAGAATCACTCTAGTATCTTTGCCAAAAATACCCAAACGGGGTCATGAAGACTCAGATACAACAGAAAACAACTGAAACCAAGCATGTGATAACCAGTGTGTTTTAAGCCATAAGGGGACCTGATTGTGACAAAATCGTAGCCAAACCAACCTGCTCTTATTTGCTA
The DNA here is from genome assembly GCA_011680675.1 of Gymnobelideus leadbeateri. Lineage (NCBI taxonomy): Eukaryota > Metazoa > Chordata > Mammalia > Diprotodontia > Petauridae > Gymnobelideus > Gymnobelideus leadbeateri. The sequence continues at coordinate 375,837 of WOXC01009098.1, forward strand.
GTACTAAGTACTAGTATTTCTGCATGACCTTAGATACTTAGAGGTTAAAGAAGTAGGCAAATTTATTGGGTATGAATAACCATGCCCCTACCTCCAGACTGTTAAATGTTCTGACTACCATATAATTACAAGCAGTTCATAGAGCCTCCATTTCTGGAGGTTTGCCCATTAATCAAGATCTGTGGTAAGAGTTAAATGTGGTGCTTCAAAGTTTACAAAGCATTTCATTCACAGCAAATCTATTAGAAGGCAAAGGCAAGTCTTCTTATTCTTATTTTAAGCATGAGGAAACTGACATACAGAGACGTTATGTGTCTTACCCATGGCCACCAGTTAGTAAGGGTTTCAAATTCAAACCCAGGTTTCCTGTTTCAAGTCCAACTAGCTATTTATTATACTACACTGTCCTTTTATACACCAGTGTGGTTGACGTGGTCATGACTATGTGGCTTGGACCTAAACCTGTTACCAACATTTGAAGCCTCAATGTAATGTGCTATAATCAACTAACTCTTTGCTTGCCTGAAAATTCCAAGAGACTTGGAAACTTGGAAGGTAAGTCACATCTTTTGAGTATTAAGAACAATTATGTCCCCACCATCAGATATGTTATGTGATCCTTAGTTATTGCTGAAGGCATGGTTTGTCCATCAATCAAAGTCTGTGCTCTGAATCTATACCCTCTTCCCCAGATCTCTAGAGTCCAAATGAGCCTGCCCTGACCTGTCTACATGGCAAACACTTGAGTAAGATTTTTTCCACTGGAGGGCTGTTTATGTAGCACCTTTACAAAAACACATGGGCAGCCAGCTTTATATTTTGCAAGAGGTTGAGTTTAAGTTATTCAAAAAGAGAGAAATACTCTGAATGACCATAGGGATAATAGATTTAGTGCTGGAGGTGATCTTAGAGGCCATCTAATCCAATCCTGTTATTATAGAATAATAAACTGGGTACACTAAAACAAAGTGACTTGTCCAGAGTCTCACAACTAGTAAATGTCTGGACTGAGAAATAACATCTAAAGATATATTATCAGAAACCTCCATTAAATTGAAAAAGGTATATAAATCCATCATTATTTCCCACATGAAATTCTACAGTCATGGAACAAACAAAAATGAGTGTTTGGCATTCATGTTTATGATTGACATAAGTACAGAAATGGATAGTCCCAGCCTTAAGTCATTTCTCTGACCCCAATTATTGACAAGGCTTCAATTGGGTGACATCTTGCTGGTTGGTAGAACTTGCATGCTACTGTCCTATCCTTTCCAAATCTGGCCATACCTAAAACCCTTAGAGGAAGGTGCAAAAATTCATGTAGTGTTGCTGCTAATAATATAATGTAACAGCATGTAGAAAAAAAAAATTAATTCTGCGAAGTCCCACATGGCAATGGTTCTCTGCCTTCAAGATAAGGATTGAAAATCCACGCTTGTTTTTCTCTGGCTAATTAGGAAAGAAATTTACCAATCCACAAATTCAATTTCAATGGTTGCATAATTATTTTTAATGTAATATCATTTTATACTAGTCTAAAGTATCATATTACTCACTGTCTTCTAAATATCATTCTAAATATTAATTAAGGAAAAAAATTGAAACACCTACCATTAAATAACATTCAACTTCCAAACAATGGACATTTCATATATATATATATATATATATATATATATATATATATAATATACACACATATACACACATCTACATATGTATACATATATACATATGTGTACATATATACATAATTATACATATATAATAATATGATCATTTAATTCAATTCAAAAGGCATTTTTAAGTGCTTATTATGCTCCAGGTTCTGTTAGGTGCTAAGGACACAAAACCAAAAATGAAATAGTCCCTAACCTACCCTCAAGGATCTTGTGTTCTTCTGGAGGGGAGGATAACAAATACACAGATAAGCAAACACAAAACACCAGTTCAGTCAATGGGAAGTAATGGGGGAGGGGGAATGCACTCACTAGGTCTCAAGTAGGAAGTGGCCCTTGAGATAAGTCTTGAAGGGAGCTGGGGACCCTAATAGTCCTGCCTGCAAAAGCAAGCAGATGGGACATATCATGTCAGACTAGCCAGAACAGAGTGTATGAATTTAAATAATATGAAATCAATCTGGAAAGACAGGATAAAGAGCTCAAAATACCAATAAGCGAAGTATGTTTTTTATCCTAGAGGCAGTAGGGAGCCATTAAAGCTTCTTGAGAAGAGGAGTGATAAATCATATAAAAATATGAATTCAACATTATGATCAATGCTAAAAAGCACAAAAATGTAGACACAGACCAAATACCATAGTCAGTACTCAATAAACTAGAACTTGAGGGGAAAAAAAGTGATGAGCCACAGCAAATTAGTCATGAGAACCACTTAGTAATGAAATATGGGGCCATTAGATCTATTTTGATTCCCTAGTTCAAAGATGAAACATGTTTAAATATGTTCCATAATAACAGCTTCTATTTGTGTTTATTCCAAAGAACTCAAAGCACTTTTTGAAATTATCTTGTTAATCCCTCTAACATGCCCACAAGGTAGGTAGGAGATGGTTATTATCCTCATTTTAGATGATGCAGCTATCTGACTCGACCATCGTCACAGAGCAGTCTCCAAAAGGAAGGAAGGGAAGGGAAGGGAAAAGAACAATCACTTATTAAGCACCTACTATGTGTCAGGCACTGCATTATCTGACAATTTTGGGAGGTAGGAGCCATTATTTTTATTTTAACATTTGGGAAAGCCAAGGCAGACTTGCCAAGAGTCACAAAACAAGTCAGTGTCTGAAGCTGGATTTGAATTGAGGTTCTTCCTCTTTCTGGCATTCTATTCATTGTGCCAGCTAGCCATACACCGACGAGTACAACTTAAGTTGTACGTCTAAGTCTCTATTTCACCTTATTTCTTTCTACTCTGACTTTAGCATATAGATGGATTTTTTGCTGTTTATTTTTTTGTCTTGAAAACAACAATTCTATTTTTGCTGAAAATCACCTAAGTTGCCAAGAACATTTGTCAGAATCAGGATATTGATCAGGGAGCATTCAAGATAAGATTTTCCAGGATTCTGAAGATACATTTTCTGGGTTTTCCAGACCCATTGGGAGATCATTTTGTATTTACATTGCTTCCCAGTTCATTCTATTGGTAAGTTAGCACCAGTGTAGACGTATCTGGCTCTGCAACTGCTTTCAAGGGAGGTCCGTTACCAGACACTAGTGATGATGGTGCAGCTTTTGAAGGATGACCACATATGAGCCCATGTGATACCATTTTAGAATGTTGCTCAAGCAGGTGAACTAATGGAAAACAACATATCTAAAAACCATTATTATTCTGAGATTGTCACCTATTTTCCATTGGGAGATAAGCATAAACCATCATTCCCTATCTTCAGTAATATGGAATAAAAAACTTTGAACTAGGGATATATGGCTATCCAGGAACACCCAACATTCTGTATTTGTCATTTCAAAGGTGTTTTTAACCAGACATTTTCTTAATGGCTATGTGATTGCTAGAGAGAAAGGAGGTTGGTTTATATGCAGGAGGACCTCCACAAGAAGTCAGAAGCAGTTACTTGCTTCATGACCTTGGGTAATTTATTATATCTCTTTGGACCTCATTTTTCTCATCTGTAAAGTGAATAGTTCTTTCTGACTTTACTATTCAACAATTTTGGAGAGGGGGATTTTTTCCCCTCAAGCAATTCAATTTGACGAACACTTATTAAGCACTCACAATGTAGGGCAGTTAGGTGAGATAGTGGATGGAGTGCCCAGCCTGGAGTCAGCAAAACTTACCTTCCTGGGTTCAAATCTGACCTCATATACTTACTAGCTGTGTGACCCTGGGCAAGTTACTTAAACCTGTTTGACTAAGTTTCTCTATCTATAAAATGAGCTGGAGAAGGAAATAGCAAACTATTCCAGCATCTTTGCCCAAGAAAACCCTAAATGGGATCAAGAAGAGTCGGACATGACTGAAAAACAACCGGACAACTGAAAATGTACAATTAGGTGGGAAGATATAAATACTAAAGGCAAACTTCCATGCCCTCAAGGAGTTTCCATCACAAGGATTACACTAATGACGGATCAAACACAGAGTTCTAACCTTCACAGAGAGGACTATATCTGCATGCCTGGTAAGGTCACATGATAAGATCTCAGAAAATCTTCAAAGCAAAGAGAACATAGGGACATTGGATCAATTGGATTCCATCATTTAAAGATGAAGTATGTTTAGCCTCTTTAAAAATACCAGAGGGGAAGCTAGGTGGTGCAGTGAATAGAGCACCATCCCTTGAGTCAGGAGGACCTGAGTTCAAATCCACCCTCAGATACTTGATACTTACTAGCTGTATGACCTTGGGTAAGTCACTTAACCCCAATTACCCTGCCTCCCCCCCTCCAAAAAGAAAAGAAAAGAAAAAAAACATAATGATCAAAGGATCAGGTTGGTCCAGTTCAAGTTCTCACCTAAATACTAAAGAAAACCAATCAGTGAATCAACACATTTTAAAAGTCTTCAATTAATTTCAACATGAATATTACTTTCCAATATAGTAATCCTCCATATCCTGAGCTGGAGTTCTCAAAAATATTGATTGATTAACAAAAATGCATTAAGCACCTACTATGTGTCAGGAACTGGCTAGACATGAGGGATACAAATACAAAAGTAAGATCATCCATGTGTGCAAGGAGCTTACATTCTATAAGGGGAATACAACATGCCCAGAGATAAGCAAATACAGGAAATATATGAAGTAGGGAGGTCCCTGGGTGTAGAACCTGAGGATCAGGGTTCAAGTCCAGCGCATATATGACCTTGGGAACATCACCCACCCCTGTGGCCTTCAGTATCCTCTTCTGTAAGAAAAAGGGTTTGAACTAGCTTGCCTATAAGCTCCTTTCAACTCTTAACTATAGTTCTATGAGTGCTAGACTGCATCTGTCATCCAAGGACCAACCTAGCTAAGTTCAGAAAGGCCTGTAGCCAGAATGCTGACACCCAGGTGATGATTTTTTAAATTAATTAATTTTGGGGCACAGTAACTCATGAAGATCATCTAAGGCATGGAAGAATTCTTGTCTGAATTGGTGGAGAGAATATCCAGTTGGATGAAATCATGAATCTTCATATTAGAAAATAATTGGAATATATACTTTGATGAGTGGGTTGCAGTTTGGACTTAAATAAACCCCACAAGGGTATTCTTCTGCTTTCCCATGTCTCTCTTAGACTAGGGAGGTGGTATGGATAGGAAATGTATACTAATTTCTAAGTCTCTCTTCAAATCAAACATAAGCTATACCTTTTTCTAGGCCTGAAAGCAAATCTACTCCAAGCTTCTATGTACTTGACTAGAAGGTTTACTGACCATGCTCTAAGATGGGGGTTAAGGGGAGTTGGTGCGAGGGACTAGGTCACTCATTGACAAGCAAGTAAATCCAAGATCATTGGGAGTAGAAGTCCCATCCTTTAGCTCCCTAAGCACTGGTCCTGTCTCAGGTCTGCCCCCTCTAGCCATCACCCTCTGCAAGAGATGCAACCTGGCAACATTTTCTGCAGGGCTACAGTCACAGTTGCTGAAGATAAAAAAGAAAGTTCTCACCATCTATATCCTCTCAAATGGAAATGGCATTAAAGAAGATTCATTACCATCTGCTTTGTTACTGTGCTCTAAGAATGATGCAACATTTCCATTTACTAGTAGCTAAAGTGTCTTCTATGGAATTTCTCCCCCATTAGAATGTGAACTCCTTGAGAGCAGGGACTGTCTGGTTTTTCTATTTGTATTTTGCACTTAATAAGAACTTAATGAATGCTTTTTTTATTCCTTCATCCCTTCATTCTAGGCTTAAAATTCTAGCTGAGGGAATGTGTAGAAATGGTTAATCTTATCCCAAATCTTACACGGTGTTATAGTGTAAAACTGGGTAGATTATCAAACAGTATTTAAACCTTTCTCTAGAAATTATCTATCTAATGAAAGAATGAGTTGGCTTTATAAAAAGGAAAGTTCTTGCTGCTAATTATATGTGAAAGAAGGGAGGAGCTTGCACCACTCCCTGTTTTCTGGCAGGATCTGGAAATGACATAGATAAACTTTTCATCACTCTTTCATAACTGACAGTCTGCCAAGGGAAAGCCTTCAGTACTATTTGAAAGAATTGCAGATTCTATCTAGAGTAGAGGGCAGGCTCAAACACCAGGACAAACTCTGTTTTACCTAGCCACTCCCACACAGTGAAGATCTCCCAGGGATAACTTCCTTACCTTCCAACAGTTCCACAGATGCATATCTCAGGTTTGCCCATGTATACTGAAATCAGATGCCTGATTTAGCTATAGTTCTAGGGTAAATCTTTTACCTTGGAATTTTTGTTTTGTCCCTACCTAATCTTATATCCTTGGGCATATGATTGAATTAATTTGTTAGTTAATTTTCTCAACTGTCAAAGGGGATCCAAGTATCAACCAACCTCACAAGATGATTAAGAGAAAAAAAACAAAATACAGAGAAGAAAAGGTTGTAAAATACCTTGCAAATGCAGAAGTATTTTGTATTTTTTGTATATTTTGTATATTTGTATATTTTGTATATTTGTATACAACAATTTCAGTTGTCATTATATCTTTTTTTTTTTTGCAAGTAGATTAGGAAGCAGTGGTCTACCAGAGTTTCAGTCTAAGATAATTAAAGAATAATTAAAGACATTTGCCAGAGGTATCTGGGAGTCCAAGTTATTCACATCAAGAAAGGTTAAACTAAACTGCTGACTTACTTTGGATAATGATAGACCTGTTTTTCAAGGAGTAATAATTTTGTTGTAACAACTTACAAAATTTAGTGTTGCAACTATGAAATAACAATCCCTGCTGTTCATGAGTTTACCAGAATTTATTCCATACCGAATAAATGTTGTAATAAAAGAACACTTTTATAGCAGGGGTGTTTAATTCTTCTCATATGTGTGCTGTTATTTTTTATGCTTTTGATTATTTTTTTTAAAAATCTACTTTCAAGGTTTAATTATTTTATCAGCTGACAAGCTGGAAAATATCCTTATGATTAAATTTTTTGTTTATTGTTTTACTTATTTTTTTTAGCGAGGCGCTATGATAGCATTTGAATTTGATAATGTTCCATAATACACATTATTCAGAGTCGGAAAGTTTCCCAATTAAGGATTTCTTTAAAAGTTTTTCATGAAATGCATTCTGAAACATTCAACAAATTATATTCAGCTTCCTTAAGGGGCAAATAAATCTAAGCAAAATGCTCTGCATTCATGTGGCTAAGTGTGCATACATATATGCTATTCAGTGATATTATTTGAAATTTATAAATTTTTAACATTATAAAAACAAGCAAAAGTGCCATGATCTGCTGGATTAATAGGAATGAACTTTTGTGCCAACCTATGCCACTGGCTGTTACCACAACCAAGTTCCCTCATCTAAAATAGAGGTAGTAATATTAAAACATTTGAAAATAATGTTATTATTGGTAACTAATCATAATATTGGCACCACATAAATGTTACATCAATGAAAGCATTCAACAGGAACTTGGTTTAACATTTTGTCTATAAAAGCTCTAATTTGTATATCATTTCCATATGTACCCTTTTGGTCATAATGATTTTATGGACATAACTATTGATATAATTAGCTCCTGCTTTGACACTCTGATGGAAGCAGACACATCCCTAACCAAAGCAAATTACCATTATTCCAAACTTTATCACACTCTATGCATCTCATCCATATCTTTCTAAATCCTTGATCGTGAATTTTACCAAGATCCAAGAAGTGAATCTTTTGCTATTTTGGTTTTTACTCTTTTTGTGTTTATAAGCACAGCACTCATGTTATTCTCATCTGGCATGAGTCCACATCCTCTTCCAGTCATACTAGTACTTGATGATGCCCTTTATGATACTGATGAGGTACAGGCTCTGGGAACCCCCTTGAGCTCTCCTTGAATCTTCCCACATAGGACATTTGCATGAGGCCATAAGCTTTTCACTGTGCCTCTGCCCAAACCTTTGTTATTAGCTTGGCCCTCCATTATCCAGCTAGCCCCCACCCTTGATCCTCCCAAAATATCTATACCCAAATCTGTTACACCCTTGAACTGGCCTAGCCCACCATTGTCTGTCTCCAGGTAGTCTCCAGAAACTTCCCACCCTTAATCACTCATTTACTGGAGTCTGACCTCATTGACTCCTTCTGAAGACCCTCCCCAAACTCATTACTGGAGTCTGACCTCATTTGATGCCTCCTGAAGACCCTCCCCAAACTCCTCCTCTAGTCCACCCCTAGATTCTTCCCACAACCTTTCTGTATAGGAAACCTCATCTTGCCTCCATGAAAGGAGAAAGGCCAGAGAATAATCTAGTACAGGCTCACTCTGTGTTAGATGATTCTATCCCACTTGTCCAATACAAGCATCACAGATTCCGAGGCTCCTTAAGAGCCTACCCATTATGGTGAACTTTTAATAAACATTGCTTTTCTTTGGCTGAGAGAAGACTTGAGTCGAATTCATTTAGCAGGACCTGGTTGGTGTTGGCATTTTGGGGTCTCAAGCACCTCTAACCCTATACCTCATCATTTTATGGTACCCTGGCCCTCTTCAATATTTCTTATGCCTAAGACAAGGTTGACAATGTCCACAGCCTATGTACAATGACTATAATTTTCCACTGACCTGTAACACCCAGAGCAGAATGTACTCTTAAATAAATAAATGTGTTTGAATATGTACATATATATGTGTGTATATGTATATGCATATGCATGTGTATATTTGTATACCCTAATTTCTCAATCATATCCAAATACTCATATCAAAGAGTAAAGCTATCTAAGATAATTTGCAACTAATTTCTATTTAAAAAACCACTTGTGGTGAAATATTAGCTACATGTCTTTTACATGAGATATAATATCTTGACTTTACTAGAGTCCTTAATTTTTCTTTCACAAATTTGTATTTTAATAAGCACATGCTTCCAGTATATGACATCTCTGTATTCACATTTTTAATTATATTTTTTGAAAGCAGTCGATGGAAGTAATCAACATTAGTGGCAGTATCTGAAAATAAATATTGAGTAGAAACTCAGAAAACAATAAGATTAAGTAACATTTATGAAACCAAATAGCTTTATAAGCAGATATCTTAAATGATAAGTATATAGCAGAATTTTAAAACTAAGTGTCCTAATAATTTAGAATGGCATAACTTTTTTTAATTCCAGAAGTAGCCCTATTCTATATAAAGAGTTCATTTTAAATAATGGGTAGAAGAAATCAATTATGTTTAAACAAGATAAGCCTATGTATATGTATCTTTATTTACATATATATATATATTTCTATGGGCAGCTAGATGGTGCAGTGGATATCTCGGCTGGGAATCAAGAAGACAAATCTTCATGAGTTCAAATCTGGCCTCAGACACTTAATAGCAGTGTGACCCTGGGTAAATCACTTAACCCTGTTTGCCTCAGTTCCTCATCTATAAAATAAGCTAGAGAAGGAAATGACAAACCTCTTCAGTATCTTTGCCAAGAAGACCCCATGGATAGTATTAGCATGCTACAGTCCACAGGGTCATGAAGAGTCAGATATGACTGTACAACAACAAATTGTGTTTCTATATAGAGGTGAAATGTTTGGACACTAAACGGTTGCAGGTGGTTTATCCCCATGTGTGTCTTCTGAAAAAATTCTTGTTGAATATAAGAGAACTTCTCTTGGAATTTTCCAAGACCTAATGTTTTAATATTCTTTATCCATTCATAATTAGCAGGTGATATCTCAAAATGCCCCATTTCTTAACAGTGAGTTAGCCTTAGGTAAACCAGTGAAGTTGACAAGGTCTCTCTTTGCTGTCTTTTCTTCAGCTCTCTTCCCTAGTTGAATGCTGTTTCCCCATGTCCACTGCCACAGTGTTTTGAAGGCTGCTAGATGCCTTACATTCATTATCTTCCTTGGTTTTCATGACCCCAAGAAGGAAGCACTGTGGGTATTATTATGACAATTTTATAGTAAGTAAGTTGAGAATTGGAGAGGTAACATTACTTGGCCATGGTCACACACAAGCATCATTCAAACACTGGTCTTTTTAATTTTGGGCTCAGCACTCTCTCCGCTATGCCATACTGCCTCTCACTATGGTATCTCAACCAAGCCCAACTACATTGAGCCTGCCCCATACTCTACAATTATTCTTATCATCTTCTTGTCTCCCCCCACTAAAATGTAAGCTCCTTGAGGGAAGGGGCTACTTTTGCTTTTTTGTTTAGCAGTCCCTGCCATATTAGTGTTTAATTAACTATTTTAATTGAATGATTGATGAATGCATTGCAATCTGGGTTAGAAGAGGGAGTTCTAATATTGAGAAATTTATAAATCTTTTACAAGTATTGAAGTGTCTCCCATAGTTCTTAGCAGGATGTCCTATACACAGAAGGTGCATAATAAATTATTGCTGAGTTGAATTGCATTGGAAGGGAACTAATAGGTCATTTAACTCAATCTCACATCCAATGCAGGAATCCCCACTGGAAAATGCTTCACAGGTGGTTGTCCAGCTTTTGCTTTGCTTCTAAAGTAGTCCATTCCACTATTAAAGCGATCCTATAGTTAAAGATGAGAGAGTCTCAAGTACAGCATCTCCTATGAGCAGTTAAGGCTTCTGTGTCCGTAGTCCTTAGTTCTTGGACACTGGTGTCCAAGACTGGTAAGCTCTCCAATTGTTATTTTATTGTTAGCTTAATCAACTGGAACAGACAAAATGACCTGAATAAAATCACATGAATATCTAGTATTTCTGAGTTTAGGGCTTAGAGTTAGGGTTAATGGAATAATTTGGGGCAATAAATATATATGTGTATGCATATGTATGGATGTATATTTTCAGTTTTATGCTAGTTAGAAACACATAAAGCAATCAAATTAAGGACATTTTTTTTCCTATCAATGATAGGCACCTTTGGTTCCAAACCATGATAGTCTATTGCCACTGATTAAGGTATATATTGTTGTCCCTTACAAGGTTCCACCAACCAGTGAGGTTCATTAAATGTGAGAGAACATTGTTCTTTTACTGATTTCAGAATTCCATCTTTAGGTTTAGTAAAAACAACAACAATAATAGCAATACTGACACCAATAGTTAGCATTTACATAGCATTATAAGGTTTGGGAAGTACTTTACCAATATATAATTTGATCTTCACAATAACCCTGGGAAGTAGGAGGAGGAGAAGGAGGAAGAGCAGAAGTAGTAGGAGCAGTAATAAGAGTAGTAGTTGTTTTTGTTGTGGTTTGCCCTTTGTTTTCTTTTTTTTAATAGAACACTAAAATGTGCTTTGTATCAATTACCTCATTTGATCTACACAACAAACCTGTGGAACAGGTACCACATTTATTTTGTCCAGATTTTACAGAACAGGAAACAGATTAAGAGACATAAAGTGATTTGCCCATGATGATTCAGTATCACTGTCCTTTGTTTTTGAAGAGGACCAACAACATCATAGGTGATGACTTGTGCATGAATTGGATTTAAATGAAAAAGAGTTACACAAAGTCATTAGACTTACTCTCTCTTCCAGAGTCATCAAAGTCTTGGGAATAGGTGCTGTAATTACCCCCATTTTATAGATGAAGAAACTGAGGCACAGAGAGGCACACAGTTACTACATGTCTGAGGCTTGGATTTGAAATCAGGTCTTCCTGACTCCAGGTCCAGTCCACTGCCTATTGCACCACCTAGTTGAATGTTTGCTAGCAATGTTGCAATGTGTGTCTACTTATGAGACTTCTCAAAGTCATATTGGGTTTTTTACTTCTTAAGAAACAATCAGAATTGAACACAAGTCTCGCAATTCTACTCAGTTCTATTGGCTTAGCTATTGTAATAAGATGAAGAAATCTTGGCTTGAGTAATGCCTCCCACTTTTGCATATTTCCAGTATGGCCATTCTAAAGTCAGGATGCTCTCAAGGGGAAACTCCTTTACTGGATTCTTCCTTGTCTCCTTTCTTCTTCTAGGTCTCAGTCTCCAAAGTGTCAAGAGAGCCTTCAAAGGCAAGCTGAAAGGCAAAGAGGTTGTGAAGCCAGTCTCTGTGGAATCAGTCTAGAGTTGCTTCAGTAGCTTAGATTATCGAAGAAAGATCATTAGCTGCCATGCTCCAGTCCACTTCATGTCATAACAAGTTATCCACTCTTGGACCAGCTATAACATTAAGCCAGACTGGCAGATTGTTGATGACTGACCTGGATATGGATAAGAAGAATTTTAATTTTAGGACTCTGGTTGAGTTTTCATTAGGTAGAGTTTATTGGTGGTTTGTATGTCTTGTACTTATAATCCCCTTACATCTCTCATATTACCTGTGAGGGTTGATTGAGAAATCTACATTTATCTAATGTCAGATGGTGCTTTGTTGGCACAAATCCCAGAATCTTCCTGGCCTGTGTATGGAGTTGGTTGGGTAGTTGGTAAAGGGGCATAATTTACAAATCTGGAAGTGTGACTGGGTATGAAAGGATTGAAAGAATTTCTTTATTTGGGGTATGGGTAAGACATATCTGGCAAATCATTATGTATTGCACTTCTGCTTATTATACATGTTTAAGAAATAGCTATCAATTTTTTGATAGGCTCAAGGCAGGTTGAGTATGAAATCCTAGAGAATCTTGGTGATAAGAAGATGAGGGAACACTGACTATTTGCCAGCGTTGACAGTTAATTGAAATGTTGAAGGATGAAGTAGCAGAACTATAGAAGCAAGTTAATATGTTTAGGATCAATGAATGTGAGAAATTTCAATGATGACACATGGCTGAGAACAAAGAAGCAGTACAGAAAAGAGTAGCTATATATGTTAAGAGAAAAAAATGTAGGCAGTAAAACAACAAAGAGAAATAGTATTGCAGGAACATGCCAAAGCAGCTGGAAATGTGTTAACTTAAAAAAAAAAATTAGTTATGTTTTTGGTGAGGGGAAGGCAAAGAAATTGGAGTTAAGCGACTTGCCCAAGGTCACACAGTTAAGTGTCAAGTGGCTGAGGCTGGATTTGAACTCAGGTCCTCCTGTCTCCAGAGCTGGTGCTCTATTCACTGCACCACCTACCTGCCCCTGTTCACTTTTAAAAGGTTACTAACACCAAAAAAGCAGCTGGCCATTGAGTTAGCAAAGGCTCACAGATCCCAGAAAATTTGGCCAAGAAAAGCAGGACAACCATTTCAATGAATGTTATGGTATGATTTTTTTTGAAGGCCACACAGAGCACACCAGACACATTCATCTCTCTTCTCCCCCCTTCCCTGCCCCCAACCAGACTACCCCACCTTTCCCCATTCCTTTATTTAATATATTCAAAGAGCATTTACGATTCATCTTTGGGGCTAGAGGACTGTGTTAACTGCAATTTGAGGTCAATGGTCTAAATTTATTCTAAAACCATTTTTCTTAAGTAGGAACTAAGTATGAACTTCTTTCATACTTCTCACCAGCTTTTGACAATTGCATCACCAGTATATGCAACAGGGAAAAGAAATAATAGCCTGCCAAGGTAGGACCTCATGAACCTGAGTATTAGCTCATGTTGTACTTTCCAACTTCAGATCCTTCTAGTCCCTGGGGATTGGCATATTATAGTGTTAACCTTCACATTTGGAGAACTGTTGCACAGAATTGTCTTCTCCAGAAATTAGTCTATTCTCATGGAGGAAGGGAATAAAGTTAATCAGACAAATGAAGAGAATTCTCACTGTAGTTGAGAGAGTGCTGGATTTGGAGTCAAGAAAATCTGGGTTCAACATCTCATCTCACCTCAAATATTTACCAGCTGTTCAATTCTGGGACAAGTCATCCCTCATCTATAAAGTGAGGCATTTTGTCTCTGATGATCTCCAAGGTACCTCCCAGTTCTAAATCTTTGATCTGAATTGTTTGAGAACTGACTATATCTCCTCCTGAGGTGTTCAGAGGATTATGGCATGCTGGCAGGAGAAATTCAAGAGGAAAAAGCTAAGTAATTGAAGAGAACTTTGAAAGCAAAAGAGAAAAAAGGATGGTCTCCACTGCTGTTGACCAGAGGAGGAAAAGTGAGAAGAAAAAAACACAGAAGAAATAAAAAAGAATAACTAAGTGGCTTCTAGAATATGACTCAACATTTATTGAGCACCTACTAAATAAAAGATACTATGGAGACTGATGCATTGCAAAAAAAATTTAAATTTCAATAACATGATAAAAAGTAGGATGACTTTCTAAGAATATGAAATTTTTTCTAGAGAATTTGACCTGATGAGATAGAGAATTTCAGCAAAAAAGGGAAAGGTTCATTTGGTCTTTCATTCAACAACTTCACTTTGCTAGACACCAGGGAGACAAAAATACAAATAAGCCTTGGTCCAAAATTAAGAAAGGTGCCACGAATCAAATTTTTCCCTTCACCCTCCCAGCCCTGAAATCCTTCTGAAGCCTTTTAGTGAAAGAAAATTGACTTAGCTCTGATACTTAAACACTTAAAACTAGAACTCACTCTGAGCCTTTCCAATGAATATGTTATGATCTAATGCCATCACATGCCACTATAACTTTCTAATGTTAATTACCACTTAGCACCTGAAAATTGATACTTTTGAAGACTACTGAGCAAAGCTTTCCATGGAGTTTCTCTGAAGCCACACTATTTTTCTTGACAGGTCCATTGTGTGAAACAGACTCATCATTTCATGATTCCTGGACATTAAATTGTTGGAGACTGAGCTCATTCCCCTCTCAGCATGTCCAGCAGTGACAGCTCCTTTACAAGGTTTTTGAAATTCCATTATCTCTAGTAACCTCTTTGACCTGCCCTTTGACTGGCTGCCATCTCAACTGTGTGGGGTTAGCCTACCTTAAAGCTTTCACTTTAAGAAGCTTTTGTAAACTGTTCTTTTAGAAGTCAAACAAGCTTGGTAGCCATGGAATAATCCAGGGAGAACTTTTCTTTCTTTTAACTTCTTTCTCCAACCTCCAAGTAGACAAACCCATCTGTCTGAGTAAATGATTCCACGGAGAGAGATTACAATGGAAGTGTTTTCCTTGACCTGAGACATTATCTGAATTGAATCTTAAGTGAACATGCTAGATTTCCAAAACCCACAGCAGCCATAAGCAGACAACTAAACCCTGCCACCTGGAGCGAATGGTCTATTTTCCCCTTTGCCAAAAGGAAGCAGGAACTTCAAGTGTCCACCTTCCCACAATCTGGGTGTGGAAAATTTTGGCCGATAACATTGTTGGGACCATCAGCCGGTTCAAGGAAGGCAGCTAAGCCCAGGGTGATGATGGTTCCTTTCCCTTAGCACTTTGCAGAGCTGGTCTGTGAGTAAGCTGGTATAAGCATGCTCCAAACGGGGCTAAAGAGCCAAGTATTCGAAACGAGACAGCAGTTAGCAACATTACAAGTTACTGAAAGGACAAGTTACAAGAAGATACAAATACAAATATAGCAGAAAGGAAGCAATTGGTAAGGGAAGGGAGAGGGAGAGTAGCAGAAATAGTAAGACAGCACTGAAAAGCCTAGCCAGTCAAATCTTTTGCCTTAGAGGGACAGGTAGTCTGTGTGAAAAGGTATGAAAGGATAAGTTGAAACTTACTTTTTCTAGAAATGCTTGAATCTCAGTCAGTGGGGCTATACAGCCAGATTTTACACACACACACACACACACACACACACACACACACAAGCATGTGAATATATATTTTTATATATATATACACATGCTTCTGTGTATATGTGTTGCATAAGCCTCAGACATGATGAGTGATGTCTTCACAATTTAGTACTGAAGACCAAAATACATTCCAGTTAAAAGTGTTTGGCTATGTTGTTGCTGGTTTTTGGACATGTGTATATACAACCCATCAGCAGTCCCCATGATTCTTTCCTGCTTTCTTTGTGTGCTTGCTGCCTCAGAGACCTGGTCTTTATGCTTCTAAAGTCCCCTTTTCTTTCTCAGACCATGGTCTGCGTGGGAAGTGTTCACACCACTTTTTATTAATTTACAATGGAGGTGAGAGGTAATCCGCATGATTCCAAAGAGAAAAACAGCGATTTCTTGCAGGTGTGTGGGCAGAACTCACAGGTGCTGTTGGAAATCTAATCTGGGCACAAGGGTTTACCCTTGTTGGCACATAAAAGGCATATAATCCTTCAAGGGGCTCTTCACCTGATATGGCATTTGTTAACATTGTAAGAAACTGTTTGGCCCTTGGTATTAGGCTTGGCCAGGGCATAGCGACAATGAGAGATTATTTTACAGTAGTGAACTCACTTTGATAACAATTACGGATGCATAATCTTAATAGCATTGTAGAAGCCACTGCCCTATGAAAATATGTTCTGAAACATAATGCTCCTGATCCGACATAAAAGAACCTTTCACAGCCATTCACACACCTCTCTAGGTAGTTCCTCTTTCAAACTGTTTACAGAGATGAAGTTAAGTAGGTTTGAATCATTTACCTCAATAGTCATGACTGAATTCAAAGCAGTTTTTTTTTTTCAGAAAATGATGGTTTGCAAATGTCCATCTGATCACATCGGTCAGATTCACTGTGGAAAAGTTCCACTATACTTATAGCATGAAGATATTAAGTGAAGAATAAAACAAACAAACAAAATTAGTATTAAGAACCTTACAACTATATAAAGTTTTATGGTTTAGAAAATGCTTTCCCCACTACAACTCTGTATGAGATAGCTTGCTAGTGCAGTATTGTAGATAGAGAAACTGAGACCCAGAAAAGGTAAGTGATTTGCCCCCATGTAACCTAATGAGTCAGTGACAAAGACAGGATTCAAATCCAGGTCTTCCTACTCCAAATATAATATTCTTTCTATCACTCACTCTCTACTATACTGAGATATTTTGAGTTTTCAAAGTCAAGCATTTTCACAGCACATTTTACCTTTTAAGGGGATATGTGACATGAAAACTCTAAATTCTTTAAATCTGAAGATCTTTTAGATGCCTACATATTTCAGACTCCCACATATTCATTCCCATTATGCGTATACATATATATACATAATTATGCTACAATTTCAGCTATTCTAAATACACTGTAGAGTGGCTGAGATACTGTAATGATGACACTAATATATGACATTTCTTTTGGTCAATTAGAAGAGTTTTTGTGTTTACTTTATTCATTTTTAAATTGTTCGAACATGAATACTTAGTCTAACAAATAAACACAGTTTAATCGAAGTAAATCACTTTCCCCAAGGCTTAAAAAAACAAACCCTGAATTATCTAATGTTTGGTATACTCCCAGGTTTTGTCTTAGTTACAATTCTAAAATATATTTTCACTTAAAGTCACCATAGTCAGACTTTAATCAAAATCACATTGTAAAAACAGTATAGTGCTATTCAGTATGTGCAAGTTTCCTTCCATCTCTAAAATTCTGATAACTAGGGCAGAACCTTTATTCCAAGGTGACTTAGTTAACAACATTCCAAAAGATTATCCTTATCACCTATAAGCATAGCAGAATCACAGAAACTCAGAGATGGAAGGACATTACAGTTAGCAACATTCCAAAAGATTATCCTTATCACTTATAGGGCATAGCAGACTCACATCAGGGATGAAAAGACCTTCCAATTGATATCTGAACAGGAATCATCTCTGCAACATTCTGGATAATTTGTCACCCAGTCCTTCCTTGAATACGTCTATTAAGGTATATCTCACTCCTTATTTACTTAGAAGACTGCTCTAATTGTTTTGAAGACTTTTTTTTTCCATCAAGCCAAATTCTTTTCCTGTGAAATATTGATTCAATGTTCCTGGTTCTTCCTTCTGGAACCAAGAACAAATCTAAATTCTCTTCCATATGCCAGTCTTTTATTTTAGCTTATATTATTGTGGACTTGACAAAAATTATAAAATTAATATTCCCTCATATAAAAAACAGACAGGGAATTGTATAGGAAACTGTGAATTTGTAATCTCTATAGCTTACTTTTTAAATAAGTATTAAGCTAAACAAAGTGATTCTAATACTTCCTTGCTTGATTTCCCTTCTGGACTTGCTTTTTGGACGGCAATTGGGGTTAAGTAACTTGCCCAAGGTCTCACGGCTTTGTTTGTTTGTTTGTATGTGTTAGGTTTCTGGGGCTGGATCTGAACTCAGGTCCTTCTGACTCCAGGGCCTGTGCTCTACTCACTATGCCACCTAGCCGCCCCTGGACTTTCTTCTTGTTTTCTTTTATTTATTTTAATGTTTTAGTGACATTATTTTTTATTAGCATTATCACCATTTATCCACTCTCCCCTCATAACTCTGCCAGCTTCCCTCCCCCTCCAAAATACTTCCGTTATACCTAGTAAGTATAATCAAGCAAAATAAATCTGCTGGTCATATATGACACCCTTTCCAGTGTTTGAATATAGTTTGCATACTACTAGCACCTACTATGTCAGACACCAAGATTTATGATTCTTCTACTTTTTCTATGGAAAAATATTCCCAGTTTCTGTATCCTCAGTTTCCTTTCATGACATTCTTTTCTCTCTTCTTTTCCCTCACCATCCTGGGTTGCCTTCCTTTGCATACACTTAAGTTTATCAACAGCTTTCTTGAACGTAGTACTTAAAGCTGAACATAATTCTAGATAGAACTATTGCATTCCTCTCAATGTAGTCTAAGATCACAACAGTCTCTTTGTTAGGACTCATTGTTGAATCACTGAGCTCTATACTTTTCCCTATTAAATTAGATTTTATTAGGTTTGGCTGATCATTCTAGCCCATCAAGATTTTTTTTTTTAATCCAGACTCTTTAATCCTTTCCAGATTCATGTTATCTGCAAATTTGACAAGCAGACCATCTAGGCCTTCATCCAAGTCATTCATTGAAATGTTAAGCAGTTTAAGGATGAGCACACATTCCCTGGGGCTACCTTTTTTCCAAATTAATTTTGATAAAGGCAAGTAGGTAATGAAGTGGATACAGACATCAGACTCAAAACAGTAAGACTTGAGTTCAAATCTGGATTAGCTATGTGGCTCTGGGCATGTCACTTAACCTCCGATTGCCTTGATTTCCTCATCTGGGAATTGGGAATAATAGTAGCCTTCCTTCCCAGGGCTGCTGTGAGAACAAAATGAGATAATAATTGGAAAGTGCTTAGCACAGTGCCAGACACTATATAAATGTTAACTATCATCAGCAGCAGCTTTGTTAATTTCTTTTCACTGACTATTCTTGGGTCTGGTCATCCAAACATTTTTTTAATTCACCTAATAGCAGCCTCAACCAATCTGCATCTCTCCCTTTAGTTCTCAAAGGTAGCTTGAGATATTTTATTAAACCACCTTAGTTAGGATAGGCATGAATGGAATTCCCTCATCAGCTTTAAGTCAGATTTTTTGTTGTTCAGTAGCTGTAGCAGTATTTCCCTAGTTGTGTATCACTGGAGTGAACACTCAGTTTGGATGCCAGTTTATTTTGTTTTCTTGTTCCAGTGAAGAAAAGTTAATATAAATGAATTTACACGCAAATATCTCCTGTCTGGTTTCATGTGATAAAGTAGGAGCTGATTATTATATTTTAGGCAACAGAAGACAAAGCAAAGAGGAAGTATGATGTGACCATTCTAAAAAGTTAAAATATTCAAAAGAGGACCAAATTAGAGTTAAATTTTTAGTGCAAGAAAAGATAGAGACAGGGAGCCAACTTGTGGCTTCATTGATATAATAAACTCCGTAATTACAATGATCAAGCTTGTTCTAGAAGGAGAGGTGTGAAATTGTGTCTTCTTCGATCTTTGCAGAGTAACAGACTATGAGTGCATTGCACACACTGTTAGCCTTAGTTGATGAATTAGTTAGTTTTGCTGAACTGTTTTTTTCCTTCTTTCTCTCCCCTATTTTTTCTTTCTCTCTTTCTTTCTTTTTCTCTTTCTTTCTTTCTTTCTTTCTTTCTTTCTTTCTTTCTTTCTTTCTTTCTTCTTTTTGCAGGGGGAGGGCAGGGCAATTGGAGTTAAGTGACTTGCCCAAGGTCACAGAGCTAGTAAGTGTTGAGTGTCTGAGGCCATATTTGAACTCAGGTCCTCCTGACTTCAGGGCTAGTGCTCTATTCACTGTGCCACCTAGCTGCCCCTCTCCCTTATTTTTTGTTGTTAAAAATAATAGCTACCATTTATGTAGCACTTTAAGGTTTACAAAGTACTCTGTGTATATTATCTCATTTGATTCTCACAAGGACCACATAAAGCTAGAGGCTATTATTATCCATGCTATCTATAACTAGAAAATTTGACTGTTTTATTAATAACTTGAGGGGGGGAAAAAACCTAGAAAAACTGTTCCTATTAGCCTTCTCAGACTTCATTGCCCTGGATAGGTAATTGTGTTTGGGAAAAGAGAAAATGGGAAATGGTTAATGGCTAATGCTTTATCTTTCAGAGTGTGCTTTTTCCTGTTTCCATAAGAAAATATTTTAATTTTAAAATAATTCTTCCTTCATTCTTCCAGTTATGTTGGCCTAGAACAGATGATAATTGCTTTTTCTTCTTTGTTTTTCATTCCTTGTATCCCAGCCCAAATAATTTCACCACGCTCCCAGTCTTTATTGCCAAACTGCTCACCTCTGTATTATGAGTTCTTTTGATATTCAGTGATGACTCTCCACCTTTTCCTTCCTTTCTTTCTGTCTCCTCTAAAGTTTATAACCAGCCATGCTGAAGCTTCAGTCATGGGAATGATCCCATATGGCTTGGTTAACTCTGCTTGCTTGTTAACACCCACATAGGTTGTTATAAGCAAACTATACCTCCATTTAATTCTTGCTTAACAAGAAGAGCTTGGATCTAGTCATTTCAATATATGAATCATGTTTTTTAGTCATTTATTATTTTTTTAAAACAATAATTGCATCCTTCTTAATTTTTACTTTGGAAACATCTGCAGAAGCTGGGGCATTCAGTGGTGATTTGTTTGACCATCATAACCCAACACACTGGACAGATTTTTTGAGAACAACGTATGGAAGGACATGGACAAGAAGAGAAAGCATGGATGGGTTGTCATCTGCACCAGTAAAGGGAGGGTCAATGCTATTGAAATTATGGATCCGCTGAAGTATTATACTATAGTATTTTAATATTTTATCAACAACTTCAACAAATATTAATGAAATTCTTATTATATATATATCACTCTGAAAAGAGCATAAAGAGAATTGTTTTCCCATTTTTGCAGTTTCTCCAAATCTTACAAGTTTTATAAACAATAAATTAATATTCTACTCATTCATAAATATTATATATTCCCTTTTCATCATAGAAAACACTTATTTTACTATTTCTTGAGCTCCAAAATAACCCAATCTTCCTCAGTTCATTTATTCATGGCTCCTCTCTCATTCATATTTGACACAAGAAAAAGATGACAGAACACCAACATTTACCTAACCTGTGTCTCCCAAATTATCTGAGCTGCAACTAATATTGAAACAACTGCCAAATAATTTGTCCTCATTTGAACAGTTTTTGGTAAGGTGCTACATAACACCACTTAAACAGTGATGCCTTCTCTTATTTGTACCTGTCTGGGTACAAATTATTTGTGTTTAAGTGGACTTTTTCATAGAATATGTTCAGACTAGATATGAATGTGCTAATTGAAGTATATCAAAATAGGTTAAATGTTTCCAAGTGCATTATTTGTTTGAATGTTTTCCTTTTCAAAAACAGGTGTCTTAACATTGTAAGAGAATGAAAACAGTAATGAAAAAGAAATCATTGACTACATATGGAAATGTATGCCGCATTCCATTCCTGCCATCCAACAACATCAGACAGGAGCAAGCTTCATTATCAACTCCTCTGAAGTCACAACTGGTCACTCATTGATTTAAATTCTTAAGTCTCCCAGTGTTGTTTTCCTTTCCCCTTTTATGGTCAACACATAAACCAAAATCCTTGTTTCACAGATACAAATGCTTTGTTTTTCACCAATTCATACAAATCTTTCCAAGTTTCTTTGAATTCTTCATGCTTGTATTTCTTACAGCATTATATTAATATACTATAATTTGTCCAGACATTATGCAATCAGTGGGAACTCACTCATCAGAACTGAAAGGAATTCCAGTTCTTTGTTAAAACAAAAACTACCGCTATAAATATTTTTTGCATATATTGTATTTTTTTTCCCATTGTCTTTTGCCTCCTTGGAGTAAGTGCCTAATAGCATTGTTTCTGAAGCAAAAAGTATGTATCGTTTTGTGACTTTTTCAGTATAATTCTAAGTTGTTTTCCAGAACAATAGGACTAAATCATAGCTCTTCCAACACTACAGCAGTGTTTCTGTGTTCCCATAGCCCTTCTAACATTAAGAATTTTTGTCTTTTATGATCTTCACCAACCTTGTTGATATTTGGGAAGAAAAATTCAGGGTTTTTAAATTTATATTTCTCTGTTCCTAGTGTTTTAGAGCATTCTTTCATATGGTCTATGTATACTTTAAAGTTTTTGAAAATTGCCTGTTGCTCAACTTCTGACTAATTATCTGTTGGAGAATGGCTCTTATTCTTGTACCTTTGTATCAATTCCATATGTATATATCCCTATGTAGCTGTATATCCACATATCTATCTCTGTATATATGTGTACATATATATGTGCGTGTATGTGTGTATGTGTCTATATAGATAGATATCAGACCTTTATCAAAGATGCTTTCTGCAAAGTTTTTTTTTTTTTTAAACCAGGTAATTGTTTCTTTCCAAATCTGGCTACATTGCTTTTGTCCATGTAAAATCTTTTCAAATTTTTATGATAAGAATTGTCCATTTTATCTTCAGTTATCCATTTCCTACCTATTTTGTTTGATTACAATTCTCTCTCTAGCCATAGCTGTGTGAAGTTACTTGCTCCATTCTCTAATTCACTTTTGACATGATCATTTAAATTTAGATCATGTATCCATGTGTACTTTATTGTGGCATATGGTATTCTATGTTGGTCTAAACCTAATTTTTTTTTGGAGGGCAATTGGGGTCAAGTAACTTGCCCAAGGTCACACGGCTAGGCTTTTATTTGTGTGTGCGTTAAGTGTCTGAGGCCGGATCCGAACTCAGGTCCTTCTGACTCCAGAGCCGATGCTCTACTCACTGTGCCACCTAGCCGCCCCGATCTAAACCTAATTTTTAACAAACTGCTTTCTAGATTCCCCAGCAGATTTTGTTAAACAGTCCTTTATGCAGCAGTTGGTCTTCTTGGGTTTATTAAACAGACCAGGTGTGAGGAAACTGTGGCCTCAAGGCCATATGTGGCCCTTTAGGTCCCCAGGTGCCACACTTCGACTGAATCCAAACCTTTGCTTGGAAAGAATTGTCCTGTGAAGTTTGACTCAGTCCAAGGGTGGCACTTAAGGACCTAGAGGGCCACATGAGGCCTCAAGGCCAGAGGTTCCACACCTCTGCATTATACTGTTATGGTTGGTTGCTTCTCAGTCTTGTTTACCTAGTCTGTTCCCTTGATTGATGTCTATTTTTTAATCAGTACCATATAGTTTTGATGATTATTGCTTTACAATATAGTTTGAAATCTAGTCATGCTGAGCCCCTTCATTCCAATTTTTAAAAAATAATTTTCCTTAAGGTTCTTGACCTTTTGTTTCTCCAGATGATTTTTTTCATCATTTTCATTTGATTGTCATACTAAATCTATAAATTAATTTAGGTAGTATCATAATTTTTGTTTTATTGGTATGATCTAACCATGAACATTTAATATATTTCTCCATATTTCACTTTTTAAAATTTCAACTTCAATATTTTCTAAATCCAGCAACAAAAAGATAGGCAAATTAAACACAGACTTCTCTTTTGGAGTTTGCTATTTGGTAAGGAGGTATGACCCATAGGTAAATAGCTAAAATACATAATAAGTGCATTTAAAAAAGTACAATCTAAAAACTCTATGAAGTCCATGATGGGGAAATTCATGACCAGTTGAGAAGAAAAATGAAGACTTCAAGATGTAGGTATCATTTAAGCTAAGCCTCAAAGAACAGATACAATTTTAAGAAGCAGCTATATAGGGAAGAGGACATTCTAGATTGGGAATAAAGAGACTTAGGGAATAATGTTGTTGTTGTTTTTGTTGTTGTTTTTTAAAGAGGCAAGAAATCCCAGAATGTGAGGGAAAATGGGGTATAGTGTGAGTGGTACAGTTTGACTAAAACATAAAGTATGTACAAAGGAGAATTGTGTTGGAGAAGCTTGGAAAAAGCAGGGTGGCATTAGATTATAGAACACTGAAAGACAGTCTAATGAGTTTATTCACTAGAAAGACATTAAGAGGTTTGAAACAAAACACTGGTATGACCAAATCTGTCCATAGAAAAGATCAAGGTGGGAACGGTATGAAGAACAGAAGGAATGCCTTACAAAAAGTTAATGAGTGTTTTTTGGATTGGATTATATGGCATTTAGAGGGTGAGGGGAGAGAAGGATCTGGTACGGGGCTATTGAAATAGAATGATGGCAGTGAGGATACAAAGTAGGGGACAGATTTAAGAAATCTTGGGGAAGTAGAATCAATAAAATTTGATACCTTTGTACTAAAAGTAGGGAATGAGAAACTTGGAAAAGTCAAAGATAATACTGAGGTTTCAAACATGAGTAACTGGGTAAATGGGATACTATCTACAAAAATAAACAAGTTGGAAGGGAAAGCAGGTTTTGAGGAAAAGAAAATAACTTTGGTTTAATACATTAACTCAAGTTTAAGATACCGGTGGGACACCCAGGTGGAGATGCCCTGTAAGAAGTATGAGGTGCTAATTTAAATATTTTTCTCATTTTTTATGACTTTTTCTATTTCTATTTCCACAATTATCCCTAAAGCAGAGGGGCAGACTGACATAATGGATAGATGGCTGACCTTAGACCTACTTTCAGACACGCTATCTACATTACATGCTGTGTGACTGGTTCAATTCACATGATATCTCAGTGCCCTAGGCAACTCTGTAAGGCTTGCAGAGAAGGTGCCAACTTCCATTAGGAGGGGTGGTTTCCCCATCTGGGTGTCTCCTATGTCAATGTAGTCACTGGTATAGTCCTTAATCCCTGTCCCCCCCACCTTTAAGGTATTGGGATTTCTTAGGACTAGAATATAAGAATGACAAGCACCAGACATAAAAAAACATCACTGATTCCATGTAGTAAATAAAACACTGGGAATTCGAGTATTATAGCTTTAAGAAAGAAATGACGGCTGTTTCTTCTGATGTACGTTATTCCTTATCTTACCTTACATTTCCTTCCAGGACTCCTTTTGCTTTATTTTAGCACATAATATTTCTTTTCAGGCATAGCTTCCTTTGTTCTACTATCTCTAAATATCATTCTGGGACATGGAAAGCAAAGGATAGGTCTGGCCAGGACTGGGAAGGAGCGCAGCCAGATAAGAGTGGGACTAACAGATAATGTCAATAAGACAGGCCAGCTGTGATATCCAGAGAGATGAGTTGTCAGGAATCAGGTGGGTTCTATGCATTAAGGGAGGCCAGATGTACCTTAGAATGAACACTTTCTCAAACTATAATAGTGCTGATCATACCTTTACTTAGAATCATCATAGGATACAGGGATTGAGAGACATAATGAAAAATTGGATCCAATAACATTTGCACCTAGATGCTCTCCCCTTGACTCTCCATGTCCCACAGAGGCATATTCTGAGTCTAGATAACAGGTACCCATGAAAATAGTGATTATCTTTCCAGGGCAGAGGAGTGAGAACATTTTACCACTCCCCCAGCCCCAATCCCTCATTGCTTCTCTCTCCAAAAGATGGATACTTCGTTATTCCAGGGGGTTTTGAGACGAAACAAGGTCTATCTGACTTTGGGCTAATTTCTCAATATTGCCCCCACCCCTCACTCTATTTTACAAACTTTTTTCTTATTCTCCACCTGGTTTTCCTGCTCCAACTCAAGTGCTTCTTCATTATAGAGCCATGTATGCAATAGGTACTTAGTGGGGGGTTGGGGCTGGGGCTGCGAGTGGTTGCCACTCTGCAAGAGGGGCAATTCGAGGAAAATTCAATAAAACAGGATCAGATACCAAGCAAGAGGCTTGGGCTGGTAAGAGTCTTGGGTAACAGATACAGGTGATCCAGCAGAAAGAATAGAGCTTGTTACTGATACAAGGGCTTTGTAGGTTGAAGATTCCTTATATACTTCCTGAGTAGGAGAGGATATGGGTTCCAAATGTGCTCTAAGTCCTGAGCCCTCAGTTAAAGACAAATAAATTCCCTTGACTCAAGTAGAGGAATGAGAAGGTGGTGAACAAGTCAGTTTTTAACTTCTCTCTGTCTCGCTTCACCCTAATTTGGGCAGATACAGCCCAACTTCACAGAGCCATCAGATTAAATAAAGAACATAGGATTGTAAACTTAGAATTGAGACTGACTTTAGAGATCAGCTTTGGTGTAACAGGGATCGCTAACAGGGCAGTTTCAACTGGAATGGACAGTGTATGATAAAGAGTAGTAAGAAATAAGACAGGCAAAGTAGGTAGGAGTCAGGTTATGGCCTGTAAATGTCAAGCTGAAGACTTTGTACTTTATCCTAGAGGCAACCGGGAATGTCTTGTTTCCATTTTTCTCTTTGAATTAATCATGAAGCATTTATTAAGTAGACACTATATATCTAGGGCTATTCTGCTAAGTTCTGTGGAAGATAAGACGGAGAATACTGTCCAGGGCTTACTGTCTATGTGGAAAGGCAAAATGTAATGGAGCAGCTGCTCCAGGAGTATTTTCCCAACATTCACGTGTGTTTGAGGATTGTTGGGTCCCCAGAGAGTGGTTATTACTTTCCATTTAAAGCAGCAACCTATAGGTACTCACTCCTAAAACTAGCTCTTGAGTTCCTCACTTCATGATCACTTTTTAACAGTCAATCAGCTCCTAGCAAAGGCATTTACCAAGATGTCATATTAAGAATGGTAGCTATAGGGAAGCTACATGGCACAGTGAATAGAGCACTGGCCCTGGAGTCAGGAGGACCTGAGTTCAAAGCCAGCCTCAGTCAGACACTTCACACACACACACACACACACACACACAAAAACTAGCTGTGTGACCTCAGGCAAGTCACTTAACCCCAATTGACTTCCAAAAAGGAGAAGGAAAAAAAAGAATGGTAGCTATAAAACATTTCCCCCACAAATCTAGGGTATACAATTCAAAAAATATTGTAGTTGTTGCTCTGTCATTTTGTTCATGTCTGATTCTTTGTAGAGTCCCATTTGGGGTTTTTTTTGGCAAAGACACAGGAGTAGCTGGCCATTTCCTTCTCTAGATCATTTTACAGATGAGGAAACTGAGGCAAACAGGGTTAAGTGACCTGCCCAGGGTCACATAAGTGTCTGAGGCCAGATTTGAACTCAGGAAGCATGAAGTTTCTTATTTGCAAACAGCATGGATGCACCATAACACAGAAAATAAAGACCTGGCTTTATAGTCAGAAAGATTTGGTTAAAATCCTGCCTCTGACTCTTGCTGACTGTGGAATGAAAGGGAACTTGCCCAACCTTTCAGTCCCCCAGGATGACTTCAGACCCAGCACTCTATTCACTGAGCCACCTAGCGGCCCTCAAAACACACACACACACACACACACACACACACACACAAGTATGTGTACGTGTATATATATATATATATATATATATATATATATACACACATGTGTATATATATACATGCATGAGAGTAAGTCTATGTATTTGGCATACAGTTGGAGTGAGGCACAATTATAGGAAACGATTATAGGCATAGTAGCCAAATCCACTCACTGCTCTGGTACTACTCAGTGTCGAAATCTTTTCTTTCTTGTAGAATGGTCATCTTTCTAGCCAGGGATAGCTATTTCCTGAGTCCACATTAACATCCCATCATCAGTGATTATATTTACTATTGGGGTGGGGGAAGAGGCCCAGAGAGACAAGGGAGGAGAACACAGTGACAAAGTTCCCCCCATATTATATTTATATAAAACAATTAGGAAATTATACAAGAAAGTATATACCAAAGTGTTAAATTGAGTGGACTTAATAAAGTAATTATCAGAGAAGGGAAAGGTCATGGTAGACTGAGTAGTTAAGTAAGGTTTCATGGAGGAGGTGGGGATTAAGCTATGTATAAAATAAGGATTATCCCATGAGCTTGTAACAAGAAAGAATTGATTAATCATTTTGAAGCTATGAAATCTGCTTGTCATCTAATAGGGTTGGATGTGTGAATCTAGTCATATAGAAGCTTCTTATTTCTTCCTAATTACTATGTATAAAATTCCAGTTGCTTACCATCAGATAAATAATGACAATGTAGACCCAGCAAATAGATTTTTTTTTTTTAAAGCAATTGGGGTTAAGTAACTTGCTCAAGGTTACACGGCTAGTCATTATTTATGCGTGGGTGCTCATTTTCTGAGGCCGGATCTGATCTCGGGTCATCCAAACTCCGAGGCCGGCACTCTTACTCACTGCTCCACCTAGTCGCCCCTTTAGGGCAATTGGGGTTAAGTAACTTGCCCAAGGTTACACGGCTAGGTTTTTGTTTGTGCGGTTTAAGTGTTGGAGGCCGGCTCCGAACTCAGGTCCTTCTGATTCCAGGGCTGGCGCTCTATTCACTGCGCCACCTAGCCGCCCCATAGATTTTCTTTAGATGTATCTGATATTCACCCATACTTCTATACTTACACATTATAACCTATACTTCTACATTAGTTGTAATTTTTCTGTGGAAAAAATACTTATTGAAATAGCACAAGTATTTGCTTACCACATTTGCTAGGTATATGCCAATTTAAAGATATAATATGGAGCAAGATTTAAATGATATGCCACTATTTAGGTACAAATGAAGGATCTTCTCCCAGCAGATTTAACTACTTTAATCACTGCTTAATTTAACTGATATTCTTCCTGCTCTACACTAAAACCCTCTTCTCCCATTCTTCCCAGAATCTTGAGTATTTTAGGCTTCTGGTATAGTTTTGTAGATTTTCCAAGGTCTGTACTAAAAGACTCCTGTAGATCTTTAACTAGCTGTTTGTTCTTATCAGAGCAGAGATTTCAGTTTTCCTCTTTATTTCTGTTAATTAGCTCTGGAACCCAGAGGAGGTTATCAGTCTACTTCTTTTATGGCCAGCACAGAAACACCTCCCTCTGAGATCTTTTATGGTTCAACCCAAAAATAGTACCCACAGTATATGGACTCAAATATGTGAAATGATTTTTTCTGTGATAACTGACTACATAATCATCAGGAAGAGGTTATCCATGGGAATCAGGTCTAAGGACCCTCTGCTTTCCTGTCCCAGTTAAGTGGCACAGCTTGAATACTGAGGTAACTTTGCATAGAGAATACTTACTTTGCCTAACCTAGCAATGCCTACTCTGGGTCTCTCGCAAGTTCCTTCCTTCCTTCCTTCCTTCCTCCCTTCCTTCCTTCCTTCCTTCCTTCCTTCCTTCCTTCCTTCCTTCCTCTTTCTTTCTTTCCCTCTTTCTTCCTTTCTCTCTCTCTCTTTTCCACAAGTTTTGAGTTCCAAATTCCCCCCACCCACCCATCCTTCCCAAGACAGGATGCAATCTGTTATAGGCTCTACATATAAATTCATATTAAACATATTATTGTATTAGTCATGTTGTAAAGAAGAATTATGACCAATGGAATGAATAATGAGAAAGAAGAAACAAAACAAAACAAAAAGGAAAGAGAGGAAATAATATGCTTCAATCTGAATTCAGATTCCATAATTCTTTTTCTGGATGTGGATAGCATTTTCCATCATGAGCTTTTTGGGGTTGTTTTAGAAGCCCTCTAGCAAGTTTTTCATGCTAACATGTATGTGAGCATCATGTAACACAGTGGGAATAAATATTTTTAAACAAAGTTTTATAATGATTTCCTTGTAGAAGCACTCAACAAAAATGTAGTAGAAAAAAAGTAATAGTTTGGTAGCTTGAAGCTTCTCATTTGCAAACAGCATGGATGCACCATAGCACAGAAAATAGAGACTTGACTTTATAGTCAGAAAGATTTGGTTAAAATCCTGCCTCTTACTCATGCTGACTGTGGGATGAAAGGGAACTTACCCAACCTTTCAATGCCCCAAGCAACATTTTAGTCTTTGAGATGCTTCTGTGTATCAGTACAGGGAGTTTCTACAAGGGCAGAAGAAATCACAGGTGAGCAGTACAAAAAGAAGGCTGTCATACTTTTATTGAGTTAAGAAATCAACAACAACTCTTAAAAAGAAATAGCTACTGTTCTCTATCATCCATCCTGCCCACTCCCAGTCTCAATCTTTTGTGTAAGAATGTTTTGTCAATCAATGTCTGCATTTTCTTCAGTTGTAAAACCTTTCAGCCCATGAACTATCTCAACAAAAACATTCCAGGGGAAGATTAACTGTCTGCTAGCAAAATGTACATAAATTGGACATATGTAAAGGTTAAATAGAGACACACCTTCTGCCTTACTTACTAGTTTTAAAAATATGTGTGTGATAATGTTTATCACCATGATGCAATAATAAAGATGCTGAAGTTAGTCTTCAGTATGTCTCTATCCCTCCTTTCAGCCTCTGGTACCCTTCCACGGCCCTTCACAGTTTCTTTCTGCCCCCAGTTCTAGGATCTGATGACCTCATGATATTCCAAACTGCCCAATAGGGGTGGGGAACCTGAGGCCACATGTGGCCCTCTAGGTCCCCAAGTGCTGCCCTTTGACCAAATCCAAACTGGACCAAAGGGTTGCACTCGAGGACCTAGAGAGCCACATGTAGCCTTGAGGCTGCATGTTCCCCACCCCGATATAATACCTCAATATAATGTTCTACTAATCCCAAAAGGCCTCTCAAAACTTTAAAGCTCCCTATAAAAAACACTTATCATACCATTTCTTATTCCCATGGGACCTTACCCTCCTTAATAAACAAAAATAGCATTTAATATGCTAATAAAATGACTGATTTCTGTTAATTTGGTGATTAACTAATATGCTTCTACCCCAGTTAAAATACATGACTCTTTAACAAGTTCTTTAAGACGTGATGGTTAATTCTAGGAACTTTGAACTCTGTCAGCCTGTTAAGAGGAATATTTTTGATGGGTGAATGGCTTTATATACTTACTGAAACACTCATTGCCAGGTAGCCATGAACCTTACTGATGTTTTAGGCCAACCTGTACCCTAGAATGCTCCATTTGGGCTCCACGTCATCCTCCCACGGGCCCCGTTGCTCTGTGGGTACTCTTGCCAGCCACTTCTCTATGCCTTGACCCACACCTCTGGCTAGGTAATACACTTGGCATCTCTGCATGTACTTCTCTGCACATCTTCTTGTGAACAGTGTTGGAATTGTGGGAACAATCAGTAGATATTAAATATCATAATGGCAGTTGTCATAAAATTACATTGTTCTTTGTATACTTCTTTATGCTGGTGTTATTGCCAGGTTTACTATTTTAAAGAATAAACCTGAAAAACCAGTTCTTACTTTGAGCCTAAGCTTATAGTATCTTGGTACCAAGTGCAAATTAGAGTCAATAATAGAAACCAGGAGGTATATTTTCTCCCTCTTATGTTTCAAAAGAAAAGACATTTTTTTCCCTTTCCCTTTATGTATTTTTTGAGTTAAACGTAGTCTTGTTCTGCTTAGTTAAATACAACGCAATGTATTCGTATACTAATTTCATTATCACTAATTCTTATACTAATTGCATTATTATTAAAATATAATTTAAAAACTTTTTGGTAATTTTATTTTATTTTTATTATAAACTTTAAAATCACTAACAAATATAAACATTCCTATATACAAAGAACCAGGAAGAGAATTACATATGAAACCATAAACTTCTGTTAAGGAGGGTTTCTTTAAGCGTATATTAAATTTAACAAGGCTGCCCTGTATGTGAACTCTTCTGAACTTCTAAAAGACGTTTTGGTTATGAAAGTTCATAGGCTTAGCCAAGTTTATGGGGAAGAACAAAATGTGTCTGCAAATAAAAGTATTGGTGTCAATTATTGGTATCATTAGATTAGATTAGATAATGAATTTATAAAATGCTAACTATGTGCCAGACACTGTGCTGAGCCCTGGGAATACAAATACGATAAAGGCAGCCCCTGCCTTCAAGGAGCTTCTATTCTAACATAAAAAGGAATTGAAAAGTTGAGAGGGAGGGGCATGAGAGAGAAGATGGGAGAAAGGAGGAAAAGTCCAGAGAGTCAGAAGCTGAGCCCAAGACTAGCATGGGTTACTTCCTCAAATGGAGGTTCCAGGGAGGAACTCACCATTCGGAGGAGGAGAGGGGAGAGGAGGATCTCCACTGTGTGAGAAAGTAACTGGGAGCATTTGTGGAAAAGTCTGGAGAGTCAGGAGCCCAGTATGGTCAGGAAAAGGCACTAAACTATAGCTCTCAAAAGACTTAGCAAGAACCCTGTACTTGAAGTAACAGGATTCTAGATTTAGATGGGGAAGGGACCCCAGAGATCATCTCATTCAGTCCAATCATTTTATAGATGAGGTCAATTGAAACCTTATTGGTCAGTGGTTTCAATTGTGTCTGACTATTCATGAACCCACTTGGGGTTTTCTTGGCAAAGATACTGAAGTGGTTTGCCATGTCCTTCTCCAGCTCATTTTATAGATGAGAAAACTGAGGCAAAGATGGTTAAGAGACTAGCCCAGGGTCACACAGTTAGTAAGTGTCTGAGGCCAGATTTGAACTGAGGAAGATGAGTCTTCCTGACTTCACGCTGGTACTCTGAAGCCTACAGGGATTTAATGACTTACATCATGTTCCTCTTACAGAGTTAGGGTTTGAAACCATATTTTCTGCTTCTGTATACAGTATGCTTTCCATCCTAGGCCTTGCTATGTATCTCAGGAAAGCTCGGTTCAAATTCCAGCCCTGAGACTTATTACCTTTGTAACTTTGGGCAAGCTCTTTAATCTCTTTGGCACTGGTTTCCTCATCTTTAAAATGATTGGGTTAGATGAGATTATTTCTTAAGGTCCCTTCCAGCTTCAAGTCCTATGTATAAATTGCCATATGGCTACAAAATGGCATATATGAATTATCTCATTTTATCCTAACAAGAACAATATGAGGTAGGTAGGACCAATACCATTATTCTAACTCTATGGTTGGAGAAACAGGGGTAACTGGTCCTGCGTGGTATTGCTAATAAATAACAGAACTTGGATTCCAACCCAGGTCTGTTGACTCCAAGTCTAATACTCTTTCCACTACTACATGCTGTTTCTCTATTGAAGATGGGTGTTTAGAAACTGTGGATATGGTTTTGTATGTTTTGAAAGAATGTTTTACTTAACCAGTCTTTCTACACTAGAGACCAATAAAACACCTCTTAAGCAAGGTGGGGAGAGTATGAGCAACACTGCCATTGGTATCATACCATCTGCTTCCTGGCATAGAGTGAAAAGTTTCACTGGGGGTGGTACCCATTGCTTTCTCTTGTAACATGAGCTTTTTCTGGTGTGTGTGTGTGTGTGTGTGTGTGTGTGTGTGTAGTCAGACTTGGTTTAAATTTCCCATAGTTCACACTACAGAACACATTTCTATGGGAGCTCTTTTTTCTGACTTTGAAATTACCCAGAAAGAGGAAAGTTTAAAAGAAAATGAATGGGTATCATTTTTCTTCTTGGCTATCACTATTAGCTATTGATTATATGTGTGCAGAAATAATTAAAAGTCTATGCCCAGTTTCTCCATTCCTATTAAAGGAATGAGACCATAGTGTAAGGGAGAAGGAAGACCAAAGAAAAATAAAATATCCTTACCTTTAATCTTCATGAACTCTACAACAGAAACACCCCTACATATAACATGTTGTGTTTTGAGGTGTCTGAAAAGCATTTCCTATCTTTGAATAAATAATTCTGACATTGGCCTGAGGGACTTGAAATTCTAGTAGGTAAAGGTAATACAGGCACTCTCAACTCACACTCAGAAGACTCCAGTGAATATATGCTACCATGTTTTTATGACACCCCCCCCCCAATTAAATTTACAAATACACAGTGCCTGGACTGTAGTAGTTAAGAGTAAGTAGTTAATAAATGGGGTTTGTTTGTTTTTTTCTCTTAGCAAATGCTTGTTTCCAAAACCATCTTGGAAACAGACTTCAGAAATCATTAGTTATACAAATATTATATTTATTCTGTAAATTTTATAGTGGCCCACCTCAGTTATCATCTATTACCTCTCTGTTAATAGGAGGAGCCTGACACACAATTGTGAAGAAGGCAAAGATTGTCTTTAAGCCCTTCTACCTATTTTGTTAGCTTTTTTCCCTTTTTATATTAACCTTACCACAGACACTCAACACCATCCCCTAGCTCAATATACACATTGCTGCATCACATATGCTGGATCTGTACCACCTTTCTTCCTCCACAAAAATTTACCTATCCCCTTTCCTTCAAGGTGCTATAGGTAATTTGGAGGGAAAGAACAAACTCATATACAACACACTCACTTCATGATATGGTATTCATTGATGATAAGTAGTTTTCCTCAGGTATATTTTTATTTTAACAAGGAACTTTTTTTATTGTGTCCACAATCAATGCTCAACAAATCTGCTGAATTTAAGAATCAACATTTGTTGAATTTATTACCTCAATGTGATGCAAAAATGGTTCGATGCAAAAAATATTCCACTTGCAATAAGGAGAGTTGTTGTTCAGCCGTGTCTAACTCTCTGTGACCCCATTTTGGGGATTTCTTGGCAAAGATGTTGGAGTGGTTTGCCATTTCCTTCTCCAGTTCATTTTACAGATGAGGAACTGAAGCAAACAGGGTTAAGTGACTTGCTAGTAAGTGTCTGAGGGCATATTTGAACTGATGAAGAGTCTTCTTAAGCCCAGTGTTCTATCCACTGAGCCACCTAGGCTCCCAATAAGGTGAGACCTGGATACAAATTTGAACTCTGACACTCACTCAATGTGTGACTATGAGGTTCTTTGAACTTCAGTTTCCTCACCTATAAAATAGAGGTCATAATATCTGTTGCATTGTATAGTACCTGTTGTATTGGGACTTTTTTGTGATAATAAAATGAGAATGCAATAAATGTGCTTTGTAAACCTTTAAGTGCCATATAAATGTCTATTGTTTTTGTTACCTTACATTTGCATGTTTTACATTTACAAATGTTAAGCACTCTCGTATTCATTACTTCATTTGATCCTTTATCTTCTTGTACTAACGGCAAGAATTCCTAATGATATCATTTCAGACACTTTGCAGACCTGTGGGAGTATTTATTTTTGTTGTTGTTGTTGTTGTTGTTAATTATTTTGGGAGGAAGTTGTCTTTAGGTAGTGTCTGCCACATCATATTATGTAGGCTATATACACTTTGAGCCTCCCCACACATATCTATTGCTGCTTCCATACAGTGATGTATAAAATGTTCAAGAGTCATAATTTCTGGGTAATTATTCATTTTATCAATTATGGCTAGTGGGTAATTAGTCCAATAATTTTTAAATTATCTCTCCTGGATCTATTTTCCAGGTCAATGGTTTTCCCCATGAGCTATTTCATATTGCATTCTATTCTTTCATTTGTTTGGATCTGTTAAACAGCATCTCGATTTCTCATAAAGTCACTAACTTCCATTTGCTCTAATCTAATTCTGAAGGAGTGATTCTCCTCAGTGAGCTTTTGAGATTCTTTTTCCATCTGGCAAATTTGGCTTTTTAAGGCATTCCTCTCCTCATTGTCTTTTTGAGCCCTTTTGCCATTTGAGTTAGTCTGTTTTTAAGGTGTTCTTTTCCTCCATCAGGCTGTTGACTCTCATTTCATAATTTTCTTGCATTGTTCTCATTTCCCTTCCCAATTTTTCCTCCACTTCTCTTATCTGCTTCTTAAGGTCCTCTATGGCTTGTAACAAACTTGTATTTTCATTTGAAGCCTTTGGTGCAGGATTTCTGACCTCACAGTCCTCCTCCTGTTCCATGCTTAGATCCTCTTTGCCCCCAAAATAGGAGTCTAATGTTGAATTTTTCTGTTTATTTTGTTTCCTTTGCCTAGGCATGTTGCCACTCAATTAATTCACTTTTGGGCTTGTTGCCACAGTAGGACTCTGCTACCAGCCAGGGGAGCTTCCATCCCAAACGCTGAGGTTTTCTCAGCTGCCGGAGGTATTAGTTGGGTACCCTCTCTGAAGCCTCCACACACTCTGGCAAGCTGGTCACATACCCCAAAACCTCCATCCCAGACCACAATTCAGATCCAAGAAGGTTAAAGCAAGAGCAATTAGCCCCCAAGACTGGTCGCCGGATCCCCCTACAGTTTGCAGGCCACAAGGTGAAGCTGCAATGAGGCGCCGGCTGCACCTAAGTGTCTCAGCAGCTTCTCGCCATGGGAGCAAAAGCTGAAACGCTTTCCCAACTAGTGGGTCCCAAAGTCCATACTGCACTGACCTCTTACTTTGTCCTTGGCATCTATGTGTTGATAATTCTGGAAATGCCACAGCTACTGGTCCTGCCACTCTAGGGCTAAAACCTCCAACTCACAGAGGCCTGGGCTCAGCTCCCAGAGCCCTATGCTGGCCACTCCCTGCTGGGCTCCCAGGCTGTCCTCAGTGGGAGGCTAGCTTCTCTGTGTCATTTTGTGGGTTCTGTAGTTCCAAAGTTTGTTCAGAGTCACCTTTTACATGTATTGGTGAAAGTGGAAGACAGAGCCCCGAGGAAGTGCTGTTTCTACTCCGCCATCTTGACTCTGCCCCCGTTAGTGGGTAATTAATAAAAAGATTGGTCATCTGTCCATCTCTTGTGAGCCAAAGATGGATCATGGCAGTCTATTGACACTTGTCTGTCCTTGGAAGAGTGGGTGTTCTTCATAAATGGCATTCAACTCAGATTGCTTAACAATTAATGAGACAATGACTTTCCACAATCCAAGTTCATTGTTCTAGGCAATATCCCATTATATATTTTACATCAATATTTATATTATATTCTTTATATTTTATCCCACTATAGCCTTTGATATTTGATTACTGGTAGCACTTTTTTCAGGACAAATATACGAAATGACAGACTTTGAATTATATCAGCTGTTACATTCTATAACAGAGAAAACTCCAATTTTAATATCATACATATAAACAAATTGGATTCCTACATGAAACACTTTTTAACAGAAAAACTTTTGGATATAGAAACTTCAGAGAATTGGCTATTTTTAATGTATGTGATTTGTGTCTAATTCCTGGAGCTTGTAAAAACAAATCAGTATATTGTGTTTATCCTGATGATAGTCCTTCAAGCATGATAGTTGCTTTCAACCTCAGGAGATAAGATGCCCCATCTTATTTTCCCTTTTTTATTACCTTTTGCCTCTGTTGGGTTCAGAACATAGCACAGGGTTGAAAAAGCAACCAAGGTTTGTTTGATTTGGTGACAACTGCAAGGTAGGGACAGACATAAGAGAACATTTATGGAAATAGAGTGGGACCAGAATCGAGAATTCATAGTTAAGTCCAGGGATGGGGACCCTGAGACCTTACTAGTATACACTAGCAGAGGATAGGTCTCTGACGTATAAGAATTCTGCTTAATGGATTGCCTTTCATGATGAAAGTATGGCATCACAGATTTAGAACTGGAAGAAACCTTAAAAGTTACTGAGTCTTAACTCCCTTATTTGCCCAGGATCCCTCTACCAATAAGTGACCTCAGGGCCACACTTGAGGACCTAGAGGGCTAAATGTGGCCTCAAGGCCACAGGTTTCCTACCCCTGGAAGTCAATTCAAGTTAACAAGCATTTATTAAGCATTTGTGTGCCAGGTACTATAATAAGAACTGAGGATATTTTTGACAGGCAAAATAAACAAAAGAAAACAGTCCTTGGTATAGTCCCTGTTTTCAAGGAGCCCAGTCTAATGGGAGTGATAACATGGAAAGACATATAAACAAATGAGAGAAATGTGAGCTGAGCTGGAGATTATTTAAGAGGGAAGACATTAACATTAAGAGTTACAGAAGACATTTGCATTAAGGATCACTTCACCTCATTTTATAGATGAAGGACTGAAATTAAAGGGTGTTTGCAAGATTGTAGACTAGCAAAAGCATGGTTCAAACCCAGGCCCTCGGCCTCAAATTTTAGTACTATAGTTAACAAATATATTCAGTAGAGTCATAGCTAGCAATTCTCATTCCCAAAATAAATGTCACAAAAGATGGGGAGACTCTGGAGAGATACCTTAGTCTTCCATACTTAAGGAACCATGGGGGGATTCAGGGATGCCCTTTATCCAGTTCTAACAAGCTTTGGAGAGTTGATTGTTCAAATTTCAGCTTGGGTATTTATACCTCAGAAATAGACAAACACTACACAATTGGCCTTGATTTATTGTTTTATTGGTTGTCTAGACTTAAGAAAATGATAGAGAAAATGTTAACTAGCAGACTAAACTTTTGTCTTATGCATGCTTCCCCCCCTCAAGAGAGCTGATTATTAAATATTTTTCAACACATCCCCAATGACCCAAGAAACTGCTAAGCTGCTGAAAGAAGAAAGAGGATATAGGAGAGGATGAAGCTGGGAAGAGCTAATCTGGGGGGTGGCTGCTAAGGAGAGAAAGTGCCAAGAATCTGATTGCTTCCAATTTTAACTTTTTTAACCAGACCTATGATTTCATTTATATAGGAAACCACTAACAAAGAAATGCCATTTCCCAGGGCAGATCAATACCTGCTCTACAACTTGTTCTCTTAAGGAGATGTTTAGGACACTGAATAATTAAGTGACTTTCTGTTTTATCATCCTTTTTGATCAAAGTTCAGCATACCAGAAGAAAGGGAGCCCACAGAGAGAAGGTAAAGCAAGAAAGCTTTATTGAGGAGAAAAAAACTCACAACACAAGGGAGAATGGAACTCAGTCAGGTCTACTGGCATGCCTGGGGGTACAGGGTGTCCAAACTTGTGAAGCCCACTGGGTTTTTATAAGGTTCTCATTTGGGTCTAGCAAGACCATACATTGCAGGGAAGGAGTGGAGAGCCTGGACCTTATTTGCAGGTCAGAGTTCAGGGATTATAATTGATTCATGCTGGTGGGAACTAAGAAGACAGCTGAGAAAAAAACTTCTCATTGGTAGAAAAGGGGCTTTCAGTTCAGAACTTACTTTGGCTAGATCCACTTAAAGATTCTGGCCTCCTCCTCCTCTTCCTCCTTCTTCTTCTTCAAAGCAGGGAGGTGAGGCTACCTAAAGGCCTTGAATTTGCCCAGGTCCCATAGGTAGTTTGATTCAGAAAGGGCTTGAACTCAAGTCTTTCTGACTATGAGGCCTGTTCTAGATCCACTACCTCAAATTACTACTTTTATGACAATTATTCTAACTACGTGGTAGGTTTAGCGATTTCTGCCTGATGAAGAAATATAAACATTGTCAGTGCTTATTAAATTTTGGTGACTAAAGGAAAAGTCCCAATTGCTCTACCCTTAGGTATGGTCCTGACATTAATGACATTAATAAAGAGTTGCAGAAAACTCATGGCAAACAGAAACTTCATAGGTTTCCAAGCTGAGGTGACACAGAACTGGGACATAAAGATGTCAGTGCTAACTCTTGTCTCAAAGTCCTTGATAAACATGTACAAGGTTGTCAAGGAATCAGGTGTTAAGTCTTGAAACTAAGAAACTCATCAAGGGACTTACTAGTTTGGATGGATGTTCCACTGTAGAAGTAGCGTGCAAAGGGTTTTTATTTAAAGCCATAAAAAAAACCCCAGGCAATCTTATTAAATACAGCCATGCTCTTTAAACATGCCTTAATCATTGCTGTAATCATAATACCTGCTTGGCTAGTGATCCTATTTTTAAATAATATTGCCATATTTCAAACACTCTTCTGGAAGCCATTCTTAATGTAAGCATAAATGCTTCTCTTAAAAATAATACATAGGGGATGAAAAGCCATATGATTTTAATACATCCTCTTGTATGTCCTTGACGTGGTGGTGACTCAAGGGTAAAATATGTACCTCCAGGTTAGTTTTTAGGGTGCGAGCTATGTTGGTAGTCCAGTTGCTACAGCTGCCTCTCTTCACGTTGCTAATGATCATGGTACACATGAGTTTATACGTTCTGCTAATGCTTTGTAATACAAAGAATGAATGTTTACCACATCTTGCAATTCTCAGCAGGCAGGCCCCTATCACTACAGTGTGGTGAGATGCCACTATAGGACCATCTCTGCATATGATCCATCATCTAACTCAGTGGAACAGTTTCCTCTTTGGAAGCAGGGATTAGTGCCGATATCATGCACAGAAGTAATTTTTAAAAGTCGATGTGTGACTGTTATGCACAATATGAACTTTCTAACCCACACGTTCCTGGAAACTAGTATGTACTGGTCTTTTCCTGAGAATCAGCCAAAAGCATGGGGAACAAAAAATACTTGGGTAAGTAAAATTCTTATTAACACAGTCCTTATTATTATTCTTTCAAATATTTAAGGGAGGTAGGAAGAGACCCTCATGCCCCTATTCCCTTTATTTTAAAAGATTTTAGCTGGGAAGGAAGTCAAGAGGGAAATGTCCCCTGTTTCTGTTGGAGAAGTTGCCTGTTAGTCTGAAACGTTCATACCACACGTAGCCACGTAGGTCACATTGGCCAGGGTCCCAGGTGCCCAGACTTCATTTTCCCCCTTGTTTTAAGCCCAGTGCAAGCTGCCATACACACACATGAAAGTTTCTGCAATTCTTTCCTCAGAACTGTCTTGAAGAAAACTACCAATTATAGCCAAGAAGCAGTCTTTCAAACACACATACACATAGAAATGTGGGCAGGAAACCAATTGGAAACTTCTTGATTCTACCCTTTAAGGCCAGAGGCAGTCACTTAAGGCAAACTACCAAGACATTTCAAAGAACAGATAGACTAAAATTAGCTTCCTAAGCAGCTTGTTGGCATATTTGTAAAGCAATGTAAAAAATGTCCTGATGCTCAGTCACTGAGGAGCGTGTAGATGGGTGGAATGTGCAAGACTATTCTTAGTTTAAATACTTTTTTTAAAAGGTACTCAAGGAATATACAGAATGACAACAATTGCATTATTTATTTCCTT
Source organism: Gymnobelideus leadbeateri (assembly GCA_011680675.1). Lineage (NCBI taxonomy): Eukaryota > Metazoa > Chordata > Mammalia > Diprotodontia > Petauridae > Gymnobelideus > Gymnobelideus leadbeateri. Next base: position 417,111 of record WOXC01009098.1, read on the forward strand.
TCAGTAGGGAATCTTGGAGTGGTAATAGCAATAACTCATATTTCTATAGTGCGTTTCTATTTCTTATAAGCACCATTCAAAGTTGAACTCAAATGCAACCTCCCACAAGAGACCTACCCTGATCCCGACATTTATTATATTTCCCTGTCCCTAACTTCCCCTCCCCCACCCCCAAAATTTTATACATATTTTGTTTTTCCATGTTGCATATTGCTATTTCCCCAGTAGACCATAAACTCCTTGACAGGAGAGACTGTTTTTATTTGTCACTGTGTCCCCAGCACTATGTTTGGCACACTGCTGTTATTCATTTGCTTTTTTCAGTTGTGTTTTTTTGTAACCCCATTTGGGGTTTTCTTGGCAAAGATACTGGAGTGGTTCGCCATTTCCTTTTCCAGCTCATTTTAAAAATGAGGGATCTGAGGCAAACTGGGTTAAGTGACTTGCCCAGGGCCACACAGCCAGTAAGTATTTGAGGCCATATTTGAGCTCAGGAAGATTTCATCCTGACTGCAAGCCTGGTACTTTATCCAGCTGCCCCACTTGGCACACAGTAGGTCCTTAATAAATGCTTATTGAATTGAAATGATTGAATTGGTTTATGAAACGCTTTCCTCTCAATAACCTTGTGAGGAGGGTTGTATGAATATAATTCAGTTCAGCTAAATTAATTTCTCTTCAGCTCAACTCAGTTTAGTTTAGTTCCATTTCATTAACATACATTTATGAATCATCTGTAATGTGATGACTCAAGAAGGTCCTAGGGAAGATATCAAGTTTGGTTGGGGGTTTAGTTTGTTGATTTATATTTTTCAGTTTGCATGTATGTATGGATAAGTATACAAAATTAATTGGTCTTAAACATAACTGTTAGTTAGCCTGACTAGTTGAGAGTGACAAGACATAGGAATGGAATCTTTGTGAGTCTTGGTATATTAGCCCAGAACTAGCAAAGCCCAGATGTGCCTATGTCTACTTTGCCCTCTGACCTTTAAGAGCTTTCCTCTATTAGGGCCTTCTGAGCTATAGATCTGATACTTTTTGTTTGGGTTTGTTTTATGCCACTGACTTAAATGCATATCATTGAATTATACCTTAGGAATTCTTCCTGGCCTATCCACATTGCAAATGGCTTGCTCAAGGCCCCTGAATAGATAGATCTGTGACTTGCCTTCCATCATGCAATGAAAAGCTCCAGATTCAGAAGGCTGACCTATTTTCTTGTATTTTTCCTCTCAAAATGTAAATTATGCTTCATATAAAATATGCAAAAAAAACCCAAACAGCACTGACGTATTCAAGCAAAACAAGAAAATTCTGATTTGTAGGGTTGGAGAACATATTGTTTCTTGAGTCTACTTATTAAATATTTTTAAATAGAATGTTCAATTAGCCAGTTGGTAAAGGGCTGGACAAGATTAAAATACTTGGGGCTGAATGAAAGGTGATGTTCATCAGGAATTTTTTTTTTTAGCTTTCATGAAGGAATGTATGACTCAACAACATATCTGGTATCTAGGTACTGATATTACTTAGGAAGCTAAGAGGTATAGGGGCTAGAGTATCAGACCTGGAATCAGGAAGACCTGGGGTTTGAATCTAGGCCAGACACTTCTTAGCTGTGTGACCCTGGGCAAGTTGCTTAACCTCTATCTACATTAGCTTAACCTCCATCTGTAAAGTGGGGATAATAATAGCATCTACCTCCCAGGATTGCTGTGACTGAAAAATGAGATTTATCAAGAAGTGCTTTGCAAACCTTAAAGTGCTAATTGTTGTTATTGTCTTTAAATATTTTTCTTTAAAGATGGACAAATTAGGTTTGCCGGAACTGACAACACAATGAAACTGGGGCAGAGGCCTTGTTACTCTAAAGATCAGCATTTTAAATCTTTTCTCCCCCTTGGGATGACACATATCAAGCTTTTTTTTTAAGGATAAAATTTTCAATTAAAAAAATTAACCTCGTTCACTTATATATAGTAACAGATATATCCTGATGACGATGACTACTTTGTCGGAAACTCTGTTATCAGGGGTTGAAATAATATAAGATGCATTCCAAGACATCAGATAAGGAGGTCATGTTATGAAAAATCATTAAGCACTAACTAAAATAACATTAAGTGTGCCAGAATACATAATATATTTATCTATGAGTTTGGGGGCAGAAGGAATAACGGGCAGAGACTGGGTGAAGGTTATGGGAGTTTCATCTGTGCTCACACAAGACAGGAGAGTATAATATTTAGAGGGAGGGAATTTGATGTCAGGATGACTTTTGCTAAGTCAAGGTAGATTCCAGGTTTGGGAAGAAAATAGTAATGAAGTAACATGAGTCTTTCCATTCCTAACAGCTCCTAAAATTATACACTGAGGCAGATTAGGCAGGCCACTTTCCCAAGGAAGTATGAGGCTGGATGGAACCTTAGATCAGCTAGTCTAAATGCCCCCTTTGTGGATCATTAAGCAGGGGCCCAAAGACAATTGTGACCAGAGAGAAGGCTGTCTCAGGGACAAATTACAGGCTTCTCATATTAGGCTCCTTATATTAGGTCTTGTGTCCTTGGTCCCCATGTAACCAATGTTTCTTGAAATCCCTAGGAGAAAAGCTTTTTCACTTAACAGCTGGAGATTATAGATTCTGAAGTGGGGATTTCAGTGGCTATTTACTTCAGCTTACACCTGACCAAAAAAGAAAGAGAGAGAGAGAGAGAGAGAGAGAGAGAGAGAGAGAGAGAGAGAGAGAGAGAGAGAGAAATCCCTTCTACAATGTGCCCAACAGGTGATTCCAAGCTTGCAACAGAATATTGGGTTGTGGCAACCACTCACTTCAGTCTGAAAGATTTTCAGTTAAGATCAATTCGATCAAGCAATAAGCATAAATGACTAGTTATACAGCCTACTAGAGCTGGGGATAAATAGGAGTAAGATAGACACTTCAGCCAGCTGAATAAAGTGAAGCAGGGAGAGGACGCTAGGGACAAAAGACAAAGTTTGCAGATTTCATCACTTTGCCTAAAGTATGAGCCTGTTAATCTTCAGCCAGGCTAGGCCAGGGCAAATAGGAGCTGTGCCATGAGTAAGGTACTTTTGGCACCCAGCTGCAAAAGCAAGCAGCTTTGTTTTACAAGGTGTTTGGTTTGGTTTGGGTTGGTTGTTGTTTTTAAATGAGGCTGACTTCACATAAAGGAACTTTTCCCCCCCAGGGGGTTCATTAATTGAAGCATAGCTATATTGGAATAAGAAAATTCTGTAGCTAACTTATACTTGTAACCTTTCGATTATAGTTAAATGTATTTGGTCACGGCAACCATAATAATAAAAAGACAACCAGAATGATTCTTCCATCTAAATGAATGCAGTAATGTATTATGAATAGATGCATGATTTTTTTTTTTTTACCAGAATTGGTGATGGAGAATCTAACTGGAATAAGTGGCTAGAGATAAAGGAATGCTATGTTACCTACAATCACATGCCACAGATCCGGCTCTCAAGTGGAGTTTATAACAAGTTATTAAAGCAAGTATCAGAAACAGAATTCCAAAAAGTACTTGAAGACATCAAGTTCAATACTCCAAATTTTTTGCTAAGATGTAATTATAACTATGGCTCAGAAATGTGACTTCACATGAGTTTTTTGCAGGATTCCCAAGCTGAAAACATACCATTAAGCCAATGAACCCCATACACAGGGCTGTTCTATTGACTTCCACTCTGAGCTGGTCCCTCTTGCTGAGATTTTTCTAAAGCTTGAATAGACCACTATTCTGCACCCCCCTCCCCCAAAATCATCGTAGGGATTTTGAAAAGTTGAATACACCTATGCCTGACTAGCTGAAACAGATACAGTATAGTGGTGTTTCTAAAAAGTTGGGCTAAATGTGGTAGTGTTTCCTAAAGTTGCAGATGGAAGTGTTAGCACTGTGATCCCTCCTCTGTGAGGAGGCATTTTTTCTCTTATTATATGATTAACTCTTACTGTCCAAAATGTAGGTGGAAACCATCAATCCCTCAAGGACTTGTGCTTTCATTGCTTAGGAATCCCTTCTACTGGGGCAGATCGAAATTTATAACCCACTGTCTCAGAGAATTGCCTCTGGCTCAGGACTAAATGACTTGTGGGTGTTCAGATAGTGTCTGGAGGCAAGATTTGAACACGAATTTTTCTGATTTTAAACCAGTAGCCTATTCACCATGCCCTATTGGCTCATGTTTAGATGGACAACTGGAAATTTTAATTTCATTTCCTACTTAATTAAACCAATCAACTTTGATTCATACTGGGAAGCTTGGTTTCCAACTATGTGTTGAAAGCAGGGACTAGGTGGTGATTAGCAGTGAGGATATCTGGTATTTACAGTAAATAGCACTTTAAGGTTTGTAATTGATAGGATCATAGAGGAAAGGAGCCTCAGAGGCCAAGTAATCCAATCCTTAGTTTTAGAGAAAAGGAAGCTGAGGCTTAGGAAGTTATGATTTACCCAGGGTCCTCTAGGTAGTATGTGTCAGCAGTGGAATATGAACTCAGATCTTTGACCTCAGAATTCTTTGAACTATACCATGCCCTCACAAGGACATGGTGAGGCAGGTGCTATTATCCCCATTTATAGAGATAAGGGAACAGAGAGATTAGGTGACCCACCAAGGGTTTTACAGCCAATGTCAGTCAGAACTTGAACTTAGATATCCCTAATTCAAAGTAAATTTCTTCATCCACATTCCCATGCAATCCCTCATCCCAGCAATGAAGTAAAACCAGAAGGTACAATCAATAGCAATACTTGGGTAATGTTCTTTCCATTTTTCCTCTGGGGAGTCAGACCTTCGAGGACAAGTGATCACAGGGATCACCTAGTCCAACATCCATTTTTCATTAGAGTCCCAGGGAAGTTAAGTGATTAGTCCAAGGTCAACAGGCATATCGAGGTCCAGAGCCCAGGCCTCCTGACTCCCAAGGCAGCATTCTTTCCACCACATAATGCTGCCATTGTTTAGTCACAGATGATAGCCATAAGCCACAGCCAGCCGATTTGATTATGAGAGAAGCCTGGGAGAAAAAAAAATGCAAATCCATCACCACTTCTGGAAAATCAACTAGAACATTCTCTAATGATGGTAGTCAGTAGTTTTTTCCTTCAAATGCACTGGGCCTTGGGTTTATGGCCTACACCAAAGGCAACTTAAGCAAACTAAAGAGGGTTACTTTTTGTAGTTACATAATGGATCTCCCAGCAAGTAAGAAGCTGATTTGGCTGCAATGTGAGTAAAGCCGATTAAACTCACTGCCAGCCTCCAAGCTTACCTCAAGTCCAGTATCAATAAATGTGCCTCAACCTATAGGTTTACTCTTTGCCAGCATTAACTTGTCAGTCATTATTCCCTAGGTTATTCAGGGAAGACAAATAATCTGACAAATGGGAATTATACAGTGTGGGCTGTGCTTAATAAGTTGCCTTTCCCAAGTGGGAATTCCTAAGACAATTCAGAAGCAAACCTTAGGAGGGCTAAGGTATCTTTTCCCCTCCTTTCCCACCACATTCGAATCCCCATAGCACCACCAAAGAAAGTGCAGTGTCTGTGAATGATTAATCAAATGATGCACTTCTAATTAAACTATGGGATATTTTCAGAATGACTGGGTTTTAGAAGATGTAAAATTATTTTTAAAACGTGTGGCTAGTTTTTCAGGAAATGGTTGTGAGTTCATGGCTGTGCAGCTGATATTGAGGGCGACATGACGTACATGCCCTGCTTTGAAAAGTTTGTGCATACTTATCTCCAGAGAGAATGCTACAGGTAAAATGCCTAGCAATTACAGAGGAATAGACTAGGGTAAAAGAAATGAAAAGAATCAAAGAAAAGAAAAGGAAAAAAAGAGGAAAGGAAAATACTTTGAAGGCAATTTTTCCATAGGAAAAAAATATTTTATTTTTTAAGAACAAATTCAGTTTGAAACAGACGTGGAATGTGATTTTTCACGGATTTCATTTTCCGGGGGGGTCAGGGTGGGGGGGAGGACTAACTGCGATGTGGAACTAAAGCAGATTTTAAAACCTATGACAGGCTATTAAAAAAAAAAACAAAGAAAGAAAAAATATTTATAACTCAAGCATAATACTGTGTTACTTACAAATTGGACAACAAAATTTTAAATAAATATTCATGGTACACAATTACGGCACAAATATGCAGCAATTTGGCAACCTTTTAAACCATTTTTTTTTCCTCATTACAGTGCAAAGGGGAAAGACACTGCCTTTAAACAAGCTGTAGCTAAATACATTGCAAAATTCAAATTTTATACAAAACATCTTGCTTAGACTTTATAAAAAACCAACATTGCTCTATGTACACAATCTGGTTAAGAAAAGCCATTTCTGTCTTGTTTTCATGTGTATTTTATTAAAAAGGTGAATAAGGCTACTGTAACACCCCGAATCCATATACAGTATATCTGAACCTATTTACAGCATCTTCACTTAAACATGATGGTGCAAATTCCAAAGTCAGGTGACTAGGGATGATAATACAAGCAAGGCATTTACAGTAACTTTCCAAAGCTGAACCAACTTCAAATAAAGGAACAGTTGGTAGATTGTCATATTCTGCACCAGACACAAAACAGACACACAGTACACATTTTCAATTGGTTGCAGGTAACTCTTCATCGATTCATCTGATTTTTCACAGTTTAGTACATGACCGAAACGTAGCCAACTGATGATACATAAATTTGATTTCATTAAAATCAGACTCACTATTCCCAGGTTCCCCCTTCTCTTCCCTCTCCCCACCCTGAAAATAAAATTTTAATGGCTTACAAGAAAATCTTGTATGGATTCACATAAAGAAGGAAAGGGTTGGAGGTGATGGAAAGAATTACATATGTACTGTGGTTAGTCACCATGGTAACATTCCACAGAACTGTGATATAGATATATATAATATATATTGCAGATATATATTATACATATATGTACACACACGCCACACACCCATTCTCTCATACAAACACGCATTTTGGACCAACATCATTTTTCAGGTTCAGGAAATAGAGAGAATTATCATTTCTGTGACAGTTCATTTTTGCAGGTACTCACTGGAGGTTTGAGAACCTTAAAATGCTGTTGCTACATTTTTTTTCCTTCCAATTCAGAAAGCAAAGTGTTACCATAGTAACAGGACCATATTAAAGATGTCTATTTTGCATAGCACATAAAAAGTAGGTTTCATGTTTACTTTTTTTTCTTTTTTTCCTTCAGAAGGGAGGGCAGGGAGAAGGAGGGGGAGGGGGCAAAAGCTAAACTTTTAAGTGGAACCCCCTCAATGTGACTTGCTGGATTCTAGCGAACACTTCAGCCATAAGGCAAGGGAAAACACAACACAGAAAATAAATGCCGGAACATCTTGTCATTGTTAAATATATGATGCAGCAACATCAATTTCCTGGTATTTGGGGGCTTGTATTTCCTAGTCTACTGTTACGTGAGATGCCTTCAGAGGACTTCTGTTATTTTTGTATTTGCTCTCATTATTGTTATTTTTGGAATGAAGTTGTTTTTCCCAGAAGTAACTGTCCAATTAAAAAAAAATCTTTTTTTTTTTAAAGCACTGAGAGGTCAGACCATTTAACTGCCACAAATGAATTTCACATCTTCTGGTGTGCACTCTGTGCAATCTTAAAATATATATTAGTAATAATCTTTCATTTTATATCCCTTGTGTTCTATACACCTATTATAAATAAGTCATATCTTCCTCCTCCCCCTCGACATCATAATTTATTTCAGTCTTGTGGACTCTTAAGAGGTTTGCCATATGTGCTTTAACTTTTAAACAGAGCACCGGGTGAACTGCTGTGTCAGTCACAGTACCTAGACTTCACCGTGCAGCAGGGACAGCACCGCCATAAACCAAAGTGTCATAAGGCTCAATCTGGGTCTCTGTGTATGGGATAGGGGAGGGGGAGGGGGAGATATCTGACCTACCTTTTAGATATGAGAATTCTTTAATAATGTCAATGATGATGGAAATTACAGCCCATTTGACCTTTGGCTTTTGAACTTCTAGGTCAGATTTGGCTCTCTGCTATTCTCCTAAATGCTTTCCCTGTGTTTCATAAAATGTGATAAGTATAGCAGCTGAGTCTGCTTTAAAAACCATCCCAAAGCAGACTAAGACTTTCCTACAGCTTCATAGCTGTGTCTCTTATTGCCAGTACCACAACAGTCCTGCCCTAATATATCATCAGCGGCCTACTATTGTCTTTCCCTCCAAGCTTGTTCATTTACTAACAATACCCCCCTTTGTTCTACTGAACCAAAAGGTACTATTTTTTTTTCTCTCTGAACATTGCTATTTGATAACAGTGAATTCCTTCAAATGCAGCCCTAAATCCACTGCGTGTGGTGTTGTGTCTCCTACTTGCCTCTTAAAACTTAGCAAACCAAAGTGCTGTGCTACCTAAAAAATGTTGTGTTTGTTTGTTTGTTTCCAGCTTCATGTTTCAGAGGCAGCAGCATTGGAACTGCAATTGCAGTCAGCCCTTTCCCCCGCCCCACCCCCATCCACGACCTCCTAGTCTTATGCGGCGGATGGCCTAACTTCTGGCTGGAAGGCTTCTTATTAGCAAACACAATTTCTAGAAAATGTATTACCCATTCAACTATAGCTGCTGTAGCAAATGGAAGGAGCACAGAACTCCCAATAACATTAATGTTCCATTAGTGATGCCGGATGTGGAGTGAAAGGAAATCTTGTGTGAAGGAGAATGGCAGGGCCCTGGATACAACAGAAGTGAATGTAACAGTGATGGACTAAAAGCAAGAGAACTTTTAAGAGTCTTACTTAGCCACAGAGGTCTGTGGGACACATCCAGTATACGCTGAGAGAGAGAGAGATACACACACCAAGTCGGGAGACTGCATTTTGAGCTCGGATCCGAGAGCACCTTCCCAGCGTGTCTAGAACTATTATCGTCCACAAATCACTCCTTCTTCCCTTGGCTTTTTATACATGCCCGAATGCCTGCAGCATCACATGGCTTAGAGGATGATGAATGTTAACAAGAGTACAGCAATCAGAATGGGTATCTTCTATATAAAGTCTTCCAGCTTCTAGTGAATATTTATTCACCAAGACAGAAATTCTACAGACTAGGTAAGCTGTCCAGCTCAAGAAGGCTCTCTGCGAAGGGGCTTGGTGCCTTTCCCCCCCACTGTGCTCTAGTCAATCCTAATGCACAAGGTGTCATTAAAAACCCTCAACTGAAAGCATCTGACCAGTAAATTTCCTCTGGGAAATCAAAAGGTACCACCAGAGAGTTCTTTCAGACCTTGTAGTAAATGTTTGCTGGACTCTGTGGAGGCATTTCTTGGACTATGTACACTGGATGCCCATAATCTCCGCTGACTTTTTCATAGTGAGGGCAGAAAACACTGTCTGCAGTCCTTAAGGGGATAATAATGTCACTGGGCTCAGAGCCGTTGTTGTTACCACTTCTCTTTGGGGTGGCTAACGTACTGAGGGACAGTGTCGTCGTGTGCTGGGGTGAATGCTTCCTATGTCTTCTCCGGTACTTTAGTAAGAGAACCACTAGGGTGATGATGATGACGATGAAGATGATGCATCCTGAAGCAATCCCTGCAAATAAGGCCACTTCGGAACCAAGGATATTGTTCCCCGAATGTCCAGCACTGTTGCCATCTGTGCTAGAACCTAGAGAGAATCAAACACAGAAAGAGAAAAACAGAATTTATCACTGCCCTGGATGCTGACAGGCTATTTCTGCGGCCCTTAAAAAAATGTGAAAACTAAGCAGAACCAAAGAATTAAGTGGCAGCTAAACTTTGACAAACCAATTACCCAGTTCGACAGCTGAATGCAAACAGCAGAAGTCAGCAATCAATAGGAAACAAGACTTTGTGTCTCTGGGTCTGACTTTTATGCTGCTTTCAAACCACATTGTTTTCTTTTTATACATCATCATCCATCAGCAACAAGGACTGGCAGTGACAGGCAGCTCTTGATTCATGCCTCATCTTTTAACCGATGTTAGCTAGCCTGAGGCAGCAACAGGGGGGAGCAAGAAAAAGAAAACGGCCAATTCTCAGCTCAGGTTTTACTGTTCACATTGTATTGCCCTGACGCCTTTACTTTAAGGGTGGTGGTTTCATGGGAGTCTTCAAAATAGCTGGCTTCTAAGGAAATGCCCCGCCTACTGGTAGAACAGCCTTAGAATGGGAAAAGAATGATGAGAACCAGGAAAACGTTCCACTCGTAACCCATTTTTATTTTTTGATTTGCACTTAAAATACAGTTGGAAGGCAGGAGAAACTCTCACACTGAACAGACTGCCAACCCAAATGTTAAGAGCTAAAAAAATTGCCTGGCATCATTATATTATCCATTTATCAGTTTGTCACAAGAATTTGACACATCTTGTCATAGAAAGTTAGAAATAACAACTTCCCTCCTTGACACTTGATAAGAGATAGAATATTGCTGCAGATGCTAAATTCACATGACTACCCACTAGGCCCACAGATCCCAGAGCGCAAAATTGCTGACGTCCGCTCAACAAGTGCTATATAAAAAATTCATTAGCATGGCAACAAATATATAGCTATTGCTAGAAGACTGTTGAGGAAATGGAAGTTAAAAGACAATCAGGTTTGCCTGGCAGTATTCTCAATCTCTGTCACTGATCTGTTTGAGTTTTATGTAAATTTAAAATGAAAAATATTTTTTAAGTACTCTATTAAAAAAAAAAAGACCAAGCCTAGAAAGTAATCTTTTAAAATCCAACTATCTGAAAAGTACAAAAGGATCAATTAGGCTCTTTGTGGACTAGATATAATTAGATGAGAGATTAGAGCATTAATTATATATACATTAATGTAAGATTCAAACTGATGTGCAAAACCAGCTTGATAATGCATTAGGAAGGAAAAAAGAAAGACTGAAAATTACTCTGCTCTACCAGGCTAGTGTTATAGAACAGCTCTTATAGCAGCTAAATAAAGCTATTTTGAGACATGTATAGCCCAAACTTTCTTGGAAAGATCTTATTCTTATTAGATGCAATTAATTCTAAATTCAATCAGGTGGAACAGGGCCGTAGAGGAGAGATTGTTTGTTTCACAGCCTAGAGGACCTTTGATAGGGTGGGGGGAACAAAAATATTTTTACTTGGTTCTATTCCTAAAAGACTACCCTACCTTCAACTGATTACAGATGACAATATTTTAAATAATCAGACAAACAGAAAACCCAGTAATCCTAGGATAATGGGTGGGGGGAGGGGAGAGAAGTGACCAAATTGGTCATTACACTAGAATGTCCTACCCCATAACAAAATCATGCCTATCTACCTGGATTTGGTTTTACAAAAGGACTTGTTGTTGAACTTCTTCCATTTGTGCCAGCTTCCAGCTCTGGACGTCTTGTTGGGTCATTATTCCTGGTTGACCCAGAAGAACTGGCATCTATATGAAAAACAAATGATTAATTACGGCTTAGACATCTAATGATATTAAGCTTTATGAGCTGGATATAGATCTCATGAAGCATGAATAGCTCTGAACAGAAGATTCTTTATGCAAAGTACTGTGAGATACAAGAATGTAATTTTCCTTTTAAAGCAAAATGGTTATACTAGTGATTTCAGAGGTTTAGATTGTGAGGCCATCTGTGGAAACTATAGGGATTCTTGCATTTGGCAAGCAAAGCTTTGCAGATGACATTTCAATTTAACTGAGCAAGTTGACTGACTACTATACCAATTTCTAATTAGAAGAATAATTCTTTCTTTCTGCACAATAGGTTATCTATATATGAAAAGACACAATGAACAAAAACCTCTTCTGTAGTCTGAATTCAGGAACGAGCAAAACTGTAGAAACATTAGTTTTCATTTTATATCATGTAATTTTGAACCGTGGAGATATTTTGCTTTTGAAGAAAGAAAACAAAAATATTGAAATGCTGGCTTCCTGGCTAGCCTTTCCTTTTAGAGAGAGCTCCAATAAAAGATTCTTATTACACTGACTTGAGGAAATCTGTCAGTAGCTCATCGTACAGTAAAATAGGCTTTGCTTTCAAAACTCAGGGGAAGAATGAGTGAGCTAGACTCTGTTGGCACACACTGGCCCACCCTATTAAAAGAAGCCTGAACTCTAAGTGTGGGGACTGAAACAGATCAAAGGGATTTCATGAAGCAGCAGATGGTCTTTACCTTGTCCAACTTTCATGAGGATCTTCATGGCTTTTGTCTGGCACACCCCTCCCTCCTGGTTATCCAGGCCCTCCAAAGACCCATTTGATGTAGCTGATTAAAAATAAAATGAACAAAAAAAATAAAGAAAGAAAAATCAGGAAATCAATAAGCCAAGTTTACATGAACATGAAATGTCTGAAAACAATTTTAAAAAATAAGAATTCGCTCTTAGTCAGTCAAGTTTTCCAAAAGGGTTTGTTCCCCAAAAGGCATGAAATGCTCAAAGTCAAAATGCAAAAGAAAACAAAAGAAAACCAAAAAAAAAATCACAAAAAATAAAAATAAAAATGAACAAATCGGCAGGTTGTATATTTTACATAAACAGTGGTGTATGTATGTTATTAGGCTTCATATTTACTTAAGCACTTTCTTCTTCCTTCACAATTGACTAAGTATTATTCTAGATGAAAGGGATAGTGCCTTCCAAAAAAAGCCAACCAATCAACGATTTCAGGGATAAGCTCAAAAGAGCAAAGTACTTAATACAGTCATTTTTTTAAAGTGACAATCACCAAACAACACCTGCTTCCTTCAGTATAGATTTCCTGTTGAAAGAACAATTACCTTGATTCTCCTCCCTGCACCAGGGAATATAAGTTCCCTGAGCAAAATATAGAGAGGGGCCCTTTTTTGTTCCTCCCCTCAGCCTCTCCTTTCTCTTCCCTGGTTCCTGTACTGTATCTCAAAAGAGATTTATTCTCCTGTAAGCATGGTTACAGGTCCTGATGTCATTCCTTAAATATAGACATCTACTTTAAAAATAGAATAAGGGGTTTCCTGCTAGTATGCTTTCAGAGATTCACAGCCTAGGCCATATCTTTCACAATAAGAGTCTGGTCTTGGGAAACATTCAACTGGGTCGTTCACACCCACAACACTAACTGCTCTATTTCCTCTACAATACGGAAAGAATATGAGGTGACTTCTTTTTAGACACAACATGCCTCATATTCATCAATGTGGTACTTGACGGTTGAGAGTCCTATTCAAAGCCCATGGTACAGGTAGGTAGGTAGGTGGGTGTAGGCTTCCTCACTAGAGTCCAGCCCCATGCACTGATACTGTTCAAAGACGGAAGGAGGGTGCTACTTGTAGAAGAAGGGGAAAAGAAGAAAATGTGGATACTGTGACAAGCCTAGTTTAAATATTCTTTCAACTCTGTGTTAAATGCTTTGTTCTGGCCCTTGTAATAGTGAGTACAGATGAGCTCTGTAACTGAAGGTAAGTAGTTAGAAGACCGGCTACTACGGAAAGACTTTATTTAAATACCTGGATTAGTACTATCAGTCCCAGCCTCAAGAGGACTGACTAGAAGCTGCCAGAAGCAGGTTCAGAAGGAGAATGTATTTCTTCTGACTGCAGAGGGCAAGGAATGGAGTGTTTCATATGACAGTGGATTTTTTTTGTAATTAAAAAATAGTCTCTGAAAAGCAAGAGAACTTTACATAGAAAAAACCCATGCACTTTTGTGCAGGTAAAGGAAGGTCAGATTTTTCCTGGCATCCATGCAGAGAGCATTCTCCAAAGGGGACACAAGAGTATGTTCTCTAACTGTGATGTTTGAGAATTAATTTCTACCTGATCCCCATCTGTGCACCTAGTCCTTAAATACTGAAAGCTGATATTTTTATGCACCAGGAGACAGCATTTTTACTACTCTTGCTTTCTCGAAGTCTCAGGATTCATTCTGCTTTCTGCCTAAGAAAGTAAACAGGTGTTTCCCCTGTGTTCATATTGTTTTTTGCTTTTCCCAAAGCACATACCTCCCCCCTCCCCAATTCAATAAACTCCAGTGGCTCCTATTACCCTGGTGACTTCCTCTCTAGGTTCTAATATAAAGTCCTCTGTCATATTAAGTCTGTCACAATGTTTTTTTTTTAATCTTTTGAGTATTCTTGCACATTACTCCCTTCCACATACTCTACAGTCTAGCCATACTTGTAGTTCCTCAGATACAATGCTAAATATTTAGCCTACTAACCTTTGCATTAGTGGGCCCCATTCTTGGAATCCATACTCTTTTCATTTCCAAATCTTAGAATCCCTGATTTCCTTCAGGACTCAACCCAAGTGACACCTCTAAAGTCTTTCCTAAGCCCCACAGCTTCTAATACCCTCTTTCCCAAACCTACTTTATACACACACACACACACACACACACACACACACACACACACACACACACACACACACACACACATATATATATATATATATATATATATATATATATATATATATATATATATATATATAAAATATACTTATATATGAACATGTTATCTTCCCTGCTAGAATGTAAGCACCCTGGGAACAAAAATAGTTTCACTTTTCTTTTTGGAGCCACTGAGTTTAACACATTGCCTGGCATTTAATAAGTGCTTATCCATCAATCAACTGATGTTTCTAATCCACCCCCAGTCTTAACCTTTCTGCTATAGCCGGTATTGCATTTTTTTTTTCATTTAATAGATCCTTGCAAAACTAAGTTAAATTCTAAGGTTAAAAATAACTTTATTAGGGGCGGCTAGGTGGTACAAAGAATACAGCACTGGCCCTGGAGTCAGGAGGACCTGAGTTCAAATCCAGCTTCACACATTTAACACTTACTAGCCTTGTTACTTTGGACAATTCACTTAACCCCAATTGCCCTCCAAAAAGCAAAAAACAACAACAAAAAAAAAAAAAACAAAAAAAAACCCCAAAACCAAAACAAACAAACCCAAAAAACAAAAAACAGAAAAACCCCAACAACAACAAACAAAAACACCCAAACGACTTTATTGTAACAGGTTCCTTCTACACAAAGCTCACATAAGACCACAGATGTAGAGCTGGACAGGACCTGAGGTTGTGTAGCCCAACAGAGGAAGATTAAGATCAAGCAGGTAATGAGTAGCAGAATCAGTATTTGAACTAATGTTCTCTAATTAAAAAAAAAAGTATTCCTACCCCTGTACCAAATACAGTTTCTCAGCTTGAAGGCTCTACTAATAATATTATTAATTGCATTATCTTAGTGATGTACCTGGACTCACCACAAATTCTGAAGACAGAAGTAAATTATTTGCTATACTACTTAAGGACAACAACCCAATACTTAATAGCTAGCATGAACTGAAGCATTAAATCGAATCTTTATAGCTTGAAAGAATCCAAGTTCGTTGTGTTTCACTTGAGTCCTTAGTTTTTCCCTTTTTCCTCTCCCTTCATCAAATTCAAACACAGACTTGAGATCTTCTCTATTTCTAATCTATCAATCAGTTCATCCATTTAGAAAAAAAAGAAAACAGCAAACAAACTAGGAAACCATATATTTCTCTAAGTGGACTGCCATCATCTCTGAATATAGATTTAACAAGGCCCCACCTACATGGTTCAGTTCTTCATCCAAAGCTCTTTCTTCTTTTGAGTTTTCTTTTTTCAAATATAAGAGGTGAGTCATACACTAAGGATGAAGTAGAGAACTGTGACTCTTGCTTAGATCATGACCTCACTTATTTCTGGGCATTCCTCAATGCTTTACAACTTACATTCGTTGGATTGACTCTGATCTTTGTTCTTTTTATTCCTTTGCCCCATCTTGCATTTGTACTTCTGCTACTGGCTAATAAGTAGTCTTCCAATATGTCCTTATGCTATGTTGTAGATCTATACAAGTACCCTCATTTACATTAGTATCAAGCCCCACAAAGTGAAAGGACTAAAAAAAAAATCAGTGCTCATAGTATATGCCAAAAACAAGATTTGAAACATGCTTCCATTGTCTCACCAAAAATAATGGGAAGAAATGTTTGGTTTTTTTAAATCTGAAAGTGGAGGAGAAGGGAGAAATTCTAGATGCAAAATCAACCATGCAGGTGCCAAAAGGTACTTTTTTATATACCAAATGTGCCAAACTTTATATACTTTGTGCCAAAACACAAGGATAAGAGGACAGTAGAAAGGAAGGATGTAATAATGTTAAAGAGAAAAAATATATATTTTTTAAGTTGAACAGACATGTAGGTGATGGGTTCTTAATCTTTTTTGTGTGTGTCATAAGTCAGTTTGACAGCCTGGCCTCTGGACCCTTTCTCAGAATAACATTTTTAAATGCCTAAAAATAAAATATATAGGTTTACAAATGGCACCAATTACATTGAAGGAAAAGCTATCAAAATGCTATTTAAAAAAAGTTCATGTACTCCTGGTTAAGAATCTCTAGTCTAGGTAGTCACTCCTGATTGTGTTTGATTTGTGACTGCCTTAGATTGTCAATATTTGGGTCATTTTAAAATTTCTTCTCTCCTGAATATCATATCTGTTATGTTGGGAACAATTGGATTTAGCCTAAAATTCAGTCAAACCACCCACAAAATTAAAAACAACAATAAATAAATAAATAAAACTAGTACCAATTACAGAGGTAGCTTGAGTTAACACTATAGGGACACAAGAAGATAAGATGGTGTGAGGAAGGCAGATCTAACTCAGCAGTATTACTGTGTAAGACTGACCAAAACTATAATAAAGTTGATGTATGTTTTTTTTTTCCTTTAATGAGATCAAACTGGTATTTGTTTTGTTGTGCATGCTTGAGTGAGTGTGTGTGTGTGTGTGTGTGTGTGTGTGTGTGTGTGTGGTGTTTTGTTTTGGGGTTGTTGTTGTTTTTTTTGGGGGGCTTTTTTGTTTTTTACTGCTGCTAAGGCCAGCTTTTGAGGCATTGATACTGGATGAATGAATCTTCAATAGAATCCACTTTTCCTGCCTTCCAGTGGTTCTACTGAAGACACAAGATATTTCTAGCTGGTTGCATACTCTGAGAAATGACTTTCAGAAAAGGACTAGGTTCTGCTCCTCCCTTTAATTAAACTGCTAATTAGCCAAGGTTACTTGAGGAAATTATTCCCAAAAATGTCAGTAAGACTGTCAAAATATCACCTGATGTATTTGGTTATGGGGCTGTTTGGGTGGGGGTAGCTGAAACCCACTTCTCTAGGCTTCACAGTGATGAAGTACTTCCATTTTAGAAGGGAGGAACCATCTCCGATGTCAAAGAAAACACTATTTCAAGATGTTAATACTTGTTGAAATCTCAGTGTACAAAAGTCAAACATAATACCACGTGCAAAATATTCCTGAATGTTTTCAGCTGGTTTTATTTTTGATCCTAGATGCAAATTACAGCTACCTTGATCCAATCCTCCCTGTCCCCAACCTATTATATGCTCTTCTGGGGAAGAGTAGGGGGTAAGCCATAATCCTGTAGCCCTCTTACATTGGCTTTGACTACACACTGAGATTTTTTTCACTTTGTGGTTTTGGGCTTTTTTGTCATTGTTGGTAGTTATTTTTTTTAATGATAGTTTCAGCTGAAGGCATGAACAGTTATGAACTCACGAAATTAATTGCTTGCATTTGAAAAGAGAAATTAATATTCTGAGTCTTGTCTTCCCAGCAACAACCACCAAGAAACCTTTAAAATACAGTGTGATTTGAAAAAAATAAGAGATATTACCCAATGCTTAGGAATAAAGCTTAGTAATAAAATTTTAGGAGCACATGATCTAATGATTTTAGTATTTGCTTTATTTTTTAAATTATTCTCATAAAAAAGCAAAAATACATTTATTCATTAATCCTCAATTAAATAATGGCACCAGAAATGGCAAGTATTTCTAGATTATCTTCTTCATCATAACCTAATGAAGCTACAAACATGAGATTGCTAAATGGATGAAACTATATTTACTCAATTAAACAGGGGGGAAAATGCCTGATTTTGTCGTAGCTGAGCTTCTGGTGAGTGGCAAATCACTATAAGCTCCCAGAAAAAAAAATATATAAGATGGAAAGTTGCCATAAACAGTTTTCCATCAGGCAGATCTCAAAGCTTGATTTGCAGTAAGTAAAGGTCATTCAGTCAAAGGTATCCAAAGTTCATATTGTTTAAATGCCCCCAAATGTTTCCAAAAACGACACTGATCGGATCTTGAGTTTTCACAATTTTTTTTTTTTTTACGCTTGCTTGCAGCTCTTGCTAACTCTGTGTGTGCTGCCCTGGCTATCAGTACAAAAAAGGCAAGCCGAGAAAACCCGAAGAAGCAGACAAGCGCATTTCTGGCTATGATTTTTATACAGTCCCCACGGAGAGGAAGTAATATTACATTTTAATATGTCTTCATTTGATTGTTATTGCTTTGCTTCCCAGGAGGCTAAGCTGCTGCATGGATCTTGGCTGTGTCCAGCCCATCACGTTGGTAACATTGCTCTAATCAGATGGAGAATTAAGCTGCTGGATTTGTGCCTATATATGGCTTTCCATTCACAAAGAGATTAGAAATGATGGCAAGAATGCAAAAACCAAGGCTGTTTCACTCTAAAAACTCAAAGAAATATCCCTACTACCTTCATTATATTAAAAAAAATGTAAACTATAAAACTCATGAAAATTCAAGCCTACACACTAAGCATCATTTCTTACGTATAAATTCTTTTTAAGTATAGATGGGCAGAAAGAGAGAACTGAAAACAGTTTGGTATCCTAAAGTATTCCTCAAAACAGAAAAGGCCAATTAAAGAGAGAGGAACTGAATAACAGTTGAAGTAAAAACTTGGACTTTGTGAAAAGCAATGCTTATTGTTATCAATTCAATCCCATTTGACTGATATGGTAAATAATATAATAATCCCAATTTCATTTAATTATAAAGCAAATTCATGATTATAGACTAGACTTGGGATTTCTTTGGTATAGGGAAGAAGTCCTGGGGGAAGAAATGCCCTCTACCAATGGAGGCCAGCATCTTCCCTGTGAACTTAAAGCCTTAGAAAAGCTGCCTAAAGCAAAGAAAGGTTAAGGTTAAATGACTTGCCCTGGGTCACATGGCCTATCTACCTTCAAGACTAGCTATTCTACTATGCTGTCTCTATGTGAAACAACTTACTTAAAACAACAATAACAATAAAGCAAATTCCCTATGGTTAATCTCTTCTCGTCCACCATGCTATCATGTACAAATTATGTGAGCCTGGGATTTCTTTGGTCCATTCCACCTCTCTACATAAATGGAGGCTTTCAAGACAGACTTCTGACATCTCCATAAAGGAAAAAGGAATAAGCATTTAATAGTGCCTTTTATGTACTAGATACAGTGAGAAGTGCTTTTATACAAATACCATCTCATTTGATCATATCAGAAGACTTTTATGTAGAAAATGAAGAAATTAACACAATATAATCTAAAAAGAAAAGGAAGGCAAAGTGATTGTTGAAAATGCACATGAAATATGAACTAGATTATGCCTTTCCTTTTTACAAATCTTTGGGTTTCCACTAGAAACAAAAATGGAATGAGTTATGCCAGCCAAGGAATACGTAGGTGGATAGATGTTAGGTTACTTAATATGAAAAGTATTGTGCAACAAAATCAGGATACATCTATCTTAAACTCACTGTCATCAGATGTTAACACATTCAAAAATATACTTCAAGAGATGAGGACCAGAAAAAGAATCAACTTCTAGGCACCAAACTGAAGTGGTGTGATGCCTCAGTCAGCATTAACAGCACATGGCTTTCTTTTTAAGAGAGAGATATGGTATAGAGAGACAGCCTTGTAGTGAAGCTAGACCTGTGTTCAAGTCGATTCTCTTAACACATGCTGGCTGTGTGATACAGATCCACACTTTTCAGCTCTAGCAAATTCTCTAAGAGTCCACTAGAGAGGTGTCAACTGGAATGTCAATGACAGATAGAATGTCCTCACCTGGGAGCTTCCTACACTAATGAAAACACAGGTCTACTTCCTATTCCAACCTTTTAGGGCAGCTAAGGACTGAACATAGTCATGACAGTCATGATCATATTCAACCAAAGAGAAGTGTTACTTTTGCTTTGTAGCCAATTAAAGAATTTAAGGGAAAGCATGGGACGAGGAAACAGTGCAAAAGCAGCAAAGAGCTTTCTGAGAATTTTTGGAAAATGCCCTAAATGAAAAGCACAGCATGACTTTCCAAGAGGGCTGCTAGACTAGTCTGTCACTAAGAGCAAGAGTCATCAGCATCCTTTCAAAACTCTACCAAGGAACTTCTTCCCATGAAAGCAAATTTCACCTTCTGTAATGGTAATGGGAATTCGAAGATCTTCCCTACCTCTTAATAAGCCTAAGGGAATTTGAAGACCTTCCCTGCTTTGAAAATATACTCTGCCCCCTAAAAGGATGAATGTAATCACATGGAGGCTGTGGTGGGAGGAGTTTGCTGAAGGGTGGAGCAAAGCCCACAGGAAGCTGGGAGTCAGAGCAAGCTAGATGCTTGGGAGGAGAGCATGCTTCTGAGGGAGCCAGATAGACTTTTAAGTAAATATTGGTCTTTTATTGGTTTGTGGGAAGGCTAAAGGATGCTGTGGCTTTCTGTGCTGTTGTGGCTTCTTTGCTACTATGATGGAATCAGTTTACTCGTTTTGGGATTCTGTTTTCTGGTGTCTTAATAAATGTTTCGCTTCTGTCTTCTCTATGGAGAGTCTCTTATATTTTGCAATTGAGCACTATACCAGTATACTTATTGTAACCATTGTCGCTGTGAATATTGCATTGGTGCTACACCTTCTTTTGAAGCAAACACTGTGGATACTTCTATACATTTTCCCTTTGTAGTAGTAAAGAATCAACTAGTACAAGAACAAACCTCTCCATGAGGAAACATGTAATTTGGCATTTTTTACCACTCCCCTCCATGTTTTATTGTTTTTTCTTTACTAAAATGAGTAGGTTATTTTCACTTGTAAAACACTGTATCACGTTTGTGATTTTTCTATTTGTGAAAATCTCATACAAGATCCAAGTGTCGTGTTGTAGTCATTTTGGACTAAAAATTCAAAATGCTAATAGTTACTTTTTTGAAAGGTAAAAGTAAATCATATAAAAATAATTTAGATAGGATTATACTTAAAAGCTGTTTTAAAGATGGGAACTTGCCCAATGTCACCCCAATGGTAAGCATTACAGGCAGGATTTGAGCCCAGAGTCCCTGACTCCAAGGTCTATGCTCTGTCTACCATATCAAACTGCCTCTAGGGTAACAAGTTACAATTTAATCTTTTTGACCAGCTTAGTATTTCCCACAAATATCAAAAGGCTACTGCAGATACATTAATTCTGAAATAAAACATAATACATAATGGCCTACCTTCTCTTCTAGTTTGCAATATGCATTATGTATAATAATCTATTATACAAACAGATTGTAAAGGGGTAGAATGGGAATTTAGAGATTTAAGATTTGTTTAAAAGATAATTTGATTTGAACGTTAACTCAGATGTTTTCATGACACTTAATGCTCTAGTCATTCTCAGATGAGAGAAGAGGAAGAAGTGGATAACTGAGTCAAGGAGCCAACACAATTCGGTGCCTTACCTACACATCCCTGGGTGTCAATCTCAAAAGTACAGGTAATAGTAAAAGAAACAGTAGATACATAGGATTCGGAAAACAAATTCCACCTCATCTTACTCATAGATGGTCACAGTCTTTTAAAATCACACAGAATATTTATAGCTTAGACCACTTAATTTAATCAACTTGCATCCCAGAGGCCATCATTAACTTTTTTAAAAAGACAAACCGTGACTGTCATTTCCTAGTCCCTAGACAAAAACAACAAAGAAAGACAAAGTCCAAAGTACCTTTCCAAGCTCCCTCCAATCCATCCTACTTTCTCAGGAAGATCAAATAGTCCTGACCATAATACATTTTCTGCCTTTCTTCAACTAGAAATATGCTAAAACGCATGAAATTTAGTATTTACTCTCTTCTCCTAGCAAACACTCTCCCCTTTGCCCTCACCCTCAAATCCCCCCCAACAAACTCTCTAGCTATATCGATCCCTGTATTTCCTGTTTAATTAAATTCTAAGAAATGATTTTATTGGGGTGGAGAATCCTTTAATAAGCCCCAAATTCTATTGCTAAAAAGTTAAAAAGACTCATGCTGGTGAAATATCTCATTAGGATAAATTCTGAAATGACTTTATAAAAAAGCTGTGCATAGGCATACTTTAAGAGATCTTGTCTTATTGCCACAGTGATTCAAACATGGTAAATTTACAGAAAGCTTGAATGTCAGTAGTATAAAGAGGTTATGCCATTATGCATGTGAGAGGGAAATTTTATTATTGACAAAAAGCCATTAATTAAGATGAGTTGGAGTTTCTTTAAGAAGGTAACTAAATGATCAGTTTCAACTGAAGTCAGTAAACATTTTACACAGTTGGCCTTCTAGAGACAGGGAGAAGTGCTTCATTATACACAAACAAATATAAATAGAAATGCTTCCCTATTGCCATGATGAGGTCTGCTTAACAAAACTAATGGAATTGGTTAACATCCAAGAGACTGTTATTTTTTTTTCTACTGGCAGTGTTGGAAGAAAAAAAAAGGAATATATGACATATATTATCTGAGGAACCATTTTTGTACCCTACCCTTCCTACACAGAAAACCCAAACTTCTTTTCTGACTGAATCTGCTGTTTAAAAAAAAAATTCTCAGTTTTTGTATAATGATGGAAATGTCTGGTTAAGAAAGGGTTATAGTAAAAACTTCATAATGATAGAAAAACCCAACAACCAACAAACTCACGAACCTCCTGCTCATTCTACTGTCACTAATTGCATGCAATGATATTAATGACCCAGTAATTGCCAGACGAGTGGCACTGAAGTGGAAAACATCATTTTGAGGCAGAGTTCATCTCTAGGTGGTAGGACATCACCACTGACTGAGTTAATGTCTACTGACAGTTTAGAATATAACACTAGAGATGAGAAAATGTGCCCCTGTGATGGTATAATAGTTTAGATGGACATGACGTTATTTGCTTTGACCATCTAGAGACCAGCAGTAACCCCAATAAAGTGCTACTGTCTGAGTTTGCCCTATAGATGAACCTCATTCCTTTCAGGGGAGATGTTCTATACTATAACAATCTAGAGCAATTTTCCACATGTTTGTTTCAATAAAAGAATACCTTCATCTCCTGATTTTACATCAGGCACAACAAAACTGGGCTTCATTGCAAACACAAAAAGCTATTTACAATCACATAACTATCCTTCAGTAACACATAGTTTGGCACCTCTGTAATTTGATCAATTATGATACTACCGGGGGATTTGCCAAAAACAGTAGCACTTTTACTTGGCTAAGCTAGTCAGAAGTTTAATACATATGTGAATACGCATGTGCATTTATGGGCTGCTGTGAGGAAGATGGAGATGGTGTTTGTATGAGAATTGTACCCTACAACATCTTTCATTGGAGGGTATCACTACCTTTTATAATGGCACAGGTCTCCTGAAGGAATAGAGGTTCAGAAAGTTAAGTCACACAGCTGAGCTCCCCAAACGGGTTACTAGGAAGACTGTGAGAACCCACATCTAATAGATTGTTGACCAAACCACAATGGTGGTGTACTTTCTTGCATCTTTCTCCATCATTTAAAAGTAACAGTTGAATTAATTTATCTTTTGTCGGGTTAAGATTTTTAGTTAGTTACCAAATGGTGCCAGGGACTAGGGTCCAACATAATATATATGTGGAAGTTGTTATATGTTCAGTCACTCTCTCTCTCTCTGCCTTTCTCATTCTGTTTTTTTTTCTGTCCCTCTCTCCCGCCTCCCCACATAAAATGCCATATGTGTATATATATATATATATATATATATATATATATATATATATATATATATATATATATATATATATATACACATACACACACACATATATATATATATACATACATATAAGTGACTATGTATTCGCAAATCTCCAAGTTTGTGTTTTTTACCTGTTTTCTCTATTATGTGAGAGACAGGGTAATGTAGTAGATAAGAGAGCTGGACTTGGAGCTATGAAATTTGTGTTCAAATCCCACCAAAGATACTTTTAAATCTGTGATTATAGGCAGTTCACTGAATCCAGTTTCCTCATTTGTAAAATAAAGATAATATTTGTGCTACTTCCCTCAGAGTGTTGTAAAGAAAGTGCTTTGAAAACCTAAAAGATAAGTGTAAGATGCTATTACTACTATATTGTTATAAATATCTGCTATTATCCTAAACGAAGATCTATTTGAAAAAAAGGTGTGAATATACTATAAAAGTTCAACTACAGGTAATAAATAGTATGGGTTTTTGGTTTGGTTTTTTTTGGGGGGGTGGTGGTGGTGGTGGAAACATAGCTTCTGTCTCACCAATGGAGAGTTTAAGCACGTCCCTGAAGAGGAATGTTTTCCTCAACTGCTTTAATTCTTTAATTCAGCTTCTTTTAATTCTTATAGCATTGCCAACTTTACTACAGGAAACTTGGCATGAGGACTTGGATTTAGGGAACAAATATGTGTGGCTTCTTAAAATTATGTAAATATGCCTCCACATAGTAATAGATATTTATAATGTCTTTCTACACCTTTGTTAGATATTCATTTTTAAAGCATTTCGTTTTGTTTTAAACTCTGATCTTGATGATGAATATTTAAAGTCTAAGAAGGGAATTTGTTTCCTTTTTGGTGTTAGTACTGTATCTCCAGTATTGTTAAATCATTTATAAAGCTAAGTGAACTAAAAAGGGCTATAAATAAATAGTAGCTTGGATATTAAATCGTATCTTATGAAATATTAAAAGTAGTTTCATTCTGAGCAATTCCTAAATAATTTTTTTCCTACTAAGTAATCATTCTTCATTTTCTGTCTGCTTTCACATCCATTTTACATATAGTATTTTTAGTTTCTATTTGCTCACTAATCCTTCAGTCCTTTTAACAATCAAATGATCTTGTTCTTTCATTTGTTGCCCTTGGGAATAGGGAGGTGGTACTTCAGATTTCTGGAGATACTACTGCTGTCTGGCTTTAAAGGAGATAAACCATCACAACTACCCAGGAATGCCACTGAAAGTGAACAAATACCATCAATCTATTTTTAGCCATATTCTCTTCCAAGCTCTGTGTAGTCATGTACAAAAATCTCCATGGGCCACAATTCCATTAAGCCCTGGGGCCACAGACTTTGTTTAGCCACTAGAAGTTATGTAGGCATTAAGATTTTCCTTCCCTAATAACATAACTTTTATGAGCTTTATTTATCTTCAACTCAGTAAGTAGTTTTGCTGGTACACACCCTTCAGAGAGCTTTCAACCAAGTCAGAAAGTGACCTTCAAACTATCACTTTACATTATGAAATGATAGACAGAGCTTATCTAATATTCTGATAGAAGGGAAAATCTGGGTAGTAATGTACTTCCTGGCCAGTCACATTGACAAGACAGCTTTTAAACACTTAAAAAAAAAATCTACAGGAGACATTTCAAACTACATTAGACCACTCCTAAATTTTCAATTGATACAGTTTTCTTTATGTAAGGGGATATGCAAAAAATTCTGACATGAGAATTAGATGGAAATACAAGGTGGGGAGGAGAATGATTACATATATCTGGAGATTCCTCCCTGTCTGTCTCTTGTAGGTATTAAAAAGGATCCGCTAACATGCTTGGGCAATACTGAGTACCAGAGGATTCAAGTGAGTGTTTCTTGGTAACAGGAAACAGAGGAGAAAAGTACTTTATAATAACTAGAGAAAATGAGTAAGGGAGGCCTTATAATTGGATCATAAGTTACTGAAACTTATAAATTCCTTCATGCTTTATTTTATAGATGATTTTCAAACGAAAAATTACAGGTTTACCAAGCCACCTTCCCTAGGCCTAGTTTTTGCAAGACGACAACTGTGTCTTTGATTCTGCTGAAAATATCATACTTGTATAGACCACAAAGTCAGGGGAATGACAGACTCCTATAGACAGGCTGGTGGGCTGTAGGGGTCATTTATAAGTGACACATTTCAAGTATAAAATCAGAAAAATTAATATTAATATCAGGCAGTTACTAAGTACCTTAAAGTCTATAAAAGACTTTACCTATATTATATTGCTTGAGATTCACTACAACCTTCTGAGGGAGGAGTTATTAGTGCCCCCATCTTTTAATAACTTGGGTTTTTTTTGCGAGGGGTGGTTTGGACAAAGCATATAACCATTTTATTCTGACATATGACTGCACTTCTAGAAAGCATACAAAAAAGAAAATTGGAAAGGTTAAGTTATTAAAGCCAGATTATTTAGGAAAGAGGTTACAGAGTATTTTAGCACAAAAGGAAAGTAAATTCACACATAATTAAAAAGGAGCCAGCAATATCAAGTGCTATCCTTTTTTTTGGTCTTAATACTTTAAATGTACTATAGTCTCCATTTAATCATTTTCATTCATTTTGCCGTTCTGAACAGAAAAACTTCTAAGCTTCCTCTGAATACTACCAATTTTATAAGCTGGTGTGAAATATCTATTCTGGAGAACTGAACCAACAAAGGCCTTCAGAATGCCTTATTCACTTAGGCAGCAGTGTTTCTTAAAGAATGTTTCACTAGGGTATGGAATGTTGCAGTGTGGCTGTGGGAAATACCACACCCATGTATGAATTTACTGGGCACACCTCAGTATACACTTTTTTTTTTTTAAGTTCTTAATCAAACATAATCTTTGGGGCCTGTCTTTTCAGACTATTCTTTTGGATCAGGAACTTGGTGGTTTCTAACAAGATAGTGCAGTAAATAAAGAGGTATCTAAAGCCCATATAAAGCCAAACCAAGATCTAGTCTCTTAGTAGCTATTTCTTTGTCTACCCAACAGCTTTGTCACAGCTACTATTCACTGACATATATTTTTTTAAACTAATAAAGTGGCTTCTACTTTTAATGCAACCTCTGACTCATGTAATGTTGGTCATACAATGAAAACCTCTTTATAATCCTTTTATATGTACTTTGCCTGGCTGTTTCAGGAGGTTGGATGGCCAATCCATAAAACCATGAAAGGATAGGAGTCCAGGATTGCCAAATCACCAAAATGCTGATTCATTCAGCTCTGGCTTACCTCCTTGAAACTCAAAATTTAAACCAGGCATGCAAAGTGTCCAAACAGAAGCTCTATGGCATAGTTAAAAAGGAAAACACCACATTTTCCTAGAAACACTTTGCCAATATTAGTTTGAGCACTCACTAAATCAAAAAGAATTTGCTTGCCTTTGGAAGATGGGCTATGTATTATGGCACACAAGTACTTTCTTTTTCACAACTAACACGGATTTGCATTAAATAAAAAAGAAAATTATATAGTTATGTAAAATTATTATTGTTATTTTAAATCCAATGAACATCTTATTCTATTGAAGAGTAGGAGATCTTTGTAGGACCAAAGAGTAATAAAGCACTTCTTCAAACTCAAACACTCAATGTATATAATTTAAGACCAAAGTAAATTATTTAGGCTAGTCATTTGAAAAAATAAATTGATATTAAATATTTTTAAACCCCATATATTCCATTTTGCTAGATGTCAAAGCAAATGGTTCTAATGTAAGCTATGATAATAAGGCTTCACATAGTTTCTACAAAGCTTTTCCTAAGTTAATCTGATGGATATTTTGTAGGTCTAACAGTATAATTTCAACTAATAAACATGATTCCCTTTTATCCTTCCAAAATGGATAACAATGTTTTAAGACTTGGTAACACTTTAAATCAAAAGTCTTAATTATTATGGTCCAGAAAATCTTTAATAATTTGAAAACTAACAAAAAGCCTCATGTTTGATTTACATTTCATTTGGGAGTTGTTGTATACTAATTAATAAATCAACTGACACTTTGGATTACCCCCAAACCATGCTAATCATATTCTCCTTCAAACTCATTCTTCTTCCTTCCTCCATTGTAGAGAGAACACAATCCTTTTCATTGTTATGGTATTTAAAACCTGGTTATTATGAAGAATCATGTTAAGTATATACAGTACTTCCCTTTTCATAATGCTGAGCATATTAAATACTCTCTGAATGAATTAATTTATAAAAGATACATGGTTTTTAAAAGTCTGCCTACTTCTAAAACACAGGGTATTTGCTCTCTAAGCATCATAAAAAATACTAGTATAGTACCATTATGTGAGTATCCTGATATCAGAAGTAATAATTTTAAAACTTTAAATCACCTTGGTTTCCATGGAAAGTTTAATAATCTTATTTTAAAATTCTCCTTCCATTGCCTTGGAAGAATATGAAAAGGCAAAAGAATTAGCATTGAGATATAGACTAGAGTTTTAAATTGTTTTCCATCCCGTACTCTCATTTCTAAAAGGCCTACATAAAAATCATTTCTGTAGGGCATAAGAGGAATTAGCTCCTAAACTTTCTCTAACGTATCAAAACAGGACTCAAGAAATTCATGGCACCTAGAAATCTCATCATGTCACCTAAGCTCCTTTCAACAATGTGTATATGTATACATTTCAGTGTTAAAATTCAGTCATAAACATACCAAAATTAGACATTCAAAGTATCATATATGAACATAGTTCTTTCTAGAAGTAAAAGAAAGGAGGCATCAGTAACAAACAACAGACATTTTCAACATCCATCAGCTGGACCTCTTGGGACCCTGGGCGCTAGAAGAACATATTGGAGAGATACATTTCTGAACGTATCAGGGCTCCATTGAGACCAGTTACAAACCACATCTCATTGTGTGTGGATCCCCTGCTACAGCTTCTCCCCACACAGGCCCCCACCAAAACCACATACAAAAGTTTGTAGAATAGACGAATGAATTTTAATGTCTTCTGCTATCATGATTGATCTTTTTTGTAGTATTTTTCCCAAGGCAGCATTTAAACAACTGAATTTATTCAAATTCAACTAAATCCAGTATAGTAAAGATATTACATTATGCATTAGAGTTACTAGCAAACAGGCCTACCTCCCCTCTCTTCCCCCCAAAAGCAGTGAAACTGAGTCAGACATGTACCTATAGCAACAACTTCTGCTGTTCAACCTTTCTCTGTTATATGTCTTCCAACTCACACAGTTGTCTGGTTTTAGTAATGCACAGGGGTTACTGTCTATCCATCTAACTATATTTGCTTGCTCAAAAAAAGATGTGGGCTCAAAGCTTGCCCCTTCTTGGATAAAAGCTCTACTTATCTATCTTATTGAATGTTGGAAGTGGGGGAGATATAATTCTTTTTATTTAGGGCTAAATCTCAATCTTTACTAAAGTTAAATTTTGAGATTATTTGTAGTGAAACAAAGCCTCCTCCTCTTTCTCCTTTCTCTATCTTTCATTTCCCCTCAACTGTCTGGAAGGGGATTCAGGGAGGAATGCATTAAACCATACTTGCTCATCTGAGAGCACTTTTTAATGAGACTTCCCTATGAAATTATTGTCATTCCTTCCTTTTGTGTCTGATTTCTAGATCTAGAACAAATTTTTGAGACATGCCTTGAAGTTTTAGCAGTTCGGTAAAATAGTAGTCCTCACACTCTTATAAGGATAACAGTGAGGTGGGGGAAAAACAGTAAGAGAATATAACTTTTGCATGCTTTAGTTTCTTGGTAAACTTCAGAGCTCAAGATATATTCATATACTAATGGGTGCATAAACAACCCTTCAGTTTTTTAAACTAGTTATTATGATCCCTCTACCAGGTAAAGAAATATTGAAGCCATGTTATTATATCATTTTTAATAGTAAATTATCACTGTTCACAAGCCAATCACTCAGATGTGTGTGTGTGTGTGTGTGTGTGTGTATAAAATTCCTATGATCTAACAGTTCAATCTAAGCTGCTGATTCAAAAACTGAAATGCCATTGGTCTAAGTGGAACCCCATTTTCACCATATTAATAACAACTGTGCGACAATTCTCACTTTTCCATTTAGGTGAACTAATTTTATTTACTTGAAAGACTGCAAAATCCCAACTCTGTTACTACTACCTATGTGATTTTGGGTAAGTTGTTTAACCTCTTTGGATCTCTTTCTTTATCAGCTAAATAAGGGGGTTAGACTAGATCATGTTTAAGGTCCCTTAATAGCTCTAAATCTTATGAATCCATAAGTAACATTTCATGTAATTCAGAGTTTTATCTCTCTTATTAAATGCTAATAAAAGGGTTGTCTACCCAACTAAAAATCACCTATGACAATTTTACTCATTTATTATGACTCAAAGGTCACCTGGAGAACAATATGTCTGTTGCTTTAAAGTTCTATGGGTCTTATAAAAGAATCAAGAGTAATCCTGAGAATCATTTCACTAAATTATTAATCCCCCTACTGGATTATAAACCTTGAGGAAAAGGCCATCATTTATCTCTATTTTCTCCTCAGCCTATAACAGTGTCTTAATACCAGAGTAGGAGTAGGAACTCATTACATGTTTGTTGAATAAATGAATGGATGGATGGATGGATGAATGAACTGTAATGTCTTCTATTATAACTGGTCTGTTCTGAACTATTTAATCTAAGGCAGCATTTTTTAAAACTCTGAATTTATTCAAATTTGGCTACCTTTGTACAGATGACCTTGTATATCTGAACCACTTACTACCAAAACAGTCTTATTACACCACCCTGCCAAAAGCAAATTGAACCAGGTTCAAACTGTCAGAATCCCAACAAATCTCATTTCTGAAGTATTAGTATTTTTACTTACATAGTAACTATACCTTACTTTAAAAAAAAAGGAAAGAATCCCTTGATGTTATTTTTGTACATTTCTTCCTTAATCTGAATCTCTGATCCCTTAGATTAATTTTCATTTTTTATCACAACTATCCCTACAATATCACTTTGCCCACTTTTATTTGTGCGACTTGTTCAGAATATATTAATGTATAGCTCTGAATTAACTTGGTTTAAAAGCTGATTTGTTGTATCTCTAGCATTCCAGGTTCAAGAAAAGGCCAAGGGATAAAAACTACATAATAATAATATGTTTTTTAATTTCATTGTAAAATGTTTCTATGCTTTTGCTTTGATTACAATGAAATATATTAGGAAATACTTGTTATTTGCCAAGATAGCCCAGTAGAAATTAGAATAACATCCAGTAAAGTATTAACTTAGTATAGTAAAACATGGTAGCCTAGTGGAATGAGAGAGCTAACAAGAGTTTCCAAATTGATTGCAAAAAGTAGTTTAAGTACCGGGAGATTCTGATTCAGGATCCTCTATTTTAAAGGCATTATGACACACAAAAAAGAGGCATTGTAGAATACAGATTAAGAGCCAACCTCAAAGCAGAGAACACCAAGTTTCAAGTCCTGCTTGGGACACATCTTATATGATCTTAGGCAAGTCATTTATGCATTGGTAATGAAAGTTTCCTTACTCAATTGTTCCCTATTTCAATGAAATCATAGGCCTAGTCGCTATCCCTTTAATAAAATTAGAACCTTGTACACAATAAGTTCTCAATTAACATTTGTTGATTTGATCAAAAGATCTATGAGGAGTTGAAAATAAAGACCCATGTAAATTTAAAACTTAAATAACTATGTCTACTTGTCAAACAAAAAATGTTCTCAATATTATAGGAATTCCACCCCCCCCCCAAAAAAAAGTATCTGGATAATTGTATCATTTTACTTTGTCAAAATTCCACCTGACCTTTTTACACAGCAGAATGCCTTATTGACTTTAGGCATCCAATTAATACATGTTGATTTTATTAAGCAGCTGTAGAGCTACTAGTTTTATTAATTAAAACTTAATAAAAGCAGTATCTGACCTGATCCAAGGATGCAAAGATTCATACTATGTGTGATGTCTCAAAGACTGCTCCATATGCAATACAACTAACATTTCTGGGTTCCTATGATTTGCAGTGTTTGTGTATAGTTTCTTCCACAGTCGTACACTTCTAAGTTAAGGCCCAAAGTGTGTCCACAAAAATAAAATGAATTATCTTAATGCATTAACTCTAGCTCTCCATATCAAACATCTTAAGCTGGTTTTAACTAAAAGGTAATCATGATGACCATGGTCCAAAGCAACCACAAGGTCCGAGACAAAGTCCCACTCAAGATATTATTTGTGTGGGACATAACTATCAAAGATTCATAGGCAATCATTAAAATAGATTTTGTTAGGAAGAAAGCAAAAATATACAAATGTTTCAAGTAGCTACTAGTTATTGGACAAATTCTTCTCTCGTTTTGTACATGTATACACACAATCTTTATCAAGAAATATACATGTTCATTTAGCCAATATTATTATTATACTGCAATAAACTGAATTGCGTTTCAAAGTTAGCATTTGAACACAGATATGCTCAATGAAACTGATTTACCAAGAAATCATTTTATGAAAAATGTAAAAGCATACAAACCCATTCAGCTTATCTTTAATATTATACATCAGTAATAATATTTGTATTTTGTACTTACATATAATGTAATAATCTTTGTTTTTTTGAAATTCTAAACCCCAGAGGTTAGGGCTGAATTCTTGAAACTTGATGGTAAATTTAACGTCTTGGTCTGGCTTGGCACAGTTGAGCAGAGGTGTGTTTTCCTTTTTAATAGTGCATTTATCTGCTTGGTCTTTATCAACCATATAGACTTTATAATATTCATACTGGCCAACAGTTTTAGAGTCCACCTTTGGGCAGATTATATCCAGTTTGTCTCCTATCTGTGGGTATAGTACCAGTCCTTGTCCAGGTAGAAATCTAAAAGAACCAAAAACAGAAAAGAGATGTCATTTGAGTTCAACTGAATACTGCATAATGCAATATTTCTAAAATTTCCCACTGGGCAGCTCTCTACCCTCAATCACCCAAATTTGTCCTATATTACATCACCCTACCACGGGATGGTCTACCACTAAGGCCATAGGGATCCAGATTTAAAGAGGTGGAAGGGGAGAGGAGTAAATACACCCTTTAAGAGAAGCAGTGTACTCTCTCCTGCTCTAATTATTTAGCCACCCCCTCAGTCATAATGTTTCAGTAGTTCTTTGTTTAACTCTGCAAGAAATTTTCCTTCTTGGTGAGTCAGACCTTCCCACCTGTTTGTTTTGTATGTATGTATGTGTGTTTAAATGAATTGGCAGCTTTCGTGTATTGGGAATTCCATACAAAGATCTCATCAATCTCAGAGAACAGTGGATGTACTAACACTTTGTGGTCCTGTTATTTTCCATTTGTTGTTGATGTTAATTAACAGACAAGTTTCATCAAGAATGTTTCAAATTACTTATCATAATTAGTCAGTCACTGATCAAACAATAGGTTTTTTATATACTGAACAAAAGAAATGTCTTACAAACCCATAAAAGATAACTAGAAATAATTAGTTGTAATATTGATTCAGCTGCAAGATGAAGGGCCCTCCTCTTGCAGGGACAACAGCCACTGTCCTTCTGTACTAATCTTTTTTTTTTTTTTTCTGGAGATGTATTTGCTCCAATTACTGCTTAGAGGCAACGCTTTGGAATGAAGGCTACTGATACAATATCCCCTAATGCCTGAAGCTAAAAGCTTCCCGCCCCTCTTTCTCTTTCAGGCCCTCCATGCTGCTGAAAGATCTTTCTTAATGGAGAGTTTCTTTGAGAAGCTGAAACAAGAGCTTCCTAATGAACATCCTTCTACAACTGCTAACATTAAACAACACACTTAGAAATCCCAGCTCATTCGTAGGCAGCCAAGCCTGCAGGCTCATTAAAATATTAAAGCCTGAGAACAAAGCCCTAGGTTTTGAATCCTTCCAATACAATCCTTTATTTAACTGAAGAAGCCCACCAGCCATGATTATTATTGGGTCATCATTCACTAGTGAATATGAAAAAAAATATGGTTTAACACCCCCAATTTCAAATCCATGTGGGGACCTGCTTGGTCCCATAAGCTTATGATTTATATTAATGAATGGCATTAATTTTCTCTGTAAGTGCATTATGTTAGTTCTGAAACAGCATGTAACATGACAAAGAGAAATTTAATTACAGGTTTATTTTTTTAAATGCCATTTTATGGCAGGAAAAATGTATGTTGTACACTACAGTATGCCATTCTCTCTTGGGTTTTTTTCATTTTAGAGCTAAAACAAAACAACCCCAAAACAAAAATAAAAATACCCAACAACCCAATTTCCCCTCTAATGGCCCCCTTTGTAGTCCATTCATATTGCTCAAAAATAAATCAGAGGTATATCTGATATGAAAGCCCTCCCTAATGCAAAAATCAAAATGTCCATTTGGTTATTATGCCATCGTTATACTAGAACTGTAAATTAGAAACAACTTCCTAGTTGGACCCACAAATTAACCCATGGTTTTTCCAGAAATGTCAATGATGATACTATCACAGTATTTCCTCTATTTTCTTTCTTCTTTCTCTTTCTTTCTTTCTTTCTCTTTCTTTTTTGCTGTATTCATAGTATGTTCTTTGGAAGAATCAATAAACTCAGTCCGCACTAGTTGACTGCTTGTGATGGTGTCCCAAATACATTTTCTTATGAGGAACTTGAGTCCTGAGAAATAAGGGACTTGAACAAAGTCCTCCTGGTAGTAAATAGCAGAACTGGGATCTGAACCCCCCAGTTCTTTTATTCCACATCCAGCACCTTCTCTACACCACACTGTTCCATGCCACTTTTAGTCTGTAAATGAGGAATTCAGGTAATTTCCCCTATTCTGTAAAGGAAACAGAAGTCTGTCTGTCACTAAACTTTCCTTCTAAAATCTAGCTCCTCATAGCCTACAGTATAATAGTAATAGTAATAATAGTAATAATAATAACAATATTTATATAGCAGTATGTACCAGGCACTTTGCTAAGCATTTTGCAATTATTATCTCACTTGATCTTCACAACTCTAAGGAGGGGAGGTGTTAAATGCTATTATTTTTCCCATTTTACAGATGAGGAAATTGAGGCAAATAGAGGTTAAGTGACTTGCCTAGGGTCACACAGATTGTTTGTGTCCAAGGCTCGTTTTGAACTAAGACATTCTTGACTCCAGATCCAGCAGGTTATTCATTGTACCATCTTCTCTATTCAGTATGAAACCTTACTGCTAACTCAAACCATCAAGATAGACATAAAACTGTTCTCTTGTTTACATGCCCATTCGTTTGTGTTCTATTTTATCATCAACCAACTCCTCAAGAAGCAGGAGGCATGGAAAATGCCACTAAATTTTCTTTCTCTTTATATTAGCAAAATTCTGTTCCTTTTTTTTTTTAATCTCCTAAAGCTGCCCTTTCCTCTCAAACACTGGAACCACACACACTACACTTTTGTTACGCTTTTCTGAAAAGGGGTCCACAGGCTTCAAGCAGATTGCAAAGAGGGTCCATGATCTTTTCCCAGACCACACTCCATTTCTAAATGATACTTGCCACACTCTCCCTTTTTTCCTTCATTCAAGAAGCTCCTGAACTACCTATTTCTTTATGAGAATTTTCCTGAATAAGTGAATAGGTGGACATTTTCTCCTTCAACATATGTAGGCCTACAACTCCTGTGAGTTTCTGTATTATCCACTTGACAAAATATGGTCTGTCTTTTATTTTTTAAGCTTAAGTTATGTTTATACTAAGAAAGCAAAATGAAAACCTAAAGCAATTTTCTTAGTAATTTGACGGTTTTTTAAATTGCTTTTAAACTTTGATTGCTTTTTTTTCTTTTTTAAAGTTTTGTTGATGTGCATTGTTTTTACATTACAGATATTTATAGATTATGCCCACTTCTTGAGAGGTCTCTTGTAAATAAGCAAAACAATTAAGTAAAACAAATAATACGGTGACCTCATCTGAAAGTACATGAAATAATTCACATGTGTAATATGCTGCCATTTTTTTTATAAACAAAAACTATTTTCTCTTTCTTACTCCCATCAGAAAAAAGAAAAAAAATTTCCTGTAAAATATTTAAGAAAAATAAATTCCCTCAACATATGTATACAAAATGTGTGTCTCAATCTGAACCCTAAATATCACCTTTCTGAAATGACTCAATTAGTTAGATATTTTGGGAAAAGCATGGGGGGGAGGGGAGACATAGGGTATTTCTTATATCATTTAAACAACTGCCTCAATTTTCTAATTCATTTTGTAAAGGTAAAACTATACTTTTATTAATATTTTAATAAATTTATATATTCAATGTTTATTGAGCATTGCTTAGTTTAAAAAACCAAGCTCACATAGGATCAAGATCACATCTATTTATCTATCTTTATATAGGACCCAACATGTGAAAACAAGTGCTTGATAATTTAAAAAAGTAATAATAATGGTAATCATGAAAATTAATAAAGCCAGCATCAATTTACATTTTAAAAGGCATGAAATAAAAAGTAATATTTTAATATATCAATTATCCAGTGTTAGCACTCAAAACTGAAAAATGTTTCATTAGGCACTTCCTTTATTTACTGTTTGAGAAACTGGGCAACAGTTTAGTATGCTGGTCTAAAGTAGTTATTAAACAATTCAGTGAAAAAAATAAGTAATTTATCTACCATTTGCCAGTAAGATAAGATCCAATATTTCATATAAAATGGTCCAAAGAGTTTTACAAAGTTTTAAAAATCTGAGCAATCACAAATTTCCACAAGAAAATTTAGTCCGCTTATTATACCACTGGTATATCAGAGAAACACATAATCTCAAGTTGGAGGGACTCGAGAGGTCATCTAATCCACCTAGTATGAAGACAAAGAATTGGGAACTCAGACCTGAGCCAACTCTTTCTTTTTTTGAATTGCTCTAATGGTTAAGAAGTTTTCTTCAAGCCCATAAATGAGAATTTTCATGCACTGAAAAATAAGTGATTTCTCAATAGAAAGGCAGTCTGTGATTGTTAATAAAACTAAAACAGACTTCCTGATTCCTCTTCCAAAATTCAACCTACTATACCTGAAAAAAATTTAAAATTAAACATTGAGTTATCCACTAAATGTAGATCTCTTTTCCAGATGAATTTGTATGCCCATAGACAGGTCCTCCTATCTGTTAGGAACAAGGAAGCTGGGAGAAGTACAGCAAAAAAGTGGGAACTAAGATAAGATTCCAAAAAATCATTATCAATAACAGCAACAAATACTAAATGATTAAATGACTACTATACAATTAAGTTTCAACATTTATTGACCACCTACTATGTGCAAAGCATAGTTCTAGGCACCTGTGAAAACAATGAGTGCAAGGAAATTCACCAAGTATGGGTGTGTGTGTGTGTGTGTGTGTGTGTGTGTGTGTGTGTGAGAGAGAGAGAGAGAGAGAGACAGAGACAGAGAGACAGAAAGGGGGGAGAGAGAGAGAAAGAGAGAGAGAGAGAGAGAGAGAGAGAGAGAGAGAGAGAGAGAGAGAGGAGGGACAGACAGACAGAGAGACAACAAAATAAGTAAATGCATAAGCTTCGTGAGGAAAACACTGAAGGTGGTCATAGACTTATTGGCCCAAGGCAATACAGTTGTGCTAGAACCTGGGTTTCCTAATTCTCAGGTCAAGGCTTTCCCCACACTGTTTCACTTTCTCCTGGCTCCCTTCTAAAAGCTTATTCTATCTAGGAGATAAAACACACAGAAATGCTACGCACTTGAAGGTGGGGTATAAAATACCCTATGGGTGATGCTGGTGGTAACGGCTATAGGAATAAGGAGGAATGATTCATTCCGGGATGGTGGTTGGTTACCAAGGAAAGCCAAATACGATGGTGAAATCTGAGTTGAACCCAAAGGATGATGGAATCACCAAAGGCTGAACTGGAGAGGGAAGGCTTTCTAGGCCATAGGAGAAGTTTGACTGAAACCTCCCATTTAGTACCTCACTCCAGCAAGATTTAGGGCATAGTCCACACATAGTCCACACATCATCCTAAGATGGAATTTAATGTATATGATCTCCTCCATCTGTTTATAGCACACGTACATAATGAAGAAAACTACAAAATCAGTGACAAATATGATGAGTTCAGTTCAGCCCAAAGAGTCCCTTCTTTGTGAACTGTACTGTCTAGGCTGTTTTGCCTCAAATTTAGCGATTTAAAAAAAAAAAACTGCTTTCAATTTTGGAAGTTTTTTGAATGCACTTTTAAAGCTATAAAATGAAGTCAAGAAAAGTCAAGAGAAAGGAAATATACCACAAGGGCTCACAAGTGTCACATTAAGAGCCATGGGGTGTAAAGCTTCAAGCAGAGAGCACATTAGCTGTGTCTAAAGCCCTGAGGCTTCCTTTAAGATAGACATCTGAGATTATAGGATCATAAAACATTGCCACCTGGTATGTATACCTAGCCCCACAGGGGCCTGTAACCCCAAAGCATGAATAAAGCAGACTAAATGCATGGTTTTCTTTTTTACACCAAATTATAATTGATATCCAAAAGCAAACAATCTCTGTTTACCAATGAGGGAAGTTGAATACACAGGCAAATAATGGTGGTATACTTTTTCTTAATAACAAAGCTATTTTAGACCATAATAGAGGTCTGGTCCTTGTGTTCTTAGCATATTGTTGATGGGATCCTTGGTGTTACTATAGGTCTGTTCTAGGGCTAGGTCTCCAGAGTTAAACCTGCTGTAGTGGAAATGTCTTAAAGGCAAGTCACTGATCTATGTTCAAGTCTCAAATGCAATGGCTATAAGGTAATAAGATGTCAAACTAAAACGAACCTTGAGAGTTCACCTCCTAGTCTGACTATTTCCAGATGATGAATTTGCTGTCTGAAGTCACAAAGCCATCAGACCCAGGATTCAAATCCACATCCTAACTCCAAATTTGTGGCTCTTCTTATTATGCCAGCTTTGTGATCATGGGCAAACAACTTACTGTTGTATCTAATCTCCCTGTTAGATTGTGAACTCCTCGAAGACAGCCATTTTTTTGGCCTTAACTTTGTAGGCACTATGCTAGTCCCTAGAACATAGTAAGCACTAAACAAATGTTTGTTGGGTGACTGAAATTTATATAGTGCTTCAGGATTTACAAAGCCTTTTACATATATGATCTCATTTTCACACCACAGTTTCTACTACATACCTCCCAGAATGGTTATAAGGAAAGAAAGTACTTTGTAAAAATTAAAATACATTATACATGGGAACTTTATTTGTGTAATTTCTGCCTATGAATCATATGTGTGTGCGCACACACACACACATATATGTCATATTATTATATTTTTGAAGCTCAGATTTTATAGTATAAAGTAGTTCACTGGTCTCTTATATTGACATTGGAAGAAAATTAAAATTATAATAAGCCTAATGACAGTGCACTGTACTAAATTAATATGGGTTTCTATATTCTCTAGGTTAAATATGAATTCCACTGAGAGATGAAACTATTGAACTTATTTCTAAAATAACAAGGTAGAACTCTTTTATAATAGTTCTATGCTTCTTAGTTCTATGACCAGCCCTTTTCTTATAGGTTTCCTTGGCAATAGGTTTATTGTATATTTGCAGTTGTTATATTTGAGGGGCCATGATTTCATCTGCCCTCATAGCAATGTTTAATAACAAATCACATCACGAACAAATTCTATTGTATTGCTAAAACCTGGTAACTAGAAAAATTAAAATGACGGTCCTTACTGTAATTCACCAAAATAAAAATCTGATAAATAAGATTAAATAATTTATTAAAACCTACTGTTATTGAAACAGAGGGAAAATAACAACAAAAAAAAAAACTCTGCCTTTTTCTCTGCTTTGCCTGCTGCTGCCCTCTAACCTCTACCTCATGGTTTCCTGGGCTTCCTTCAAGACTGCTCAAATCCACTTTCTGCAAGAGGCCTTTCCCAGTTGATTATCCTACTCCAATATTTAATATGTTTACATGCATACACACACATATACAAAAGTGCATGATAGATAATACACACTTGTAAGTAAAAAAATACATATATACATGCAATATATGTCCTTATAGATATCTATCATCTATCTATCTATCTATCTATCTATCTATCTATCTATCTATCTATCTATCATCTCTCCAAGGTGACTATCCATTTAGCCATCCATCCATCCATCTATCCATCCATCCATCTATCTATATCATCTGTCTGTAGTTATTTGTATCTAATCTCCCCTCTTAGAGTGTGAGCTCTTTGAAGACAGTGGTTGTTGGCCTTAACTTTGTAGGCACTATACTAGTCCTTAGAACATAGTACTTACTAAACAAATGTTTGTTGGGTGACTGAAATTTATATGTTGCCTCAGGATTTACAAAGCCTTTTATATACATGATCTCATTTTCACACAACACACACACACACACACACACACACACACACACACACACACCCCTCCTCAACAACCTTGTGAAGTAGGTGCTATTATTCTCGCCACTTTATAGAGAAGGGATACTGTCTACAGCAACCACTTGGTTAGTCACACAGCTAGTAAGCCTCTATGGGGAAATCTAGAATTCAAGCCAGTGCTGTATCTACTATAAGTGTGGATCTCTCTCTCTCTCTCTCTCTCTCTCTCTCTCTCTCTCTCTCTCTCTCTCTCTCTCTCTCCCTATCCTATATTCTATAAATGTGACCCAAGCAACAGAGTACCGTCTTTCTCCTTCCATACTTGTTCTTATTGGAGATGAGCTGGGTTATGTAATTGAAACTATATTTTTTGAAAGGGGCAACCATGTTTCAGCTCAGGCTCCATCTCCAAAATCAAAGGGCTAAAAGGATGTATGAAAAAAGATCATTCCATAGACAGGGAGGGCCATTTGTTCTGCTTCCCATCTTTTCTAACACACATGACCAATTAGATCCTTAAACATTCGTTAGTGCCCACTTGTATGTAGCAATAAACATTGTGAATTATAGGTTCACAGACCTAGAATCAGAAGAAATCTTTAGAGATCATTTCATCCAACACTGCTCTCCCCTCCCACCCCATTTTACAGATTAAGAAACCAAGGCCCAGAGAAGTTAAATAACTGCCTCAAGATCATCCAGTAGGAGAGTCAGGATTTTGAACTCAAGCTGTGACTCACAAGTATATCACTTCTTCCACATGGTTACACTACTTAAGAGTTTATAAAGAGAGACAACTCATACATGCAAAAGGAAGCCATTTTAAAACACTTTTAAAAAAAACAAGAGCAAATTATTGTAGTGTAAATTGCATGCATAAATACTGAAATAGCATAATGTAAAAGTGTAAGCAGTAAGAATAAATAATAATGGAGTAACAAACTTCTCTGCCTGGCCTTTCAAACTTAGCTAACTGGGAAAGGCACATCCTTAGAGATGAAAAAGTGATGGTGCTTCTAGAAAATAAACCATAAGAACATCTTACTTTAAAGATGCCAGTTTCTCAGCTCTTCAGCTATTTCTCTGTTTAATGGTATTCACATAAATCCCCTTTTAAAAATTGTTTATATATATATAGCATGCAGCATTCACCTGTGAAAGGGGAGGGCTGTTAATAATATAATAGGATGAAAGGAAACAGAATCAAACATTTTTGTTGCAACAACAAAAAAAAAAGTAAAAGCAAATTAAATATGTCATTGAACTTTATCAACACCATTCACTTCTAATTTATTTTGCAGAACTTGGTTCAAAACCTATAAAAAATGGCAGACTTCTATAATACGTTACACAATAAAAACTAATTTTGATCTCAAGTCTGGTATCCTGCAGTTGGCAAAATATTTAAACACATCACCAAAAACTTTTTTTGCATTTAAATATTGAAATGTTAAGAGTACAAATTGCATTTTATTAGTATTGATTGTGTGTAATTTAAAAACATTTCCTCTATTACAATATCAAAATGCTTTTGCCCAGATTTCTTGCCATCGTTCAACTTCTATTTTTTTTCCTTTGGATACCAGGGATAATACTAGGTTTTCTTGGTGTAAATAATGCATTTTAAATATTACATGATTCAAAATTTCAAGACAACTGTTTTTCTTAGACCCATTTAGAAAAAAATTACCCATATGGTCTGTATTTTCAAAGAGACACACTAATGTGTATTTCAACTTTTCAGTATTCTGTGGATCTTAGAATAATTACATAGAATATTGAAAATGTCTGTGCACTTTTAAAGTTTGGGGGTGCTATCATTTGGTCTGCAATTTAATGCAACAAAATTACACCCTTAGTAAGATTAGTCCACAAATTCCTGGAACTGCAAAAGACATGATAATGTACAACACTGGTTATTCTCAATCAATTTGCTGTGTTTGATCTTTATACTCTCTGAAGATAGGAGTTGGGTAACATTTCTAGGAATTTGAATCCTCAACTCATGCACT
Source organism: Gymnobelideus leadbeateri (assembly GCA_011680675.1). Classification (NCBI taxonomy): domain Eukaryota; kingdom Metazoa; phylum Chordata; class Mammalia; order Diprotodontia; family Petauridae; genus Gymnobelideus; species Gymnobelideus leadbeateri. The sequence continues at coordinate 459,566 of WOXC01009098.1, forward strand.
TCTCAACCCTAGAAACTACTAAAAGTCAAAAATATATCCAGTCATGGATTTATTCACTAGCGACCTATATATGTATTAAACACACTTCCAGTTTACTATGTTTCAGGAGAAATGCATTTTTTCCTAAAAGATTTTCCTTTTTTCTTTCTTTCTTCTTTTAATTATTAATTGCCAATGCCATGGGCCACTGGTTAGAACCCAATCCTTATAAACTATTCCAAAATTTCTGAATGAGAAAACACTCTGAAGGTTCATTGCAATTGGCTATTTTTTTCCCTAGTTAACTCTTGATAAATGATGCATGCTGCTCTGGATCAAAGCCCAACTCTTGACCTATGACATTACCACACACTTTGGTACTTCAACTAGAAACCTCAACCTTAAAAGTTTTGTTTTGTTCTGGTTTTTCTGCAGAGATGTAATTACATTACTACAGAAGGAAAAGGAGCTCTATGTTCATTGGGAGTGCAGAATACGTTAGGGAACATTTTAAGTAGTTGAGAACTACATAAATACTTTTGAAAAAGGATTTAGGTCCATACTTCCAATTTGATGGCCCATTTCCTATATAGGCAAGATATTCTGTTTTACATTGATTTAAATGCTAGATTGTTTAATGGTGCAGTCTCTAAATGCCAAAAAAAGAAAAAAAAATTCCTCATTTTAAAATGAATAAATAAAATCAGAGGCCCAAGCATCACTACAGCTGTATTGGCTATAAAAAAAAAAAAAACTTGAAAAAATATTTCCATTTTTGTGGACAGCCCTTTACTGCCCCCTTTTGCACTCTAACATTAGAACAGGTTTCTGCAAATACTTATAGAGAAAGCAAGGGAGAGAGTGGGGTGTAGCTATGGGATATTAGGTTTATAGTGAATTAAGTTACCAGATACAACTCTTGGACCATCAAGCAATTACCTTAAAACTTCAAGCAACCAGCACCACTAGGTCTCCTTGGCTTTAAACTGCCAAGAAGGAAGGCAGAAATTGGAAGCTTTAACTGACATTTTCTATAAATGTGTATGTGGGTTGGGACAATTGCCTGTTTTCACAGGTGCCCCTTCCTTCACACTTTTCTAAAACAGAGATCATCTGCAACTTGAACCTAGTTTATTCAAGGAAAAGAAAAGAGGCAAATCAGGGATTTTATTTGATTTAGGGCTATTAAAATGTTATGAATCTCAGAGCTAAAAGGGAGGGGTGTGCATATCAAGCTTCACACCAACAGCAAGAACAATCTTTTTTTTTTTCCAAAGAAAGATGAGAGGCTCAGAGAACCAAAAGCACTGTAAGCATATGGGCCAAAAACCAGTTCAACAACTCTCCAATGCAGTTACAAACGGCATGGATGCATCTGTGAACATGTCATGCATGCATACATACATATATGTATATTTGAGAAAAGTAATAAATCTGCAGTCCAGAGGCTAGTTATTTACAAAATACTAATTCATAATGACAGAGCCAGAGGGCTCTCTCTTTGCTCCAATATCCTAAACTTCCATATGACAAAGTCCATGTGCTATTGTGTACACTTACATTTAAACTTAATCCATTTCCCTCTGTCATTCTACAATTACTGTACAAGTCACAATAATATTAAATTTCACTGCCTACAGCACTGCACAATCGAACCTTTGCTGTAATGAAAACTGACTCCCTTTGAAATTAATATTGGTGTTTTTCCTTATTTATCACACAATGCTTAAAAAAACCTGATGCTAAATTAAAGCTTTATTTTAAAAATGCTCCTAAGAAGATTATAAGAGTTTTTCCCCTTTCTCCCAGAACCCCCCCCCAATTATTTATTGTTTTTCTTTATATGTGTCTTGATTACACTGTAATAAAAACCTGTTCCACAAGGAGGGTGGTAACATATACTGCAAGCAGACGATGAAAAACATATCTCCAGCTTTAAAAGATACAGAACTACAGTGTGTTAATCACCTGAAAACAAAGCAGACACACTAAACCCATGTGTGCGATGTACATGAGATGTTTTTTCTTTACAGGTTAACACAAACCAGCCGGCATGGACTAAAAAAGAGTGAGAGAGACCAAAACAAAAACCCCAACTCCACTTACCTCTTTCAAAATGAAAACTGAGGCATTTATCTGGGTGATTCTGAAGTCCCATCCCCCTTTCCAGAAAACCTCCCACAAAACCCACAGTTTTCAAAGTTTCTAAAAAATTCTCCAAATCCCCCACAACTGGGGGTGGGGTTTAAAAAATGATTGCTGTAAAGGACAAGGAGATGGGGGATGGGCGAAGCAAATGGATGATTTCATTCATACCATAAGGTACTATGCTGGTTCTACTGCCTCCCTTACTGAAACAAATATTTCATAACTCATAGACAAAAAGAGTTTAGAGTCTTCTCTTTCCCAACTGTAATTTATTCTCACCTGCACAGTCTTGTTCTAAGCCATGCTCCTAAGCAAAAGTCTATAAAAGAGGGTGGGGACTCCGGTTATTTATAGGTGAAACAGCAGACAACAGTGGCTATTTCTTATATTTATATACCTATAGATATATAAAATTTAAAGAGTATTTCCAGCTAGTTTTACAAAAACTACAAAGATGAAAGCATTCCTAAATAATCCAGCTAAAGTCTAGGTTGTATTACTTATTTGAGAAAGTAAAGAAATGGGATAGATACATAGATAGTAATATGACAATATATTACAACCTACAACTGAAATGATGTATATTTTCACATCACCAATGCCATCTCCACCCATAATTAAATATTTTTTTCCTATTTTGAAGCTCTTAAATTATACAAAAGGTAACATTCATACCACTTAAGATTTCTGTATTTTTTTTAAGTATGTAGTTAGATAGAATTCCCTGTGAACCCAGTTCAAAAGACTGAATGCAAGGGATCATCTTAGATTCTACTCTTAATATTGTCTCTGTGTGAGTTGGTATTATAACCCTGGCAAAAGTTTTCCAGGGACACGTTAAAACTGGCACAATAAAGGTGCTGTATGGAGGAAGGTCTTAGCAGTCCTTCATAAATCAGATAAGTGGCTGCTATGTAACCAGAGAATTCCAGGTCAGGCATCTTCCTTGCTTCTCTCTCTCTCTCTCCCCCCCTTTCCTCCCTCCAGCTTAGGTCTCTGGCACTACTGCTTTATATTCAAGCATGACAAGGAAGACACCATTTCCTTTTTAGTAAATTCATGGAAGTTATTCCTCTAAAGGTTTAAAACAGCTCACTGTTTACTCCCTGAAAGGAGAAAGCTACAGAAAAAAAAATGTGTGTGTTTGTGTGTGTACACACACATATGTATACACACACACACACACACACAATCACACAGACTTCAAGATCTGGTGTTATTCACCAAAAAAATAAATGATGTAGTGGAACAGTGGACAGAGTCCTAGGTACAAAGCCACAAGCCCCAAGTTCAAATCTCACCTCTTTGATTTACTGTGTTCACTCAAACAATTAATTTAATTCTCCCTCAGTTTCCTCATCTGCAAAATGGGGTAAAGTTGGCCCATATAAATATCTAGGATTAAGTTAAAGTTCCTAATTTAGTGCCTGGAACAATAACAGACATTAAAAAAAAATGCTTGTCCCTTTTCCCTTCTAGCACTCTTCCAGGCCCTAAACCTATGATCTTAGTATGGGTAATCAATTCATGGTTAAACATATATTTTCTACTAAATATATGCCCTTGAAAAATATGATATATGCTATAAAGCAATTTTGTGGCCAACATAGTTTTTCTCTCCCTCAACCACCCTGAGCAGCCTACAATTACCTTGACCAAAAAAAAAAAAAATGGTAAGTGATGTGGAGTGATTAAAACAGGCTGCTATTGAACTAAACTGAAGTTAATTGAACATGAAGAAAGCCAAGTGAAGTGCAGACATTGAATGCAGTTGGGCCTCAGGGCCCCAAAAGGAGTCAAGATGTTCCTGCCTCCAAATCTGTCCTTTTTATCCAATCAGGTATAGAGACCCTCTGCTGCTCAGTCAATAGGTAAACAGATGGTATACACCAGTGAAGATGCAAATTCAAAAAGATGCACCGTCCTAGACTTCGAATTACAGCAATATATGAAGACAGATAGGTTCACCAGGATTCACTGCATAGCTTCCTTAAACAAACTGCTTCAAACTTGCAGAACATCAAAAGCCAGATGGGGTACATTGAATCAATCTACAGGCAAGAAGCCAGGATTCCAGTTTGCTGTAGAAATAGGCCTGGACTTGATTTGAGTCTTCTCAGCTCTGACAAGCTGGAAGCTGGCAAAGATCCCAAAATCCAAAATAAAATGGCATTTAATTGTGACTAGATTTTTAAAAAGATGTCATCCTATCTCCTTAGCCTTTATACAAACCCAGCCTCTAGCCAACCCAACCCATTGCTTATCTGACCTCTTTTCTTTCCTCAAAACTGATCGGTTCATAAAACAGATGCCTTTCGATAGACAAAAGAGTAATGTAAAATAAATGTATTATTATCATATCTCATAATAAGTGGACAGTTACCCTTTAAGGGCCTAGTAACTGCTTCTGGTTTCATTAGGCATAACCTTGTTATATTGATAATTAGAAAGAAACCATTTGGAAATCACTATATATATATATATTACAAAAAAACTTTATGAATAAAATAACATATATAAAAATGATTAATAAAGCAACAAAGAAATTCTATCTACCTTTCTACTCTTGTTTTAATCAGTATTTTAACCACAAGAAGTTTAAATTGGCTGGGTTGCAATTAACATACCCACATATTGAAAGTCTTGATGGATATTGGTTGAGTAAGTTTTCTAAACAAGAGAGCTAATGCAGGAGAAATTAACTACATTTTCTATCCCAAAGACTAATTTCCATTTAACAGATTACTTAATTTTTCAGTGACAGAGAATGGGGTAATCATTTAGTATTTGTCCTTATGTGAAGGTGAATTGGAACAGGACACAGCTGGGTCATTCATTTCTGATACACTGGGGAAACCAGTCATGGAAGCTACTTTAATCATGTAATGATCTATGGTGAAGGTAGAAGGAACAATGGATTTGGCCACTTACTCTTTCTTTCTTTCTTTCTTTCTTTCTTTCTTTCTTTCTTTCTTTCTTTTTTTCTTTCTTTCTTTCTTGGAGGGAAGGCAAGGCAATTGGGGTTAAGTGAGTTGCCCAAGGTCACACAGCTAGTTGTGTCAAGTGTCTAAGGCCACATTTGAACTCAGGTCCTCCTGACTCCAGGGCCTCACTGCGCCACCTAGCTGCCCCTAGCAGCCACTTACTAGGTGACCTTGGAGAGCCTCAGTTTTCTCATAGTGGAAATGAAAGAATTTGACTACATCTCTAATGCCCTTTCATGCTCTAAATGTTATGTAATCAACTGTGCCACATTTCATTTTCTTCACATACACAGGGATAAATTTACTCTGAACAGCACTATTCTGAAATACTTTTAATGCATTAGAAGCAAATCCCACTGTTAAGTTCCTAACTCTAATATTCTCAATAATTTCTAACACTGTTTACATGGAACTAACTATTCCCTAGCTCCAAACTTTATTTTGCTTGTAATATTTTCACAGAACCAATTAACTATTCAATGGGGTTAGGCCGGTAGGTCATATCACTTATCGTTAAACCTCCACCCTTTATTGTTTGGGTCCTTTCAGTCATGTCCAACTCTTTGTGACCCCACTGGGGGTTTTCCTGGCAAGGATAGTGGTTTGTCAATTTCCTTCTCCAGTTCATTTTACAGATGAGGAAACTGAGGCAAGCAGGGTTAAGTGATGCTGTCTGAGGATGGATTTGAACTCAGGTCTTCCTCAGGCCTGGAGTCAGGAAGACCTAAGTTCAAATCTGGTCTCAGATATTTACTGGCTGTGTGACCCGGGGCAAGTCACTTAACCTGTTCAAGGAGAATAACAGTACCTACCTCGCTTAGCACATAGAAGACACTGTACCAATACACTTCCCCTTTTTTCACCTTCTACCAAAGTCCTTTCTCTTCTACTTATTCCCTTTCATATGAATATATGTTTAAGGACTCAATAGAGGATAAATTCCTTGAAGTCAGGGGCCATTTTTGTTTGGGTATTTACAGTGCCTTGCTTAGTGTTTATTGAATCAAATTTCTGCTGTAAGTTTCCTGAGGGCCATAATCTAGGTATATAAAATAGCATAGCAATAAGTTTATGGACGATATATGATGCATATTTACCTGCACAGCCTATGTTCAGGTTAAAATATTACCACTGCTTTTTTCACTTGTCCTGTCTGTTTTTTTTTCCTTTTCCTTATTTCTTACATTTACCCATGATCCTCTACTAAAGCACTACTCTGATGCCTCAGTGTGTTACACAAATGACATTGTGCTGTTGGAGGCTAAGCCTGAGGAACATAAACTCTGGCAGTCTGGCAAATGAGAAAGGTTTCAAATACGGGTTCAATGAGGATATGGCCATTACTTAAGGAACAGCCTGGGTTAACTCCAGAGAGGAGACTGGTTACAAAGTGGCCAGAGGGTAATTAACTTTTAAGATATAGCAACTTTAGAAAAAAATAGTAACAACTTGTAATTATATAGTGTTCCGAGGTTTACAATAGCACTTTACACATATCACCTCATTTGATCTATAGAGGTAAGGTGTTATTACTCTCATTCTATAGATAAAAAAAACAAAAACAGAGCTTCAAAGACTTTAGGTGATTTGCCCAGGGTCACACAGCTAAGGAGTTAAGATCAGATTCAAAGCCAGGTCTTCTGCCTCCAAGTCTATCCTTTATACTAACAGTCATCTATCTACTTATTACATCACAGAGTTGTAATGTGAGTCAATGCATAGGCTGAAAACAGAAATCAGTTTCTTGAAATTGCTAAGTAACATCTACCCATAAGTGACAGAGTTTCAGAGAATAATAGGTTTAGAATTGGAGGGGACCTTAGAAAGCCATCAAGCCTAGCCCCCTCATTTTACAGAGAAATTGAGGCACAATAAGTCTAAGAGACTGACCCTACATCATATAGTTAGAAAGGTTTTGAGGTAGGATTTGAACTACTGCCTTTCTCACTCCAAGTTCAGTGCCCGATTCCATTACTCTATAAGGGCAAGAGCTAGGTTTTCCCACTGATTACAAACTTTTTCTTAAGAATATTATAATATAATAATTGGCTATGCCTTTAGAAGTGTTCGTATAAAAGTGATATCTCTAGAAATAAATTTGGTATGTATGCAATACAGAAATGCCCATAATAACGAATAATCTTCTGAACAGTCCTCTTTCACATTTGCTTGGAATTAAGCCCATATTTTCACATATAAACATATCATAAATTGGGAGTTCCCAGGAAAGTCCCCTATATATATTTAATATGTAATGGGCCTGCAACAGAATGCTAATCTCACTATTTCAGTTACCCCTTCCCCCAAAACTATTTATAACACTTTTTGTGGGGAAAATGCATTCTGGGAAAGGTATTATGAGTTTCCAGGAGTGTAAAATAGATATGAAAAGGTAGCATAAAAAAAAAGTTCTTTAGGTCTAAACTTCCCCAGAGTTTCTGAATTAGAAAACACACAGGAGAAAGACTCTACCCATATAATCATTTACTCATATTCCTCTCCCCAACCCCAAACACATTGATCTTAATCTCAAATATGCAGATAAATGTCATGGTTTAGTGGAGAGAACATGGGACTAGGAGTCAAGATGTCTGAACTTTCTAGTTTTGGGTCTGCCACAGTGTGACTTTGGACAAGTCATTTAAATAAACTGAGGATGATGATGATTAATGATGATAAAAACCATACTTACTTCCAGACCAGCCCCAACAACCATCACTGAGGGGAGAAGTCCTTGTGGAGAGGAGGCACACCTTCCTCATTAACACCATCAACAACTGTTAACCAACTGCCACCAAAAGGTAGAAGAACCCCGGGAGTGACAGCTCCCTTCCCACCCCCAACCATTTCTGCCTCCAACCTAGCCTTCACAGCATGGCCAAATGATTCAAAAGCAGAAACCAAGATTTTATCACTGGAAATGACAGGGAAGAAAAATTACCATCTGCTTTGCCTCTGCACCCTAAAAACCAAGGGCCATTTCCACCTGACTTGCAGCTGAAACCTTCCCTATTTGTAATCTTTCCCCATTAGAATGTGAGCTCCCTGAGAGCAGGGACTCAGATTTTTCTATTTCTACACACAGCACTTAGCATAGTGCTTTCCACAAAGCATTTAGTATGCTTTAATCGTTCGTTCATTGTAACAATTCATTTTTGTAAAGCTTTAAGAGTTTCAAAGCACTTTTGACATCTCGTCATTTGATCTTCTCAATGGCCCAGTAGGGCGGGTAGTGCCTCTCCATTTTACAAAGAGTAAACTGAGTCAGAGAGGTTAAGTGACTTGCTAATCACCACACGATTAGTAACTTTCTAAATCCTATGTTTTTACCACCACAATAAGATGCTTTGGGTCGCAGTTTCCTCTGCTATAAAATGAGGGAGCTGTATTAACGTTCCTTTACCATTCACATTTTTAAAATTCTGTAAATCTGGGCAAGAGAAGCAAAAGTGAGTGTGTGAGAAGGGTCTGTCTAAAGGATAAAATGCCTCAGGTCTAATGCAGACCTGGCTAGTGAGAACTAGAGGAATGTAGCACAACCTCTAATTAAAATTGGCTGCCACAGAAGTAAAGCAAAGGGAGAATGTGGGGGATTGTTTTAATTAGAAAGAGAAAATAGAAAGGTTCTGTAGTATTGAAATACACAATGATGGGCTTTGAAATCAAAATGGTGCAGGACACCTAGGAGGTATTCATTCATTTAGAGCATTCATAACGTGTACCTGCCACTTAACTATTTTGAAAATCCACATATTTAGTACTTTGGAGAACAGGAACAGCAAACCAATTAACACTTCATTATTGCCATTTTCCCATCGTATTTTGTTTAGAAAACTACTAAGAGCAGGACAGACTTGTGTTCCATAGTGGGACTTTCTCCTATTACGTGTTTTTATTTGAAATCAGCATGAATACATTCACCAACTGCAAAATTTTCTGGACCCTAAGTATACCCTTAAATTTTTATATAAAAATGAACACAATTTGGTACTATAGAACCTACTGCTGATTCTCTGTAGGAGCTACATAAATAGGCCTACCTGGCATCCAGTGCATAGAAAATAGTTCATAAATGATCACCTCCTCTTTCCTATGGTTTGTTAGATAGATACCCTACTCTTATCTATAATATTTCTGAAATGTGTCATGGCAAGTAGGTTGGAAAGCTAAATGGTGTATAATGGTAAGCAAACAAATGAGGTTGCTTTTTGCATTATTTCTTTAATCACTTTAACCCTAGTTCTAACTGAAAGCATAAGGCCAGAGTAATTCAGCTACTTCTTTTGTCATTTGCCTGCCATAAATATGCACCAGTCTGCATTTGAAAAGCTGAAGGAGGCCGCAAGCTTGCTGGACATTTATCATGCTCTGTTCCCTGTTAACAAGCAAATACTTTAGTTGAATGGCCCATTAGCAATCATTGTCAAATGCAGAATGCAAGGTGCTTGGATGTGACCAGCCTGTAAATTAGAAGTGGGTATCCCTTGGCTTAGCAGAGTCTGGATAAATGAAAAAAAAAAAAAAAAGATCTTTTGATATAGACTACTGAAGGTTAAATTAAGCAAGGAGGTGGAATGCATCAGCACTCCACAGACACTGTCTATTTGCTTGTGTGACATTTTGTAAAACCAAAAACATCCCAAAAACAAAACCAAGAAGGGGAAACAAAAATTCCTTAAATTCTACTAAAGAACAAATATGATCACCAGCAATTCAGATGTGTCTAGGGATTAGGTTATTAGGGCAAAAAACTTCACTAGGAAATTGAAGGTCTAATTAAGATCTTTCAGAGACTTTCATTGGCCAAGTGTAGAAACTTAGAAAGCTGCCATAACCAAGGCCTCCAAGAATGCACCACTCAATTCCACTTTGTCCAACACATCTGAAATTTACTCCCTTCCTCAAGATACACCTTCAGTATTTTCTTAGTGCTTAAAGTGTAGGCTCACTCAAACTAATGGGAAGATCTTTCCTAGCAGCACAAAATGACAGGCAATAAAGCAAATATTTCCTTTGGGGATTGTTCCTATAGCATGTTAACTCTGCATGGTACCTAATGAGAGTTTCAAAGGCCTTTTTTTAAAAAAAATAACTAAATTGTAAGTGTGGAGGGCAAAAAGAAAACATCAATATCTTTACAAGGCTGCTCAGGATAGGTGCAATAAAAGATCTACATAGAAAAACTATATTGGATCTTACTTTCAAAGCTACAGACCATTAAACTTGTTTCTTATGAAATCTTCACAAAGTCAAGTACAGCCTGTCTTCCTTAACCCAGAGATTGATTTTGACATTTCAGAAGTAAAATATCACCTGGATTAGCCACATCACTTTTGGCATATTGGATTTACTGCTAATTTGAATTAAAACTGGATTTCCCCCCTTTTATTTTTGGTAGGGTGGGAAATGCAAAAATGGCAGAAGAATTATCTTGCTGAGGGAGAGGGACAATGTGTAATGTTTATCTTTGCCTCTCCCATGCAGTGTGAGAGTGAGACCAGTCTGAAAGATGGCTGAAATCAAAAGGTCTCTGTTTTCTTTTCAGATAACCCCAGCCCTACCTATCCCCTCTGGTCTCTGTTCCTTCCCAGCATGTCCCTGCCTGAAGCCCAAATAGATTAAGGAAACAAACTCAGAGTGCAGCTAATCCTACAGAATAGCTGCTGCTGTTAGGCCAGGAGTTAAAAAGGAAAATCTTCCATAGCCTAACAACTGCAGTGATCTGAAGTTTTAATCAGTCCAAATCTCCCCCAAAAGGGGGAGGGGGAGGGAGGGGGAAAAAAAAGGAAAAAAGGGCAGTAAATGAAATCTACCTTTACCATATTATACACCACCAATGAGCAAGAACTGAGCAGCTTTTCTTCACTTCTTTAACCATCCCAGGCCACAAGTAGGCCTTTCATACTTTCTAATCCTAGTTTCCAAGTTCTGTGCAGTTCTCACATAATACCTAACAGCCTCGAGCAAGGACCTTCGTTTTCTACACCCTTTTCAGAGACATGTCATTTTTAACATCAAGCTAATCTATATGTTGCCATGGTATCACTCTTTATCTGCCTTTACATCTTATGAACTGCATGGATTTACCACATTATTTTTATCTGAAAGACAGAAAATGGTGGTTTTATTGCCATACAATCAGATTACTGCTGCTAGTTTCTCTATGCCTTTATACCATACTTCAATCAAAAGGGATCAGTTTCTTTATACTCTGCCCTTGATTTACATTACATCTGTAAAGACCTAGTCTGGGTTGTAATCCCCTTATTAACTATGACCAGGGTTGATTTGCCTAAAAATAAAAGCAAATTGTGTCAGACCCTTTCACTTTGTTTTTGATTCGGAACTACAAAATGGATTACTAAAGAAATCTTCAGAGTTCACACGGCTGGTATAGTGCTGAATTTAAAATGAGAATTAAATAAGTTAAGCAGGGGAGCCGTGTCAACGGTTTACATTTTCCATCATGGGAGAAGGGCTGAATTGCTTACGTCTTTGTATTCTCTGCCTTTATAGAGACAATGAAGCCACAGGAGTTTTTCCAAGCTGTTCTAACGCTGTCCCATTTGCCATCCTTCCTTCTTTGCTTTTCATATATGCCATCTCTCTTTTAATTCTCCCCTCCAAAAAAAAAAAAAAACCTCTTCCCTGAAAGAACTAAGTCCTGGCTAGAAGCTTATAGTTCTATGGGTTCTGCATATTTTAATCAAAATATTTTAAACAGTTGAACACTCCCATTTAAGTCTCCACAAGGCTCCACAAAGAGTGAGCTCATAAGCAAATCTATGTAGATGTATGATAAGTGACCTGAAAAACTGGTTCTTTATGTCAGCAGCAAAAGAAGGCAGAGATTAGCCACACATGAAGGCCATTTTAATCATGATTTTTCTCAGAAGACCACTTTTTCTAATTTGCAATTAAGAATTATAAGAATAAAGTTTTCATTAAAAAAAAAACTTTTAAAAAAGTGATTAGGGCCTATCATATGTGCTCCCTTTCCTTACCACTCCCATTCTGTGACTCATCACTGCAGTTATCCAGGGATTTCAAATAGTTTCTCATCAGGTGAATGTTCTGTGAAAAGGTGGCTCTAACTTATGTGTCACACTGAGACTCAATGAGCTCACTAAAATATATCAGTGGAGAGCTGAGGTAAAAAAAAAAAAAAAGATTTCATCACTTTCCTGCAATGCCAATGGAAAGGTAATTACTGCACTACCCAACTGGTTGGCCTTAGTAAAGTTTACAGATAAGAGGCTTTTCGATAATTACTATAAATAATATGCCAATTATACTCCAGTTGATCCTGCTCATGCAAGGCCAGAGGAAAGCATTCCAAAATTCTGCTCTTGCTGGTCTAGAAGTCTCTTGCTAATTCACCTGCACTAATAATGCCTTACAATAGGTGTCAGGAATACTTATTAGGGTTGGAGGCGCTATTCGAATTTCTTAGCATTATTAGCAGGGCAAGTGTCAACAGCTTGGCTTTGTAGAAGATTTAAAACCAAGTGCTTAACCAGTCAGTTTAACCTCTAGCTCCTATTTCTGAAGCCTGAAGTTGTAATGGCTTGAGGTTAAAAAGTGCAGTCCCAAGACACAGGATTCCCAAATAAATTCTACCCTGAAAAGAAGGCAACCCAACATGTTGTGAGATATCGCTTTAGCGAGTTCTTTGTGTTCTAGCTGGCTCAGTTGTCCCATGAAACAACGACTGTCCATTACCTACAGTTTATCATCCTGACAAGATGTGAGGAATGTGGATGTGAAAGCCCGAACAATTCCCACCCCCGGTGCTTTGTCCTTTTTTTCTCTCTATATTAAAACCCGACAAGATTAACCCAAACTCGAGCTGCAGAGCATAGTTCAAGGGGCTATTCAATCAGCAGTGAATGTGCATTTGTTTACTTACAAAAATAAGAATTTCAGATACAATGGTGGTGGTGGGGGGGCAACTGGCTTATATATGCTACTGAATAGACTGTTTAAATAGGACTCTCCATTGTAGTTTTAGTTTATCAATCTCTGACATGTTAGTATTTATTCAGAGGTAGACTAGCAGAGTCCATGTATTATAGGTTATCTGCCAATTATTCAGCCATTCTTTGTTTTTCTTGAGTCAATCAATATCAGGAAGAGAGCATGTTGTAGAGAAAGATCCCATGGAGAAAGAAAAATGCTTTGTTAACCTGACATGTGGTGTGCAGGGAATCACAACCTCAGACACAAAAAAGCACTTTTTCCTGATAACCGGGCTACTGTAAGATTTGGCCAAAATCATCAATAAAGTGAACAGAATTCATTCTGAAAAGTAATATGAAGGCACTGTCATTTCCTGTCAAGTGAACTTGTAGGATAGAATTGGGGTTTACTATTTTATTTGAACAAAAACCCTGAAGTGGGGGTGTGGTGGTGGGGGTGGTAGAAATAATCCTTGACTTAAGCATGTTAATGAAGTAATAGAAGCTATGCTTCCATAGTCATTCTTGAATTCCCCAAAGGAATACTTAATAGCCTCAAATGCTACCATTTACCTAAGTCGACTATAAAAGGTAGCAATGCAATTTATATAATTTTACAGGGTAGTTACTATGTTTCATTATGTGACATTCCTTTTCATTAATTCCTGAATGTCCTGGGATTTGAGGGGGATAGTGGGATGAAAGTAGCTATGGAGACGGTGAATTTGCAAAGGATTTTCTGGACCCTTCGTTCAAACAGCTGCTGCATGCTCCCTATGCCAACCACCTGCTAAAAAAGATGACCTCCAAACTAAACAAAACTGATTGTGTTTATATATGTTTCAGGATAAATCCATGATGGCACACTTTATATTAGCCTGAGACATTAAATTTCAATGTGTTTGACTATTTCCTGTAGCATGAGACTTGCCAATTGAAACTTTTCATTGGAAATGAATATGCAACTTCCACAAATAACCTGCTTGACATTAAAAGGCTGCAATTATTATATTAAGGCTAAAAAAGGGGTTCTTTAACATCACTTTCTTAGTTTCAGGTGGCCACAGGAAAAAAAATTCTAATTTCTCAAGTTAGCATTCTTCTTATATTCTCTCTGAGAATGACCTTTTCCAAGGGAAAAATTATTCAGGATCCTCTGGGCAAACAACTGTGACAAGAATTAGAAAGAAATTCTTCTCTTGAAAAGTGGAGCAAACACACCAATAACAGTATCAGTAATGTCAGCTTCTTTCAAAGTACAGGCCTCCAACTGGCCTATAAATCAATGACCCCAACAATAGAAAAAGACTAATTTTAATAGAGTGATTCTTCACAATGGTGATAACCCTTCAGTGGCTCACTTATTCCATCCCAGAACACATTTACAAAAATGAAAAGAATAGGTTTCTATAGTGTTTGTTTAAATTGAAAAAAAAAGCACCTTGAATATTATCTGAATTTTTTTAAAGTGGGACCTTTCCAAATTCAGAAACACGAGGACCAAAACAGTGTTAATGCTGAATCAAAGACAGTTTAACACTGAAAGAACTTAAGTCAGAGGAATGTAAATATATTCTAAGAAGGGTTAAATATAAACATTTCCATCATGAAAGGAAAAATCAACACCTAAGAAGGGCCTATTAGTGAAAGTGAGAAGTAAGGCTAGCCTAACCATACAGAGCAGAGGTCCATCCTGCTGAGAGCATTACATATTGGAAGAGTGACCTCTGTAGGAAGAAACTGCTCACTAACTCCAGAATACTTATTCATTCCTCCAGTGCAGTTATGTGCAAGCACTCTCTGCCATAACAGGCCTACCAGTGCATCCTGTTCCTTGTACCTATTAAGCTTTTACACTCTGTTCAACTGGCATATTGCATTTTTGGGGTGGTTGGCTTTTTAATCACTACTTTCTAAGTCAAGGAAAAATAATAATTACCATATGTTTTTAAAGAGCATGTCCAGACAGGTAGGCTAAATTGAATCCTTACATTAACTTCTAAACTGCACAAAATGTTTAGAATCTTATCTTGTAGCACTGAAGGCTTTTGAAAATTACTAAAATCATTTTCCCCCTTTTGAATAGAGAATATTTGGGTAACTTTTTTAGTGAATATCCAATTTTAATATTCATGAGAATGATGAGAGAAATCTATAATCAATTTTCTTCTTGAAAAAGAGTGGAAGGTAAAGTCTTTAGTAGGGAACGTTGTTTGTAAATTAGCCTGTTATTTCTTACACCCTTAAATCTAATCTAAACTTGCTTTAGACCTGGATTAGACATCACAGATCTGGCTGGTAGTTCATAGCTCCCTAATTCAAAAATCAGTCTACATCACTTTATCATAGGCTTCCCCTCCTTGTCTTTATGCTGGTATTCTATAAAATAAAGTTTCATTGGAGCAGGAAGTGATACACATCCCTAGAATGGTTTAATATACAATACTGAATTTATACGTAAACACATTTGCCGCATTAGTTCTGGCTATTATTCTTGAAAATGTGTTTCATTTAAGCCTCAGTTTATTGTAATATCCGTCCCAGAAAGTTATGCTCTACTAGACCTTTCATCCAAATAGCCGAGTAATAGAGGTGGCTAGGGTTCGAAGGTAGTAGGGAGGTGCTGGTAAAGGATGAAGACGTCATAAAACCACCCTTTCTCTAAATAAAACTTTTGTTTAGTTTAAATTTGGTAAATACAACCTAGATTGAGTTCTTATCGAGATAAAACACATCGGAACACAGTACCTTCTAAGGAATCCGTCATCACAAAGGAATCCTTTCCAGAACATCAGATTCCTCCTATCTCAAAATTAGAATATTTTAGGATGCAAATGCATGTAAACCCCCTAGCTTTAAGTAAAAACTCCTTCAATAAAGAGCCTGCTATTATAAGCACATACAGCTCTCTTCCATGGATTGTTAATGAAGAGAAACACAGAGTGCTATCGAAGCAAAGATGCGTTTATGCAATTTAAAATTCGATTTCTCTGGGGGATGCGGAGTAGGGAGATACAAGTTCGCCACCCAAGTTCTATCTTTGGATTCGCAGTAGTAGCTGTCTGCAATCCCTATGGTTAGTATTGCCTCTGGTCGGTCGGCTGGCCAGCTGAGGTAGTAGTAAGGGTTGCCTGTGAGAAGTATCGACGCTTAGAAATGCGGAGTGGGAGTGGGAATCAAACGGGGTTTTTGTTTGTTAATCCCTGGGGATTTCTTGATCTTTCTCCTTTCCACCTCGTCACCACCGCCCCATCACACGCACAAGAGATACAGCTATTACGCTTCTTAATTTCACCCTCACCTTGCAACCAAATCAATTCCTATGGATAAAAGAAATCTTTCCTGCCGTTCCACAGCCTCTCTCCCACTACCCGGCCCCGGACCCCCCCTCCCCACCCACACTCCCACCTCTCCAGAGCGTAACATTTGTGGTGGCCAGGTTTTTTTTTTCTCCCTCCTCTTAAAGAATTGAGGCTCAGGTATAGATAATCTGACACCTTTCAGTGGAGTGAAAGATGAAACCAAAGGCTTTTAGCACCGAAGAACGCTTTCTTTGCTTTCTTTTGGGGGATGGGAAGAGGAAAGAGGTGGGTTTTTTTTTCTTCTTTTTTTTGTGGCCCAGAAGCCAGGGGATGCCGCTGCTTCTAGCAGAAGGCTCTAAACCAGAGGAGGGAGTCTCCACCTAGTGAAAAGTGACTAGAGAAGGAAGGCTGGGGGCGGGGAGAGGGGAAAGGGTTAAGGCTCGGTGGTTAGATTAATAAAAAGAAGACGTGATCCGAGACGGCGGTTTCAGCGACGGCCGTGGCACCTTCCTCTGGGAGAAAGCTCTTGAGAATACCGCACCAACCCCGGAGGAGCATAGTGCCACTGGCGAGGGGGAAAGTGCGCTTTGAATCTCTAATTCCGTTTTTACGATGTTGACGCGGATAGAAATACAGGAGCTGGCAAAAGAAGATGCAAAGAGGATGGAGGAAGGGAAAGGGGAATTAAATGGGCGAATGAAACTTACTTGGAGTTCGAGGAATTCCAATATATCGGTTCTAAAACTATCGATCTGGAAATTGCAGTCCTGAATAAAACCATCCAAATTCCCCAACAGTACTTCCAAACGGAGTCCCTCCTCACAGCCATGCTCTAGCCGCTCCAAGTCCCTTTTTGCAAAGCCTCTCCCAACTCCTTGAGATTTCCGTACCTGAATAGGACCAAGTATTGCGCCCGTAATTCCAATTCTTCCGATTAAAAATAATAATAATATAAACCTAAAGCAAAAAATGATCTGTGCACTTGGTGATTGCTGCAAGCCAATTTACTGAGTCATCTGAGTTACAGTGGACCTTCGAGCGCTCCTCCGAACGAATGATTCCAGAATTCAGCTACACCCCCAAAGCAAAAACTCTCTTTGAGTCCCCCCACCCACCCCCCGCCGCCCGCCTGCTATCTCGGGGCTCCGGAAAACAGCGCAAGATGTAACTCAAACGGCAAACTCCCGTGGGGATCCAGTGTGCCCGGGCACATTCACGGCGTTTGATCTTTGAAGGTAAAAAGAGGAAAATTAAAAAAATAATAACAAAAGCTGTAGAGCTCGCGAGTGACCAAAAAAATAGGTTAAATCTTCTGAAAAACGTCTCGCCGTCTCCAGTTTTCCGTCCCACCCACCCCCAACCAAGCTTGCACCGTGTAATCCCCAGAGGACCGGCCCGGATAGTTGTAGGGCTCTTGAGAAAGGCAGCTTCGGTCTATAAATCCAGGGGGAGGATCAGCGCCCGAAGTCCATTAAAGCCACATTTGCAAGATTCCATTTTTCTTCCTGGGAGCGGGCTTCGCTGATTCTGCTGAAAAGGACGGAGAAATAATTTTTTTGGGGGGGGCGGGGGGAGAGGCGGCGTGTGGGAAGACCTCCAAATCACATCAAAATCTCTCCACGATTCTTTCTCCTTCTCAAGCTTGCAAGCAGGACTTGCGGAGCCGTGGACCAGCAAACAGTGTCAGGGAAAAGAAAAAAGGAAGAAAGAGCCTTCCTTTGCCTTGGGTGTTGGTTCAGCTTGCTACCCCTGCCGCCGTCGCCGCTGCTGCCGCTGCTACTCCAGCCCCTGCTGTTGCTTGCCTGGTATGTGTGTATATGTGTATGTGTGTGTGTGCGCGCGCGTGTGTGCGTGTGTGGCTTTGTGTGTGCGTCTGTATGTGAGAGAGCGAGTGCGAGCAGCAGCAGCCTCTTCCTCCTCACTCCTTCAGGCTCTAAAGTCGCTACTGCCCCGAGTCTTCAGTGAACGAAAGTAACCGCTTCCAGCTCGCTGTCATAGCAATATAAACTCAGCCCATCCGCCCCTTCAAGCGAAGCTCATAGGGCTGCTGTCTTACAGCTTGGCTCTGGTTGGGTGCCGCCGGAGTCCATCACACACCTCCAGCAGCCGACATTCGATCTCTGGGTGGGGCTTGCTGATGTCTGACAGGTAAATCCCCCACCCCCACCCCCACGCCCCCAAGCACCGCATCCCCAGCCATAGCGTTAACAAACTGGACCACAAAACTGTAAATTGGAAGCCACTGGGAAAGAAAGCTTCCCCAGCGATATTTATATTCACGTAACGAAAATGGTTTCAACAATGAAATACACCCTGCATTTTCCTTCCGACTCCTGTGTGATTTGGGAGAAATATAGAGGCGAGAGAGCGAGCGGGAAAAAAGAGAAAGGAGAGGAAAGGAAAAGAGAAGAGGAAGGAGAGGGGAGAGAGAGAGAAACAGAGAGAGAGAGAGAGAGAGAGAGAGAGAGAGAGAGAGAGAGAGAGAGAGAGAGAGAGAGAGAGAGAACATATTAATGGAAAGGGATTGTTACCCTTTCTTGATCTTTCGCTACTCTGCCTCCCACAACCGAGTTATTCCTATCCGTTCCATCCTCAAAATGAAACCGTTCTGGCATTTTTTTTCCTACAGAATTTTCTGCGTAAAACTTTTCTGTGTGTAGGCAGCATCAGAAAGGGAAATCTTATGCAGTTGCAAAAAACAATGATGAATCGTTCCGTAAGTATCTTTTCCCAAGGTACACTGAAACCTGAATTCACCGAGGCACCTTCTCTCCTCTATTGTTACTTGGCTCTCTCCAATATTTCCCACGATGCCTCTTAATCATGGGTTTCAAAATTTATTTTGTTACAAAACAATTAGCTAGGGGCCTTCCTAAGTAAACAGGGCATGGAAATGCAGAGCAACTTCAAAAGGATGTGGCGCCTGAATATGCTGCAGATAATTAGGGGGCTCCCAGCTTGGGTGAGAATTTCCTCGCTCTCCCTAGTCTGTCAGTTACTGCCACTTTCTCCCCTCCACACATTTCTTGTGGGCGTTTTTCTCTCTCCAACTCCTCACTTTTCTGGGGAAAACAACACAGTGTAACTTTTCCCGGCGAACGAAAACTTGCGTTAGCGTCCTTCTTAATTAGCCTCTCTCTATGTGAGACTTAACACTTTTCCCGGAGGTGACCAGGAAATTTAACCGAGAGGATGTGAAAGAGATAAATAAGTACATTAGAAATGCAGGGACTTATTAATAGAGATCGAAAGGACCCAGGTGAAGAGGTGGCAGGAAATACTTCATGGCTTTCATTCCTAGTAATGTGTTTGCAGGAAGCTCCGTTTTGAAACAGTCCCAGGGTCCAGAACGGTCTCCCAAACTCAAGAGAGCTCATTTCCGCGGAGCCACAGCGCCCACTTGCGGTCATTTCCCACTTTCTTGTAGTTTAGTGAGTGAGAGAGCCTTGTCTGTTCACCTACCTACCAGGGCTAGTAAACGCGGTGGAATACAGTCCCGGCAGAAAGTCGAAAGTATTTTAAAGCAAATTTGCCAGCAAGACGCATATGGAAAGAATAAGACAATCAAAGTGACTTTGGAATGATCCATTGATCTAATTTTTAAAAAGATTGAACAAATATTGTACGCTAGAGATCTATAAAAAGCTTTTTAAAGAGGGTGATATACTATGCACAGAACTGAAATCTTCAATATCCTAAGGAACGTTAATGGTACCAGTCAGACCCTAACTATATTGCATATTGGTTTTCCTACATCACGTCATTTCATAAGGGAAAAGTAGTAGTAAGACGTTCAGTTTGGATACTTTGTAGATAAAAAAGGGAATCTACACCTTCTCCAATAAAACATTAAGCAGGAGATAAAGCAAAACTTCCCTTTTCCTTAAAGCTTAAAAGAAATGCCGCTTTTGTTATGTCATTGTACATTTTAATTTGGAACTTAGAACAATGAACAAAAAAGTAATACAAAATGCTTTAAATTTAAATACTAATCTAATAATACAATCTAATAGTGCTTTGAACGTGTCTCCAGAAGGGTAAAGAATTGAAAACGCTTCCCGTCCATTTAAAATAAACCTTTGATTTAATTTAAATATAAGGTACTGGGATGTGGTGCAACTGTTTGGGGTTAACGGGCAGATTTGGCGATGAGATCTTAGAAAGGAAAGAACTGTATCATTCAAGGTAAGGCACATTTAACAAAAATAACTTCTCAGTGGTAATGGAGGAAGTAGTTGTTGAATAAACTTCTTAAGATGTTTTAGGAATTCATTTGAAAGCTGATATCAACAATGAGTCTGATTTAACTTTTTAAAAGATGAAGAGATTCATAAAGACTAAAATGCCTGCATTTCCCCATTATGCTGTAAATTCACGGCTGTGAAAAAAGTTAGCAAATACTGTTTTCTAAGAGTTGTGAGGTGTAACTACATCCTTGTTTTAAGTAACCGAGAGGAAACGAGACCTGCATTGTCTGAAAATGCTTCTGGTTTTTAAATACACACACATATTAGTAAATTAAATATTTTAGTATCCATCAGTAATTATTCTACTACATGGATGAGTTAAGTCTTCTGACGACCCCTCCCTTATCTTTTAACGATTTAAAAAGATGGGCACATTTTACATTTTTTTAGTAGCCTCACTGCTTAGCATAGTGCCTTAATACATCTCAAAAATGCTTGATAACTGATAGTGAAAGGTTGTGAATGGCATAAATGGAATATGGAGTAATTCCTGAACTGCAGCATAGTTGAGAAAAAAAAAAACTGATGAGAACCTACAAGTTGTCAAAATTTTAACAGCTTTTAAAAAAACGTACACTTAAATCTTGAAAGTATAACCTTGAGTAGACTTGCTTTCAGAAATCTTTTACTATTTACAATTTTGAATTATGTTCTACTAGAAATGAGGCATCCTTTTAAGCATACTATTAGGTAATTCCTGGTCCCCCGATAAAAAAAAAAAAAACTGAAAAAGTGTACAGAGCTAGAGTATGTTAGGAAATTCCTTAGGAGTTTTGCTTATTTTTTAATCCAAAATGCAAAAACTACTTGATTGATTTATTTTGATTACTTTCTATAATCCTTGGATATCCAGAACAAATTTCACGGAACCCCATTTCTCAGCAATCTATTCATGACAGGTTGGAGAATTTCTGAAAAACTCAAGCTTTTGTTCATGTTTGGGATAGATGGGGATGGAAGTGACGGAGTAGATAAGGACAGTGGAGAGATTATCTTTCTAAAGAAACAAAATTAAGAACAAATTCTGCTTAAAATATCATTTTACCATACAATATAGTGAAACCAAAGTTTTTTATTTTTAAACAAGACCTGTGCTTTAAGACTTCTGCCCATAGACACCTTCGAAAGTTTTCTTTAAAAAACTGGATAAACACCGAGACTGAAATGACTTGCTCAAGGTCACATAGCCAGTGTTATCAGAGGCAGGACTTAAACTCAGTTCTTCCTTTTAAGACTCTCAAATTTACTCCACTAACCTGATTCAGTTGCTTTTCTACTTCCAGAACTTCCTCTCTCCATTCCTCCCCCCCCCCCCCACTCCCAGCCAGTAGTTTCCAAGGTCTTTTAAAGAACTTTCATAGAACTCAAATAAACTCACACAATTTACTACAGATAAGGATTTGCATAACTGGAGGTTGTCACATTCTTGATTCCCTCAACAGAGCTGTCCAATACAGCTTGAACTTCTTACTGAGCAAAAAGTGGCTATTTCCCAGAATAAAAACTGGAAAAAATATACATTTCCCCCCCTCAGTTAAATATTTGAAATACTCCAGTGACTCTCGTGGGACTTTTTATAGGACTTTCAGCATTCTCAATATTTACTGAAAAGGCACAATACTTGGTATAATAGAGCAATGGATTTGGATTTGGTTCTATAAGGGGGCTGCTATGTGACTATGAGTCATTTTAAGCTTAATACCTCTCACATTTGCTAAAATAAACTGTGGGTAAACTTTTAAGCTTATACTAACATTCCATTTTGTAGGACATTTAATTCTTCTATTAGATTGTAAGCTTCTTTGGGAGCAAGGAGCTCATCTTATTTATCTGTCAATGCACAGAAAATGCTGAACTCAAGTCAGGAGGGACTTGAGTTTAAATCCAGTTTAAATCCAGCCTCCCACACTTACTACTGTAATTCATTAAACCTGTAAAAGAGATAAACATACTACTTAAAATTTTGATGTGAGGCTCACATGAGATGAGTGCTTTGGAAATCTTCAAGTGCTATATAAATCTCATTATTCAATATTATTTAAATCAAAATTTTGGCAAAACATCTTTTAAATGGATTAAATGATTAGAAATCCTGTGGTGAAAGCTTTAAAAAAAATTTTTTTACATACCCTCTCATTTCTTAGATTTAATTTTCCTGTACTGAATTTTCTTTTCAAAAACCTGGCAGATATAAATTTTTACTCATTTGCTGTTTGTTAGTGGTAATAAAGGTCATGTTTTCATATGAAATACTAACATTTGTTAACTTTTTACACCAGATATGCTAACTCTTCAAGCTTTTCTGCTTTTAGCTCAACAGGTGATCAAAATGTTCAGCAATGCCATATTTGGCTTAATCTATTTTATAAGAGGAGTTGATCTACATAGGTATATTCTCAAGGAGGATATGCCAACAGTTTTCTTCAACTGACAATGTATATACCCAATATAAAGCTTTTTGAAGCCAGGGGCTTTTTTTTCATGTGATCTTTTACAGAAATGCCAAGCATAGTAAGTACTTAATTCTTGATGGTGTGAATTCAAAGGCCAGAAAACTAAATGACATTTTTATAGCCTAATACCAAAAGGACAAGTTCAATGACCAAAGTCATAAAATCTCTTAAGTCGTTTACCACTTCAGTCATATGTAAGCACCAAAGTAAACTGGAAAACAAAAAACTATGCTGGTTCCTCATTCTCTCCGATTTACTTAATTTGAGGAAGGTATGGCAATGTACAAATAACCATTACTTTCTAAATTAATTATATATAACAGCAATAACTTAGCCTACACCTGACTCCAATGGGTCATGATTTTAGAAATGAGCTACTTTGTTTCATATGAGCATATGTACTAATAACTATTCCATGTGTTTAGACACAATGTTACCCAGGAGTAAAAAGAACATGAATGAGTGACAGGTGTCAAATAAATAAATTTGTTAAAAAGGTAGTTATGGTTATTTTACGTATATAATTATGTCTGCCCTAGTGCTGATAACATACAACAAAAAGGGTGCTTAGAAGCAGCAGGCTCATCTTCTTTCTTCTCATCCATTCCACATGAAAACTGTTTTTATTGATACAATAGTAATCATCTCAATAATGTCAGTATTCTATAATTCACTTAAAACATCCAAATAAATGATAGACTGTAACAATTGCACAAAGGTCACCAAAACAAGCACTAATACTGAAATAATTTTGTACTACCACAGCAAAGATGTTACTGTTTAGAGAAGTTGGGCAGTCAGCTCTCAATTATCTACATACCAGTGAGACTTGGTGGATTATCCTAAATTATTTAATCCCAAAGCTTTTATCATTTGTTCTCAATGATCCAGCTCTGAAATTATTTAGTACATGTGGGCTTGGAACACCAATTAAATATCTGAAGCAAAACAATTAGGAATGCAAATCTGCTATAAAATCACATTCTATTACAATGTCAAGTTAGAAGCATCTTTTGGGTTACCTACAATCCTGATCACCAATATCGGCCATGAATAACTGAGAAGGCAATTTATAAATGCTATAAATTTCTAAAATATACAGAACTCATTTCCATCTTATCCAAATAAATTTTAATTGCTTACAGGAAGAGGAAAGGAAGAATAGAATTTACAGAAGATGATGTTCATAACTAAGATTAGCCAATTTAGTAATGCTGACAGCTTGAAACTCTTGGTTTTAAAAATGATACAAGAAGCTGTGTAGAAGTCTATTACCTGTGTTTAACTATGTCCATTTTCCCCTCATATATTTGTTTACAAGTTTTTAGTAAAAGGCTGAGTATGTTAGTAGCAAAACATGTTTGCATCATATTCACTCATATTTTATACTGAGCTGTTTGGCTAAGGTTAGAAGAAGCATATAGCTTGCTCCACCAGAAAGGAATGACAGAAACTTCAATTCTAAGTCAGTAGTACTAAAATAGGAAAAAAAGACTCTTTCAGACATTAAAGAGTCTTCACACAAAGCTAATTCGAAGGTTTTCTTTATACAACTGGTATTCTGCAAACTTCATTTTATGTCAATAGCAATGGCATTTACTGTATTTAAGACATTTCAAATTAACAAAAGTAATCAAAAACTTATAATCAAATCATTCTAGAATGCATCAAAACTTTTAAAAACAAGCTCTAAATTTAAGAGACCAGGTCGAATCATTATTGTACATTCTTAACTGTAAATAATGTGATATAATTTTATAATACTTTTAACAAAGGCAGTGGATACATAACTGTAAAGGAATTACTACATTGTTGCAGCACAAATAAGGACTTAATATATATTATTTAACATTTATCATATTCTCTTCCCTGCAGCCTGGCAGAGAAGTAGTGTTTTTTTACTGAGCACATGAAGTATTTAAAAACCTATAGTCTCAGATGGCAAGCAGATATAATACAAATAGACATTTGTCAATATGCAACTTACTGTGATTTGATCATTATCACTTGTTGCAGTAAGAAACAGTATCAAAAAAAGGCATGAAAAGCTACCTATAATAATGTAAGCCTAAGCCATCTCTTTATATATAGTGCTAAGAAAATACATTTGTAATTAAAGCAAAATAGGATAAGTTAACACAGTTCCCAAAACCTGAATACAGAACTTTACAGCAATGAATCTGCAGAAAGGATTGTGTAGACATTGTATACTACAAATAAACCTCCCCCAAAGCAAACACAAAATGAAAACAAAAAAATTAAACCCAAAGGTTAAAAAGAAAAAGCAAGTGGGCAATAATGAAAATATTCTGATCCTAAATTGCTTGTCCTTCATCTAGTTAAACAAAGTAACTTTAAAGCCATTGACATATTTGTTTAAAAGGCTGGTTCTTATAATTCATGCCTGTTTTTAATTATGTGCCTTATTTTAAAATTTATTGTGAATGGTATTTAAATTGACCATGTGACTTTTACTTTACTGCCACCACCTTATCTTCAGCCACAAGATAAGAATGGAAATAAGCATGCAAGGAAAAGAAGTCTAAGTTTTAGTTACCCTGGCCTGTACTGAAATTCCCTATGAGATAATATTAGTTATCTTCTCACTTCTACTCCATGTTTCTCTAACTTGGGTAATCACTTTCTCACACCCAAATAATTTTCTCATACGTTTTAGTATCAGTCGGTAAAAAGGAAAAAATATACAAAAACAAACAACAAAAAAAAACTCAAACACAGACAAACCGAGGGCGTCAGAATTCCAGTTAAAAAAAGACAGGACCATCACATGCATAAGAAATTTTAGAATTCAAATATATACTTCTTAAAAATAAATATATGCATGTATTAAAAATAATACCTGAAAACATTCTGAATAAACAAATTCTTAAACTTTCTTAATTTTCCAAGGGGGGGGAAAAGCCCCAAACCCCTGCCTTTTAATTTAAAAATATTTTTTCCTAGTTTTAAGAACAATCTGTGGTGATAATACTTAAATACTAATTGTTTCAGAGGCACAAACCTGAGGATTAGAAGTTAAATGCCTATCTGGGGTCCTGTAAATGACTCAGTTAAACATGAATACTGAAGCTATAATCATTCTATCATTATAAAGCAGATATTTATGAAAATAGCCATTAAATATTAATTCACAAGCTTATTTTAAATTCTCTATTAAAGGTATAAACTGGGAGAAAAATTAGTGACCTGAAGTGTTACTAAACTGTTGACTGACGAAAAGTATTTTTAAAAACAGAACTTAAAAAAAAAATTACTTAAACATATGAATTTAAGACTTATTTTATTCAGCAAATCGATTTATTTACACAATGGGGAATGCTGGTTGGATTTAGTCAATATAAGAAAAACAAACTGAACAGAGACAATACTGAACTATATATATATATATATTTATATATTTATAGCAGAGTTGACCAACTTATTCCTTACCTGTATCAGGAACATCAAGCGCAACAGTGGAACAGTATCATAGGACACTGATTTAACAATATACCACATAGGTCCAGTAATACCCTGGGAATTTACCAATGCAATTACCAACTTTTCCCTTTTTTTGTGTTTAAAAAAAAAAAAAAGAAAAAGAAAAAAGTCAGCAAAACCAGCATTATGGTCTAATAAACAGAGTATGACTCTGAGGTGAGTGGGTCAGTAAAAACCTTATCAGACCATCCACAATTTATATAGTGACCTGATTTGCTTCAGACCACTAATACAGAATTAAAATGGGTGAAAATATCACTCCTCAGAAGACAACAATGATCTGATAAGGATTTGACTTAATGGAAGTTAAAAAGGAAAAAAAAAGTTGCAGAGCACAGCCCCTATTAGAACAAGCTAACTTTCCAGATTTTCCAAATTAAAAAAACAAACAAAGAAACAAACAAAAAAAAAACCACTTCAACATGAAGCTACCATACAAAGTTTTTCCATTTCTCTTTGTAAAAAGTTCAGAATTTTCAATCTAATCCTGGGTGGTTTTTATTGAGAAGGACAGTTTTGGCCTGGACTTCCCCTTGCCCAGGATAATTTTTTGTTCTTCTTTTTGTTGACGTTGTCTCTCTTGTTCTAGTTTCATCCTTTCCTCATGAATCTTTCTTTGTTCTTCAACAATTCTCAATTGTTCTTCAGCCTGTAAGTTAAAGAAAAAATAGCAATTCTAAATTTCACTGATTTTCATCTAAATTTTTTATTCCAAAAATACACGCAGTAAACCTGAACATTTAATTGTGTTTGTGTATACATACACATATATACACACATACATGCAGCTCATATTCTATATTTAAGAGGGAATAAGCTAAAAGCAAAAATTAAAAGGTTATTTTTTTTTAACAAAAGGTAATTAACTGGGGTGGCTAGGTGGCGCAGTGACCAGAGCGTCGGCCCTGGAGTCAGAAGGACCTGAGTTCGGATCCGGCCTCAGACACTTAACGCACACACAAACAAAAACCTAGCCGTGTGACCTTGGGCAAGTTACTTAACCCCAATTGCCCTCCAAAAAAAAAAAAAGCAAAAAAAAAAAAAAAGGTAATTAACTTCCTGGGTAAATGCTTATTGAGTGCTGACTGAGGGTCTGTCTGTCCTGCAGTCAGTAAGATCCTATTGAATCTCTATGCCTTCTAAACAGGATGAAAGAGGTTCATAAATTTTAATTCTGAGGCATCAGAAGAGCATAAAAATAGACTAAATCATGTATCTACACTGATGAGATCACTGATCTTTCAAAGTGCTTTGCTCAAATAAGCACATCTTAAATGTAAGGAAGAGTTTGTTTTGCCCCATTTCTGCTTCACCCTTGAACTTTCTTTTTACTATTTCCTGTTCACAGGACACGAAAATCATGGAACCAGTGTAACCTAGCCTATAAACTCATGCTAACTTCTAATGGGCACAATGCTGTAACTTATTTTATTAATGCACACATTGACTGCTTAGCACAAATACCACATTTGGCAAGTTATTTCAATTATCCTTCACCAAACTCAAAGCCTTTACTTTCAAGAGTTCCACACTTCTTCAGTTCTGGCCAAATATTTTCCCCCAATGGAAAAAGTAAAGTTGATACCACCTAGAAAGAGAAGCTCCCTATTTTTCTCATCTTTCCAATTTAACCTTGTCTCACCTATTTTGTCCTTTTCTAGTTTTGAATAAGCAATATCCTTTTTCATCTCCAAGGCCAAACCGTCTACCTATTTACCCTTTATTTACTTGTACCTCCTATATCTTTCTCAACTTGATTGTTTACTTTCTCTACAGGATCTTTAATCTTACAGTTGAACCAACAAATAATTATCCCTCTTTTAAACTCAGGACTTTTGTGATGCCCTCCACTACTGGGACATCTCACTTGACCTTACTGGTCTAGCTACCAGAAGGATAGTTGGTCCATATTCACTGCCTCTTTTTCTAAAATTTACCAATGTTAAATTATTTCTCTACTAACCTTCTTGAGATCTTTAAAGTATTTTATACTAAATGCCAACCACTTTCATATCACTTCCTTCTTATGTATTCTCTCTCACAAAAATTTCATCCACTCCCCCAGCTACATTTTCTACACAGACTTTGTTGCGGAGCAACAATGCTGTATTACCAACTTCCTGCTGATCATTTGTAATAGGCTATATCCAAAATGCACCTTAAAAAAAAAAAAAGCCCAAAATCCACTTGGCCATACGTAAGCAGCATATCTCATTCAGAACCCATACTCTAACCAAACTGCTCTATTCATCATCATCTGATCACACCCTGGTGTATCCTTCAGCATATGCTTCCTTCTATAAAAATCATATGGATCAAAGCCTACTTTAAATTATGCCTCAGGATCATTGATCACTTTGCTAAGAGTAGGAGCAACACACCCACTCCCCAATTATAATATTTTGTTTATACAACTCAAATGGCACTTTAGCTCATTCTGACTCAAACTGTGTTTCTGTTTTATCTCTTACCTAAGACTGTAAACTCATTGAGCAAGAGACAGTGTCTTATTTAACATCCATCTATCTATCTATCTATCTATCTATCTATCTATCTATCTATCTATCTATATCCAGTGTAAGAGTTCTAGGAGATATTCTCTATCCTCTTAAAATTAATGGTACTTAAATAAAATAATAAAGAAAAGAACACTTTCTACTTTTCATACACCTAATTTCACTAATGGTCTGAAAAATAAAAGCAGGAACGAAATCAGCACCAGCTCAAATTATCAGCAGAAAAAAACCACACCCAAATACATTCACGTTTTTGGGGGGCAAGCTCATTCATAGTTGAAAGAGAGAAGACCAAGGAACAAGGGCCGCAGAGACAACCTTTACAAACCAGGGAAAGAACTCAACCTAAGAATCATCACAACCAAAAAGGAGATTCACAAACTAGTCCCTAATTCTCTAGCCCCATCCTAATCCTTAATGAAAAACTTTCTGTCTTTACATCTAAGGCGATTACAATTTGGTCAAGGTAATCTAGTATATATGTTTAGCCAAAATTGAATGTTGTAATGTCTCAATGCTGTAATGTCAAATGTTTTTACCTCTTTCACATCTTCCTGGTATATCTCCCAGGGCCAAGGAATATATAATTCTTCCACTCCCCTCAACCTGATGTTTTGAATAGTGTTTACAATACAAGAGTCAATCAAGTATTTATTGAGTTACTGAAGGAGACAGTTGAGGTATAGAGATTTAAAGTCAAGAAACATGGATGGATTATAGTCTCAGTTCTGTTACAAACCTGTTGTGTATATATTTCATTATCTATCTATAAAACAAGAACAACATGGAACTTCTTTCCTTAAATATGCCAAAACATAAATAATGTCTTGGTGTGTGTATATGTTAATAACAAAGACAGAAGATGGATAAGTAAAATTTGGGATTAAAACAAAGGAAATTAAGCCCTTTAAAAAACAATATAATCATCACATTCAACAAATATCTGAGTGCTAGATCTGAAGTTAAGAAAACCTAGGTTTGTAACACATTGCCATTGTGACAAGGATGCAAGTCATTTTAGCCTTTTGGAGTCTCAGGTTCTGAATTAATAAAATGCAAATAACAGTGATCCTCAAAATAAGATAATGCATTGTAAATTACCTTGCAAACCCAACGCTGAAGTGCTATATAAATGTCAGTTATTAATAATTTCATTAACAGATTTAAAGAGAAGGATTATCACTAACATTTAAATTCATTTATGAAACCCCTATGTTCATATAGCTTTAAACATGAGTTCCACAGACCACACAGCATGGAAAACACTCTAAAAGTCAAT
This sequence comes from Gymnobelideus leadbeateri, assembly GCA_011680675.1. Lineage (NCBI taxonomy): Eukaryota > Metazoa > Chordata > Mammalia > Diprotodontia > Petauridae > Gymnobelideus > Gymnobelideus leadbeateri. The sequence continues at coordinate 489,933 of WOXC01009098.1, forward strand.
GATTCAGTGAGTCAATTTTCAACTAGGGTCAAAAAGTTTCTATTTTACAAGTATTTTATTTAACCAAGTTTCAGAAACAGAACAAAAAACCCACTAGACTCATAATCTACCTAGAACCTATAGGAGACTCCTTGGCTCCCAGAAGTAGTTTGTCTTCAATGCATCTTACCAAATCTTCTGCTCTTTGGATCCAATACCACTCTTTATAGTGGAAAGGACACAGACTCAATCTCTGACACTCACTACCTATGTGACTTTGTCCAAGTTATCCAATATTTCTCTGGGCCTCAATTTCCTCCAACCTTGTAAAGTTAAATACCTTCTGAGATCCCTTCTAACTCAATCTATAAACTCATGCTTCAAAGTTACCTCTCATTCCACCTTTTCCCCCCAATACCTTATCAATAAATTAAGAATATAAACTAATTCAACAAGATTAAAGTGTGAATATTCCAACTCCCTCATCCCACGGAGAAGACTTGCCAAACTGTCAAAGCTGAGGCTCTGAGCATCCTGACCTATTCAATAGTCTGTGACTTTCTCTTGCTAAAAAACAAAAAAAACAAAAACCTAGTGATTTACATCACAAGATTCCAAAATTTTCAGAAGCAGCAACTTCTGCCTTTAATTCAATAAACATTTAAGTACTTATCTGCAAGGAGTGCTGCTATGTGTAAAGGATACAAAGGTAAAACATAATCTCAATAATGCCTGGTCCACAAGGAACTAATTCTATGAAAGAAATGGATGTGATGTGTACGAAGACAAATATAATAAGCAAATATAAAAGTGTGATGGGGTCAAAGAAAAAAATAAAACAATAAACCAGGCAGCATTTATTAAGTGCACTATGTACCAGACACTTGGGATACACATCAAAAAAAAAAAAAATTTTTTTTCAATTAAAAAAGCAAACAATCCTCACTCTCAAGAAGCTTACTGGGGATAGATGAGATGTACTTAAGTGTACATAAAATAAATATAACTTAGATACAAGTTAGGAGACCAGGAAAAGGCTTGTGTACAAAGGAAATAAAGGATTCTATAAAGTAGAAATGAGGAAAGAGTGCATTCCAGAAAGAAGAGAGAGCAGAGCAAAGGAAAGGATACTCCAAAGAGAAAGTACTTTGGATGAGGAAATAAAAATAAGTCCAGTATGACTAAACTGGACAGAATAGGAGATATAGTTTTTTATAATCAGACTGGAAAGATAGGTTGGGACCAGGTTGTTGAGCATTAAAAAAGGCCAACAAAAAATTTCTTAAATAGTTCTAGAGGCAAGAGGGAAGCAAATGGAGGTTACTGGGGAGTACTTTGGTCAGATATGATCTTTAAACTTAAGGAAAAGAATTTTGGCAACTGTATGAGAATCTGGATTAGAGGGGGAAGAAATATGAGGTAGAAAGAAGCAAGAGTCTACTTTAGTACATAGTCAAGAATGTGATCAATAAGGTGTTAAGATTATGGGGTGAGATGTGGAGGTAGACATGAGAGGGTCTGACAAGTGAATGTATATGTGGGGGAGAGGGAGAGTAAAGAGTCAAGTCAAGGACAATGGGATCAAGAACCTGGAAGACTAGAAAGTTAGTGTTGTTTTCAAGAGATATAAGACATAGTAGAAGACTGAAAAACTGGGAGATTAGGATGTTTTTGAACATAAATGAGGAAGATAGTAAGCCAGGTGCTAAATGTTCTGAAGAAAACTGGGGAGAGTAAACTGGGGATCAATAGGCAATAGCCACCATGAGCATTATAAGGAGAAAAATTGTAGAGAAGTTGATGAGTGATGATTGCATAGGGAGAGTTGAAGTGGCTACAGGAAGCAAAGAGTATTTTGACACCCTCCAAAACCATTATCAGAAGTTGAGATAAGAGAAGGTAAAGCCAGTGATGGGAGTGTAAAATCTAGTCTTCTTACAATTTAATTTCCGGTTACCAACTCTTCAATCCAATGACACTGTATTCTTGCTGTTTCACAAACAAGAAATGCCTTCTCTTGTTTCCAGGCATTGTCTCTAGCTGTCCTCCATACCTGGAATGCTCTCCCTCCTCTTTTCTGCCTACTGAATTCTTCAAGTTCCTTAATTTCAACTAAAATCCATGTTCTACAGGAAACTGTAGAACTACACAAACTCTCTTAATTCTAGTACCTTCCTTCTGTTAACCATTTCTTATTTATCCTGTATACAGTTTGTAAGTTGTGTGTTGTTTCCCCACCTGACTGTAAGCCCTTTAATTTGCCCCTTCATTCCTTCTACTTAATGATAGTTATGTTCTACCTTCTACCTAATGATAGCAATGTTCATCCTATCTTTAGGTTTCTCAGTCATTCTATTTATTCAGACTTAAGATCCACTGTTTCTTCATTCTCTTGCAATGTGTGATTGTATAAGTTAAACCAGGGTAAGGTCTGCTCCCTCCATTAGGACCCAACACCTCTTGGTTTCAGTTACCTGCTGGGATCCGAGATGACATCACAAGGGCTGTGATACTAGCAACAGGCACCTCTTCAAAGATGCAAATTATTTACAAATTCTCCATTTTCTTTTCTTTTCTTTTAAACATAATATACTTATTTTTACCCCATATAGTATTGGTTATCTACTACTCACTTCAGAAGTTAATGTTCCAGTCTTGATTCCTATCATTAAAACTAGCTGCCACCCTGAGTCTCACTGAATTCTCGGGTTATTTCCCTGATATGTACTTCAAAGAGTACTGAATCAAATATTTAAGTGGAAACATTTTCAAAAGTACAAAGCATTTCAGAAATGTAAGCTATGTATCATCCTTCCCCTTTCTTACCAAATAAGAACCTCCAATAGAATATTTCTTTATGTTTTGCAAATTTTCAGGACTTTATAAAGTGCCTCATAACCAGCTACGCCCAAAGAACACTGATAACCGGCACCTATTTTATTAAGATTTATCCTTCTGTTATACACAATAGTAAAAAAAACAAAAAACAAAAATTCAGGACCCTTAGTTCAGTTGGCATCCAATACGTCATCTAATGTTAATTTCATGTTTTTCCTCCCTTTAAAGAAGAAAAATAAGTTCTGTTTACAGACAGACTAATTTGTTTAAAGAACATTAGAAAACTCTTTGGAAGGTAGGGAAGAAATATCATTTTTATAACCTAGTATTTTAAAATTTAGCTTTTTATGGCTTCACACTGTTTACAGATATTATTTACAAGCATATTGTTAAGAAACCCAAAACCTCTTAAGAAAAACTAATAGAATCTTTATAATTTAAAGAGATGAATAACAGAGCCTCGTCTGAGTCACCAACTCAGGCTTTTTGTTGTTCGTTTTACCACCATGCCACCGCTGCTCTTACTAGGCTATTCAATCATTTCTTTTCCCTTGTGTATGATCTATTTTTTACTACCCACTTCTGGTCAAAAAATGTAGGCCGTTCCTTACTGTGTAGTAAGGAAGCCTCAAGGATTTGCCTCTAACTCACTTTTACTCCTTCTCTTGAGAAATCCACAGATCTTCACTGAATGGTAGCTAATGGATTTCTTGTGGCACACTATCACATCTACTATACTCCCTTATTTCTGCAACACTGATATTCTGGAAAAAAGGAAATTCACTATCAACTTCTCATACAAGGATAGTTGTGCTTAAAGATGACATGCAAAGGAATGTTCTGTGCACATTTAAAATACTTAAAATGGGGGCAGCTATGTGCCCTGGAGTCAGGAGAACCTGAATTCAAATTTGGCCTCAGGCACCTGACAACACTTACTAGCCATGTGACCTTGGGCAAGTCACTCAACCCCAACTGCCCTACCCTCTTCCTTCCAAAATGCTTAAAAAAAAAAAAAGAGAGAGAGAAAGAAAAATACTTATAATGCTCTGAGACAGATTTAGAGTTGGAAGGAACCTCAAGAGTCTAAGTCTCTTATTTTGAGGATCTCCCAGCAAGCTTTTATTTTTAAATTTTATTTTAATGTGGGATACAGCAATTGATATTTACCTTATTAGAAATAAAAACATCTTAGTAATGTTATGGAGTTTTGACATCACAGATCCCCAAATCACAAATTGAGAACTGCTGTACTATATCATGTTAGTCAAAGTAGCAGAGTAATGTGAAAAGAATCAACTTTTAAATGCAAGGGCTAGTTCATAACTTTCACCAGCCATTGCTAATCTACAAACCATGGGAGAATTATTAATTGTGTTGGGTCTCTGCCTCCCCAATAATTGTGATTATTAATAAAGTTAGGGCCATAAGCAAAATTTCAGCACTAAACTGACGTACTAAATTCTACCACCTGATACCTCAATTCTAACTTGCTTTCTTAGAAAATGAGAAAATCGCTTGGGTGTTTCAGGCTGACTTCTTTTCTATTACTTTCATTTCCATTTATTTTTTTTTCTTCCTCCACTATAATTCTATTTTCTCTCTTTGACTTGCCCTACCTCCAAAATGATCAGAGTTGGAAGGAACCTCAGAGACTATCCTGTCTAATCCATGGCCAGAATCTAACCTTTGTCTAAAGACCTCAAAGTGAGGGGAAGCCCACTACCTCCTGATATAGCCTATTATACAGTCCTGTTACAAAGTTTTTCCTTTCATCAAGCTGAAATCTTTCTTTGTACTGTTACTAAGTGCCCCAAGTTCTCCCTGCTTGGTTCAAACAAAAGTTCCTTTTCCTCATGAAAGCCTTTCAAATGTTTGATGAAATCTATCATGTCTTCTATAAGACTTATCTTGCCCAGAGTATCTAAGGTCTTAGCATTCTCAGCATCCTAGCTGCTCTCCAGTGGTCAGGGATAATAAATCCCTCCTAAGTATGACAATAAGAACTGACCCATAATTCACATATCTCTTGTGTTCAGAACATCACAGTACTTTGTGTTTTATATGTATACATAATATGACTATATGTTAAAAACAATCCTTGATGCCTACAGAACTTACACTTGGCCAAATCAGGTTTAGCTAATTTTTAAGATTTAATACAAATTCTAATGTTAAAAAACAAAAGACCAACCCAGGATTTTTTATAAAAATATAATTCAGTCCTATAATTCAAGCTGGTATATTCCCTATTAAAATGAATGTTTTACTAAAAATTTAAATGGCACATTCATGCCATGTTTTCTCATATGTAAAACTGAAAGAAGGCTTTTTGTCCCCATAATAGTCACCACAAATATCAAATGAAATCAAATATATTTAAGAGCTTTGAAAATTCCTACTAACCTGCAAGGTTTTTAGTAAGAAGACTTAGGATTAGATTTATGCAGAGTAAAAAGTTACACCATTTCAACTAACTGTGGAGGTTAAAAATTAGGCAACAAAATACCAAAAAACCAAAACCAAAATAAAAAACTAGAGGTGAGATAAGATAGGGAGAGAAATTAGTGACCTCTCCCATCCTTCATGATACTGACTTTACACTATTCTCCCCATCTTCACAATACATCGCAATTCTGATACCAAACATTTTCTAGGTGTTGGACTTTAGGTCAATCACTTAATCTCTCTACCTCTCATTTTATTCATTTGAAAATATATTATTTGTACTAGCTATTTCAGAGAGTTGTTATGAGGAAATCACTCTGTAAACACTATATAAGTGAATACAATTAACTCATACATTACAGGAACAAAAATTTCATTTTCTTTGTTTATAGAACTGTAAAAGGCATTTTAATTTCATATCCAACCCCTGTATTTCAGAGTTGAAGAAACTGAGATTAGAGTAATTAGGGACTTGTCTAAAACTAAAGTCACAGAGATGAGCCAGAACTAAAGAATACACAAAGATTATCACAAATTTTATATTCCCTTTGCCAGCTTGGCCCCATGGCTAAAAGTGTCAATTATTTTACCTTGATAATATGACAGATTCTTTCTCATTTTAGGAAAATTTAAATCTATGAAAATAATAAAAGAAAAATGAGTTGTAATAGCAGTTTTTCCACATGCATTTTTATCTTTAAATGCAGTAAAACATAACCCTAAGTTTTAGCTAGTTATCAGAATTTATGATGAAGCATGTAGGTATGCCAGAGTTTCCAAATATATAAAGTAACTGAATATGGATCAGAAATCAAAGATCCTTGTGGTGGCTAACATCTACTTCTTAGTTTTCTATTCAAAATCATTAAATTAACCTTCACCCTTCTTTGCTTAGCTAAATTCAATTAACTCATCTTTCAAGGTTTTGCCAAAATTTGACCTTAAAATCATATAACCTTCTTTAATAACTCTAGCCCAGTAATCTCTCTCCTATAAACACCTGTAGCATTACCAAAACTACTTGACCTTTCTATCACATACAGCCTTACAAAGTTAAATATAGTGGTTCAGCTCTGACTCTTAGGGAACCCAAGGACCACAGCACACCAGGCCCTTCTATCCTCCACCATTTCTTTCTTTCTTTTTTTTTTTGGAGTGGGGAGAAGATAGGGCAATTGGGGTTAAGTGACTTGCCCAAGGTTACATGGCTAGTTTTTGTGTTAAGTGTATGGGGAGAAGATAGGGCAATTGGGGTTAAGTGACTTGCCCAAGGTTACATGGCTAGTTTTTGTGTTAAGTGTATGGGGCTGCATTTGAACTCAGGTCCTCCTGACTCCCGGGCCAGTGCTCTATTCACTGTGCCATCTAGCCACCTCTATCCTCCACCATTTCTTAAAGTCTATCCAAGTTCATGTTCATTGTTTCCAATACACTAGCTCTCCATCTCATCTCCTACTGTCCCCTTTTCCTTTAAATATATTGACTCCAACTAAATTGTAAACTCCATAAAGGAAAGCTCTTTGTATTCTATTTCTTTATAATACCTCTAGTAGCTAGTATGTGCTCCTTACATAGTAGCCACTCATATGTATGCTAAGTCATCTTTGAAATCAATAATGGATCTCAAGGTGGAAAGGTATTTCAATTTTAACACAGCTTTTAAAAATCTACCACATGAAAGGAGGTTTCTACTTCCTATTAAGTAATCATGTCCCCATGCAACTTCTGACCCTTTCCCCTCTAACATATGGCCAGTCACCCATCAGCTTTGTTTTTCAAACATTTCATCAGCTTCCCCTTATTTATTGCCAGATTTCTTCTTTTGTTTTCTTTTCTCTGGACTACTATACTTCTAGGGACATGTCTTCAGAGTTCTTAACAGGAGAAGTTTTTTCCTCTACTTGAGATCCTGAACACTCAACATAAGAAAGTTTCTCCCTTTTACTTGGGATCTTGACTATATACCTTAAGACTCTAGAACATGATGCTTTTACTGATTAGACCAAGCTCCACAAATGCAGTCTCTAATTCCTTAATCAACTCTTCTATTTAAAATTAAAAATTTAAAAAAAAAAAAAGTCCCGGGGGCGGCTAGGTGGCGCAGTGAATAGAGCGCCAGCCCTGGAATCAGAAGGACCTGAGTTCGGAGCCGGCCTCAGACACTTGATCCACACAAACAAAAACCTAGCCGTGTAACCTTGGGCAAGTTACTTAACCCCAATTGCCCTAAAGGGGCGGCTAGGTGGCGCAGTGAGTAAGAGCGCCGGCCTCGGAGTTTGGATGACCCGAGATCAGATCCGGCCTCAGAAAATGAGCACCCACGCATAAATAATGACTAGCCGTGTAACCTTGAGCAAGTTACTTAACCCCAATTGCTTAAAAAAAAAAAAAAAAAAGTCCCACTTATAGTTCTCATTCTAGATCTAGGATATTATACTCTATCCCCTTTACCTAAAAGGAAAGTGTTTGAAGATGCAGTTGCATTTACACTTAACACCTCCATCAGTACTTCTAAGAGGCCAAGCATAGAATTCACTTAATAGAGGCTTAATAAATTTATCATATAACCTAAAAGTTCTTCACAGAAAATCTCTGTACCAATCCATCCCATGGACTATATTCCCCCAATCAGTCTTCTAGTCTTTGCATCTAATGATGGGTGTTAACAGGACCAACCCACCTAATGAGGTGTAATAGGACTAATCAACTTACCAACCCAACCTGATCCCCAGTACCCCACTCCCCCCAATCAGTTTTCCCTAAATGGAAACCAAGCTGTCACGGGTACTTGATTCAACCCATGTGGCTTCCTGGGCACCTAAAGCTAATTAATAGTTCCACCTTTGAGACTCTGATTCCCTCACTGTTCCTAGTCAATTTCCTCTTAGCCCTCAGCCTAATCACAAGCAAAATGAGGTGGATGGACTACATTAAATATAACGTCCATTTCAACATAAAGTGCCAAGATGCCAAATTTACACTTATTTATGTTAAACATCCCCAGTTCTTTGCCAATCAAGTTCTGATTATGATACAATATTTAGATAGTTCACAATCCTGGCCATTTTCCTCTAAATATGCTCCAACCTGTCAAAGTCCTTCCTAAGGAACGGAAAGACCTTCACCTTCCTCACTATGAATGATGTAGACATTTCTGGGGAGCTAGGCCATACTATTTGTTCACGTTAACCTTGAGTACATGCTCCCCTCCCCTCCCGAAAACGTGCAGTTTTCTAAATGTTATAAAAAAATAAAAATAAAAAATAAAGGTTCCTTTCAACTGCAAAATACAATCATTCTAAATCTTCCCTCTCAAGGTTAATCAACTTACTTGAGCAGCTGTAATTTTTTTAAGTCCAACTATGACTTTATATTTATCCATATCAAATTTCACCCAATTTGGTTTAACTGACATTTCTATGATGAAATGTGTCGAATCTATCCTCCAAAGTGGCAAAGTAGCATCAGATTTGGGTTTAGGAAGACCAGGATTCTGCTCATTCCTCAAAAACTTAATAGCTATGCCACTGAAGCAAGTCATTTAATTTCTCTTAGTCTCAATTTCCTCATTTATAAGACAGTGGAAAAAAACTGCACTGATCTCAAGGGCTGTTGTCTAAGTAAAATGTGCTTTCAAAACCTTAAGGTCCTTATCGAATTGTCAGCTATTATTGTTATTCTCATCCATGCCTCTACAACTTTCTCTCACCTATACATTTGAATAAAAGTTACCAGTGAAATGAGGAACAATATTAAATGCAAATGTCTAAGTTATCATTCCCTTAATTATTAGCCTCAGACTTCAAACATCTAAAGATCCCTGGTTTTGCAGTCAAAGGACCTAGGTTAAATTCCACCACAAACAGAAGGATCTAGGATTCTATGATTCTGGTCTAGTTTCTTCTGTCTGGTTTGTAAGGATAACATTGCTGTCAAATGCTAGATATGACATGTGACATTTTAATCCATATTTTTGCTCAGTTCAATTATAGAACCACTCTCAACCTGGTTATCTGTACCTGACCAAGCAAAGTCTTTGTGCCATGCTTAAAAACTTTGAAACTCAACAAGACTGCAGTTTTCCATTTTTACTTCATGCCTAATGAAGGAATTCTCTATACAACAACCCATGATAAGAGGTCATAAAGCCTATGCTTGAATGCTTCTACTGACAGGAACTTATCATTAATAAGGCAGCCTATTTCTTTTCAGATTACTCTTATTGTTACTAAGTTCTTTATATGGAGCCAAAATCTGCCTCACTATAATCTCTATCAAATGACCTTCAGGGGCTTCAGTTTATCAGACCAATCCCTATTCTGCACTGTAAGTTATTGAAGCAGTACATCTGTTTGCCTAATAAGACTAGATGCAATAACTGACCAAGATAATACACAGCAAAGTCCTTTACCTTCTTTAACTTCCTACTATCACCTATTCCTTCTATATAACTTAAAATTAACATTCCATTCAAGTGTCTTCCAAAAATAGAAGTATTCAAAGCTAAGATAAAGTGGTAAAAACCTGAGAGTAAAAAGGAAAAAAAACACACCAGAAAGATATGGAAGAGAGGGGCAGCTAGGTGGCACAGTGAGTAGAGCACCAGCCCTGGAGTCAGAAGGACCTGAATTTGGATCTGGCCTCAGACACTTAACATACACAAATGAAAAAAACAAAAAAACAAAAAAACCCTAGCCGTGTAATCTTGGGCAAGTTACTTAACCCCAATTGCCCTCCAAAAAAAGGCAAAAAAAAAAAAAAAGATATGGAAGAGATAGTGGAAACAATATGAGAGAAGTCATAAAACCCAAGCTTTGAATCTTCTGATTTTGTCACGTGAATTGTCTGAGGATAAAACTTGTACTAGCCATCTTACAGGGTTGTTGTGAGAAGAGATATCATTACTTAAAGGCGTCCTTCAAATTTCTGTCCCTTATTTTTTGCCTTTCTTTGTATCCCCAGCACTTAGCACAATTCCTCATACACAGGAAGTACTTAAGAAAACTTGAATGAGGCAGCTAGGCAGATTATTCAGATTCCTGAATTCAAATCTAGCAGCAGACACTTATTAGCTGTGTGATCCTGGGCAAGTCACAACCCTGTTTGCCTCAATTTCCTCATCTGTCAAATGGAGAAGGAAATGACTAACTATTCCAGCATCTTTGCCAAGGAAATCCCAAATGGGGTCACAAAAAGACAGACACGACTGAACAAGCTTGATTAGTTTACTTCTTACATCCTCTTCAGCCCCATTTCTCCAGCAGACAAAAAGTGTACCTCCGCTAAAAAAGTCACGCCATCAAACTGAATTCTTCATCTCCTCAAAACCATTAAATTCCCAGTGCCTTGTACATAGTAAAGTAGGCATTAACTTTGTCAACTTCTGATTAACATCTACATTAACTGTCAATGGCACCACCAATCTCACTAGTGTACAATGTTGGAATAATCTTATAAATAGTCAATCATTCCACCCCTCTTCTAAGATAAGGTGGGGAACAGGGTTTTACATAACAAATCCTTTTATTAAGGGAATTTTGCTCTCTGAAGTCTGGATTCAGTCAAAGGGCCGCACCTGAGGACCTAGAGGGCCACCGATGGTCTTGAGGCCACAAGTTCCCCACACCTATTCTAGGATAATTTCTCAACTTCAAGTTTATCCTCTTACTTCCAAATCCTGATTTCATTTTTTTTATCATGCTAATACTGATATAGTCACTCTTAGATGGTCTCCTGCTAGGTTTCTCCTATCCAGTACACAGATCACTTATTACCCAAATTCAATTCAATAGGTATTAAAGTGCTTCAGGCTGTTCAGGCTGACATTTTAGTCTTTCAATTGACTACTTCTACCACATTTCCCCAACATTTTTAGTATTTTCCAACAGTCCCTCTGATTCTCTAGGTTATTCTCACCTCATAAATAGGCTTTTCCTTAGTTTCAACTATTAGACTTAACTCACATCCTTCCTTCTAGAATATTTTCCCAATCTCCCAATTCAATCTAATTCTAAATCTTTCATAAAGCCCAGGTTCAGACTGATACTATGAAGATTTACCAAATTAGAATCCTGGAAGAGTAATTTCCCTTTACAAGTGAGGCTGTGGGACAAGTGCAACTTTAGTTCCCAAGTTTCCTCTGAGTTTACAATAAAGTAGAAGAAATGTAGAAAACTTCTTAAATTCCAAAAATGTTTGTTATGTAAAGGACTTTTAGATATCATGTAATCCAGTATTTTCATTTCATATATGAAGAAACTTGTCTTGCCCAAAGTTAATGAAAAATACATTAATGAAACATTAATGAAACATACATTAACACACACTTTTTCATAAGTTTTCCTTCTCTCTTATGTGATATATGTATGCATATGTACATGTATATATGTGTGCGTGCCACGTCTCACATCAGCCCAATTTTTTTTGTTCATGTCTTTCTATTCAAATAAATCAAGATCCTAGGTTTGAATCTTCTTTAAAAAACAAAACAAAACAAAACCCAGGAATTAGATTCATAAAATACCATAGATAAATGCTTGTTGCATAAGCTCTTGAAGCAAACTCTTTTCTCCCCGATTCCCAGTACTCTAAGCAAAACACTAACCCCAAAGGAACAGTACCTAAGGAACCAGATTTGGTGCACAGCTAAATTTTGATTAGTGAGAACGAATCCCCTGAAGTACTGTAGTCAGATTATTTGAATCTGCACTGCATATTTCCACTGGGCTGGAATCAATTACCATGTTTTGCATAATTATAACTGAGAAAAGCATCAACTCAAATACATGCTGCCACATCAAGGGATTTATTATTCACAATAATCTGGACCTAGCTGTAAAACAAAGAATGCTAGAATCAGAAGACCAGGGTGCAAATCCCAGCACCATCAATTACTAGCTCTATAACTTTGGGCAAGACAAGTTTCTTCATATATGAAATGAAAATACTGGATTACATGATATTTAAAAGTCCTTTACATAAAAAACATTTTTGGAATTTAAGAAGTTTTCTACATTTCTTCTACTTTATTGTAAACTCAGAGGAAACTTGGGAACTAAAGTTGCACTTGTCCCACAGCCTTACACACTCCACCTACCCAATTAAGCTGCTGTTCTAAGTTCCCTTCATGGTTAACACAATGTAAATGTGACCTTTCTGAGCTACTTTGACTTCAAATTCCAACTCTGTCATTTAATGGTAGACTGTGTGTATCCACAGGCAGGAAACCTAACTTCTCAGGGACCTAATTTTTTCATGTGTAATGTGACAGAGGTGGACTCCCTTTTCTGTCCAATGACAGGATTTTTACTTAAGCCTGGGATAGCCCTCTCCTCTCACCAGAGCAAGGTATTTTCTACAGAAAACACAGTCTCTCCATGACTAAAGTGAATGAATTATATTTATAGTCCTAAAATAGTTCTTGTGAACACTCTGAAAATCAGCCTCTAAAATCTCAATATCCAAAGGATAAAAAAATCCTTATTTCTCCTTAAAGATTATTGCATTGACTTTTATGCAAGTTATTTATTTTGACCCAAATGATCAAATTATAAAACAAATACAAAATTCAAAACGTTGGTGTCCTATAATTAATAAGTTAACTACTTTTGTTTTGTCCCTTAGAAGTTGCTTTTAGCACTTTAAGTCCAATGTGGCTTTAGGATTTAGGTTAAGAGAAAGTAAACTTCACCAGACCCAGTAAGTTCTTTGCTTGGTCCCAAATTATACAGATTACTTTGAGAGGGAGAGTTAAGAAGGTTTAGATTCTTGGACCAGGGGATGGCTAAAACCTTAAAGACTGCTTTCCCCTGACACCCCCCACCCCTCGGAACTTGTAGCTTTGAAGAGATAGCTAGGGGGCACAGTGCATAGAGCTTTAGGCCTGCAATCAGGAAGACCCGAGTTCAAATCTAGTATCAGACACTTAGTAGCTATGTGACCCTGGACACTTCTGTTTGCCTCAATTCCCTCATTTGGAAAATGGGGATAACACCAGCACTTACAACACAGGGTTATTTTGAGGATCAAATGAAAGACTGATTCTAAAGTGGTCAACACAGTGTCTGGCATACAGTAAGCTCTATATAAATGCTAGTTAGTATCACTATTATTATTATCATTTGAGTCTACTCCAAGTCTACAGAGCCTTGGTCAAATGTGTCAAATTATAGGGAGCAAACCCTTCCAACAAACAAAAATGCGGATGACAACTGGTTTGGAGCCTTGGAATTTCCATGTCATGAGCATTCTTTTCATTTATGAATTTTTGGGGGTACATACCAGTTTGGCTTGTGCATCTGCAATTTTTCGATTATTCTCTTCCAGTATTCGCTCTAGCTCCTCACGTTTTGCACGCTCTTCCTCCTAAAGGGGAGGACATGGTAAGATGTTAGAAAAGTAAAGTATTTTTTATTTGTGCATCTTTACTAATCTTCCTCTGAACTTTTTTGTGAACTGACTTACAGGGCAGCTTTATAGCCACCTTTTGTCTGACAAATGGTAAACTGTGCAGCCACTAAAATTGGTTCTAGTACTAAATTTAAATCATCCCTCCCAGTCCAAACAGCAACCAACTAAACCCTCCCTAATCATAGATTCCTGATAGTTATTACTAATACTTTAATATCACACAAATCAACAAGGACAACTACAAAACTGGATAGTATTTACCAAATTAAAAAAATAATATATAAAATATAAATAAAGTGAATATTTGTCTCACCAATTATGTATACCTACGTATTCTTTACCTATACTCCTTTAATCAGCATTAAAAGTTGAATATTTACTGTCTTGTCCAGTGTCCTGCAGAGTGTGCTCCTCGGCTGCCATACGCGCCAGCTTCCTCTTTAAAATGATTTGTACTGTTAGCTTGGCAATACCTGCATCAGCAGCTCAACCATTTATAAAGAAACAACATACAAGGAAGGCTGAGCTGAGGAATGCAGATGTTTATGGTAAGAAGGAACAAAAAATGTAATTCATCATTCCTAAGGCAAACAATTAATAAGAAAAATACATTTACTGTTAGTGAAAAATACAAATGGTAATCCATACTTCATGGAACTAAGGGCTTCTTCCATGGGGAAAATGGACTTAACATTCAGTATGTTGACAATTTCTTAAGGCAGCTTAAATTGTCATCTACAGTTTGAACTGGAATTCAGGAATCCAGGGGAGGCATGGTCAGGAAATAAAGTTCTGTAATTTATTTTTCTTGGAGAATTTAATGAAATTTTGTTATGCAAACTATATGAATACTGCATGATGGTTTGGGCAGTGTTCAGTTTACAGCATACATGATTTTAGTATTTGGAAAGACTGTCAGAGGATTGTGTCCGTGTGAAAAAAAATTGTTAATATGAAACAAAGCAAGCACATGAAGAGAAAAAAAATCTTACTATGATTAGTAACTCGCTACAAGACAGCACTATTACTCCAAAAACGTCTTATTAAAAGCACTGAAATATACCTCATTTAACAAAATTTACACATATAAGACCTATGGAATTAACTGGAATTCAATGTAAGCAGAGAACTGTGTGTTTATCTTGGCAAAGTTAACATGAGAAAACTTAAAATAGCTTTTAAGTTAAAAGCAAATAGGATTTGGCATTCTGTTGTCTGTAACCAGAAAACATCAAGATTAAGAGTGACTATTAGTCACAGAAATTTAAGAACTACTACAGGGTTTCCTGTAGTAAACAGTCATTTTCATTTCTGCCAACATAAGTGGAGTATCACTCAGTGCTGTAGTTTTGCCTCAAAAGTCTCAGTGACTTTTTAAAGTTTTAGAAATCTGGAGTAATTGGTGCAGACAAGCCAGAGAGACTTCAGTAGCAAATTACTGTCTCACAGAAAGACATTTTCAACTTCTGCTCCAGCTGCTGATAAAACAAATCATGTGTTTAGCTTGACTCCAGACAAGGACAACCTGTTCCTTCATAACTCTCTAGAGAAAAAAGGAGTTGTTAGTAGATACTAAAAAAAATGGATAATGATCTGGACATTTTTCCTAAAAAGATTCTTTGAAACACATTAGGACAGTGGAGGGTCTTAAGGATCAGAATGCCAAGAATTAATCCATTGTGTTGAGGCAGGATTTGAAGTTTTTTTTTTTTAAAGGGAAAAAGGAAGAATAAGAAAACCTATTTGTCAAAAGCAGGTGCTGTCGCTCAAAGCTGGGCCCTGCTCTTTTTAAACTGACTGAAGGCAAGATGCCTCTCACAGTCTAGGTAAATAGAATGATAAAACAGAAAAGAAGAATACATAACCACAGGTGGAGTTTAACCTTTTCCCTTTACCAGTCTCCAACCCTCCTCTTCCCCCGCCCCGAAAAAAAAGAAAGGATTGGTTGTAGGTCCTGCAGCCATGGCAAAAGTTTCAAACACTTCTCAAATATGTAGGCCAGTTCCATTAAAATCAAGTATCCTTGAATAGGTTTTAGGAGAATAACTGTTTAAAGCATCAGTCAGCTCTTCTGAATAGGCTAAAAATTAACTTCCGCAGCAATGAAAGTTTATATGAGAAAGGAATTAGATAGTCTGTATTCCATCTCTTTCTGAACTGAGCAGGAGGCACAACCCAACACTGAAAGTTTTGCCATGGACTGTCTCTACTTTCCAAACGACCGAGCGTTACCTCTCTAGCTTTTTGTGCTGCAAGCTCAGCTTGTCTCTGTCGCTCGAGTTCTTCGAGCAACTGCTTTTCCATGATGCGCTTAGCTTCTTCTACCCTCCGGAGAACTTCTCGCTCAATTTCATCCTTCCTTTTCTCCAATTCTTCCTCTACTCGCTTTGCCACAAGTTCTTCCACTCTTCTCGCTGTTTCTTCCTCAATGAGTTTCTCTTCTATTTCCTGCTGTCGACTAACAAATGAAAGGGAAGAAAAACACAATAAAATAGGTAAATTGAAAGATACAGTAGTATATGCTTTGTCCCCAAACTATCAATCATAATTTGCCTTTAGATTTAATGAAACAAGAACAATTTAAAACTTCATGGCACTATGGGGTTTATAAAGCATTTCCCTTGCAACTATCTCTTAGAACATTTCCCTTACAACAGATATGTAGTAGATACAACTATCATCTTATCCATTACACCGTTAAGGAAAATGAGGCTCAGAAAGGCCACATACGTGTCAGAAACAGGATTCATATCCAGGTCTCCTGATTCCAAATCCAGGGATCTGTCTGCTTCAGTACTGAGATCAAAGGAGTATTTTATAGGCTATAACCCTGAAAGGGACACTAAAGATTATTTAATCCAACCCCCTCATTTTACAAAGAAACTGAGACACAGAAAGATTCAGTGACTTGCCTAAGTCACCCATGAGCTGTGAGGTAGAATTCAAACCCAAAGAAATTTTAAATTCTTTTTTATTTTAAAGACCTGAGAAAAGAACTCTTCCACACAATGTGCTGCTAGCAATATTGAGATTTTGTGTAGATAAGAAGTCAGACAGAAATTGAAAAAGAACAAACCTGGGGGCACCTAGGTGGCACAGTGAATAGAGCACCAGCCCTAGAGTCAGGAAGCCATGAGTTCAAATCCAGCCTCAGACACTTAACACTAGCTGTGTGACCTTGGGTAAGTCACTTAACCCCAATTGCCCTGCCTTCCCCCTCCAAAAAAAAGAAAATGAGAGAGAACCTAGAAAAACTAGAGAGGAGGATTTAGAACCAAGACCCATCTGTGCAAACTATAGTCCTGGTTAGGTAGCCACTATAGAGTAGCAGAAAGAGTAATGTATTTGAGGTGAAGGATCTGTATTGGCATCCTAGCTAGCTCTGCTTTAACCCACTGGACTTTGAGCAAGGCATTTGGCTTTTCTGGGTTTCAGTTTCCTTATCTATAAAACGAGAGAGTTCGATGAGCTCTCTGAGGTCCATTCCAACTCTAAATCAATGATGCTATTTAAGTCATTTGTTACCAGCTCAATAAAGAGAAGACATCCTTTGATTTCCAAGTTAAGTTTTCCCTATTCCTTATAAAAACATACAGAGAAAAAGCGGATGTGCTTGGCACAGCTATTTTATGCTAAATGGCTTTTGCAAGAATTAAAAGGTTTTTTTCCTTCGTGAAACCTCAGGAATAATTCTGTGAGATATAAAAAGATCCACAGAGTGGGTCAGCAGGGAACAGGCTAAGGAAGGAAGCATGGACATTATTTCTTGCTCATAACATCTTTAAATAAATAGTATATATATTAAAAAAAACCCTAATGGAATTAAAACAGGAAAATCATTGGTTTTTACAAATTTTCAGAAAAATTCGTCTCATTAATATCTATCTGAACTAACAAGCTTTAGTCCATACCATGTGGCAAAGAATGTAGTCAATTCCCCAAATCCTATTACATTCAATTCAACGTCGTATTGTTAAGAAATTTAAATACTATTCTATTCTTCAGAGTACTTTTTAATGTGTACATAGTGTATACGTTAAAAGGATATTTAACTTTGTTTTGAAAATTCTTCCTAAGTCTGAGGGAACCTAAGAATGCCACAAGTTGTGAACTAGTATTCATTTTGTAGTATACAAAAATGCCAGTGTTCCTAAGTCACACTGACAGTCCTCAATGGATCCACTGTAACAATCTGGACTTATTGGTAGTCATTTAAACAGTCCTGGATGTGATCTATATACTGTAGTTCCTAATAAGTACCTGTTGACTTGATTCACAAGTACAAAATATTGAATTCCTTTTAAAAGTCACTGAGGAGAGCCACCAATTTACTTTGTTCCTTTGACTTTTACACCTCTCAAAGGTAAGTGTTAAATTACAGAATTTTCTATATTTGTTTTCCCCCCTCTCTATTATATATATATACATATACATATACATATACATATACATATACATATACATATACATATACATATATATATATCCGATTTTTTTTGTTGTTGTTTAATGCTTTCTTCTTAGAAAACACTATAGGGGCGGCTAGGTGGCGCAGTGAATAGATCACCCGCCCTGGAGTCAGGAGGACCTGAGTTCAAATCTGGCCTTAGACACTTAAAACAAAAACTTGGGCAAGTGTGACCTTGGGCAAGTCACTTAACCCCAATTACCCTGCCCTCCACCCTCCAAAAAGAAAAAAAGACTAGAAAGTAGAAGGGTGGAGAATGGCTTTAATTTTTTCCTGTAAAATATAAGGCAAAGTTCTCAGTTGAGAGTGGGGGAAGAGAAACCATGGGAGATTTGAGGAGAGATAAGCTGGTCTGGAAGAATCACTATAGAGTGGGATACTGAGTTGATAAGAAAGGAAAGGTAGGATTGTCTATCAGCATTGAGGACCCAGTTGAAGCTGTGTAACGTAAATCTGTAGTGGACCCAGTTGAAGCTGTGTAACATAAATCTGTAGTGGACCCAGTTGAAGCTGTGTAACATAAATCTGTAGTGGACCAAGTCAAAATCATTTTCTCTATCTTCATTTGACAAGGAACAAAAGCAAAGGTGGGAGTGATCCAAGGTTGAGGGTTGGCTGAACATAATTATTGACACAATAGCAAGAATAAAGATTTAAGGGAGAACAGTACAGAGCTGAATTAGCCCATGAAGGAGTCAAGATGAGGAGACAAGAAGAAGGTGGCTAGTACTGAGATGGTCCAGAAGAGAACCGAGAGGTCAAAGTACAGATGAAAAGCAGGGTTCTATTAAGTGAAGGCAGAAGGAGAGGTAAAAAACCAATAGATTATGGATGTATAAGTGAGTTTCAGAATTCTTGAACATAGAGTTTGTGAACATAGAACATTTGTGAGTAATGGCAAGATCAAAGGTATGACCATCTTTGTGTGTTGTTAAAGTGAAGTGGGAAATTTCATGGGAAATGAGCTTGTTAATTAAGGAACTGAGTGGATATTTGAGGGAAAAGTATGCTTAAGTCCTTTAGTACAAAGGCAGGAATGAAAAAATCATGAGTTACAACATACAAAATTTATTCAGTGATTACTGTGCACATACAGTATTAAGTTCTGGGAATATAAATACAAGCAAGAAAAAAAAACACCTGATCTTAAGGATTCTAATGGGAGAAGACAATACATAAAAGAGAGCTGAAACGGGGGATGAGGAAGAAATTCAACAGGAAGGGGCTGAGCTTGGAGAAGAATGGAGGAAACATGTATTTATTAAGCACCTACTATGTGCCAGGCACTATGCTAAACAAGTGTTCTGCAAATAGAAATAATTATGACACCCATTGTATAGTCCAAGGAAACTGAAACAGAGATTAAAGGGCTTCCCAGGGGTCATAAGACTAAGTGAGTATCTGAGATTGGATCTGAGCTCACATCTTCCTGATGCCAGGCTCAGGCCTATATCCCCTGTGCCACCAAACTGCCTGGCCTGGACACATCCTCAAAATGTGGAACTAACCAGAGGGAGAAAGGGACTATAGGAGCAGGGTGAAAAGGTTCAAAACTGAGGGGTTTTCCAATATGAGAAAATAGGTGAAGGCTAGTTGTTGTCTGGCTTGTGCAATTTCTCAAAATGGAGGTTCAGTTTTATATTCTAGTACAGAGTAGGCACTTAATAAATGTTTATAAACTCCCACTGTCCCTTTCTATTTTATTTGAACTATCTACATATATAAGACATGAACCTCAATAACCATATAAATTTAACAATACTAAATGAAATGCCTTTGAAAATGCAGCATTTTCAGGAAAGAGTGCAGTAGAAAAAGCACTAGTTAAGAGTTAAAGCCTTGTTTTTGTCATCTGTAAAAGGAGAAGGCTAGACTAGACAATTTCTAAAGTTCTTTCTAGCTGTAAATATACTGTCCTGCCATTTTATCTACATGAACTGTTCTTAAAGCTCAGGAGAGGAGATGTATGAGTATTCACTTGGAATCAGAAAGTTCAAGTTCTGCTTTTGGCACAAACTTGCTGTGTGACCTTGGGCTAGTCACTTACTTGACTGGTTCAGTGTGCCAAGCAAATCTAACTACAAATCACTGAACTGTACAGGTACAGGAGAAGTTGACTTTACTAATGAAATTTTACACTTGAAGTTATTTTCAAAATGTGGTTTTATAATAACAGAAACATCAATGACATTTGAATCAATGTGGCAGGAACAATATCCCAACCCTTCCTCACATGCAGATTAGTTTTTCCCTTTAAAAAGTATTTGGGGGCAGCTAGGTGGCGCAGTGAGTAGAGCACCGGCCCTGGAGTCAGAAGGACCCGAGTTCAGATCTGGCATCAGACACTTAAAACACACACACACACACACACACACACACACACACACACCCTAGCCATGTGACCTTGGGCACGTTACTTAACCCCAACTGCCCTCCAAAAATCAACAACAAAAAAGTATTTGGGACATTACTTAAAGATTTGGTTGGCTCAGGTGACTAAGGGCTCAGACTGTTGACATCACTTATTCAGCTCCTGAATGTCAGTCACAAAGGACCTCCAGGAACCCTCAGATACTTAGCCAGAATATCATCACGAGGGCTTCTCTCAACTAAGGCAATCCAAAGTGTTCTCAATGCCTATCTTTACTGAATATCCTCCTATGACTAAGTAAATCTTCTTGTTAACTGCTGAATGATCTATGAGCATCACATTTTGTTTCAATATGGGAACCTAAATTACCAGAAGAAAGGCCTGAGTCAGGCCTGGTACAACAACATAAATTATGCAATTAAGAAAAAAAGGACGCTACCAAGTCTCAAAAGGCGTCTCCATCACTTGGCAGATAGGTGAACTAATGTGCAGAAGGAAATATAAATTTTCATGCTGATTTGTTTTGTTTGAATATATATGTGTAAAAATAACATGTATATATAAACATATACATATAACACCTATATATGTTAGAAGACAAAATTCCTATTTTGGGGAAGGGGAAATTGGTATATAAGTGATAATTTAAAAAGAAAAATATAAACAAAACATTAAAAATGGAAGAGAGCAAAAGTTCAGAAAGGGGACAGAGTAATAGCAGTTTTGTTACTAGTGTGTTAAAATACATTTTAAACTGTAATAGAAGTTTAATTTTATATACAAATATTGTTTATACACTGGAATGCTGATGTTTGTTAAGTTCATAATAAAAATTATTGTGAGTTCTTAAAAATTAACTAGGATAATGGATAGTTCTTGCTGAGGGAAAATTCAAAACATACTTTAAGATATAAAATAGCAAGAGTCAGTAAGAGATGGCAAAGTAGTACAAAGCCATATTTAACTTCTACCTGTTTAATTTTTTTCACCTGTTAGGTTTGAGGGTTGAATGAGGTGACTAATGTTCTGATTTTTAAAGTTTAAATCATAATTCAACGAATTCCTATTGTCTAAAATATTTGAACTTATGGATTTGAAATGATGCATAACTTCAGGGATCCATAAACAAGTCCCTAGTTACAAGGAACTTACTGTATATACCACTGTGTACAACAGGCACAGAATTAAGTAAATGCAAATTAACCAGTAGGATAGGTTATGTAAGCCAGTGGGACACAAAGGTAAAAATATTCTCAAAAACTAACCCTTCTTTCAGGCTAAGCTGAGAAAATACAATTACCGAGCAATACTCTAGTTTTGTTACTCTCAAGTAGCCTAGGACTTTGAAATTATCTTTTAGGGAAGTTATAAATAGATGTTTGTACTGGTCAGAAAAAAAGTGCCCAACCATGTATTATATTGACCTATGTTCCATAAACAAACAGAAAGTATACTACAAGCACTTAATAAATGTTTGAATAACTGAACTGTACATAATTCACAAAGAACTATCAAATTAAAACAAAAAACACCAAGCACAACCAAAATATGGTATTGTATTGTAAAATGGCTCAGAGGCCAGTCAGCTCACAAGTGAGTTCTGCAGACAAAGCCCCAACTATACAAAGTCCAGATTTCCTCAGTCAACTATTTAGGATTCTAATGATTTATCTGAGTCTGAAATCTCAAGGCCATCCTAAGTAACTCAACTTGCACTTGGTCCTAAAAAGATACCTTTGAATAGCCACCTTTAGCTCAATCCAAGGAAAAGAATTCATCCATTAGATAATGCAAGCTTATTAAGGGAAGGGATTGCCTCCTCTTCCTTTTGTATCTCAATTCTTAGTACAATCCCAGGAACGTAAGTGATTAACAAACATAGCTTGGTTGATGCAGACCAATATGTAGGTGCTCTAATTTAACTGGATCATATTATGCTGTTCCACAGTTTTAGATGACTAACTACCCACTAAAAATAGGCTGCAGTGTTACCCAAAGGCTAGAAATGTCCTGCTCAGGATCACTCACCTATTCTAAGGGAAGATACACAAAGCTCTTCCTAAATTCTAATGTTATAAAGGATATATGAATCAATATAAGCACTTTAACATTTGTTTTGTTTGAATATATATGTAAAAACAACATATATATATCTATATATGTTAGAAAACAAAATTCCTATTTTGGGGAAGGGGAAATTGATATATAGTGATAATTTAAAAAGAAAAATATAAACAAAACGTTAAAAATGGAAGAGAGCAAAAGTTCAGAAAGGGGACAGAGTAACAGCAGTTTTGTTACTAGTGTGTTAAAATACATTTTAAACTGTAACAGAAGCTTAATTTTAACATTTTCTTCTGCCCTTTCAGGTCATGGTAAAAATCCTATGATTATAAAAAAAATCATAATTCTGCCCTTTCCCTGTCCTTGAAGAAAACTGGAATCAAACACAAGAGATACACTATTGTTCTATGGCACAAAGGAAGTACCACTATTCTTTGCTCCACATATATAGTACCCAAACAAGGCTGAACAGTACTGGCTAGTGTGTTTTCAACATTTTTTTTTTGCTTTTTGGGGGGCAACTGGGGTTAAGTAACTAGCCCAAGGTCACATGGCTAGGTTTGTGTGTGTGCGTTAAGTGTCTGAGGCCACATTCGAACTCAGGTCCTTCTGACTCCAGGGCTGGCACTCTACTCACAGCGCCACCTAGCCACCCCTAAGTACAATGGATGAGGCTGTTTGCATCTCTTTTCCAGCCAATATTGCATAATTACTGTTTTACCATGTTGTCTGTGTCTTTTAATGTTCTTTCCCACTTATTTTGTCTATTCTATCACATAATTTTTTACTTTACTTTTACATTAGCCAATTACATTGGCCTTTTATTTACTAGGAATAGTCAAAGTTCTTTGTCCCTGCTTAGCAAACACAGCAATCAAAACAAATCAGGTGGATTTGGGGGCCTTTATTTCTTTTCAGCAATATTTACCCATTGCTAGCTACTTAAGGACTGACTGGCTTTTCCTTTCTTAGCAAAGTATCTACCTTTACCAGATAAAACTCACAAATCTCTCTCTGAATCTTACCATGCTCTTCTAATCACAATACCTGGACTACAGCCAGAAAAGACCCTCTCTCAAGTACACACAATGATAATGTTAATAGGCAAGGAAAGAACACTAAAGACAACCTCACAATTTAGAAAATGAAGGGCTATAACATTCTTAGAGAGTCCAAGTGAAGTCTTGAACAAAGTTTAGACTTAGAAGGATCTACACTACTGGAAAGAAAATGGACTAATGTAGCAAGCTGGAAATGGGAAGAAACATGGGCTTCAGTGGCAAGAAAAGATATGAGGAAGGAGAAAAAAAGTAGCTAAATAAGATAAAAAGTAGGCCTGTGGTAGGGAATGGCAATTGTATCCCCACAAAATCAAGTAATCAATAGGTACTAAGTACCTATTAGAAGTCAAGCACTTTTAGGGGATAGGCAGACAAAGTCAAAAAAGCGAAGCAGTCCTTACCCTTTTTGGAGCTTACAATCTATAGAAGAAACACTGTAACATGACACTCTGCCAACTAAGTACAATACAAATGAAAGTTTAACCCATGTCAAACTGCTACATTCAAAAGGAAGTTCAACTTTCTCTTTCCTTCCATAAAATTCCACATATGGGAAACAGTATATTAATTATGATTAACCTGTTTTCTAAACAATGAGTAAGAGGGGAATGCCTTATAGTTGTATAATAACTTTGGATTTTTTCACCTTAAAGAAACACAAAAAGAAAGCTCTTAAGAAAACGTAACACAACACCTCTCTTAGTTTTGGCTGATAGTAGAGATAATCTCATCTGCACAGTGAGAAAAGTGAACCAACTCTTAGAAAATTTTGAAACTTTCAGAAAAACTCTTAGAAAAAGTGTAGACATTACAGATGACTTCTTCATCTGCACAATGTAACAGATGGACAAGATGACCTTCCCATTTACAAATCTAGCATCCTCAAGCTCCAAGAGTATAATGAATAATCTAGTATTTAAAATATCCCGTTGAGCAACGGAATGTTTTATTTCCTTTCAATAAAATTAGTACTGCTTCCCAAGCTAATCGTCAGTAGAAGGAAAAAATTTGAACCAAAAAAAAAAAATTATTTAGCTGAGTTTTGCATTGCATCAGTACAGTCCACCCCCGCCCCCAATTCTCAGGCACGCAGAACATCATACCAGTCTCCAAACAAAAATTCAGTGCCCGACTGGGCCTGCTTCCTGCATCCCGGACAGCCCAAAATGGTTACCCCTCCCCCTCTCCCACTGCCCTCCCTCTGAACTCCGGCCTCCCAGCTCCCGCCCCGCCTCGCGCCAAAACAGCTTTCTCCTCTGCAGGCCTTTCCTCCCCGAGCCACATGCTTCCCAATTAGTCCTCTCTCCCAGAAACCTTGGAGGGTTCTGGGTTGGCGCGGAGGGGCCGAGCGCCCCGTCCCCGCCTTCCTCCCGTCCCGTCCCCCCATCCCCGCCGCGCGCTCACATCTTTCGCTGCCGCTCGAACTCTGCCTTCTTCTCCTCCTCCTCACGTTTCTGCTTCTCGTCCAGACTGCTTCGCTTGCTCACTGTGCGCCCGAAGATGTCGATGCGGTCCGGGGGGGACGAGGCGCGCTCGCGCTCCCGCTCGCGGCGGGACACGGCGGCGTTGGTGGAGCGCGAGCGAGAGCGCGACTCCCGGCGCCGGTTCCTCTTGCTCTCCCGGGACTTGGAGCGTTTCCGAACGCGTTCCTTGTCCCGGGACCGCGATCTCGACCGGCTCCGCTTTTTGTTGTGCTTACTGCTCTTGGTGTGCTTGGAGCGGGACGAGCTCCGACTCCGGGACCGGCCCATCTCTGCGGGCCGACAACGCTGTTGGCTCAGCCGCCTTCGTCTACGGGCCCCCCTCCCCCCCGCCTCGCGCTCCCTTACTTCTCTCTCCCCGCTGTCTCCGGACACTGGCTGAGAGCTCCGCCGAGATCGGAAGTCTGGGAGCGGGCCCGGTAGGCCTTAGACCGGTCTTCCGTGTTCACAACGGCCACGAAGGGCTTCCCCCCCCCCTCAGACGCGAAGGCCGCAGCTACAGGACTTCCCTAAAATGGCAGCGACGGCACCGGCTGCCCTTCCCACAATGCAATGCATGGAACCAGCCGTCAGCTTAGCCCCGCCCCTTCCGACTATTGCGGAAGTACCTGCTAGAGTAACGAATGCCTTCGGATATTTCCGGGCGGGCGCTGGAGCGGAAGTAGCTAAGAGGCTAACGAACCCTTTAGGATATTTCCAAGTGCTGGAGAGCCTCGGGGTTTTAGTATGATCTCTGGAATTCGAATATCAGAAGGATTCATTCCTTTAGTTCTTGTCTTTAGGATCAGATTGGGGGTTTAGTGGATAGAGTGTTGGGCCTAAAGTCAGGAATTCAGACAAATTAAAATCTAACCTATGGCATTTACTAGCTGTGTGACCCTGGACAAGTCACTTAACCTCTATCTGCCTCAGTTTCCTCAACTGTAAAATGGGGATAATAACAGCACCTACCTCCCAGGGTTGTTGTGAGGATCAAATGAGCAGACACATAGTAAACAAATTTTAGCTGCTGTTACGAACTCCGAGCTATAAGTTGCCCCTTTGCCCTATTGCCTTCAAAGCTCCAGTTCCCTTTCCTTTGGACCTTTGGGGGAGTGTGTCGCAGACTTTTGGCTGGGATGTTTTCATCCCAATTCTTAACTGTACCACCTTAGTAAAAACCCATTTCTCAGAGCTGCTTAAGGTTGTCTAAAATGCTTCCCAGTCGGTAACCTTGGTGGGAGCAAGCACACTGGTCATGAAAGACTCACCCCTAGCTCCTCCAGGGTGCTCCTGGAGCCCTGAAAGGGCAACGTGCTCTTGTTCAAGGACCTGTGAGTGATCTGGGATAATGGTGCAAAGAGGCAGTGAGCACCTTGGTTCAGTTCATGATTGTATCAAGTATTAAGAAAATGAGCTCCTGCAACAGGAAGGGAGGAGCTAATGACCATATGTAAGGAAAGACCCAGGCTGGAGAGGGCAGACCTGAGAAGGGAGCTCTTGTGGTGGAGAAGGAGGTACTCTGTCTGTCCTGTCTGTTTGTGATACTTTGTACAGAAGCCCTGCGACCTGTGAATGTTTTGCTTTAATATATTACTGAATAAATGGAGATTTCACTATACTATGTAATCCAAACCTTGAAGCTGTTCATAGCAGCAGTCCTCTGGAAGGCTGCTCATGCTTGGCTTTACAAATGGTCCTCAGAGCATATAATAATCAAGTCATACAAATCTCCATGTTTGATCATTATGAAGTTCTATTATAATGAAATATAATACAGGGGAGCTGTTTGGAAAGTAGGAGAGAGTAGTTGGCCTGTACAGTAGGGTTTGGGACTGTCTGGTGATAGCAAAGTGTCTTGGTACTAGGCAATAGAAGTTGAAATTTCACCTATCAGAGCACCAGTGTTCCAGGATCAGTAGTTCAAATTCCAGTGCAAGGTGTGAACAGGAAATCAAGCTTCATAAAACTTAGGTGAAAAATAGATTTATTACAAGAGGAAAGAACATGCAAGTGGAACTCAAAGAGTTCACAAGTCACACAGAAGTTTGCATATTTATAACAATAGAGCAAAGGAAGGAGAAAGAAACACAAATCTCCCCTTAAAAGAGCTGGCAAGGCAGGGAAAACAGTTCAGTAAAGACGGGAAAAGGAGGAACTACTAGATCATGAAGATATGGTCATCTGTTTATCTGTAAGGGTCCCAGCTGCATAAGCAGTTTCTCAGTCTAGGAGAGACTAACTGGTGCCTCTCTTGACTCCCAAAGACACCCAGGGAGTACAGTTTGAGATGCTAACAACAAATTATGTCACCTGAGGGGTGGGGCAGGGGAGAGGCTTCCTCCTTGACACATTCAGGGCCTCCTGCATACTCTGGGTCCAGTATTTCTAGAAAATATGGCAATTCAGGGAATCCCTTAACATTCCTTAACAAAGGTGGAGGAGAGCAAGAGTGGTTGTGGCCTAACTTAGAAGACATCAAACCCATCAGGGAGCAGAAAAACAAAAGAAAAGGAAAAAAATTAGCTCTGAGGAGTGTGACCCTTGGCATCAAAGAGAATATTGATTCAAGAAGGAATTAGCCCAATAGAGGCACCAAACTCTGGAGGAACAGTATGAGGGCACCATGAGAAGAGAAAGAACTTCAGAGCCCTGTAGTGCTAGAGGAATGAATTAGCTTGACAAGACGCTACCTCTCACTGAGACCTGGCAACCTCTTGATGGCACAACCTTCCTGCATACTCTTTTCAGCATTGGTTGCACTTTCATTCATTCTCCTTGAGTAAATGTTCAAGGCAGGGGAATAGGACCGCTCTCCTTGACCTCCATTATCACTTCCAGGTTCCACTCCTGCTACCATTGCTAAGTAACCTCTTCTGTGTTCAGGTCCATACAATTCACATTTAATCAATCAATCAAAATTCTGGTTGTTTCTAAACCCCCAGTACACTCCCCTACCTTGCTCACTTTCTTCATCTCCTCTCCAACTCCTGTTCTTATACTAAGGGACTTCAACATACATATTGGTGCTCCCTCAAGCACTCTAACCTCCCAATTACTCAACCTACTCATTTCCATGACCTCAGCCACACATAAAAATGGTCATATCTTAACATTAGCCACAAATACACCACCGTCATTTCAAGAACCCTGGAATTCCCTTATATGATCACAAATTTTTGGCTTTCTACTTTCTACTTTGCCTTTCTGTTTCTCTTGTACCAAACCAAACCCTGCTCTTCATCCACACCATCACCTCCAATGCCTAGATTTCTCATTTTCTTCTAGGCCATCACAACAGTCACACTCTAATCCTTTCATCTCATTACCCATCAGTAAACCAGTTCAACTGTGTACTGTCTCTTTTGGAGTCTCCAAGCCCCCTTATATCACCTATTGAGGCCTGCCAAGCCTTAGGTTTGGGCCGCTTTCTTCTTATACATGTGCTGCTGAATGAAGGTAGAGAAAACTCATCTGAATCTACTACAAATGTATGTTATATAAACTCAACTGGACCAATCCTGCTCCTAGTTAATTCTTCTACACCTCCCTTATCAACTTACTATTCTGGTTACCACAGCCACTCTTCCAAATCTTTTCATCCTAATGGCTCCCCCTTCCCTTTTCAGATGAAAATCTTGCCTCACATTTTACAGAAAAATTCAGGTCTTTTACCCTAAGCTCCCTCTTCTCCCTCTTCCTTTAGTATTACTCGGATGTCTTCTGCAACTATGTCTTCCTTTACACTTGTCTCACAGAAGAAGGAATCCTTCTCCTTGCCAAGGCAAATCCCTCTACCTGTATAAACGACCCCATTCTACCCTATCTCCTCCAGCATGTTGCTCCTTCTATCATTCTCATTCTCTTCCTGATGTTCATGTCTAATTGGCTGCTTTCCTATTGCCTACAAACATGTCCACGTCTGCTCCATCCTCAAAAAATAACCCCCACTTGATCCATTTGTTTCCTCTATCAACCCACAACTCTTTTGCCTTTTGTGGCTAAACTCCTTGAGCAGGCTGTGTAGAACTAGCCTATCTACTTCCTCTCCTCTAACTTATCATTCACCCAGAATTGCTCTCTTCAGTTACTAATGATCTCTTAATTGCCAGATTCAATGGCCCTTTCTTAATCTTCGTTCTCCTTCAGCCTTTGCCACAGTTGATCATTCTCTTCTTCATACATCTTTTCTAGATTTAACTGTGGGTGTCCCTCAGGGCTCTGATCTGGACCTTTCTCTTCTCCTACACTATTTCACTTAGTGATCTCATCAGCTCCCATGGATGCAATAATCACTTCTCTACTGATCCAGCCCTAACCTCTCTACTGACCTCCACGAGTAGCTTTTTGGGGTTGGGTGACTTGCATTAATCATGGGAAACTATGTGTTACTAACTTGTACTACTATAACTATGTACTACTAATACTAATACTATATATTACTATCTCCTTACCTACTCTGGGTATCAACTCCATGCTAGCATTTTTTCTTTTATCATTTCATCATAAAGTCATTATTCTTAGCAGAGAAAATAGAAACAAAATAAAAATTTTTGCCAGTTATGATTGTCCCATTTTTAGTCCAAGAAATGATCCTCTTCCTTTTCTGATCTTCTTGACATAGCTAGGGGAAAAAAATCCCTCTCCTTCACCAGCTTCAGATCATTCTGAACTATATCCTTCCTGACTTTATAGGACTGTGCAGTGCTATATTCATCCTATTTTACCAACCCTTCCTTCTTCCTTCTACACATTCCCTTTAAAAATCTAATTTGGTGTTGAATTTCTTTATGTATTTATATCAATCTCTTTAGACAACTCTCATTTTTCCCCCACTCAGCAGAATTTTTTCCCTTTAGATTGCATTCTTGAGACTGTCTTATCCCTCTCAGGATGACTTCTCCCATCTAATTTAAGTCTATAAGATTCTACCTCTTGTTCCTTTGAAAATTTTAAAATATGTACACTCAAAACATAGGAAGCAAATCAGATTATGTCCAGCTTTCTTCTCTATCACAAGCACAATGAGTGGTTACATATTATTTCTACCTTAGCAACCAATTTCCCCTTCTAAGTGAAAATCAGATCTAAAAGTGAATTTCTCTTTGTTGATTATTCAACTTTTTGAAGGATAAAATAATCATTAAGGCATATCAAACAGTTATATAACTGCTCTGCTTTTGGTCTGGAAAATAGAAGCCTCCATCACTCACTCATCACTGTATTATGCCTTTGTGCCAGACTTGTAATCTCCTTAACTCTTCATCTATTTCCTCTTTCTGCCCAAGTGGTCTGTAGTGTTCTCCAATGAAAAGGGTGCTTCTTGTTTCTCTTTTCATTTATTGTCACCCACATGTTTTCGATAATATTTCTGTTTTCTTAAAGTACTTAATATACCTGAATGATGTCAGGCACCAGTAGCCTGG
Source organism: Gymnobelideus leadbeateri (assembly GCA_011680675.1). Lineage (NCBI taxonomy): Eukaryota > Metazoa > Chordata > Mammalia > Diprotodontia > Petauridae > Gymnobelideus > Gymnobelideus leadbeateri. Next base: position 520,457 of record WOXC01009098.1, read on the forward strand.
TTATGTTGCTATGGCAACATGACAATTAATAGTAACTGTAAATGCAAAATAGACAGCTTTGGAGACACAGAGTACTCTCTCCCCTTCCCCATTTTGGGGAGTTAATTTTTTTTAACACGTGGCTAGTTTGTCACCGTTTTTTTTTTTTTTTTCAGTTAACAAGCTTACTTTAATCAAACAAACATATATCATTTACCTAGTTCAGGGGAAAAAGGTCAGCACCCCGAACTTCAGAGTATACAGACAGTAGTTTCAAAACAGAGAAACAAACAGATCAGACAGGCTTCCAAGCTGTCCAACCATTACATCAACACCAAATTACAGTTACCAGAGAGAGAAGCATCAACATCTGGGTTTTCAAAGCCAGGGGGCTCTCAACGGCTGCCCAGAGTCTCATCTGGTCAAATCACACAACACTTCTCAAAGTGAGCCCCCTGTCACCTTTTTTTTAAATTGTAATTTCTTGATGACGTCCTTATTTGTTATGGGTTGCAATCTGTTGACACCTACCACGAACCTCTCCATACTCTCTGAATGATATTATTTTTGTTTCTTCAGTTACTGTGGTATTTCATGTCTCTTAGTCATACAAAAATACTGGTAGCATGTTGGCATTAAAAAGATGGACCTTTATTTCTGGAAGAAGTTTGGGATGCTTCAAACTAAAAAAAATCCAGCCAACACTATACCTCCTGCTTAATTCTAGATCCAACTCATTGTTTGTTTGTATTGTCTGGCTGAGATATATCTCCTGATGCATGAGTTCTACAGGTTGTCTATCTAACTTCATGTCATAATCCATACAATGAGACATTGTTCATCCACTTGGTATTTCCTGTGCATATGCTTAGGCCAAACTCTTGAGTGGTTACAGATCTTTTCCAGATGTCTCTGCAGTGTTCTGAGGCTTGATGAAAATATTAAAATGTATTCCCAAACAGGAACATCTGGAGCACCAGTTATCAGGAATTCCTCTTCAACTTGGACTCTGTATTAGATCTTCTGCATGATAGTGGCAAACACCTGGATATAGTAAATATGCATTTATCACTTTTAACTTGTATTCTAGTTATTTGTATAAATGTCTTATCACTTTCTGTAAATATTCTAGTATCTGCAGCTATTGGCAGAAGTACCAATATAGTGTACTAGATTATAAGCTCCTTGAGGTTAAAGACTTTACTATTTTTCTTTTTGTATATACCTACTGCACTAGCACCATGCCTGCAACAAATCAATTGAAAAATGAAAGTAAAATACCTGAAGATCTTTCTTTTCTTTTCTTTGTTCCTAAGGCAGCTTCCTAAAGTGACACTGGGATTCTCAATGTCTCCCTCAGTTTCTCTGTATTCCCTTGACTCCCTGATGATGAGAAAGTTGGACTCCATTGTCATTTTGGCTCTGAAAATTTTTTTCTAATAGCACTAAGAGTCCGTTAACCTCTTAGTAAGCTGAATAGTCAGCACAATTTGTAAATCGATTGATCTTTCCTTTCATTTAGGAATTCATAAAGAGATAGAATTTCTTTCCCATTAGCTTCATATAACCTCCAGAAAATAATATGTCTTGAAATTATTATTGAACCTTTCAGAGAGTCCAACAAAAATCTCAGCTTCTACACACAGGCCTTGCCCAATGTCATGTGACTTTTTGGAAGCAGGGCAGTCTTTACACTCTTGAAACTATGGAGATCCTAATATAATCAGTCTTGACCACTTTATTCTTGTCAGAGAATATAATACATATAACAAGAACAGCACTGAAAGCTAAACTCTGAATCACACATTCTGAGGTTCTCATTCTTCCTTAATAGTCTTGGGATCTCAAACATGTCTGGTGCTTCATTTGTTATCAGAACACCTGGATTCTAAGAGTAATTTGTTCTTTGCACTTCTCTAGTCAAGCAATAAACATTTAAGTGACTACTTTGCATCAGGCACTGGTGATCTCCTGCTGAGTGTTCAAAAAGAGGCAAAAGATAGTTCTTGTCCTCAAGGAACATATAATCCGATGGGAGAGACAACATGCAAACAAATATATACAAAGAAAGTTATATATGGGATAAATAGGAAGTAATTAAAAGAGGGAAAGGACAGAATTAAGAAGGGTTAGGGAAGACTTCCTGTAAAAGGTGAAATTTTAGTTGGAATTTAAGGAAAGCCAAGGAGGTCTGTAGTCAGTGTGGAGGAAGAGTGTTCCAAGCATGGGGGTGAGCCAGAGAAAATATTTGGGCTAAGAGATGGGGTATCTTGTTTGTGGTATGACAAGAAGGCTAATGTTACTGGATTGAAGAGTATGTATTGGAGAGTAAGGTATAAGAAGAATGGAAAGGTAGGAAAAGGCTACGTTATAAAGGGCTTTGAATACCAAATAGCATTTTGTGTTTGCTCCTGGAGCCAAGAAGAAGCCACCAGAGTTGATTGAATGTGTACATGTATGGAGGTGGTGGGGAGAGGAGAAACACGTTCAGACTTGCATTTTAGGAACATCACTTTAGCGACTGAATTGAAGATGGATTGGAGTGAGGAAAGACTTGAAGAAGGAAGACCCACCAGTAGGTTATCGCAATAATCAAGCGGTAAGGTGATGAAGGCCTACATTACAGTGGTGGCACTATCAGAGGAGAGAAGAAAGTATATTTGAGAAGTGTTGCAAAGGTGAAATCAGCAGGCCTTGAAAGCAGCTTGGGTACTGAGGGAGTGGGGGTGAGAGACAGTGAGGAATCCAGAGTGACTGCTAGGTTGTGAGCCTGAGGGTCTGGAAGAATGGTATTGCTCTCTACAATAATAGGGAAGGTAGGATCAGGAAAAGGGTTCTGGAGGAAAGATAATGAGCTCTGTTTTGTACATACTGAGTTTAAGGTGTCTACTGGACATCCAGTTCAAGATGTCTGAAAAGAAGTTAGAGATTCAGGATTGTAGGTCAGCAGAGATATTGGGGCAGGAAAGGTAGATTTGAAACTCATCAGCATAGACATGGTAATTAAATTCATGGGAGCTGATAAAATTACCAAATGAAGTAGAATAGAGGGAGAAGAGAAGAGGGTCCAGGACAGAACCATGAGGGGCACCTATGGTTAGAAGATGTGATTGGAGGAGGATCCAGCAAAACACACAGAGGAGTGGTCAAATAGATAGGGAGAAAATCAGGTGATAGTGAAGTCCCCAAAACTTAGAGAAAAGAAACTCATGAAAACATTCTGACTGGGTTCACTACAAATTTATGTTACATAATTTCAAAGAGGGGAGAATGGTCAACAATATCAAAGATTACAGAGAGCTCAAGAAGAATGAGAATTGAGAAAAGGCCATTTGTAACTTTGGAGAGAGGTTTTTTTGTTTGGTTTTTTTGGCTTTTATTTTTTGGAGGGGGAAGGTCAGGGCTTTTGGAGTTAAGTGACTTGCCCAAGGTCACGCAGCTAGAATGTGTTAAATGTCTGAGGCTGGATTTGGACTCAGGTCCTCCTGACTGCCCCAAGAGAGATTTTCTGATGGAATGATAAGATTGGAAGTCAGACTGTAAGGTTAAGAACAGAGTGAGCGAAGAGAAAGCAGAGAGGTGCTTTTTCAAAGAGTTTAGCTACAAAGACAGAAGAGATAGAGGATAATAACTAGCATGGATGGGAGGATTAAGTGAAGGGTTTTTCAGGATAGGGGAGACATGGGTATGCTTGTAGGGAGGAGGAAATAATGCAGTAGAAAGGAAGAGGATGAAAATAAGTGAAAGAGGGGGAGGCTAGGTGGCACAATGAATAGAGCACCTGCCCTGGAGTCAGGAGGATCTGAGTTCAAATCCAGCCTCAGACACTTAACACAAAAACTAGTTGTGTGGCCTTGGGCAAGTCACTTAGCCCCAATTGCCCTACCTTCCCTCCTCCAAAAAGCAAAAAAAAAAAAAATAAGTGAAAGAGTATAGATGAGTAGAAGAGACAGGGTGCAGTGAGAACATTTGAACAAGTAGAGGGGTTAGCCTTGGAAAGAGGTAAGGTCATTTCATCCTGTGAAATAGGAAAGAAGGAGAAAGTGGCAGAAGGCGTATGAGTGATAGGGAATAAGGAAGAAGGGAGAAGAGGGAGTTCATGGAGAATGGTGTCATTTTTTTTCATAAAACTACAAAGCAAGGTTCTCAGTCAAGAGAGTGGGAGGTTTGAGGAGGGATGAAAAGGTTTGGAAGAGTCACTGTGGAAAGTGGAATCGTGAATTGATAAGGGATGCCTTGTAGGATCGTCTATCAGCAGTCAGAGACCTTTGAAATTATGTAACATAAATTTGTAATAAACCCAGTCTGAAGGTTTACATGAGTTTCTTCACCTTTGTTAAGCAGCACGTGTAGAGGTATGAAGGCAACACATTTTGAAGGTGGTTTAAAGCCGAGGCCTGGCTGGGCATAATCAGTGATATAAGGGAGATAGGAATCCAAGAAAGGAGGATAGTGTAGAGTTGAATTGGTTCACAAAGGAGTCAAGATGGGGAGAAGAGGAGAGACTACTCAGTGCAGGAGAGATGGTCTGGGAGAGAATTGAGGGGCCAAAGGATTGGAGGTGTGGATAAAGAGTAGGGTTATTTTTATAAGAGAAGACAGAGGGAGAGTTAGAAAGCCAATAGATTGTGATTGGCTAAGAGGTTTTTAGAATCCTTGACCATGGAGGTGGTACATTTGTGGCTGATGGAAAGATCAAAGATATGACCATCTTTGTGTGTGGCTAAAGTGGGGTGGAGGAGTGGCTTATGGGAGGTGAGTTGATTGAAGAATGGATTGGTTAGGGTCTTTGAGGGAAAATGAATATATATGTCGAAGTACCCTAGTAAGAGAGCAGGAGTTAGGGGAAGAAAAATCATGAGTCAGGTATCAAATTCATTGAAGAAGAAAGGGGAGTGCCTTGAGGGTCTTAGATAACAGGTACCAGGATTTTGATTAGCAAGAACCTCAAAGGAAGAGAGGTTACTGAGAAATGGTGGAAAGGGGAGTGCCTGGAATTTTCAATAAGGAAAAAGAAGTATTGAATTCCCCTGCCTTGAGCAGTAAACTGGGGAGAATGAAGATGTAACCAGTATAGGAAAGAGTGGCTAGGGAAGCTTTGTCATCAGAGGAAAGCCAGGTTTGAGGAAGAGCCAATAGATGTAAGGAGGGAGAGAGTAATAGATTTAAAATGAAGGGGAGTTTTTTTTGCCTATGTAAAAGACATTCCAGAAAACACAGTGGAAGGTCTGGGTAGAGTTAGGCGAAAACTTTGGAGTGGGAGGGTTGAGGGAGACAGGAATGAAGAATCAAGTGGTAGGTGATATGGAATGAATTTGGATTATGATCTATAAGAGTTTGGAGTCGCTTGGTGTGAAGGGTATGACCAAGTTTTAAGAATGTTCAACATTGAGTAGAGGGTTCTGCTTTCCTACTATCAAAGGAAAGGCACATCGGGAGATGAAAGACCTAAAGTTGAAGAAAGGGTTGCTCTTCTTTGCACGGTAAATTCTCCATATCCCAGTCTGGAGCCTGGGCTGGCAGCAGGAGGTGGAAAATGCCATGCCCTGCTAGAGATGGAAATAGTTGTTTTGAGGCAAATGGAAGATACCTGACCTGCCCCCTAGCCGTCTTTTCTCAGAGATCATGCTGGGCCCAGTAGGAGGTGTAAGACTCAGCATTCTAGTATACCCTTGCTCTGATGTTTTCTCACCTGAGGAGTCTGGCAATGAGACTGGAGCAGGAAGTTCGACCCTGCCTTTAACAGCCTTTCCTGAAGGGATGCTGCACCATAGCATACCTCATTATCATTTTCCTCTGGCTGTCCCCCATGCCTAGAATGCTCTCTCTCCCCTGTTCTGACTGTTGACCTTCCTGGCTTCCTTTAAGTTTCAACTTAAACTGAACAGCCCTCCCTCACTTAAATCCAATTCTTTTGCAAGTCATGGTGTTGAGGTTTAAGGTTTAGGGGTGCACGAGACCCCGAAATACTAACATGCCGGGTACTGCAGATGAATTCGACTCAAGTCTTCTCTCTGCCAAAGTAAAGCAAAGTTTATTAAAGGTTCACCATAATGGGTAGATTCTTAAGGAGCCTTGGTATCTGTGACACTCTAATTGGACAAGCGGGCCAGAATAATCTGACACAGAGTGAGTCTGGGCTAGATAATTCTCTCTCACAGAGGCAAGATGGAGTTTATATACAGAAAGGTTGTGGGAGGGCTCTAGGGGTGGTCTAGAGGAAGAGTTTGGGGGGGGGTCCTTCAGGAGGAGTCAATGAGGTCAGACTCTAGCGATGAGATTAAGGGTTGGATAGGTATTTTGAGAAGATTAAGGGTGGGGGACAGCTAGATTAGTAACAGAGATTTCGGCAGCTATAATGAAAGGCTTATGGTCTCAGGCAAATGCCTCAATTGGGAAGATTCAAGGAGAGCTCAAGGGGGTTCCCAGAGCCTCTACCTCATCAATGACATCATCTTCCTGATGTCATGGTCCTCTTCAAGAATGAAGGACAAACCACAACCAGCACAAAGTTTCACTTCCTACAGGAAGCCTTCCTCAAACCCTCTTAAATCTCTTCTAATTATTTCCTACTCATCTTGCATATAGTTTGCTTTGGTTGCATTTGTTTCCCCTTTATAAGGTAAGCTCCTTAAGGGCAAGGACTCGCTTTTACATCTCTTTATATCTCTAGTACTTGACACTATGCCTGGTACAATATAGCACGAACCTGATAAATGTTTTTTTATGAGTCTGGCTTTAGAAAAATTGGTAATTTTATCTCAGTATAATTGGTTTTCTTTATAATTCTACATATTTTATTTTATACATTTAAAAACATTATTCTGAAAGGTGATCTGCGGACTTCAGGAGCTTGCCAAAGAGTTCTATGACACAAGATTGAACTAATAATTCCTTATATTAGAGGAAACTCCAGTTGTTTTTATGAGATGGGGATCTTCTATTTGAGGCAACCTTCTGGTCTTTCACTGTAGTGGTCATCCACAAGGCTTTGAGAGGTTCAATTTAGAGCTGAGCATAGGATTACATATCTAGAACAAGAAGGGACTACTGAGGCCATCTAACCTTCATTTAACATAGAGTCACAGAATCCCATGGAGGTTAAGTGGCCTTCTTAAGGACACACAGATAATGTCAGGGGCAGGACTTGAATTCAGATTCTCTAGATTCCAAAAGCATTACATCATGCATATCAAAGTAGAGCTGGTAGAGCATTGGGTAGATCCCTAGTGAGGAATCTGATCACTGCTTATGGGCCATGAGGATCCTTACCTGAGTGACCATGAGAGATTTTATCATCTCATCAACTCTTAGGAAGGATAGCATAAATAATACAGCCAGACACATTAAGCTTCACAGAGCTACAACCATATGTATACACATTGCCAGCACTATCCTCTCAACTCACTTTCTTTTTTTTTTCTTTTTGCTTTTTGGAGGGCAATTTGGGTTAAGTAACTTGCCCAGGGTCACACGGCTAGGTTTTTTTTTTTGTTTGTGTGTGCGTTAAGTGTATGAGGCCGGATCCGAACTCAGGTAACTTCTGACTCCAGGGCTGACGTTCTACTCACTGCGCCATCTAGCCGCCCCTCAACTCACTTTCTGTCTGACAACGTAATGCATATCCAGTAGCAAAGCTTCAGTCTGAGAAATCAAACACAATTCCACAGTAAAGACCCAGGTTTTCTATAACAGCAGTAAAGTCCTCTTTCAGAACTTCTCTGTGAGCATTAAAGTCTTCTTTCAAGGCTCCTGTATCAGCAGTAAAGTCCTCTTTGACCAGACAGAATGTTCATTCTGAGAAAGTGACATCAACACAGACAGAACAGCCAGACAGAGTGCCCACATCACCAGCATTCTACCTCCCCCTTCTGCTCGGTTCCAGCTCATGCTCCAGCTTTTCTCTGCTTTGCTCCATCTTGCACCCTTCCTGGTCCTCTTTTCTTGTTCCTCTCTTTTGGCAAGCTACTTTCAGCATGGTCTCCAGGTGGTGACCTCAGGTCTATTAAGGGCAGGGAAGGTCTCTAAACTCCCTTAGTCCTTTTAAGGCCAACACAGTGTGTGTGTCCTTTCTCCAACAAAAAGTGATAGAAACAAAGGAGATTCCAAAATGAACTTGAATAGCTGAAACTAGCTGAAACTACTACTTTGCTGCTATGACAACAATGGAGGGCTAGGTTAGGCCAAGAGTAACAGAGATTTGGGCCTAGTAATGATGAAAAGCTTTTGCCATCAGGCAAGTGCCTCATCAAGTGGGAAGATTCAAGGGGTTCCAGAGCCTGTTCCCCATCAATCTCACCAAGGAAGTTTCTTTTTTTTTTTAATCTTTATTAATCAAATGCTTTATTAACTTCTGGTTTACACCATTCATTTCCACCAGGTTTTGAGTTACAATTTTTTCCCCATTTTTTTCCCCTACCCACTATCCCAGAATAGCAGTCCCATAAGATATCGCTTCCTCCAATCTGCTCTCTCCCATATCTTCTCCCATACCCCCTTCAACTTTTCCATTAGAGCAAGGTGAATCTCTGTGCCCCAATGCCTGCACATCTTATCTCCCAATTACATGCAAAATAGTATTAATAATAATATTTATATATATTTGAAACATTTAATTTTAAGACCTCAAATTTCAGATCCATTCCCTTCCTCCCTTGTCACCCATTCCCTCTGGGAAGATAAGTAATTCAGTATATGTTGTACATATCTAGCTATGCAAAACATTACCACAGTAGATATATTGGACAAGGCTGCTTATAATTCCCTCCCACCCATCACACCCCCCACCTGGTCCATTCCCTGCTTGATCCTGTCCCTCTTCTATAGTGGGTACTTTCAACCTCCCTTCCCCCCAAGAATGCCCTCCCATCTATCATCCCCCCTCTCATCCCCCTTCCCCCTACTCTCCTGCAGGGTGAGATACCCCATTTAGTATGTATGTCATTCTCTCCCTGAACCAAATTCAATGAGAATGTGGTTTTGCCTTTTTGCCTTCCTGTTCTTCCCCTCCCATGCAGCCACTTCCCCTTGCTTCTTCTACATGAGATAGTTTACCCTACCCTGTCTCTCCCCATCTCCTCTTGCCACTTTCCTCTCTCACCTCATAATTTCACCCCTTAAGTATCATCCCTTCCCAACAAATTCAACCTATGCCCTCTATCCATGTATAACTGTAAACATATATACACACATTCACATATGTATTCATATGACCATACACCCTTCTTCCATTATTTTCATACTGAGAAAGGTTTCATCAGTCACAGTTATTGCTTTTCCATATAGGAATGTAAATAGTTCAACTTTGATAAGTTCCTTTTGATTTCTTTTCCCTGATTACCTTCTCAGGCATCTCTTGCTTCTTGTGTCTGGATGTCAAATTTTCTATTCAACTCTGGTTTTTTCCTCAAGAATGCTTGAAAGTCCTCTATTCCACTGAATGACCATATTTTCCCCTGAAACAAAATACTCAGTTTTGCTGGGTAGGTGACTCTTGGGTTCAGTCCCAGCTCTTTTGCCCTCTGGAATATCATATTCCATGCCCTTTGATCCCTCAGTGTAGAAGCTGCTGGGTCCTGGGCTATTCTGATTGTGTTTCCACAATATTGAAATTGTTTCTTCCTGGCTGCTTGTAGTATTTTCTCCTTGATCTGGGGATTCTGGAACCTGGCTATAATATTCCTGGGAGTTTTCTTTTTGGGATCCTTTTCAGGAGGTGATTGGTGGATTCTTTCAACCTCTATTTTGCCCTCTGGATCTAAAACATCAGGGCAGTTTTCCTTGAGAATTTCTTGAAGGGTGATTTCTAGGTTCTTTCCTTGATCATGGCTTTTGGGTATTCCAATAATTTTTAAATTGTCTCTCCTGGATCTATTTTCCGGGTCAGTGGTTTTTCCCATGGGATATTTCACATTGCCTTCTAATCTTTCATTTGTTTGGATCTGCTTAACAGCATCTTGATTTCTCATAAAGTCATTAGCTTCCATTTGCTCCAGTCTAACTCTGAAGGAATGAATCTCCTCAGTGAACTTTTGAGATTCTTTTTCCATCTGGCAAATTTGACTTTTTAAGGCATTCTTCTCCTCATTGCCCTTTTGGGCCTCCTTTGCCATTTGAGTTAGTCTATTTTTTAAGGTTCAGTCATGCTGTTGACCCTCATTTCATACTTTTCCTGCATCTTTCTCATTTCTCTTCCCAATTTTTCTTCCACTTCTCTTATTTGATTTTTAAAGTCCTTCTTAAGGTCCTCTATGGCCTGTAACCTGCTCATATTTTCCTTTGGGGCTTTTGGAGCAGGATTTCTGACCTTACAGTCCTCTTCCTATTCCATGCTTCGATCCTCTTTGCCCCCAAAATAGGAGTCTAAGGTTGCATTTTTCTGTTTATTTTGTTTCCTTTGCCTTGGCATGTTGCCACTTAATTACTTGACTTTTGGGCTTGTTGCCATAGTAGGACTCTGCCACCAGACAGGGGAGCTTACATCCCGAACGTTGGGGTCTTCACAACTTCCGTTTCTGGCAAGCTGGATACCCACCCCACGACCTCCACCCCAGACCACAATCCAGATCTAGGGAGGTTAAAGCAAGAGCGATTACCCCCCAAGACTGATCGCTGGATCTCCCTACAGTTCACAGGCCAGGAGCTGGAGCTGCCACTGAAAACTGCAAAATGGCGTGTCTTCTTAGCAGCTTCTAGCCCCTAGGGGAGGAAGCCAACACGTTTCCCAAATACTGGTCCCAAATTCCATAGGGCACTAACCTCTTACTTTGTCCTAGGCATGTCTATGTTGATAATTCTGGAATCGCCACAGCTTCTGGTGTTCTGGGGTCGCTCCAGCTGGCTGCTGGCCCGGCCACCCTGGGGCTAAAACCGCAGCTCAAGTGGACTGGGGGCTCGGCTCTTTGGGGGCTGTGCACTGCGCTGCCTGCTCCCAGAGCCCTGTGCTGGTCCTTCCTACAGGGCTGCTGGGCTGTCCTCAGCGGGAGATTAGCTTCTCTGTGTCATTCTGTGGGTGCTGGGGCTCCAAAAGTTGTTCAGAGTCCCCCTTTGCATAGTTTGGAGGTGATCTGGGTGGAGAGTGCCTTGGACATGCAGTTTCTACTCCACCATCTTGGCTCCACCCCCCTCAAGGTGGATTTAATTTTAACAAATTCCCTTGGTGACTAGGAGCTGTTATCATGATTAGTGTTTCATGATCTAGGTCACACAGGTAGTGAGTATTAGAGTCAGGACTTGAACTCAGATTCTCTAACTACAACAGTGGTACTCTTTCTACTGTGCCATATATATTACACAAAGCTATAGAACATTAGGAATATATTATAGCAAAACTATAAAGAACATTAGGAACATCCACAGTGAGAAATTTAGTGAATTGGTGATGGGCATGTGTAAAGCCACGCACAAGCAGCTTTCCAGAGGACTGCTGCTATGAACATCTTTCAGGGTTCTGATAATATCTTCTTTCAGCTTGACTCAAGGCTGGCTCTCAGCTTCCATGGTTCCTCTTCCATGATCCCAGCTCCAACTGTCACCTGGGTTCAAAGGCAGGCAGCTCCCAGTTCCTTGTCCAGCTACTTGTCCAATTCTTCATCCAGTTCCCATTCTATATTGAAGTTCATAGTGTCCAGTCCACCTCAAGTCCTTCATAGTTCCTGTTTCTAGGAAGACAAAGCTCGACAGAGCCACAATAAAATTTATACACATTGCCAGAACCATCATCAATTCACTATCTGCCTGTGAAATCAACTCAGACCCATCAACAAGGTCTGAGAACTCAACACAAATCATCAACATGGAAATCAATACAGACCCACAAACATGGTCCAAGAGGTCAGCACAAATCATCAGTAAAGTCCCAGGACCTCCTCTAGGACTTCTGCAAACATACAACCAGAAAATCCTATTTCAAGACTTCCAGTAAGGTCCCAGGGCTTCTGTACAAAGTATCACAAACAAACATCAACACAGGCAGAATGTACAAACAGAGTGCCAGGATACCACAAGTTATCTCCTTCTTGACTCTGCCATCATAAAAGTCCTCTTCTCATCTCTGCTGTATAGCCTGGGCCTCTTCTTATATATATGGTTAGCTCCTCCCCTTCCTGTTGCAGGGGTTCATAAGTAATAGGGTTCACAAGTTGTGGGGTTCATGCATTTTGTTTCTTAATAGACTTGACATAAGGCTCAAAAGAAATTTGAACTGAAATAAGGTGTTAATTCAATAGCTGAAATAAGGTGTTAATTCAATAGCTAAAACAAGGGGTGAACTACTTTTGCACTTGCCACTACGGCATGTGGAGGAATGTTCTCACGGCAACATGGACTTTATTAGTTTCCATGATGTCTTGCTTCTGTGGGTCTCAGGATATCAAGTCAGAATCTGTAGTAAACTCATTTCTTTTAGACCAAAAAGCTGGAAGAGGCCTTAGAGATCATAGTGCTCTCTCTCTTCATTAAGGAAAATGAGCCCCTAGAGAGGTTTAGTGACTTTTTTGTGGGGGGAGGGAAGGCAGGATAATTGGGGTTAAGTGACTTGCCCAAGGTCACATGGCTAGTAAATGTTAAGTGTCTGAGGCTGGATTTGAACTTAGGTCCTCTGGACTCCAGGGCCAGTGCTCTATTCACTGTGCCACCTAGCTGCCCTGGTTTAGTGACTTCTTCAAGATCTCACTAGAAATAAGTGGTGGTATTTGAACCCAGATCCTCTGAGTATAAATCCAGTTCTCTTTTCACTAAACTCTACTCGGGATGTTTCAGAAGACTGGCAAGAGATTTACTAGAGTGGAAAACCTGGGAATGATTTGGTGGTTAAACCCCATGAAAGAGGCAGCTTTGGAGAATATACCCAGGAAGATCTAGATTCCAATCCCACTTCTGATACCAGTCAAAGATAATCATGGGCAAGTCCTCTAACTTTTATGTAACTAAGGTAACTACCTGTGAATTATCTACTAAGCCATAGATTGGTTGAAGCCTTTGAAGAGAGAAAAACTTGTTGATCCTTATGCTGACAAAATTAGTCATTCTTCTCATATTGGAGCGTTAACCCATGATGTAGTCTTGTGCACAGGTGGAGAGTCTTTACTGCAGTATGGCGTCTTTCTGGGATCTATTTGTATGGACTTGTAATGGACATTTGCTGCAGAAAGTCTGTCTCTTCCTTCTCAAATGGACAATTGCTCTATTTTAGCAAATAGCCCAAGCTGGCATCAGTACTAGAAGACAGCTTGGATAGTTTAGCATACTAGGTCAGGTTCTGGGAGCATATGAGGCTATTAGTGAGATAGACCACTACTTCCTGAGGCAAGAGGTTTTGTAATACAAGATTCATGAGCATTTGAAGAATTATGGGGGATAAAGTACAAATTGAAAGGCTATAAGTAATGTCATTATGTTCCTCTGGGATATCTGATTTGGGGATAACTATGCCAAATGACTGATTAAGGTTAAGAGGAATTGGTCCTAGCTTGTGACGGCATTCAGGAGTCTGTAGCTGTGATAAAGAAACAATTTCCTGCTTTTGTTGTTTGTTTTAAAGCAGATAGTACGAGTGTTCTGTTAAGAGAACATTTTCACTTCTGAACACTTTCACGTTAGTGGAATAGGAACATCTTTCCTGTCTTTTAATAGGCCTATGTGACCACATGTCAGTTACAGACATCTTGCTGCTTTCACAGCTGTGATACAGCCTGAGTGACATAGAGCCCATTGCCTAAAGGGAGGAGCTTCCTTATGGAGAGGCTGACTTGTAGGAAGGCTTTCACACCTTTTGCTACTAAGCTAAATAGGCACTAAGTCACAGGGCTGTGGTGTCTTCTAGCTCTAATCTTATTAGTTGAATACTATATATGCTGGGAGGCTGGTATTTTACTTTGGGAGCTCGCTCATGAGAAGGGCCTTTTGATTCCCTGGACAAGACTCTGAATAACCGTTTGTTAAGACCCCCCCCCCCCCCCCACTCGGATGTTGGTGCTCTCCTGGTCTGGTGGTGTATGTAGATGGTTTTATTACTTTGTTCAGACAGTTGGAACCCGGTATATTGGGTCTCTGTGCTAATTTCTCTATGTTTCTCTGCTTGTATTTTCTCCACATTCAGGGTGCTGACCCTTCCCCTGAACTACTGAATAACTTATACTTGTTTAATTAAAGTAAGATTGTTGACCACTTTGAAGCTGTCTCTCCTTTAGAAAAGCAGATCAAAGAATATGTCTAGCATATCATCCTGGGTGTATGGGAGTGCTTGCTAATACAAACACTATGTGGTCACTTTCTGCTCAGTGAGTAGATCTATCTGGACAGGACTGGGGATCCCAGAACTAGGCTGATTTCATAACTGTACTTCTATATAACGTTAACATCTCTTCTGTGTTAAAACATACTAGTCCAAATTACAAACATAAACTGAAGGGAAGATTGAGTCTGGACCCAGAGTTGCTCAAGATGCTAAACCAATCAGCTGAGACATGATGGAAGCTCTGGTTTGGAATCTGACTGGAATTATTTTTGAATGTGGCAAACACATGTTCTAGGAAATGCATTCAGCAGTCCTGAGAGAGGAAGGCAATCTTTTCTAAGTATAAGGTGATAGCCATATTATGAAAAAAACAACCAATCCCTATCACTATTGGGAAGAGGGGAAGTGAGTTATATTTTGGCTGAGTACTCCAAACTGTTTTTCTATTTCTCTTGAGGCTTTGATCCAAACTAAGGCAGGTGCCCATTGATTGACTCAAGTCCCACTGGTGCAGTCTGGAAATTCTAGGGTACTTCCTCTCATCGAACTAGAGCCAATCCATAAAATTCACAAAAGTTTCTAAGCCTACCATTGCTGGGACTCACACTACTTGGGAGCTAGGCAATTCCAATTGAAGGGTCAATAACAAATGGACTATGAGGATTAGTTGGCCTGGATATGGGCTGAGAAAGGAGGCTCTCGTAGCTCTCCTATCTGTGGTAGTAGGGAGATTGAACTCTGCCTGGTGTCAGGCTGAAGCATTCCTGGCACCCCTTGAGGTGCAGGGGTGATGCCCTAGGAAAGAATTAAGGAGTTTAGGGATTGGGGATAAAGGATTGAGTTTAGGATTGTGAGGCAGAGGGACTAGTGAAATGACAATAGATTGCAATTGAATAAGGGAATTTCAGAGTTCATAAACATGGAAGTGGGACATATTTGGTTGATGGTAAGATAAAGATATGATCATCTCGGTGTATATTGAGATAGAGTGGAGGAGTAAGTCATAGGACACAGATAAACTGAGGAACTGGGAGGTAAGTGTGTTTGAGAGAATAAAAATATGTATATTGAAGTGGCTGGTATAAGGGCAGGAATTTAGGAGGAGAGAAAGATTGTGACCCAGATACTGAACTCAGTGAGGAAAGAAGGGGAGTGTAATGTGGTTTAGAGACAATGACGAGCAGGATTTTGACTGGGTTGTAGATCTGAATTATTTGGATCTATAAGAAGGAGTGATTACTGAATGATGGTGATAGGGAGAGAACCTGGAAAAGGCTTTGGAGAACAAGGAATATTCCTACTTCCCTGCCTTGACCATTGAATCAAGGGGAATGAGTGAAAGTGAAGACAGTTCTGGAAAAGGTAACCATGGAGGTTTTGTTGTCAGGAGAGAGTCAAGTCTCAATGAGAGCCAGAAGATGAAAAGAGTGGGAAAGGAAAACTTTAAGATGAAAGCAAATCTGGGATGCCCACCAATTGGGGAATGACTAAACAAGTGGTGGTATATGATTGTGATGGGATACTAGCGTGCTGAAGAAATGATGAGTGGGTTGCTTTTAGAAAAACATGGAAAGACTTGCATGAAATAATGAAGAGTGAAAAAGAGCAGATCCAAGAGAACATTATATACAGTAACAGCAATATTGTTCAAAGAATAACTGTGAATGACTAAGTTATTTTGAGTATTAAAAATACTCAAATCAACTACAAAGGAAGATGCTATTCACTTCCAGAGAAACAACTGATAAATAAAAGTATGCATATTATGGTTTTACATACACACATATACACACATACATATAAAATCTATATCTATATGTCAATATAAATCTGTGTCAAATGGTGGCCTTCTTTAGTATGGGGTGGGGAGGGAAAGAGGGAGAGAATTTGGAGCTTAAAATGTAACAATAAATAAAATAATAGAAAAAGAAAGCGAGTGTGTTACCTTTTTTTTTTTTAAAGCAATTGGGGTTAAGTAACTTGCTCAAAGTCACAAGGCTAGGTTTTTGTTTGTGTGTGCGTTAAGTGTCTGAGGCCAGATCTGAACTGGTCCTTCTGACTCCAGAGCCGACACTCTACTCACTGCACCACCTAGCTGCCCCTAGTTTATTTGTTTTTATTCAAGTGTGAAGTTTTATGCTTATCCCTATTAAATTTCATTAGTTTTAGCTTTGTTTTCAAGTCTGTCAAGTTTTTTGGGGGGGAGTGGAGATTTTGATGTTGTCATCTAATGTATTAGGAAACCATCCACAGATGTCATCCACAGATTTGATTTGCGTTTAATTTATTCTTTTATCTAAGTTATTGATAAAAATATCAAACAGAACTGGGTTAAGGGGCACACACTGGAGACCTCTATTCATGTGTTGACAGATCCATTAATCAATACTCTTTGTTTTTAGTCATTTGACCAATAAGAAAAATACTGTAACTACCTTTACTATTAACTAGCACACTACCCTCTGTCTCCAACGTCTCTCCAAAGGGATATTATGAGAAAGGAAACCTTGTCAAATATTTTACTGAAATACAAATACCTACTATGTTTGCATGATTCCCCTTGATGTGCCAGTCTAATAGCCCTGTCAAAAAAAGGAAATATTAATCTGGTATGATTTGCTCTTAGTGGGGACTTCTAATAATCAACTCTCCCTTTTTATAAGCTCACATACTCTCCATTTAATAATCCATTCTATCATTTTCCTAGTACTTAACAACAAATTCACCAGAAAACAATTTGAAGAATTCTTCTTTTTTTTCTTTCTTTCTTTCTCTCTTTCTTTCTCTCTTTCTTTCTTTCTTTCTTTCTTTCTTTCTTTCTTTCTTTCTTTCTTTCTTTCTTTCTTTCTTTCTTTCTTTCTTTCTTTCTTTCTCTTTCTTTCTTTCTTTCTTTCTTTCTTTCTTTCTTTCTTTCTTTCTTTCTTTCTTTTTTTCTTTCTTTCTTTCAAAGTGAGTCAGCATTTACTTCCCTCCCATTATGAAGTCTTCTTACTTAGTCTCCAAGATTCTCCAAAGGTCATTAATAATACTACAGCAAATATATTTGCAAGTTATTTTGGGGGTTGTAATCATTGGCGTGCTGGTTAATGTTTAAAAACTGACTCTCCAGTGGAAAAAATGTACATGGCACATTTAAAAAATTTAATCTTCATAGTTAACATTTTTCTCTATCACTTTCTTCAGTCTAAACAGTCAGCAAAACAATAAATCAAGCCTGTTTGTAGTGTTTACAAATTCCTGAAGTGTAAATGTTCACACTTGAAAATTCAACAATCTGCTTTGGGTTTGAGCTGGCTTTAGTACACCCCTGGGTATAGGGAGTTTGGTCCTGCCAACTTAAAGTTATTGAGGGCAGTCAGGTCCTTACTGCTTCCTTATTTAATTTGGATTTTGGTTTCCCATTAATCATTGTTGTTCTATCCTTCTTGCTCTGAAGTTTTCTTTCTTTTCTGAAGGGAGATAGGAGTTGAATAGTTCTGCCTTTTCCCAGGTGCTCACACCTATATTCTTAGGCTCAGGGATTCAGAGCTGTAAGAACTCTGAAAGGTCATCTTTCCAAGCTCCTCATTTTAGAGGTAAAGAATCTGAAGCCCAGGGTGATTAAGTAACTTCACCAAGGTCACACAGGTAGCAAGTAGCAGAACCAGGATTTGAACTCATGGTTTCTTACTCCAAATACAATTCACTTTTTTTTTTTGAGATTTTTTTAAATTAATATTTAAACAAATGCTTTATTAACTTCTGTTTTTCATCATTCATTTCCGCCAGATTTTGAGTTACAACCATTTTCTCCCCCTGTTTTTCCCCTACCCACCCTCCCAGAATAGTAGTCCCATAAGATATCGCTTCCTCCAATCTGCTCTCTCCCATACCTTCTCCCATACCCCTTCGACTTTTCCATTAGAGGAAGGTGAATCTTTGTGTCCCAATGCCTGCACATCTTATCTCCCAATTACAAGCAAAAGATTATTAATAATAGTATTTATATATATTTGAAACATTTAATCTTAAGACCTTGTCACCCATTCCCTCTGGGGAGATAAGTAATTCAGTATATGTTGTACATGTCTAGCTATGCACAACATTATCATAGTAGATATATTGTACAAGGCTGCTTATAATTCCCTCCCACTCATCCCACCCCCCACCTGGTCCATTCCCTACATGATCCTGTCCCTCTTCTATAGTGGGTACTTCCAATCTCCCCTCCCCCCAAGAATGCCCTCCCATCCATCATCCCTCCTCTCCTCCCCCTTCCCCCTATTCTGCTGTAGGTTGAGATATCCCAGTTAGTATGCATGCCATTCTCTCCCTGAACCAAATTCAATGAGAATGTGGCTTTGCCTTTTTGCCTTCCTATTCTTTCCCTCCTCTGCAGCCACTTCCCCTTGCTTCTTCTACATGAGATAGTTTACCCTACCCTGTCTCTCCCCATCTCCTCTTGCCACTTTCCTCTCTCACCTCATAATTTCACCCCTTGAGTATCCTCCCTTCCCAAAAAATTCAACCTATGCCCTCTATCCATATATAACTGTAAACATATATACACATATTCACATATGTATTCATATGACCATACACCCTTCTTCCATTATTTTCATACTGAGAAAGATTTCATCAGTCACAGTTATTGTTTTTCCATGTAGGAATGTAAATAGGTCAACTTTGATAAGTTCCTTTTGATTTCTTTTCCCTGATTACCTTCTCAGGCATCTCTTGCTTCTTGTGCCTGGATGTCAAATTTTCTATTCAACTCTGGTTTTTTCCTCAAGAATGCTTGAAAGTCTATTCCACTGAATGACCATATTTTCCCCTGAAAGAAAATACTCAGTTTTGCTGTGTAGGTGACTCTTGGGTTCAGTCCCAGCTCTTTTGCCCTCTGGAATATCATATTCCATGCCCTTTGATCCCTCAGTGTAGAAGCTGCCAGGTCCTGTGCTATTCTGATTGGGTTTCCACAATATTGAAATTGTTTCTTCCTGGCTGCTTGTAGTATTTTCTCCTTGATCTGGGGATTCTGGAACCTGGCTATAATATTCCTGGGACTTTTCTTTTTGGGATCTTTTTCAGGAGGTGATTGGTGGATTCTTTCAACCTCTATTTTGCCCTCTGGATCTAAAACATCAGGGCAGTTTTCCTTGAGAATTTCTTGAAGGGTGATTTCTAGCTTCTTTCTTTGATCATGGCTTTTGGGTATTCCAATAATTTTTAAATTGTCTCTCCTGGATCTATTTTCCAGGTCAGTTGTTTTTCCCATGAGATATTTCACATTACCTTCTATTCTTTCATTTGTTTGGATCTGCTTAACAGCATCTTGATTTCTCATAAAGTCATTAGCTTCCATTTGCTCCAGTCTAACTCTGAAGGAATGAATCTCCTCAGTGAACCTTTGAGATTCTTTTTCCATCTGGCAAATTTGACTTTTTAAGGCATTCTTCTCCTCATTGCCCTTCTGGGCCTCCTTTGCCATTTGAGCTAGTCTATTTTTTAAGGCGTTGTTTTCCTCAGTCAGGCTGTTGACCCTCATTTCATACTTTTCCTGCATCCTTCTCATTTCTCTTTCTAATTTTTCCTCCACTTCTCTTATTTGATTTTTAAAGTCCTTCTTAAGGTCCTCTATGGCCTGTAACCCGCTCATGTTTTCCCCTGGGGCTTTTGGATCAGGACTTCTGACCTCACAGTCCTTTTCCCGCTCTATGCCCCCAAAATAGGAGTCTAGGGCTTCATTTTTCTGTTTAATTTGTTTCCTTTGCCTTGGCATGTTGCCACTTAATTACTTGACTTTTGGGCTTGTTGCCATAGTAGGACTCTGCCACCAGACAGGGGAGCTTACATCCCGAACGTTGGGGTCTTCACAACTTCCGTTTCTGGAAGCTGGAAGCCCACCCACGACCTCCACCCCAGATCACAATCCAGATCCAGGGAGGTTAAAGCAAGAGCGATTACCCCCCAAAACTGTTTGCTGGATCTCCCTACAGTTTGCAGGCTGGGAGCTGGAGCTGCCTCTGAAAACTACAAAATGGTGTGTCTCCTCAGCAGCTTCTAGCACCCAGGGGAGGAAGCCGACGCGTTCCCCAAATACTGGTCCCAAAGTCCATAGGGCACTAACCTCTCACTTTATCCTAGGCATGTCTATGTTGATAATTCTGGAATCGCCACAGCTTCTGGTGTTCTGGGGTCCCTCCAGCTGGCTGCTGGCCCTGCCGCCCTGGGGCTAAAACCTTGGCTCACGGGGACCTGGGCTAGGCTCGGCTCAGCTTCCCCCACTCTGCGCGCTGCCGGCTCCCAGACCACTGTGCTGGTCCTTCCTGCAGGGCTGCTGGCCTGTCCTCAGTGGGAGGTTAGCTTCTCTGTGTCATTCTGTGGGTGCTGGGGCTCCAGAAGTTGTTCAGAGTCCCCTTTTACATAATTTGGAGGAAATCAGGGGCCAGAGTGGCTTGGAAGCGCTGTTTCTACTCTGCCATCTTGGCTCCGCCCCCGACAATCTACAATTCACTTTCAAATGACTGACTGTATTACAGTGGGGCCCATGAGACAGTATCATCATTATTTTTATTTGTTTTTATTTGTCTTTCATTTCCATATCCTTTTCTTTTGAATGCATCCATGAATGAAAAAGTATTAAACACCTCTATAGGGTAGGCACTGTGCTAATTCCTGAGGATACAAATACAAAAGAAAGATAGTCTTTGCCATCCAAGAACTTTTCTTTTTCTTTTGGGGGTTGGGAAAAGGAGAGGAGGAGGCAACTACAGGGAAGTAAAGTCTAGGGAAAGGAATTTTGATGTGGGGAATCTCAGTGGAACTTTCATGCAGCTAGGGGACACAATGGATTTAGAATACTGGAAGGCCTGAGTTCAAATCCAGTTTCAGACCCTTAGTAGCTGTGTAATCCTGGGCAAGTCACTTAACTGCTCTCTGCCTCAGTTTCCTTAATTGCAAAATGTGAATAATAATAGTACTTACCTCACAGGATTGTTGTAAGGATAAAATGTGATATTTGTAAAATGCTTTGTATGCCTTAAAGCTGTTTATTGTTATTATCTGAGCTAGTCAATCTGTAGCCATGTGAGTTTATTTGAAATAGTAATATATTTTGTTTTGCTTCAATAGACAAAATCCAACAAATAATCCTGAACAGAATATCTATAATTGACCGGACATGTTATTTTCCACAAACTAATTGTTTCCTGAAAGGATGAGTGTGCTGTAGTTTTGGTCATTCAGAAAAAAACATTGTCTTTGACCTGAACACATTGTTATCATTGTGCAGACTGAACTTATGATTCAGTTTTCCTCACCTTGTGTCATTTCTTAGGTCTGCCCATGTTTCTATGAAAATTTCATTTTTGTCATTTCTCTATTTCTCTAGACATATAGTTCCTCTTTTGCTTCCTCAGTGGAATGATTTGTGATTGGGGTCATCAGGATTTTGTCCTTCCTATTTTCTTTTCTTATTCTCACTATGAACTGTAGGGTCTCTGGAGCTTTCACTAGGGAAGACCACATACCTCCTTCTAATTATATGCTCAGATTTATCCTGGACTTTTTTCCTGTTTTCCTTTGTGCTAGAACCTGCTCTGAGCCTTCATTAACACTTCCTATAGAGAGGAGGAAAGGGAAGTGTATTCAAATTGGCTTTTGAGACCACGACCTAAAAATATGAAATCCTTCAGCCGGGGCTATATTTATCTCCTTGGTCAGACACTTTTAAACTTCCTTTGACAACACAACCCATCTTACCTAATATAGTCTATTTACCATGGAGATATTCTTTTTTTTTTAAGATTATTTAGTATTTTATTTTTCTCCAGTTACATATAAAAGCAATTTTACATTTGTTTTTAAAACTTTGAGTTCCAAATTTTCTCCCCACCCTCCCCATTGAGAAGGCAAGCAATCTGTAGTCATACAAAACATTTTCATATTAATCATGTTGTGAAAGAAAGCATAGACCAAAAAAAAAAAAACCTCAAGAAAAATAAAGTTTAAAAAAGTATGTTTCCTAGGTGGCACAGTGAGTAAGAGCTCTCTGGCCCCAGAGTTGGGATGACCTGGGATAGTTCTGGCCTCAGTACTTAGCACCCACACATAAATAACTAGCCTTGTAACCATGAGCAAGTTACTTAACCCCAATTTCTTAAAAAAAAAAAAGTATTTTTCGATCTGTATTCAGACACCATCAGTTCTTTCTCTAGGGATGGATAGCATTTTTCATCCTAAGTCCTTCAGAGTTATCTTGGATCATTGTATTGTTAAAAATAGCTAAGTCATTCACCATTGATCATCCTATAATATTGTTGTTCCTTTGTATACAGCACATTTCATTTTGCATCAGCTCATGTAAATCTTTCCAGGTTTTTCTGAGATCATCCTGCTCATCATTTCTTTGTTGTTGTTGTTTTTGGAGGGGGAAAGACAATTGGGATTATGACTTGCCCAACGTCACAAGGCTAGTTAAGTGTCTAGTGTCTGAGACCAGCTTTGAACTCGGGCCCTCCTGACTTCAGGGCAGGTGCTTTATTCACTGTGCCACCTAGCTGCCCCATGCTCATCATTTCTTATAGGACAATGGTATTCAATCATAATGATATACCACAATTTGTTTAGCTATTCCCACATTGATGGGCATAAATTTCCAATTCTTTACCCCCAGCAAAAAGTTGTTATAAATATATTTGTATATATAGGTATTTTTCCTTTTTGTTTTTATCTCTAATATAGACTTAGCGGTGGTATTGCTAGACCAAAGGTTAAGCACAGTTTTAGAGTCCTTTGGATATAGTTACCATGGAGATATTCTTGACACTCCACATCCAGACCTCCTTCCTAGGTACACACACACACACACACACACACACACACACACACACACACACACAGAGACACATGTATCTGTGTGTGTGTGTGTGACACACAGAGATAGGTATGCAGTTATCTATATCTATCTGTACATAGAGTGCTACTGATATATAGATATCTATCTAGATAGAGGATATCTATTTCATAGACAGATGTCGATATCTATCTAGCTATCTGAGATAGATATCTATATACCTATATCTATAGAGATATTGATGTTGATATTTATATATTTCAGTGGCCAGAGTTACTTCTGCATCTTTAAAGCTGATACCACTACCCAGCCACTTTATTTTTGACCGAGATAGCACAGTATAGTACGTAGGTAGAACCCTGGACTTGGAACCCAGGAACACCAGGGTTTAAATCTTATTTTAGAGGGTTACTCTCTTTGTGACCCTGGGCAAATCATTTAAAATTTCTGAACCTATTTTTCATTTGTAAAATGAAGCTGATCATAGCACCTATTGTACAGTGTTGCTGGAGGGATTTAATGAGACTTTATGCTGCGCAAAAAGTACTGGGTTTGGAGTCAGAGGAACAGAGTTCAAATCCTAGCTGTGTAATACAGAGAAAGGGCACTGAATTTGGAGTCACAGGATCTGTGTTCACAACTAGGGTTAAGAAGGGTTTCCCCGCCTTTGTCTTCTCTTGTTTCCCACTTGGCTGTCCTTTAGATTTCTCCATCATACACTACCTTCTTTTCTTCCTCCCCCTCCCCTTTTTACTTTCCTTTTTTGTGTTGTCTTACATCACTAGATTTCAGTTTCCTCAAGGGCAAGCATTTTTTTTTCTTTTTCATATTTATATCCCCAGACCTTAACATAGTCCCTGGCACATAGTAGGTACTTTATAAATGTTTATGACTGTCTAAAGTGTTGACTCTGCCAATTTACTGTGTGAACCTGAACAAATCACTTAAAATCTCTAAGCTTTATTTTCTTTCTTCATCTGTAAAATGAGGGTATTGGACAAGTGGACCTCTAAGATCCTTTCCAATCTGATGAAATTTGGGAGATTCACTTGACTTAACTCTCTGAGTCCCAATTTTCTCATACCTAAAAGTAGAGACTAGACAGCCTCTAGGATCCCTTTAAGGTTTCTAGTAAGTCTAGATCTATCATCTTAAGTGCTACATAAATGCCAGCTGTTACTATTACCTCTACACAAAAGATCCCAAAGACTTAATGGGCCAGTTGTGAAATAAGATGAAAGCAAGTTTCCCATAAGAAGTTCATTGTGTTTATTCTCTTATCATTTCATTCTTTCTAAAGTCAAAAAAACCCCAAAACAGTAATTTGCTAGTCTCTGTCTATAGAGCTTATTGATATTATTAGTAACTCAAAAGTGTGAAATTCACTGTCCTTTCCTTTTCTTTTTTGCTTTTTGGAGGGCAATTGGGGTTAAGTAACTTGCCCAAGGTCACATGGCTAGGTTTTTGTGTGTATTAAGTGTCTGAGACTGGATCCGAACTCAGGTCTGACTCCAGGGTCAGTGCTCTACTCACTGTGCCACCTAGCTGCCCCTGCTATCCTTTTCAATGGTTACTTTTGGATCTGTTTTTGTTAAGATATGAATGATAGGTTAAGAAATCTTTCTTATATGAATTTCATTCAAGATTTACATAGAAACATGTTGACTCAGTGTCCTGTAAAAAAGAAATGTAAGAAGATATCATCTTTATTTTATGAATGATGAATGGGCCTAGAATTAAATGGGAAGAAATCAGGTTGAACATCATTTCAGAAATTATGTAGTTATTTCAAAGTCTTCAACTGCTCAATGTCATAAAAAAGTCATTTCTTTAAAACCAGTATTTTACAAGTGATGTTATATTATGTGGTTTTGAATCATGGAACACTATGATCTCGGAATGATTAAAATTACAAATAATTCAAGGAGCAAAGGAAGGAGCTATACTGGCCATAGATAGACCTCCTGTTTATCTGAGACTACCCTTTCCTGTAATGGCTAATGTCTGCTTTAGGTATACCCCTTCTTCCTTTTTGTTATCCCTACCCTATTGCTTTTTGAGAACCTTTCATTTTTGGAATTGTATATGCCCAGAAACTTCCAACCTTGCTAATTAGTACTTCCTTGCCCCTGATATCAGGTTTAGGAAACCAGCTAGATAGGTGGGAACCTAACCTCTTTGCTCTCTTATTGGTACCTGGATTCTTTCTCAGATTTCTCCCACCATTAGAAGAAGCACACCATCCATGCTTCACTTCAGTCATGCCTAGTGTCTCTCTCCTCCCCCTGCCCCCAACCCCTAATCCTCTTCCTTTCCTTGCACACCCAGGAATTAACAGTTTAGAGAAACCTACCTGCTAAGACTCTCCTGATTAGAGACTCTCTAGAGCCCTCATTTTGGGAAGTTCCCCAGCCATCTTTCACTTCAATCATCCCTGGGTGTTCTCTCTCCTCTCTCTCTTTCTCTCTCTCTCTCTCTCTCTCTCTCTCTCTCTCTCTCTCTCTCTCTCTCTCTCTCTCTCTCTCTCTCTCTGTCTCTGTTCATTTTTCCCCTTTCCCCTCACCTGACGCATTGCCACACCTCCCAATTGTTTTGTTTAGGAACTTAGAATAGTCTGTCTGCCACATAGTAAGTGCTTGATAAATGCTTTATCTATTTATATATATTTTTTCTCTCTGAAAATTTAGTCTCTTAAATTCTTGTCTGTCTAATGACTATTACCTAGAATCCTAGATATACTCTTCCCTTGTCCCAAGTCTCCTCTTGTGTTAAAACATGCTGAACAAAAGGCATATATATTCCTTTTAGCATCATTGGACAGTGTATCTTTTGCTGTTAGCCTCTAAGTGTGTCAAAAGTAGAAATAATTGATTGGAAAAGTATTTGGTGCTAGGAATGGGATTGTTGTTAGAAGGAAAATGTCATTTTCTTCTTTTTATTATCTTAATTAGAAACCTAGGATGGACATTGGGGCATCCTGACCCTTCATTCCCAGATTTTTTTTCCACTGAGGCTCAAGTCTCTGTTTCTGTCTCTCTCTGTCCTTCTGTCTCACATTCCACATATGACACATTCCACCTCTCCCAAACATCTTCCTTCTTAAGTTTCAGTTTATCTGTGATCTTTTTCTTCCCTTAGCCCCACCTAGTGTTGCATCAAGAGATAGTAAAAACAGAAAGTTTATGGCCTCTTAAATCATAGGAAATTCTCCACTCTTAGAAACTTAGGAAGTATTCTAGTGTTATATGAATTCTCAGTGGAGAATTTGCTGAAAGATAGATAAGAATTTCATAGAATAGGAAGACTTGTGGAAGTTGACATCAACTTGATGGAAGGGGAACCATGTTGATGAAATAAAAATCTATCAGAGTATCAAATTAAAGTAAATATAGGATTTTGGGGGTAATAAGTCAAACCAATATAGGTTTTTTAAAAAAAAGTAAATAGCAACACTTTATAATTTAATTACATTATATACATATAAATATGAACAGTATTAGTCTAGTTTTATATGACTTTTACTTTTGTCTCTAGTTTTTCTCATATTTTCCTATTAGATAAAAATGGTCAGAAATTAAAAAAAATTAACATTGATTTAGCACTGTAAGATTTTCAGAGATTTCACATATGTTTTTATTTGATTCTCACATCAAGCATCAGGAAGGTGGTATTATTTCTCTCATTTTACCAATGGGAAAAAGGAGTGGAATAGTGGTTGTTTCCACCTCCATCCTAGTCAAAGTAATCTTGAAAAGCCAGGACATCTCGATTGAAATGATCAAACAACCAAAAGAACTAACGTGCAAAAGTCCTTAATCAATTTAAAAGCATCATAGAAATTTTGAGAAGAATATAGATTACCCCCTGTGGGAAATAATTTGTGATTGGCCAAAAGAATCAGCTATCCTCTGGGTCTGTGTATATCACAGGACAGCAAGGACAAACTTGACCAGGGACCATCACGTTTTTTCTACAAAGGCTGTATAGTAAATATTCTAGGCTTTGTGGGCAGAGGATATCATATAAGAATTTATATAAGAGAGAAAGCAGATTTCCACAGAATTTTTATTTACAAATTGCAAATGTAAAAATAATTAACTACTCTTTTTTTGGTAATACAGATCTAGTAAGAAGAAGAATGGAATTCTTTTTGAGGGGATAATAATTTGCTCAAATGGGGTTCAAAGTTAGTATTCCCTACCATCAAAATTGATTGTAAATGTTTATTTTTTAATGCTGATCTGCAGTAAGATTTTACATATTTCTTTTTTGAAAATGTCTTTTTACATAGAGGCACTGCCAAATACCGATATCAGTTTATAAGTCCATGATTTTGATTTAGCATAAGCATATTCATCCCTTAGAAAACATTTCTAGGATTCTTGATATTGCTATGTCATTACATTACAGATTAATCACTTTCAATTGAAAATTCAGTAGAAGCTCCTCAATTGCACAGTTAAATGGATTTTGAAATATTCAAGTTTCTTTTGCACTTGCATAAAAGTCTGAAAAAACATTGCTGGAACTGTAGTTTGAGCTTGGAAAATATGCCTGCTACAAATTTGTGTGGAATGGAGGTTTCAGTTCTTGTTTTAACTTTTGACAGTCATAAGAATGGTATAAAGCACTACTTGTGATTCAAATAATGTCAGTTATCAAACTGACTTTACGACAATTTAATGTAAAACAATATAACTTTTACACACAGAATTGTTTCATTCAGAACGTATATCACAAATATACAAACATACTCCAACCCCACCTGATAGGAGGCATAATCCCTTTTCCCCCACTTCACTAACTCAGTCCTTGGTGTGGGGAAAGGGATTAAGTCTATAATTTAGCTCAATCCCCATTCAGAGTTCAAAAACACTTGGGGTAGTGGGATGTTGGCGTTATGGGAACCCTGGCGTTTCAGAGTTTCAGTGCTGAGGTGATTGACTAATGCACCCACCCCACCATAATCCTATCTCCTTTATCCAGAGCTGCTAATGCTTGAACTCCTGGTTGGTAAGCATCTGAAACTGAGAACAAGTAATGCAAAGAAACAACCCCAGCCCCTTTTCTCAAAGGGGGAAAAAAGAGGAAGAGGGAGAGAAGAGCAAATCCCTTCCCCCCACCTGCCTTTGATTCATTTCCTGGCAAATACTCTGGGTGAAATAGATAAGAATCTCTTAGCAGAGGACTGTCAAAACAATTGAGGAAAAAGAGTAAACTGCTTGGGCATAGTGGTGCCAATCATGGAGACAACCCCCACCCATGTGGTAGGGATGCAGTAGACTATGTTTGACCAACTAGGCATGCTCAAAAGTAGGGTTACATAAGTTTTGCATAAAAGTGCTGTTTTGCCTACTATTTTTAGGTTGAATTCATTAAGAAACATCAAGTTTGCAACAAAATGGTAATTTTAAAAGTCACTGTATTTGATAATAGTGGGTAGGAAGTTGAATAAGCATTTATAGAGTATGTACTATTTGCCAGTTGCTGGGCTAAGCACTTTTTACAAATTGCACAGTTAAATGGATTTTGAAAATAAAAATTTCTTTTGCACTTGCATAAAGGTCTGAAAAAAACCATATGATTCTCACAACTCTGTGAGGAAGGTGCTACTATTATCTCTGTTTTATACTAGAGGAAACTGAGTCAGACAGAGGTTAAATGACTTACTCACTGTCATACAGCTAAGTATCAGAGGCCAGATTTGAACTTAGGTTTTCCTGATTCCAGGGCCAACAGTCTGGAACTGCACTACCAACTACTTTCTCTCCTGCTTTGAAAATAGTGGTTGCAGATGATTCTTCTGGCTTAGAAGATTTTCAGACTTAGCTCCACCTTTTTTTTTGTTTGTTTGTTTTGTTTTGACGTGATGGGTCTGATGGTAATAAAAAAAATGAAATGTCTTGGCATAGTGATACATATGGCATTCAAAATGCTGTGTAGTTATAATTTCATCACCTTGTTTTTGTAGTAAGCTAAGAAGTAGTGTGAATCCATGAAAATATCATGTGTGATCTCTTCCTTACCTGCTCGACTCTGCTGCTCTATTAAGAGAGCAACTATGGACATTATGTAAGCAAATAAGTGTGGTTGTGTTCCAATAAAACTTTATTTATGAATGTTGAAATTTGATTTGTCAACTGGAAGGAACCAACTAACTTGTGGATGGTGGGAGACAAACAAAGTAGTCTAGAGACAGGAGAATCAGCAATCAAACAAGTTTAATTTCAAAGCTGGAGCCCTGTCCCTAGAGAGGGGACCCAGTCTAATGTGGGGAGATCTCAACCCTTATACCAATGGTTGCATGGTGAGCTGTAGCCCTGACAATGAGAGGTAACAGCAATAATGTGACAAGTATAATTCATAGCAGGGCTTCAAGACCAGAAACAATGCTGGGATTTTGTTGTGGCTGAGATCATTCAGAGGGTGAGTGCAAAGGATTGTTGTTATGCCAATCTCAAGGTATAGCCTGTTTGCTGTAACCTTAGTTCTGGAAGACAAGGTGTCTCCTAATATCTTGACAAACTTTATTTAATTTTCACGTGTCATGAAATAGCCTTCTTTTGATTTTTTTTCTACCATTTAAAAATATAAGAACCATTCTTAGATCCCAGGTGGAAGAAAAACAGGTAGTGGGACTGGATTTGGCCTTGTGGTTGTTGTTTGCTGACCTTTGAACCAGACCCATTGAGGAAAGGTGGGTTGATGACTCTATAGAGGGCATTAACCCTCAAAGGCTTGAAGAGAGTTACACCCAAGGGAAACTTGAGAATTGTGAAGTTAATAAAGGACTATCTGCGAGTTTACTGTATTTTACCACATAATCATCACACCCTGTTTCTTTAGTCCAAAAAAATTGGTTTAAATTCTTTTGTTGCATAATTGTTGCATGGTGTAATTCTGCCCACCATCACATACCACTTAAAAAGTAAACAGTCCAGGGGCATATGGATACACATTTATCTCTTAAGCATTGCCAGCCTGGAACCCAGAATTCTCAGTTCACCCACATTGTCAGCATATTTCCAAAAGTGCAGTGTGGTTACAGTGCTGAATTACTAGTGGTATTGTCATTCAACCCAAGAAGAGCTTGTAGGCCTAGGGGAGTGGGTTGGCAGGTGAAGCTGGCATGAGTAAATCACATGATATGGTAAGACTTGCATCTTCCTGAGCTAGCTAAATTGTACAGTTCATCTGCCAGCCATCCAGTTTAGTAAGGAACAATTTTTAAGTAATACCAGCAAAAATTTCTTTTAGAGCTTCACATAATGGTCATGTCCCACTTTTTGGCAAAAATTTGGGATAAAATCTGCAAAGATTATGTGCTGAAATATGGAATTTTTTTGCTGTATTATAATTTCTAAGTTTGTGTCCACTCTCCCTGGGGACCTCATTTATACAAGATGAAAGTGCTCCTCTGATTTAGGGCACACTTCTAAAAATTAATTAACTCTGACTGATAATCAGTAGGAAGAACACTGGTGGGGAATTGTGATCAACAGAGCTAAAAAAAAATCCCAGCCCCAAAGTGTAACTTCTAGAACTTTGAGGGGAAAAAGTAGAAGCAGCTATCTGTTGGGAACCCTTTCCACAAAAGTTAGTGAGAGTTGGAGAATTAGTCTTGAAGGTGGTGCTATAGGAGATTGAGAAAGAAAGTGTCTTGCTTCAGAGTCACATAGCTATATCTGGTTTACCCTAACTCAAATCTTCTCACTCCAAGACCAGTACCCTCTATACCTTGACACTTAGAGGCTAGATTTATGCATTGTGTTTATTATTGGTTCTTTAAAATAGATATTTGTCATGATTCCCTAGGTTTGCTTCATTAATTGATGTGGAATGGGATCATTCTACTTCATTTTGTAGTGAAAAGGATATATTGTTGTGGTTGTGGCTGCACTCCAGTAAAGGGGAAACAAGAGACAGGTAGCTGCTTAAGTGTGGGAGCATCATTCAAAAGGTGTTAGGAAAAGAAGGGTGAACCAGTGATTTCACTGGTCTCTTCACTTCCCACCTGACTACACAGCTTTGATCCCCAGTACCTTCCACCATGAGTGGAGAATGGAGCAAAGAACTCCTCCCCAAACTTCCATTTAATGAGGACCCCCCAGGCCAGTCACCTCTTCATTTTCTGGTCACTCCATAAGTGTTTACTGATTGATTATTTCCCACCTAGCTTAATTATTTTGACCTTCTTCATGAGTATGCCCAAGTCCTTTTCCCCTATTTTTGAGTTTCCTTGTGTGTAGTCTTCATTGATTTGATTATAAGCTACTTGAAGATAAGGATAATATTTCTTTTTTTATATTTACATCCCCAATGCTTGGCACATTGTCTGGCACATAATAAGCACTTGATAGACGTTTATTGACTGTTTGACTGGTCTAAGTTATGCCTAGGTGAGGATACGTTTTCTACCAATTCGGAGTAGAACCTTTTCTTGCAACTTATAGTCTCAAAGAGCTGTTTATAGCTGTTTTGAGATGTTAAGTGATGTATTATTCACCCAGACAGCATGTGTTATTTATATCTTTTTAGTTTTGAGGCCAGTTCTATCTACTATACCACATGGGAAATAGTCTTCTATATAATCTTTTTCATTTGCCTGGTATGAAGGCTTAAATTTTTCTTTTGCGCATCATGGAACCAAGGCATACTAGAACTGGAAGGGATTTTAGGAGGCATCCAATCCAAAGGCTATCTTAACCAGGAATCTCTGCTGTAAGAACATCCCTGATAATCTACCTGAGCACTTCAAGTGACAGGGAATTCAGTAACTCTCATGGTAACTCATTCCATTATTGAACTCCTTTAATTATAAGACATTTCTTCTATATATTAAGTTTAATTTATCTTCCTATAGCTTTCACTCATTGGTCCTAGTTTTGCCCTCCAGTGAGAAGCAGAACAAGTATAATCTTTTTTCCCCTGACAGTCCTTCAAGTACAATACTTAAAGATAGCTTTTATGTCCCCTTTCCCCTAGGATTTTCTTCTTCATACAAACCTCAAGCTATTCTGATCTTTCCACCAATTCCTTTGGATTAATTCCCTGCTAAAAGGTAAATATCCCCTAGCAAGGTAGCTATTTTACTAAAGTCACTATTTATTTATTTTTTAGTTGAAACTAGGAATCTCAGGAAGACTAATATCATTTGCAAAGGTGATAATTTTGTTTCCTCTTCACATCTATTTTATCTTTTACATCTTCATAGGTAATTATGACAATTATCTTAACTTATTTTTAACATCTTATTACCATAGCTAGAATTTTTTAGAATTATGTCAAGCAATAGTGGTGAGAATTTACATCCTTGAGTTACCCTGATTTTATTAGAAAGGCTTCTAGTATTTTTCCATTACAGATAATATTGACTCTTTGTTTCAGATAAATATTATTTACCATGTTAAGGAAAGGTCTAATTATTGCTATATTTTCTACTGTTATTAATAAAAATGAGTGTTGTATTTTATCATGAACTTTTCCTGCCTATATTGATGTAATCATATGGTTATTGTTTTATTACTAATATGACCTAGTATGTATATAGTTTTTCTAATATTGAACAAATTCTACATTTCTTGTGTAAAACCAACATGGTTATAGTGTATAATCTTTTTAATATGTGATTGTACTCTTTTTAAAAATAGCTATAGTTTTCTTTTTCTGCTTTGTCTCCTGGCTTAGGTATAAAAAAGATTTTATTGTAAATGAAATTTGATAGAATTTATTTTTTCTACATTTTTCTAAATATTTCATATACTATTGGAGTGAATTATTTTTTGAATGTTTGATAGAAATTGCAAATCCATCCGATCCTGGTTCCCCCACCCCAACCTTTGGAAATTTATTTATAGCTTGTTCAGTTTCTTTTTTCTTCTTCTGATATTGAATTATTTCAATTCTCTAGTCCTTATTTCATTAATCTTGATAGTTTAAATATTTTTGAATGTTGACACATTTAATTTATCATAACTTTTATGATCAAAATAGTTTCTAATAGTTTCCTTTATTTTCTCTTCATCTATTGTAAAACTTCCATTTTTGATAATGGCAATTTCATTTTCCTATCTTTAAAAATATCACATTAGCTAATTGTTTTTCTATTTTATTAGTTTCTCCCCAGTAAGCAAATATTGATTTTATTTAGCAATTTAATTTGTGTTTCTTTCAATTTTGTTAGTTTATTCCTTGATTTCCAGGATTGCTATATTTGTTAGATTTTTTATTTGTTACTTTTCCAATTTTTAAAAGTTTTATGCTCAAATTATCTTTAAAAATGTTCATATTAGCCATGTTACAAAATAAACAATGAAGAGCAAGAAACATGAAAAAATTGAAAACAGCATGTTTCAACCTACCCTCAGAATTCATCAGACCTTTCTTGGGAGGTAGATAACATTTTCATCATGAATCCTTTGGAATTGTCTTGGATTATTTTTTTGATCAGAGTGGCTAAGTCTTTCACAATTGATCATTATTACAATATTGCTGTTACTGTGCACATTCTTCTCCTGATTCTGCTCACTTCACTTTGCATTAGCTCATATAAGTCTTTACATATTTTTTCTGAAACCATCC
Organism: Gymnobelideus leadbeateri; assembly: GCA_011680675.1. Classification (NCBI taxonomy): domain Eukaryota; kingdom Metazoa; phylum Chordata; class Mammalia; order Diprotodontia; family Petauridae; genus Gymnobelideus; species Gymnobelideus leadbeateri. Next base: position 554,089 of record WOXC01009098.1, read on the forward strand.
TGCTTGTCATTTCTTGTGGCACAATAGTAATCGCCATGATCATAGGCTACAACTTGCTCAGTCATATCCCACCTGATGGACATCTCCTCAATTTCCAATTCTTTGCCATCACAAAAAGAGTATGCTTGGAAGTTTTAATCTTTGTTGTTGTTGATGAAAGTGTTTGGATATATTAATTTTCCCTTAGGGACTGCTTTGGCTACATTCTAAAAGTTTTGGTATATTTCATTATTGTCATTTTCTTTGATGAAATAGTCTATGATTAACTCAAATTCTTTAGTATTAAATTGGTCTTCATTTAATTTTGAATACTTATACAAATCTCCTATATTGATTGTAATTTTATTACATTATAATTTATTACAGAGAGTCTGGAGGACCTGAGTCCTCAGACCTTACTAACCTCTGACCTCAGACATTTACTAACTGTATGATCCTGGGCAAGTCATTTTGCCCAAATTGCCTTTAAAAAATTAAAAAAATAATAATTTTTCAAAAATTACATTGTAGTCAGTAGAGGGTATGTTTAATGTTCCTTTTTTTTTCTGCATTTGTTGAGATTTTTAGGTCCAGCTTAAGATAAAGGTCATGTGCACATCTAAAAAATGCTTTTATTCCCTTCTATTCTAACTCAGTAATTACCAGAAATTGATCATATCTAACTTTTAAAATATATGCATATATTTATTGATTTAGGGTCTTCATTTTTGTTTAAATCCTGTCTATCACTGCCAGCATCCCCTGGAGTAAGTCACTTCACTTCTAGTGAACTAGTCAATTAGCATTTATTAAGTACCTACTAAATACCAGGCACTTTGCTAAGTGGTAAAAAGAGGAAGTTGAACCAGAAGGCCTCTGACATCCCTCTGAGTCCTAAGTGTGTGATCCTATGTTTACCTATGTTCTTGTGGCTTTCCTAGTGAGATTCCTCTCTAAATATCCACAGGCTTCTGGCTGTCTTTCTGTGCAGCCTGGTCTGGATGAAGCCATTTACTGATCCTTTTCTTCAGATTTCTTGAACATTGTTTGATGTGGGCAACTTTTTAGATTTTTGTTTGAGTGTATGTGGGAGAGCTAGGCTCCTCTAGGATATTTCACATCACAATCTTAACCCCAAAACACTATAAGGGTGTTTTTTTGGTCTTTTTTTTTTGGAGGGGGGAAGGCAGGGCAATTGGAGTTAAGTGACTTGCCCAAGGTCACACAGCCAGTAAGGGTTAAGTGTCTGAGGTCAGATTTGAACTCAGGTCCCCCAGACTCCAGGGCAGGTGGCCTATTCACTGCACCACCTAGCTGCCCCCATTATAAGGTTTTAAAGCACATTACTCACAACAAACTTGTGAGATAGGCAGTATAAGAGTTATTACCTTCCATTTGCAGATGAAGAAACTAGGGCTCAGAGTATAAAGTGACTTGCCTAGGCTTAAACAGCCAATAAGTGTTAGAATCATTCATTGCAACTAATTGTGTACTTGAGTTTACTTCAGCATGCAAAATGATCTGGCATACTGTAGGACTCTCTACCAGTGGACTGGCAGTGAAGCTGACCTTCAGGAGCCTGGATAGGAGCAACTTCTATTGCTCTCTGCTATAGAATCAGTTATCATTAACCATCAATCATTTTATTTATTTATTTATTTTTTTTGGAGAGGGGAAGGAAAGGCAATTGGGGTTGTTACTTGCCTAAGGTCACACAGCTAGTAAGTATGTCATAGTGTCTTGAGGTCTGATTTAAACTCAGGTCCTCCTGACTTCAGGGCCAGTGCTCTATTCACTGAGACACCTACCTGCCCCTCATCAGGCTTTTATTAAGTGCCTTGTATATGACAGCTACTGTGATAGATGTTGGGCTACAAACACAATGAACAAAACAGTCCCTGTTCTCAAGGAGCTTATATTCTCTCATGATGGAATGCTTACTCCTCTGCATGTGACATATAACTTTATTAAAACCTTGCCACAGAAGAAGAGAAAGAGCAAGTCTTCAGACTTTGTGTTGTTTCTTAGAAATTTCACACCTTTTCTTTAAAATATTATTACATGAAGGATCCCAGACTCCTTCCTGTCAAGGCTGAAGGCAAGATGGTGGAGACAAAAAGTTTCTAAGCCCAATCACATCCTGGGCATGTAGGTCATATAGTTGACTTCAAATATCCTTTTTTTTTTTTTTACTATTGAATTTCCTATTGTTATAGTTGCTATTTTTGTGTTTGATTACTATGACTTCATCCGGTGTGTAATTCTCAAACCAGTCACTTAGAATTGTTACTAAATCCACTTAAGCAATGAAACCTATAGAGTTTTGACCAAGATCAGTTGAAAGCAGGTGAGAAGAGGTCAGCAACACCCCAGGAGGAATCCAGGGTTTCCTGCTGAGTTATTGAAAATGTACTTCTTTGCCTTTGATTGTCACACAGTAAACAGTAAACGTCCTGTTGGTTCCCTGAGGAAGTGGTACTCATAAAGGTGACTCCAATGCCCTTTTTCTTTTCTTTTCTTTTTTCAAAGCAAACATATAAAATGAGGTTTGAAACCTTTCATCTCTTATCTCTGGTTCATCTAAAACTCCATTCAGTTGGAATGGATAAGGAGATGGTCTGTATCTTTGAAAAGATTATGCGTCTAGACTTGAGGCAGGTCAGTTTTGTATTTTTCACGTAGAAGAAGCTTTTCCCTGACAAAGCCAGACGGTAGACAGAATTGCTCTACTTAATGCTGGAAGCTGTTCATAAAAAAGAACGTGCACTGGATACACTGACAGAGATTAATGCTTTGGGAACCACTCCCATGGAAAAGAGAAACTTGATTTAGAATTGAGGAGGCCTCATTGATTCCTTAAGTGACTGATCTAGTGGAAGGGGCTTAAGATTTGTGTGAACTGAAAAAATATATTTCAAATCCTGAATTTCCTCTCTGTTTTAAGTAGCAGCCTACTGTATACTTATATAGCTGGAACTTTGATTAATTTCTAGGTCATTGCAGAGAATAGTTATGCCAAACCATAATCTATAATAGATTCCATATGTGCTATTTGATTTTTTGGTCTTGTTTGTTTAGCAGACAAAGATTTGATTCTTGTCTGTACTTGTACTAGAAGGCAATCTTGGGTTTGTGCTGAAAAGAGAAAATAAATGTAGCCCATGTGCTTTCTTCAGAAATGAGTCAAAAGAATAAGTGAGGTGCTTGAAGAGTAATGGTTGCCTGATTAGCAAATTGGATTCTGCATTTTCACTTTTCATAGCTCATCATCTCCCTCACTTTCCATCATCTCTCTTTCCGGTAGCCAGGAAAAAATGCTAACTTGTTTGTGTAAGGCTTTGTAAAGGAAGTATCTATATTGAATTGTGACACCCTGAAACAGTAGGTTCGAAGGAAGCTGAAGATCCTTGCTCTTGTATTACATAGTTAGCAATGTGATAGTTAGTAATCTGTCAGCATTTCCATAATAAAATTTCATTTTCAGTGGTTTATGGAGTAATGGTCTTGAAAATTCACTCCAAATGGAAACTTGGCATGGACATTTTCAATCCAATAATTTTTGTACTCATTGAAAGAAATATTTAGCCTTTTTGGAAATTTTACAGGAGGTCATAAAAATAGAAAATTTCAGTTTGGGGATGTTTTATTACATTCCTGTTACATGATAACAGCTTCATTAAAAATAATTTTTCAACACAATGTGAACTTTGTGAGTTACTTAAAACCAGTTTTACTGGCTGTCTTTTTTAAACCAAGAAAATCAGCTACTGTGTGTTCAAGGAAGTTAATTATTCTTACTAAGTTTCTGTAGTATATTAAGTTACCACTCCCAGAGGTATGATTCTAAGGATTAAGGACACATTAAAGTTATACTGACACACTGAACTCTACTCTTTTACATGCAAGAGAAGAATGTCAGAGGTGCTATGATGCTCCCTCCCTCTCTCTCTCCTCCCTCCTCCTCTTCCTTCTTCTTCTTCTTCTTCTTCTTCTTCTTCTTCTTCTTCTTCTTCTTCTTCTTCTTCTCTCTCTCTCTCTCTCTCTCTCTCTCTCTCTCTCTCTCTCTCTCTGGCTCAAAGGGTTTTTTTTTTAATAAAAAAATTTAAAAAATTTTAGTTAATTTATTTATTTTTAGTTTTCAACATTCATTTCCATAAGTTTTCAGTTTTCTCCCCCTTCTTCTTCTCTCCCTCCCCAAGATGGCATATAATCTGATATAGGTTCTACATATACATTCCTATTAAACATATTTTCATATCATCATATTGTATAGAAGAATCAGAATGAATGGGAATAACCATGAAAAAGAAAAAGATAAAACAAAACAAAAAAAGAAAATAGTCTGCTTTGATCTACATTCAGACTCCACATTTCTTTTTCCGGCTATGGATGACATTTTCCATCATGAGTCTTTTGGAATTGTTTTAGGTTTTGGCATTGTTGAGAAGATCTAAGTCTATCAAAGTCTGTCATTGCACACTGTGGCTGTTACTGTGTATGATGTTTTCCTGTTCTGCTTACTTCACTCAGCATCAGTTCATATATGGCTTTCCAGGTTTTTCTGAAGTCTGTCTGTTCATCATTTCTTATAGCATAATAGTATTCCATTACATTCATATACCACAACTTGTTCAACCATTCTCCAGTCAATTTCCAGTTCTTTGTCAACACAAAAAAAGCTGCTATAAATATTTTTGTACATGTGGGTCCTTTTCCCATTTTTATGATCTCTTTGGGATACATCCCTAGAAGTGGTATTGTTGGGTCAAAGGGTATGCACATTTTTATAGCCCTTTGGATACAGTTCCACATTACTCTCCAGAATGGTTGGGTCAGCTCACAACTCCACCAACAATGAATTAGTATTCCAAATTTCCCACATTTTCTCCAACATTTATTATTTTCTTGTTTTGTCATGTTAGCCTATCTGATAGGTATAATGTGGTACCTTAGAGTTGTTTTGATTTGTATCTCTCTAATCAGTAGTGATTTAGAGCATTTTTCATATGACTATAGATAGCTTTAATTTCTTCCTCTGAAAACTGCCTGTTCATATCCTTTGACCATTTATCAATTGGGGAATGGTGTAATGATTGTAAATTTCACTCAGTTCTCTATGTATTTTAGAAATGAGGCCTTTATGAGAGACACTGTAAAAATTCTTTCCCAGTTTTCTGCTTCCCTCCTAACATTTGTTGCATTGGCTTTGTTTGTGCAAAACCTTTTCAATTTAGTGTAATCAAAATTATCCATTTTGCATTTCATCATGTTTTCTATCTCTTGTCTGGTCATAAATTCCTCTATTCTCCATTAATCTGACAGATAAACTATTCCTTGCTCCCCTAATTTGTTTATAGTATCAACCTTTACATCTAAATCATTCAACCATTTGGACTTTATTTTGGTAAATGGTGTCAGACATTAGTCTATCCCTGGTTTCTACCATATTATTTTCCAGTTCTTGCAGCAGTTTTTGTCAAATACTGAGTTTTTATCCCAGAAGTTGGGGTCTTTGAGTTTATCAAACAGTAGATTACTATAATCATTGACTACTGTATCTTGTGTACCTAACTATTCCACTAATCTACTACCCTTCTATTTCTTAGCCAGTACCAAGTAGTTTTGATGATTGCTGCTCTGTAATATAATTTAAGATCTGTTATGGCTAGGCCACCTTTCCTAGCATTTCCTTTCGTTAATTCCTCGATATTCTGGACCTTTTGTTCTCCCAGATGAATTTTGATATGATTTTTCCTAGCTCTATAAAATAATTTTTTGGTAGTTTAATTGTTGTGTGATGTGTATTTGTCCTTTATTCTCAAAGAGGACCATGACATCAGGGAAATGATGACATGATTTGCAGTTGAATTGGATTTGAGTGAGGGAGGGCTATGCAAGGTCATCAGCCTCACTTTCACCTCCAGAGACATCTGGGTCCAGTGGCCAGATATTCATCTGGATGACTGGAGATGGCCCAGAATCATTGGGAGACCATGATCCTTGGCTAAGGTCTTTTCAGATTTTCACTTTGAGTGAGGTATCGCCCATTCAATGAATAGGCCTCTTTAAGAAGTTAGTCAAGGGGGTGACTCCTTTAATCAAGAAAGAAAAAAAAATCTAACTGGGAGGGGAAGACCCTCAGGATTCCTGGCCAAAAGAGAAATAATTTACATTCACTCTGTGTTAGGAGGGCAGGGAACGATTGTCCTATCTATGAGCTCCAGAGTAAATTGGGTTTAAGGCTTGGTCTTTCATTAAGAAATGTAGCCAGTCAACCCAAAGGGAAAAAGGCAGCTTTTGGCCATGGAAATGTACCATCCCCTGGGCAGAGCACCCTTGGGTAAGGACAGACTGGAGAGGAGAGGAAAAGAGAGGAGTGGATACTCACAGGTTGTGTTTGTCTTTCGTTCTCAGAAGAGGACCATGACATTAGGGAATTGATGACATGACTTGTAGTTGACTTGGGTTTGAGTGAGGGAGGGCTGTGCAAGGTCACCAGCTTCACTTCACCTCTGGTAGTTTGATTGGTATGGCACTGAATAAGTAAATTAATTTAGGTAGAATTGTCATTTGTATTATATTAGCTTGGTCTACCCACAAGTAACTGTTTTTCAAATTACTTAGATCTGACTTTATTTGTGTGAAAAGTGTTTTGTAATTGTGTTCATATAGTTCTTGCGTTGGTTTTGGCAGGCAAACTCAAATATTTTATAATGTCTATATTAAGTTTAAATGGAATTTCTCTTTTTATCTCTTGCTGTTGGGCTTTGTTAGTAATATATAGAGATGCCTATGATTTATGTGGGTTTATTTTATATTTTGAAACTTTGCTAAAGTTGTTTATTATTTCAAGTAGTTTTTTTACTGTATTTCCTAGGATTCTCTAAGTATATCATCATATCATCTACAAAGAGTGATAACTTAGTTTCAAAGCAGTCATTTCCGGGAGAGAATAAGGGTGAACCTGGGGTAAGCACTTGTCTCTGCCCAAAGACAGGGTAGCCCCTCAGTACCCTGTATGTTAGATGTGGTGTAGCAAGTAACTTTCAGTGCTAAGAAAGAGCTTGGCCAGCAGGGGCAGTGACAAATCTTCAGGAGGAGAATGTGGGGAAGTAAATAGTAGAGGTTCTTTAATTCTCTGCCAGGAATGATTATTCCACGAAAAAAAAGTAAAGAGGAGCAGTTGGCTGAGGCTGGTAGTTGGTGTTGAGGACAGCCAAACTCCACTGCGGCTGCCACCAGCACTTTAAGGATAAATGATACAGTATATTTGATTGTCTATGTGCTTTTTCCTGACCAAGAATTCATGTACATGGTAAAGTGTCCTTTTCTCCTCTCTCCATCTCTTCACAAGATCAGAGAGGATAAATGTCTAATCCAAAGTTTTTCTGTTTTTTAAAAGTGTTTGCCCGCTATTTTAATGAGTACCAATGCCAGCTGGATAGAGGATCAATCCTAACTGTTGCTGGTTGTGTATAGTACTTCATTGTTTAGGAAGGGAAAGGCAGAGAGAAGGGGGCAGGGGATGGCCTATGGTTTGCTGTTGTTCTCCCTTAGTTTTTGAAGAGATCTAATGAAGTCATTTCTTGACTTGCTTGTGAATTGGATTTAAGTGAGACAGAGCTGCACAAGGACTTCATCCTCACTCTCTGCTCCAGAGTAAAGGCCTGGGATACCGTGGGTAGTCTTGGTATCTTTGATGTGTGACTAAACTAAATACTCTATACTGCTTCATCCATCTTCATGGCCATTAGAATAAATTGTTTTCATCTGCCCATTCTGCTGGGGGAAAACTTCACATGCTTAGGATAGACAACCTCCCAACTCATGGGTTTGAGGGGTGTAAGTTACCTTCAACCTGATTTAGCTTGTCTGCTGAGATGGTTTTACCAGATGTGGATACTGTGTATGCTACAGCTTCTGGGAGGAATAGGTGAGAGTTGGGAGACAGGTGGACACCAAAGATGGAGAAGCATCCCTGAAAAGGGCTTGGCAAGCACTCACACCAGAGGTGCTAGTCCTCCCTGAACATCCCATACACCCCTCTATGGTTTGTAGAAATACATGGTAAGATGTATTTAAGACAATTTCTAAGTCTCTAGTATACCTCCTTGGCTGGGGACCTGATCCAAAGAAGGAAAAATCTTATTGATATTACTGATGACTATATTTTATAATCTTTTCAAGGAGGATAATAAAACATATGAATCTAAATCATTAACCTTAAACAATTACTGACCCCTTGAAGTCTGGGGAGAAAAATAGGTAAATCAAAAGCCCAAGTACCTCACACAGAGTTTACTAATTAAATTGTTTTTTTTCCAAACTCTAAAGGACCCGAAAAGTGTTGCCTAAGGTAAAGTCATGTCCCAGGGACCTGCTGAAGGGAAGAGTAGGTACAAACTGGCTTTGTGAGGCAATTCAAAAGAGAGTAGATAGTTTTCTACTAAACTAAATTCCTCTGATCCCTACATCGGCCTTTAAGAGTTCATTAAAAGCAACTCACAATTCTATACCTGCAAGTCCAAAGGCTTGTGTTTGTTCAGTCCCCAAACTTTCTCTTTTTTGGCTTCAGCTATTCCCTTTATCTTTCTCACTTTGGAAGAACAGAAAAAAGACAGGGGATAGACATTGAACCTTTGATCCATCCTTAATTTTTGGTATGGCAGCAAATGCTGCTATTATTATTTGAGATACTTTGAGATAGGATTGTGAAATCAACCTTTAGAAAACAATTGAGGTAAAAGCCTCTTCATTCACTTTTGAGGCAATTCTGACCTGAACACAATTCAATCACCATGGAAAATAAGGAACCCAAAATGATTTGTCCTTGTTGAAAAATGAATGAGATTGAAGTTCTCAAAGTTGGCTTGCAAAAGCTTTCATTAAATAATGAAAGATGGTGGAAGGGGAGTAAAGGAAGGTTTTTTTTTTCTCTTATTCTGAAGAGTACACATTGCTACTGCCCTCTCTTGGTGTGAGCGTACTGGGATAAACAATTTTTTAAAATGACTTCTTCCTTTTAGGCAAGTAGATATTTGGCATTCAAACAATATGGTCAGCCCATTGGAGTTGTGCTCTCTGAAGCAGAGTTTGAATGCCTGGTGATTTAGTTTGAGAAAGGACCTCAGTGCCTGGTATCTTATCCTGTCAGTGATCTTCAGGATCTTTCTTTTTTATTTTTTTTTTTTTATCAAATGCCTTATTAACTTCTAGTTTATATCATTCATTTCCGCAAGATTTTGAGTTGCAAATTTTCTCCCCTATTTCCCCTACCCAACACCCCCAAATAGTGATCCCACTGGATATTCCTTCCTCCAATCTGCTCTTTCCCATATCTTCTCCCATACCCCCTCCAACTTTCTAGTAGGGCATGGTGGATCTCTATGCCCCAGTGCCTGCATATCTTATTTCCCGGTTACATGTAAAATAATGTTAATAATAGTTCATTCCCTTCCTCCCTTGTCATCTACCCTTACTGGGAAGATAAGCAATTCAATATAGGTTGTACATGTGTAGCTATGCAAAACATTTCCATAGTGGATATATTGTAAAAGTTTGACTATATTTCCTTCCCTCCTATCCCACCTCCCACTTATTCTATTCTCTACTTTGATCCTGTCCCTTTTCAAAAGTGGGTGCTTCCAACTTCCCCCCACCCCAGCCTGTCCTCCCTTCCATCACCTCCCCTCTCATCCCCTTCCCCCCTACTCTCCTGTAGGGTGAGATACCCTACTGTCATGCCCTCCCTAAGCCAAATTCAATGAGAATGAGGTTGATCCATTCCCTTTTGCCTTTCTGTTCTTCCCCTCCATTGTAACCATTTTCCCTTGCCTGTTCTATATGAGATAGTTTATCCCATTCCGTCTCTCCCTATCTCCTCTCATTATATTCCTCTCTCACCTCTTAATTTCACCTTTTAAGTATCATCCCTTCCTATTAAATTGGTCCTGTGCCCTCTATCTATGTATACCTATACACATATATACATAAATTCACGTATGTATTCACACAGCCATATACCCTCCTATATAGACATATATATGTATGTGTGTGTGTATACATTTCTATTCCCTTCAATTATTCTCATACTGAGAAAAGTTTCATAAGTTACAATTATCATTTTTCCATGTAGGAATGTAAATAGTTCCACTTTGATAAGTTCTTTATGATTTCTTTTCCCTGTTTACCTTCTCATGCTTCTTTTGCTTCTTGTATCTGAATGTCAAATTTTTTATTCAACTCTGGTTTTTTCCTCAAGAATGCTTGAGAGTCCTCTATTCCATTGAATGACCATATTTTCCCCTGAAACATGATACTCAGTTTTGCTGGGTAGGTGATTCTTAGTTTTAATCCCAGCTCCTTTGCCCTCTGGAATATCATATTCCAAGCCCTTTGATCCCTCAGTGTAGAAGCTGCCAGCAGCTCCTGTGTTATCCTGTTTGTGTTTTTACAATATTCAAATTTTTTCTTCCTTGTTGCTTGTAATATTTTCTCCTTGATCTTGATTCCAGAACCTGGTTATAATATTCCTAGGATTTTTCTTTTTGGGATCTTTTCCAGGAGGTGATGGGTGGATTCTTTCAACCTCTATTTTGCCCTCTGGTTCTAAAACATCAGGGCAATTTTCCTTGAGAATCTCTTGAAGGATGATTTTTAGGTTCTTTTTTTGATCATGGCTTTCAGGTAGCCCAATGATTTTTAATTATCTCTCCTGGATTTATTTTCCAGGTCAGTGGTTTTCCCAATGAGTTATTTCACATTGCCTTCTATTTTTCCATTTGTTTGGATCTGCTTAATCATATCTTGATTTCTCATAAAGTCACTAACTTCCATTTGCTCCAATCTAATTCTGAAGGAATGATTCTCTTTAGTGAGCTTTTGAGATTCTTTTTCTATCTGGCAAATTAGGCTTTTTAAGACATTCTTCTCCTTATTGCCTTTTTGAGCCTCTTTTGCCATTTGAGTTAGTCTATTTTTTTTTTTAAAGCAATTGGGGTTAAGTAACTTGCTCAAGGTTACACGGCTAGTCATTATTTATGTGTGGGTGCTCATTTTCTGAGGCCGGATTTGATCTTGGGTCATCCCAACTCCGAGGCTGGCGCTCTTACTCACTGCGCCACCTAGCCGCCCCTTTAGGGCAATTGGGATTACGTAACTTGCCCAAGGTCACACGGCTAGGTTTTTGTTTGTGTGGGTTGAGTGTCTGAGGCCGGATCCGAACTCAGGTCCTTCTGACTCCAGGGCCGGCGCTCTATTCACTGCGCCACCTAGCCGCCCCAAGTTAGTCTATTTTTAAGGTGTTGTTTTCCTCAGACTGTTGACTCTCATTTCATAATTTTCTTGCATTGTTCTCATTTCTCTTCCTAATTTTTCTTCCACTTCTCTTATTTGGTTTCCAAAATCCTTCTTAAGGTCTTCTGTGGTCTGTAACCAGCTTGTATTTTTCTTGGAAGCTTTTGTTGCAGGAGTTCTGACTTTGCTGTCTTCCTCCTGTTCCATGCTTTGATCCTTTTTGTCCCCAAAATAGGAGGGTAAAGTTGCGTTGCTCTGCTTGCTTTGCTTCCCTTGCTTGCTCATGTTGCCACTCAATTACTTGACTTTTGAGCTTTTTGCCACAGTAGAACTATGCCACCAGACAGGGGAGTTTCAGACCAAATGCTGGGGTTTTCTCAGCTGCTGAAGATTTTAGTTGGGTGCCCTCTCTGAAGCCTCCACAAAATCTGGCAAGCTGGTCATGCACCCCAGGACCTCCACCCTAGACCACAATCCAGATCCAAGCAGGTTAAAGCAAAAGTGATTACCCTCCAGACTGGTCAGTTGGTCCCCCTTCAAACAATCTGCAGGCCAGGAGCTGAAGCTGCCATTGGCAGCGGCGGCTGCATGGCCGTGGTGCCTCAGTGGCTTCTCCCTCCAGGAGATAAAGGCCACCGCACTCCCAAACTACCAGATCCCAAAGTCCACACTGCAGTGACCTCTCACTTTGTCCTTAGCAACTATGGGTTGATAATTCTGGAAACTGCCACAGCTGCTGGTGATCTGAAGTCCTTCCAGCTTCGGCTGGTCAGGCTGCCCTGGGGCTAAGACCTCCAGCTCAAGCAGGGACTGGGAATGGCTCCTAGAGCACTGTGCTGGCCACTTCCTGCTGGCCTGCTAAGCTGTCATCAGCGGGAGGTTAGCTTCTCTGTGTCATTTTGTGCTCCAAAGTTTGTTCAGAGTTACCTTTTACATGAATTGGAGGAGGTGGAAGCCAGAGTCACAAGGAAGTCCTGTTTCTATTCCACCATCTGGACTCTGATCCTCTAAAATTCTAAGTCTGCCCAGGATCTTTCTAAAACAATTCAAATGGAAGATATTCCACTTTTTTTTTAAAGCAATTGGGGTTAAGTAACTTGCTCAAGGTTACACGGCTAGTCATTATTTATGCGTGGGTACTCATTTTCTGAGGCCAGATCTGATCTCAGGTCATCCCAACTCCGAGGCTGGCGCTCTTACTCACTGTGCCACCTAGCCACCCCTTTAGGGCAATTGGGGTTAAGTAACTTGCTCAAGGTTACACGGCTAGGTTTTTGTTTGTGTGGATTAAGTGTCGGAGGCCAGCTCCGAACTCAGGTCCTTCTGACTCCAGGGCCGGCGTTCTATTCACTGCGCCACCTAGCCGCCCCCAGATATTCCATTTTTTGTAGTGGGGCTGGCAAACTGTCCAGGTTTCACAGGCATACAACAATGAGGTCAGCACAATGATTCTGTAGACCTTTAGTTTGGTAATTAATCTAATACCCCTTCTCTCCCATACTTCCTTTAGAGATTCTCAAATACTGCTGTATACCTATTTTATACACACAGACACACACACACACACACACAGAATACCTATTTTATACACATACAATACAGAATATCATATATACATATGTATATATATATATGAATGAATGTATGTATGTACATACATATACAGAGAGATACAAATATGTGTACACATATTGGTATATATCTATACATAGCAATACTAATACATTTTACCCTACATTGTAGTTAGTGATTCCTGATAAAGTGTTGGGGATGAGAATGAATTAGAGAGATAAAACAATTAAAAAAAGTTTACTATTAGTGCCCCTTCTATCAATTTTACCCCAACCCCACCTTAGCAAAAGATCTTGGCAATGCTTTAATGAAAAGATAGAAGCTATCTAATCCAAGTTACCTCAAGTCCCTCCTTCTACACTACCAACATGTTCTTTGTTTTTCTATTTATTCTCTTTTATCTGTATTCTCAGAGAATGAGGTAGCCTTTCTCCTTGCCTAAGCCAATCTCCTTAACTGTATCCTTGATTGTACCTTTGCAGGTCTCCCTTGGGATCTTTCTCCTTCAATAATCCACATTCTAATTTTCATCTTCAGTCTTTCCTTTACCACTGGTTCTTTTTCATCTGCTTATTGACATGCTAATGTATCTACTATCCTTAAAAAAAAAAGCCTTTTTTTCCATGGGTGTCATTTTATTTTCTGAGCATCGATTTCTTCTTCTATGAAATGGGGATAAGTTAACCAATTAATGAGTAAAATGTGCTAATGCTGTGGTGTAGTGGATAGAGTTGTGAACTTGGAGTCAGGAATCCAGATTCAGTCACTTACTTACTCTCCCTGTACCTCCCTGTACCTCACCAGATTCAGTCACTTACTAGCTTACTATTCAGTCACTTACTTACTCTCCCTGTACCTCACTTCTTCCTCTGTAAAATGAAGATATTGGATTTGATGACCTCTAAAGTCTCTTTCTACTTTAGATCTTTGATTCTGTAATCCTAAATGTACACAGAGTTTTGTGCCAGGTGTTAGGGGAGATTATTTATTATTTGTATGACATTGTCCTTCTTTTCAAGGAATTTATACTCTCTTGGGGGTGAAGTATATTTAAAAAGAAAATATTTTCCTCTTTTAATTTATGATTTAATTAGTTTGTCTTCAATTGTTGCTGATTGCAATCCATCCATGCTTCTTCATTCAATGTGATTGTTTATAGAGGGTTTATGAATCTCTATCTAATAGACTCTAACTCATTTACTTCAGGTTCTTCCTAAGACAATTCAAATGAAGTGATTCAGTTTCCAGGCATGGTATGCATTTTCTTACCCTAGCTCCAAGGTTCTTGTCCTGGTTCGTGGATAGATTTTTTTTAGAGGAGTCCAGTGGGGAAAAAGTGATATCTTTATTTTCACTAAACTCCAAATGAAAATGAACATTTCCTTCAATTATGAATTTTTTAAAAAGCAACATTATTCTGAGAAGGGGTCCATAGACTTCACCAGACTGCCAAAGGGGATCCATGACACACAAAAAGTTAAGGCCCTCTAATCGAAGTCATTTTTTTTTAATTTTATTGTTGCCATTACAGTTGTTTGTCCACCCCTCACCATAAGAATAACCTACCTCTCTTTTTGGTGATAGCTGTCATTGACAATGTCTTTTGAATCACTGCTTGTTTACAAGTTGTTATTAGCAATGGGCTGTGTGACCTACATGCCTTTATGTTGTCTTTTTAGCCACCTGAAATCTTCATTCAACTGAGATTATGGGGTTCCTTTATTTGTACTCATATTGCATCACAGTAAAAATATTGATGCTTTGTTGACAGAGAGTTGTTTGGGATCACAAAAATACTGGATAATTTTCCATTTGTGATCCTTCCAGATCTCAGTACCCAATTCTCCTCTGGGCCCAATTCATTGTCCATTTACAATACCTGGTTCAAATTATATTTATTAATGTAGTAACTCAGTGGACTACCCATCAAACTGAGAGATAGAATTTAGACAATATTCATTCTTTATCTACCTGGTTATTATTCCTTTGGAAATTAAAACCAATTTCTATTGAAAGGTCTCAAAACTAATGGAATAGACTCCCAAACTAATGGAATAGTGCTCTTAGGTTCAGTGAATCAGCATAATATGTAATCTGCAGTCAGGAACATGAGGAGACTCTTACTCTTTTTAGAGAATCTCTCTTCCATCTGTAGATTGTTCATGGTATCCTGCATGATAGTGAGGGGTACTTTTGATAATAATATGTCTCCATGTTTTATGTCCTGATATTTGAAAATTAGAGAAATGATGATAGGTATTGGTGACATCTGGTTATAAGGGAGCTTTTAAGTTTGTGTTTTACTGTATTGAATAACTATATATATGTATATATGTATTTACATACATATATACATATGTAATAAATGAACAATAAATACAGAAGAATATTGTATCCTCAAAACTCCTGGGTCAGGGCGGCTAGGTGGCACAGTGAATAGAGCGCCGGCCCTGGAATCAGAAGGACCTGAGATCGGAGCCGGCCTCCGACACTTAATCCGCACAAACAAAAACCTAGCCGTGTAACCTTGGGCAAGTTACTTAACCCCAATTGCCCTAAAGGGGCGGCTAGGTGGCGCAGTGAGTAAGAGGCCGGCCTCGGAGTTTGGATGACCCGAGATCAGATCCGGCCTCAGAAAATGAGCACCCACGCATAAATCAAATGACTAGCCGTGTAACCTTGAGCAAGTTACTTAACCGCAATTGCTTTAAAAAAAAAAAAAAACTCCTGGGTCATTTCTGTGATTGTAAAGACATGTTTATAAGTAATGAACATATTAAATTCTTCATAATGAAAAACTGTTAAAAAAACAAACAAACAAATGGGGTGGCAAGGTGGTGTAGTGAATAGAGTGCCGGTCCTGGAGTCAGGAGGACCTGAGTTCAAATCCAGCCTCAGACACTTAACACAAAACTAGCTGTGTGACCTTGGGCAAGTCACTTAACCCCAATTGCCCTGCCTTCCCCCCTCCAAAAAGAAAAATCTAAAACTAAAAACCAAACCAAACAAACTTGGTTTTTACCTTTTTTTTTTAAATTAAGGATGCCCTAGAAGTATGAATATACAATAATAAAGATTTAATAGAAGAGAAGAAATAAATATATGTGCTGGTAATCATTTTGATTTCTTTATTTGATAAAAATCATCCATTATCTTTATCAATATTTTATAACTTGAGATGTTTTGAAAATAATTCCCAAAGTTATTTTGAAATTGTATTGACTAAAGCATAGATTTCCTCTCTAAGTATCCAGATTCAATTTCTCTCCCTGACTGTAATGGTAAGGGAATTTGAAAATCTTCCCTGCCATTTAATAGGCCTAGGGAATTTGATGATCTTTCCTACCCATTAATGGGCCTCACTTGGTTCCCAACAAGAGAAGTTTGCTAAGGGGAGGCTTGTATTTTTCAGGAAGGCCCACAGCTTTTGTTACTTTGGAATTAGGAAGTGGGTCACCAGGGTTGTGATGTCACTCTGACCCTGGAGAACGCTATATATATGTATATATATATATACACCCTGAGGTGTAGTTTTGCTTTGGGGCTCACTTTGGAAAGAGTTGTGTGATTTGGCCAGATGAGACTCTGGGTAGCCTTTGAGCCCTTCGGCTTTGAAAACCCAGATGTTAGTGCTTTTCTCTCTGGTAACTAATGGATGGTATATATGTATTGGTCAGATAGCTAAAATCCCTGTCTGTTGGTCTGTTGAATTGTGTTATTTTATCTGTCTGTATTTTTTGTCTGCTTACAATTTCTGTTTGTATTTTCTGAAGTTCAGGATGCTGACTTTACCCCCTAAACTAAGTGAATGATAAATATGTTTGATTAAAGTAAGATTGTTGACCCTTTTTGAGTTGTTTTCCCTTAGAAAAGCATATCAAGGAACTCGTGCTAGCAGCTATCCTGGGTATGCTAGGGTGCTTGTTGTTACACTGAGAGTGATTTTCACTTCCTCCTTGAGAATACATTGATATAGACATAGTGGCAGATCTATTTTCTTTAATATCTATTTGTCCTCCTTCTCGTTTCATATGTAAATATTACTGAGATGATCTGTTTGGTTGGGTTTCAAGCCAAGTTTTCTTCAGGCTCATTTTCCCTTCCACAGTTTTTGCCTCATGTGTGAGGTAATAGAATATTAAAGAATATATATAATATATTGTATATAATCTTCTATGCTTCTCAATAATGTTTTGCAAATAAGTTTATATTCAAAACTGATACTGCTTTTGATGGCTATATCTCTTTATTTGGCTTCCTTGTTTTGGTTATTTTATATCAGATAAATTTATCCAAGAGTTAGCAATAGTTAGGAAAAATCATTTTTACTTTTACCCTTTTGCCATATTTTAGAGTCTACTGCTTTCCAAATCTCTCCTTGAATAAAAAAAAAATGATATATTACAATGAGGATTCTGAATAAACTTTAAACGCTTGTAATTTCTTAATCCCAAATTTCCAACATTTTTGTCATTGTTTTTTCTTGTATCCATCTTAGCATTGAAGCCACTTAGTATCCATGAATATATTAATTTGGCTCAGAAGATTTTTTTTCAAATTATTCATCAAATTTCACTACTTCTTCATTTGTGGCAACAGATGTTGGTGTTTAAGTTACAACTCTCTTCATAGTGGTCTCTTTATCCTTGTTCCTCATCATGAGCATTGCAAAATGAAATAACTATGTTTCATGAAATTATATTTCTTATTGTCCTTAAGTACACAATTATGTTGATTTTTCAAGGAGAAATTGCGAGCATTTTAAATTTTAGGTGCAGCTTCTTTGTGTCCTGTGAAGAGTCCAAATAGATTTCATGGTGAAATTTTCCAGATGCTTCTGTTTGAAAATGATTTTGTGATAAATACATCAAGACCCTAAACAATTTAAAGTCTACTAAATTGGATCCATAATTATTTAAAAGAATTTGTGTTAAATATACATATTGGAAAAAAACCCCAGTAGATGAAGAATGATTATTAACCAAAGTATACTATGCCATTGGAAGGACAGTATAATTCATCCTTCAATGAATACATCTTGAATAGACATCATAGATGGACAATGAGCTGGACCCATAATTGAATAGGAGAAGGAAGAGGAAATGGATTTCATTCTGAAAGCTGAGTAGTGCTTTTAATGACCTGCAGCTTCTCCTTGAAATGAAGTTACATTTTTTTCCCAACAAAAAAATCCTCTTATGATACTATATAGTAATGAAGTATAGAATGCCATAGCCTCCAAAAAATTAAAATTGCAGGTCACTAAAAGGCAATGGAGAAGTGCATGGTAGACATGAGAATTGCAACCTATTAACAATAAGATATTGCTCAGGAGTGTTATAAAAATATGAATGTGTCTCATAAGAAGAGAGAAAAATAGTTGACTATTTATGTAGTAAAAGCATAGTTTGATTGAAAGGCAAACTGTGCGCTCCATTGGCGGCTATACAATAGTCCAAGTTCTAGAGTAAAGCTTCCAGCATGTTGGGAGGATCAACACTGATGAGATTACAAATGTATTGAAATAGTGAAATATTTTTTCAGTGATTCTATATGATAACTAATCATGAAAATCCATAACTTCAAAGAATGAAAACTGTAACCCAAAAGCAAAATGGACAGCTGTATGGAGTAGGTCAACAAGTTATAGCATATCGCCAGTGATGGTTAGTATGAAGGAAAGGGCAGAAAATAAACCAATCAGGGAAGTATATAATTGAAAAAAGGAATCCCATCACTCTTGGAGTAAGATGAAGGATTATACAAGCTTGTTTTTTAATAAAATTTACATCAATGTTAGGATTGTCCAGTGGGGGATTGGACAATCTCTACAATTGTCTTAGAGAGGTACTGAAAGGCTAAGAGATTTGCTCAGTCACATAGCCATTACCACGAGTGGTATTTCAACCCAGGATTTCGTGATTCCAAGGCCAGCTCTCTCCATACTATGCCATGCTATCTTTCTCCCATACGAGTACTCATAAACTATTATAAGACCTGAGAAGGAATCCTAGTGTATTGAGTCACTCCTCCATATAGGATTTTTTTTAGCATATACAGATAACAATTAAGAAAAATTAGTAAGTGTGCAAAGATTTCAATCTATGCTGATAGAGGGAGTAGCCAAATTGATAAGATTAAAAGATGTGTTCAACTTTTTTGTCACCTGACGATATTTATAGCAAGGCTATTAATTTGAACATCATTTTTAGATAGACTAAAAACTATGTAATTTCCAGTATCCTCATCTTGCTTTTCTACCACCCTGGGGTAGAAGAGACAATACAGAACCAAAGATATTTTTCCTCTGTTTCATGGGCTTCCATGGTCACATAATTCATCATTTAGTGTCCCCCCATAAGCCTTTATATACTTAGCTAGATTGACATTTGAATGAGTTTGTTGCTGGGACAGACTGTGATTATAATTCATTGCAAAACAGTGTTCTATGAGAGCTGAGGTTGTTACTGACTTGAATCAGGGAGATGTCTTCGAGTAGAAAGCATTTGCTTTGAACTATAAAAGATAGGTGGGTGTTCAAAAGTCACTGATGGTAAGAAAAGGCAATCCAGGAAGAGGGAATCATCTGAGCAAATATAGTACATGTTCTAGGGGATCCTTATTCTAATTCCCACTGATACTAGCAGGTCAAATATGCAGAGAAAGTGTAAATACTAGGACCACTCCTCTTAAAGGAATTAGAGGTATTTTTTCTAATGCTACATCTCCTCAACAGTCCCCACTTCTGTACTTCCTGGTATATTTATCAGTTGATATCAATTAGTTAGACAAACTTAATTAACAGTTAGAAAAGAATACTTACTAAGGTACCAAAAAAAAAAATCTCATCAAGAAGTCTCTAACACTTTCTTAAGGACATCCAGAATGTAGGGGAAAAGTGGGCTCAAGCTTAGACAACACATTACTTAGGCTAACTCAGTTTTTGGAAGGCTCTTTGCTAGGATGCTTATGCTGTTGCCCTTAGATATGAGGTAATCTCTCTGCTGACTTCCTATCTTGCATCTTCAACTTTGAGACATCTTGAATTTGATGTCCAATAGACATCTTAAACTCAATATGTTCTAAACAAAACTCATCTTTCTCCTTATACCTTTCCCTTCTTCTACCTTCCATATTAGTATAGAAGGTTAGATTCAGGTTCATGAACCAAGAGTCATCTTGGGTTCCTCAATATCTTTCACTCCCATCCCCACCTCTCCATATACAAATTATTGCCAAGGTCTTTGATTTCACCTTTGCAACATTTCTCAAATACACCCCCTTCTCTCCTCTGACATTGCTATCACTCCAGTGGAGGCCCTCATCACTTTATGACTTGATTATTGCAACAGCTTGCTGATGAGTCTGCCTGCTTCAAGTCTCTCCCCACTCCAGTCCATACTCTGTTCAGCCACTAAAGTGATTTTCCTAAAACAAAGGTCCAATCATACTAACCCCCCTACTCAGTAAACTTCACTGGCTCCCTAGAGCTTCCAGGAACAAATACAAAATGCTCTGTTTGCATTTAAAGACCTTTATGACCTCTCCCTCTTCTACCTTTCCTGTCTTCTTTCACTGTACTCCCGCTACATCCTCTGTAATCCAGTGACACCAGTCTCCTGGCTATTCCATGAACAAAACACTCCATCTCTCAGCTCCAGGCATTTTTTCTGGTTTATCTGCATTTCCTTCTACCACCCTTTCTGCTTTGAGAAGGAGAAAAAAAACCCGCAAACCCTTAGAGGCCCAAGAAGAGATGTGAGCAGCTGTAGTTCTTTGGCTTTAGGGAACTGCTTGTCAACGAAATAGCTTAAATCTGTTTCAGTCCAGCCAAGAAATCAATCTGGAAAGTTACAGACCTCAGACTTTGAGTTGTTATTTTACTGAAAGAGTGCAAAGCTCCTGCTACAGGGATCCCAGAGAAGTGACTTTATTCAACATGAGAGGTTCATAAGAAGAACCGATAACATATGGTACAGATTGTTCCTTAGAGGAGTCCATGGGAAGGAAACAGACATTTGTTAAATGCTTATTTGTACCAGGAACTATGCTAGGCACCAGGAATACAAAAACAAGTAAAAAGATAGTCCCTGCCCTCAAGGAACTTACAGTTTGATAAAGGAAGACAACCCACAAAAGGGGATTGAAAGGGATGGGGGAGATGAAGAAGATAAAAGGGCAGAAGGCAGCCCAGAACTTAAGTTCCATGAGCTCCTCTCTCAATACACCTGAGCAAAAATAAGTGGTATGCCATGTGCTTCTTCCTTCGGTCAGTTACCACTAATATATATTTTTTTAGTGAGTGGATGTTTCTCTGGTTGGATTTCTGCCTTCTCCTCACCCTTCACTATACTTTGCTCTGGAAATCCAAGAAACAGAAGGCAAAAAGGGAAACTCTCATTTTAGTTCTCCTTTATGTAACATGGAGAAAAGGCAACTCTTCTGTCAAGAGCCTGTCTCCTCTGACTCTTCATTAGCACTCACTTTGGAGGCAGTCAGTCCATGAGGTACCTTAGCACTTAACTTACATGTAAGTTTTTTCATTTTATTCTCACAACCTGGTTACCTAGGTAAGAGACTGAAACTCAGAGATAAAGTGTAAGCCTATGTTCACACAGCTAGTAATAGGATAACTTGGACTCACAGGGGAGATGTTCTTTACCTACAATTGTTCAGATCAGTGTTAATAAAGCTTCATTCTTCTTGATTTGATCTGAAACATTTTGGTTGACATAATCAATTGTTGTTCAATTATAGATAACTCTTTGTGATCCTGTATGAAGTTTTCTTGACAAAGATACTGGAGTGATTTGCCATTTCCTTTGCCAACGGATTAAGACAAACAGAAGTTAATTGATGTGGCCAGGATTCTGCAGTGAGTGAGGCTGGATTTGAACTTAGGTCTTCCTGGCTCTAGGCTCTACTCTCTATTCATTGTGCCACCTAGCTGCCATAATAAATAGTATACTCTGATTTACTTGAGTCTGAAAAGAATCTGCCGTTTCATCTGTGCAGGAGACTTGAAGGAGCTGAAAGGATGGGACTTTGCTTATGCAGATTGTAGTCCATCTACAACTTGACATTTAGCAAATTGCTTCATTCCTTTATTACTCATTTTCCCCATCTGTAATTAAGGAGTTGTACAAATATTTTTCTAGCCTTGATGGATACCTCTTTCCTTAGCCTCCTTTGCCTTCTGATTGTGTAGCCAGAGGATAAAGTACCAAACTCCTCTTAATGACTTCTTTCATAGAATGGAGAAACTTGACTTTTTGGTCTCACTCCACTCTGCGTTTGCTTGCCTGACTGCTTTCAACTCCATGGAACAAGATAACCCCATAACTCCAGGATCCCCTTCCCCTTGTCTCCTTTTGTGTGTTGTCTCCCCCATTAGCCTGTGAGCTCCTTGAGAAACAGGGAATGTTTTTCTTTTTTATTAATCATATCCTCAGTGTTTAGCACAATGCTTGGAATGTAGTAGGCACTTAATAAATGTTAATTGGAGTTTAGGTCTAAATTCTACAAGATTGATCCCAGAGTCTGGAGCAGGTTTGAAACTAACAGGTGGTAGTTAAGTGGCCCATATTTTGAAGATTAGAGAAATTTGGGGAAGGTCATTGCAATTTAATCCTTTAAGGATTAAAGGTAAGGCATTTAAGGTAAGGCATCCCAGATATGTGTGTCCCATGCACTTCTGATTTTCAGGTGAAACTCAGAGTAAATCCCATGTCCCTGTGAAACTGTTTTGTTTTTCTGAATTTCTATTGCCCCTCTAATAATTTAATGGATATTATTAGGCTGCTGAATTTGGTCTTGGAAACTACTGAATTGTTGGCCTGCCTATGCATCAGTTTGGAAATACCCTGCTCTTTGGAAATACAGGGTGGTTTGACACCGAATCTGGCTTTGTGGCAGGGAGAGACAGAAACTGAGAAGTGATTGAGAAGTTGAGGCTTTTTGGACTTTATCTTCTTGCAGATATCCAGGAAATGAGTAAGGCCTCAATTTAGCCTTAAACTTAAACTCACTCATGTTCCATAGCATGTGACCACAAATCATTTTTATATAGAAATTCCTTGGAGGGCCTGAAGGCTGGACTCACAATACTTATATAATGCTTCATTAAAAAAAAATTTCTATGGCTGGAGGTCAGATCTGATACCTTCTATGCTACCAGGTGGTACTGGGAGGAAGAAACAAACTTGCACAAAAAGAAGAGGAAAACATTAATTTTTGTCTATCATTCTTAAATTATGAAATCCTGTATGCCTGTTACTTACTTTCCATATCCCCATGCTAAGTGGTACAAAGAAAAAAAATACATTTTTTACAGTTCTAATTTCTATCTCTTATTTAGAAAACTTTTATTTCTAATATCTATAAATTGATTGTTTTCCTCTTTCTCCTTACTGAGAAAGGAATGGGAAGGAAATAAGCATCTATACAGTGCTTGCTATGTGCCAGACGTTATGCTAAGTACTTTTTAAAAATAAATATCTCATTTGATCCTTTCAACAACCCTGTTGAGGTAGGTACTTGTATCATCTCCACTTTACATTTGAGGAACTGAGGCAGACAGAGGTTAAGTGACTTTTCCAGGTTCACATAACTAGTAAGTGTCTCATATTTGAACTCGAGTCTTCTTGACTCCAGGCTTAGCAGTCTATCTGTTGCAATAGCAGGTACCTCTTTTTTTTTTTTTTTTTTTGGAGCGGGGAGGACAGGGGATTGGAGTTAAGTGACTTGCCCAAGGTGGCACAACTAGTAAGTGTTAAGTGTCTGAGGCCAGATTTAAACTCGGGTTCTCCTGACTCCAGGGCCAGTGCTCTATTCACTGTGCCACCTAGCCACCCCCAATACCAGGTACCTCTTAAAAAAATTAGACTTAAGTGAGAGTGAGCTATATGCCTCAAAGCACTATCAGAGGCCAAAAAGATAGTACTATTGGTATGTGGAAATTTTAGATTTTTTCTTAGTATATACTAATATATAGTGTAATTTCTGTGTTGGTGTCTTGAGATTCCTTTAGTGTTTGGCCCTTAAGCTTTACAAGGTCTGCCTGCATAGATGATGTTTCTTATCTAAGGAGTATTTCTATGCATCATTCATTGCTTGCTTATTTGAATTTCATATGCTATCTAATGAAATGAGAAGATAGATCATTAAACACTTAAAAAAAAAAAGTCCATAGTAGCATTTTTACATTTTTGGGAATGGAGATTGGCATCTTTTGATATGAGAATCACATAGATTCACAAAAAGGGCTTCAGAAACCACCCCAGTCCAACCCATACCTGAAAAAGAGTCCTTGCTAAAAATATTCAATGAATGGTTACATAGCCTTTTTTGGCAGACTTTGGTGACAGTGAAGGGGAGTCTTTGCTCACTTGGATCCAAGTAGAACAAGTTGAATGCCTCTTCCACACTACAGCTTTTAAATTCAGGGCTGAATTTTTGATGTTGCACCTCTTTGTGAACAAGTGAACCAGGAAAATATTAAAGGATACTAAAAAGCTACAGGCCATTAACTTTTATCTATCTAGGATTGCCACTCTGATCAACTGCTGTAAATGGGGATCTTTACAGCAATATAAGGACCCAGTGCTGTATGATCTGGGGAAAGTCACTTAATCTCAAAAGGTCTCAATTTTTATGAAAGGATTGGATTTAGATCAGGGGTGGGCAAACTATGGCCTGTGGGGCAAATCTGGCCACCGCCTGTTTTTGAACAGCCTTTGAGCTAAGAATAGTTTTTATGTTTTAAAATCCATATTGCATTTAAATACAATAATAGACCCCTGGACTAGATGATCTCTCCTTTCCAGATCTGAATTGATTGACCCTAGGTTGCTAATTTATCTCACTACTTGTCTTTAGAGCATAAGATGTGGTCTTATTCATAAGATATAAATCTTCCTCTTAATGCTCCTTTCTTCCTCCCTCCCCCCAAATACAACAGCAAGATTTCAGCACTTTGACTTACAGATGTCAAACAGGACCAGACTCTCACCACTTCATTCAAAGGGCAGGGTAATGTGATAAAAATCAGATGCTTTTAGGGGTTTATTGCTTAGCCATTTTTCCTTTAATTTTCCCCCAAATAAATAAAAACACTTGTGTAATCAAAGTAACAATGTGGAGAAATGAATCAAATGAAAACTGTTGTCAGAATCAGTATTTGAAAAATGGTGTTTGTTGTGACCTTAAGTTTATTTACCACAGGATCCAGGAAAGCTTAGCTCACAAAGGCCAGAACTAGTAAGAAATGATTGTATGAAATGTTATACATTTTCCATTGTGGTACTTAAAGTAGTTGACCTAGCTGATCTGCTAATATAATGTGTAGATGCAGAAAGTGCTTATTAAAGACACTGAAAATTTATTGGGAAATGTTTTAAGAAGATGTTTATCAGCTTAGCACTTTAAAAAGGAATTATGTTTTATATTTTTGTGGACTACTTGAGTGTATAGTATGAACTTCAAAGCATGCTGGGGACAGTGTAGTGGAGTGGAGAGAGCCAAGACTTGGAGCTGAAAAATTTGGGTTTAGCTAACTCTACCACTTGCTAGTTGTGTGACCATAGGCAAGTCAATTCGGTTCTCAGGGCTCCAGTTTTTTCATCTGTAAAATGAAGGAAGTAGTCTAGACAGGTTCCAAGGTCCCTTCCCCCTAAGCCGTTCTATAATTTGCTGAAGATTCTATAATTAGAGGAGGTAGCATGGTAAAGAGCAAAAAGGGTCTCCAGCGTCAGGAGAACACAGGTTTAAATACTATTGCTCATGCTTTAATCTGTTCCATCTTCAGTTTCTTTATCTGTGAAATGAGGGAGCTAGAATGGATGGCTTCTTATCTTAGTCCCTTCTAGATCTACATCTGTGGTCTTACAGGGGTAAAACAGCAGAAAGGAAATTCATAATGGGTTTGAGGACTGAACTATGCTATTACCAGTTGTCTGCTGGATAGCTATGTGGGTGTCCCATAATCCTCTTAAGCACAATATATCCAAAACAAAACACTGCTTGTCCCCCTTCAACACCCCATATTCATTCCTTCTCCAAATGTTCTTGTTTTTGTCAATAGCACTACCATCATTTCAGTCACCTACCTGCACAAAAGGGTAGCTAGTTGGCAAGGTGGATAGAGTGTCAGGCTTGAAGTGAGGAGGATTCATCTTCCTGATTTCAAATCTGACCTCAGATATTTACTAGCTGTGTTACCCTGAACAAGCCACTCACCCCTGATTGCCTCAGTCTCCTCATTTAGAAAATGAACTGGAGAAGGAAATGGCAAACTATTGCATTATCTTTGCCAAGAAAACCCCAGATAGAGTCCTGACGAGTTCGACACAACAACCAAACTTTCACAAAGTATTATACTTTTTTTTTTTCCTCAACACCTATATCCAGTTAGTTGTTTCCTGAATTTTTTTTTCCCTTTGACCTGGAAGCTTTGGATTTTGGCTATGACATTAATGGGAGTTTTCATTTTGAAGTTTCTTTTAGGAGGTGACTGGTGTATTCTATTTTCACTTTGCCCTCTGGTTCTAATAGATCTAGGCGATTTTTGTTTATGACTTTTTTGAAATATGGTATCCAGGTTTTGTTCTCCTTTGTTTTTGATCATGGGTTTCAGAGATTCTGAGGATTCTTTTTATTTTTTATTCAGAACTTAACTAACATCAAATAAGATGAACATTTCCATATACAAAGTAAAAGAGAAAAAAAGGGATTTCATATGAAGCTGTGAATCTGTATTATGAACAGCTTGCTTTTCTTGTTAATTATATAATGTATTCATCATGCTACTATCAAAGCTGTCCTTATTTGTATTTCCTACTGATTTTTTTCTGTTCCCTTTTCTGCATTTTAAAATGCCTCAATGACCATCTTTTCTTTTTCTTTTTCTATTTTGTAATCTCATCTCCAGCCCTCTACTATCTTCCCAAATCCAAACCCCAAAAGGCAGAAAATTAAATTATTGAATGAAGTATACATTTAGCAAAACAAATGCTCTCACATTGTCCATTTCTAAAAATGCCTCTTTCTACACTTTGTGTTTGTCATCTCTTCACAGAGTGATGGCAAGATGTTTTGTTTTTCTTTTAGAAAGTGGGGAGTTTATGAGTGTAGCAGCAAGCACCCCAACATACCCAGGGTAGCTGCCAACACAGGTTCTTATATCTGCTTTTCAAAAGGAAAGCAACTCAAAATGGGTTAACAAGCTTACTTTAATCAAACAAACATGTATCAGCTCAGGGGAAAAAGGTCAGTACCCCGAACTTCAGAGTATACAGACAGATCAAACAGACAGGCTTCCGAAGTGTCCAACCATTATCAATACCAAAATCACAGTTACCAGAGAGGGAAACATCATCAACATCTGGGTTTTCAGGGGGGGTGGGGGGGCTCTCAATGGCTGCCCAGAGTCTCATCTGGTCAAATCACACAACACATCTCAAAGGGAGCCCCAAAGCAAAGCCTCACAAGAGGAATTATATAGCCTTCTCCTGGGTCAGAGAATGTAACCACCCTCTTGACCCACTGCCCAATCACACAGCATCAAGGTGTGGTCATTCCTGAAAAATCAAGCCTCCTACCACAGGCTCCATGTGACCACATTCAGCCTATTAGGGGGCAGAGTATATTTTCAAATTAAAGAAGGTTCTCAGAGTCACTTAAGCCAATAAAAGGGCCTAGGGGTAGGGAAGATCTTCAAACCTGCATTTCCATTACAATGAGGCACTCAAGAAATTAGAATGAAAGAACTACCTTTATCCTGCCAGAGTGACCCTGAGGAGTGGCAGGTGCTTCTGCCTATGCTGCATAGGCACTGTGTATTTTAGCACTGATCTTTGTGAATGATATTTGATTACTGCATTGATCAGAGTTTTAGTCTTTCAAAGTTATTTTTTCCTTTATAATACTGTTGCTATAATTTTTCTAAGTCTCACTTAACAGCATTTCTTAAAATTTTCCCAAGTTTGTCATCTTTTTCATTATTTTTACAATGAAATTATATTCCATTATGTTTATATGCTATAAATTGTTCAGCTGTTCCCTATTTGGTTGGAAGCCTTAGTTTTTAGATTTTTTTGCTATAACAAACAAACAAAAACATACACATTTAGTATATAGGTCCTTTTGGTCTTTCTTTGATCTTTTTGAGAAATAGGATCATTGATCATATTGATGGGTCGAAGAATATACATATTTAAAAGATTTTTTTTTTTTTGAACATGGTTTCCTACTACTTTCTAGTGTGGTTAAAAAAATTCATAGCTCCACCAAAAGTGTATTAATGGGATTGTTTTAGTCCATAGCAATTGTCATTTTCCTTTTTATTGTCAATTTTGCCTATCTGATAGGTGTGAAGAGTAAAATCAGAGCCCTTTTAATTTATGTTGTCTTATTAAAGTGTCAATTTCTCTGGTCATTAATTAGATAATATTTTCATGGGGTTATTGATAATTTGGATTTCTTGTTTTGAGAACTACCGGTTCACATTCTTTAACCATTCATCTATTAGGGAATGGCTCTTGTTTTTATAGCTCAGTTAGTGTTTCCTTTATGAATTTGAATGCTAAGGCATTTGCAGAATATAAGTGTAGTACTATTAGTGATTTGTTGTCTGTGGTTCCTTTCCTCATTAGATGCTTTCCTTGTGTATCCCTCTTTACTTTTTGAATGTTTGTTTTTGTTTTCTCACATAGCATGATTGCAACTCTTGCTTTTTTTTAGACACATTTGTATATATATATATGTCTCTGTGTGTGTTTCTTGTAAGCAAGAAATTGTGTGGTTCTGTTTTCTTAGCCAACTTGGAACTGTTTCATTTTATCGTATTGTTTAAGCCATTCACATTTAAAGTTACAAGAATTAAGTTCGTATTTTCCTTCATTTGTCTCTAATATCATTTTTTCAAGTTATGATTTTCCTCTCTCTTTCATTGTAAGCATAACACTATGACTCTTCAGTTACTTTAGCTCAAGTTTTTTTTTTTTTTAAGGTGGTCTTGTCCTACTGGCTCTCTTCAAGAATCCTGGCCTCTCACCTCCCAATTGTTACCCCTTTATCTTCAGAGTTTTATTTATTATGATAATAGACATCTTTGATTTGCCCTTTATCTTATTGGTAAGGCATCTTATTTATCTCGGTTGTATGCAAGGCTGGATCTTGTTTTATGATAGGCACTGTTTACCATGCAAAAGAAAATTCTGTCTATTTTTATGCTTTTCCATTTTTTCCCTGAGTTCATACCCTGGACTCTGTTACTACTTGTATGGCTTTGGGAGAGTTGTATTTCCTTACACTTATGTGGCACTATTGTCATAGGGCTGTCCTGGGATGGTGTGTGTGTGTGTGTGTATGTGTGTGAGTGTGTGTATATGTGTGTGTGTGTGTGTTCTAGTGGTGGTAATGGTGGTGGCATGGTGCTACAGATAAAATGAAGGAGTTGGAGTAGATCAGGAGTTCTTAGCTTCAGGTCCCTGAACTTGGTGTTTTTAATTTTTTTTTTTAAGAATTTTGGTAACTATTTAAATACCATTTCCTCTGTAAACTTACATATTTTGACACACACATATGTGTATGTATGTATGTATGCATGTGCATGTATACACACACATATATAGATATGAAAGCACTATTCTAAGAGGTTCATAGGCTTCATCACATTGCCAAAGGGGTCCATGACACAAAAAGTCTAAGAACCCCTCTAATAAATGATGTTCATTATCCCTTCCAAACAGGGATGTGTTGGTGAGTGTTTAACAACTGGTTCTCTAGAAATAAAAAAGAAAGGTATGTATGATACAGTTTTATGTTTAATCTGCATTATTAACATTTTCTCCATCACTTTCTTAATAAAATAATAAATCAAACCCTGTGTTTGAGCTGACACCCTTGTTTCCAGCTCTAAATCCTATGACTCAGCAAGTATTTATTAAAGACCCACGATGTGCTGGGCATGTCCTAGTCACTAGGTCTACAAAGATTAAAAATGAAGTTCCTACCCTTGTGAAACTTAAAATCTTCAGTAGCCCCATATTCTCTACATGGTGCCATCTGGCAACCTGATCACGACAAGTATACTGTCACTGAATAGCTTGTTGCTTTTTGTCAACTCACTTAAAATTTCTATAACATGAGTATAAAAATACCTGCTTCACTGAATTCATAGGGTCATTATGAGCATTGTTGGAGAATACAGAGGTGAAACCACTTTGAAAAGGGGACAGTGCAATAGAAATGGGAAGTAGTAATAACACTTACATAAGGTATCCCAGTAGTGCAGGGACTGGAGCTGATAGTTTCTCTGGGGAGAAATAATTCCTTCTTTCCCTGGGAATAAAGGCAGGTAAAAGGATACTCTGGAAAGGAGATGAAAGGTCCTTTTCTCCCTCCATATGTAGGGAATACATATTTCTCAAAATGAAGGGAAGAATCAAGCCTATATTTGGTTTTTTTGTTTTTGTTTTGTTTTCCCCCCAATGAGGCCAACTCTATGGGTAATAGAAGCTGTTTTTAAACTGACAGTTTTATGTTTTGCACTTGTGTTTGCATTCTCTAAGAGAATAAATAGTCTTTCTAATATTTAACTTAGATCTGGTTGGAAAACTCTGAACTATTCTCAATGTTGGTGCCAAAGTTTCAGCTTTCAAAGGAAGGGAAATGATTTGTCATTCTTCTCTTCAAATTCTCTTTTTTTACCTTGCTACCTAGTTCCCTCTCTACCTGCACAATCATTCTACACAGAAGATGTTTAATACTGTTAAATTTCAAGTTTTTCTATGTGAAATATCTCCCCTTCCCCCAAACACATTTTCTGAATATAAACACAGGATTCTGCTCCCATGGTCAGCTTGATTTTCATCCAACTTAAAGATTCCCCTAGTAGAAATATATCAGGAATCTACCTTTCTTATTTAGTTATTAGTCTCTTTTAAATTAGCTTTTACTGAAGTTTTCTGGGTTTTTTTTATATAATGTTTATCCCAAGTGTCCCTCCCCCTCTGAGAACACTCCCATATAACAAATTGTATTTTTTAGAGAAAAAAATCAGTAAAACTTATCTATATATTGAAAAAACCCTAGAACATATGTAATTTATAATAACTGTGTACCTCCTACCTCCATGAAAGGGTGGGTTAGGGCTGTCCTCTTAAATCTCTTCAACCAGGTCCTGTATGATCTTTATAACTTACATTAACTTTTGAGTTTTTGGTGTGTAGTTGTTTCTGTTTACATTGTTGTAATTATTGTGCATATTGGGGACAGTTATGTGGCATAGTGAATAGAGTGCCGGACCTGGAGTCAGGAAGATCTGAGTTCAAATTCAGCTTGACTCTCACTAGTTGTGCCACAATGGGTAAGTCACTTAGCCTCTCTCTGACTCAGTTTCTTCATTTGTGAAATGGGGACAATAATAGCACCTACCTCCCAAGATTGTTGTGAAGATCAAATGTGATAATTATAAAGCACTTAGCAAAGTGACTGACATATAGTAAATGTTAGCTATCGTATCATCATCATCATTTTCTACGTACTTCACTCGGAATGAATACATATACATCTCTCCATGCTTCTCCATGCTTATGACACATATCTTCTTATGGCACAGTAATATTTTGTTATTTTCACTTTTTGTTTAGTCATTACCCAACTGATGGGCATCTACTTTGTTGCAGCGTTTTTGCTATCACAAAAAATGCCATTATAAAGCAAACAGCCTCTTAATTGCTTTACTGTCTCCTGTCCCATTCCTCCTCCACACAGCTGCCTTGTTCAAGAAGTTTCAGTGGCTCTTCTTTGGTCCTAGGATAAAATACAACTTCCTCTGGCATTTTCATTTCTCTACAGCACAGCTCTAGCCTACTTTTGAAATTTATTTCCTATAATTCCCCCTACCTCTACATTCTAGTCAAACTGTTTTCCTTGATGTTCTCCATTATGATATTTCCTGTCCTATAGCAGTGCTTTAAGGTAGTCTGCCATGACTAGAAGACTCTGCCTTCTTGCCACTGTCTCTTGGAATCCCTAGCTCCTTTTAAGACTTAGTTTATGTCTCTTCCTCTATGGCCTTTCCTGGCCATGCCACTTCACTCCTGCCTTTGAAATTATTTGTAAGTTTTATGTATATACATATATATGTGTGTGTGTGTGTGTGCACATGTATGTATGTCTATATGAGTACATGAGCACATCTGTATCTGTATGTATATATGCATGTATATGTATGCATATACATATATACACACATTCTACATATATACATATATATATATATATACACACATACACACAATCTACTTTGTATATGTAACAGATATTCTGAGATAATTATTCCAACTTCTACTTAAACTGACAACTCTGGTTTCAGAGCATGGCTAGTCTATGTCCTTAGGTTCTGGGTGCAGACTTAAGAGGTTGGAGGGTTGTTTGTTTAGTGCTGTATAGCTTAGGAATCCATACCAGTGTGTTTCTCCTCATAATTATTAATGATTGTCAGTTAGCCAGACTTAAATAACTTTTAGGAAAGAGTATTTTCTAATATGGCATAGTAAGAAGAGTTGATTAAAAACTTTCCCCCGCCAAAATTTATACACTCTCCCACAAATATACACAGAGGTCAGGAAAAATTTAGCTTATGCTAAGAGAGCACATATGACAAAGAGGTATTTCTCTGCCTTTGGAAGTTTTTTTTACTGGACTCTGAAATATTTCCCTTAGGTATGGTGCAGTTTTCTGCTGGGCTCTTTGTAGAGCTATGAATCTTTATCCAGTTCTATTTTGTCCTTTATTCCTGATGGAAACAGCTACTCAACGGATGCTCTTAGGACATATATAGGAAGATGGGAAATTCATGAAGTCCTCCTCTGGCCCCCTCACCAAAGTGATTCTTTGTCATAGGTGACTTTCTGTCTTTGCTGTCAGATGATCACTTGTTAGATTGTCCGGTTTGATATTTTATTCATGACTCCTGGCTTACGACCAAGTTTCTTCTGCTAATTTGACCTGATTGTGGTACCAGGACATAGCATTTTATTATTTACTTAAGGTGATATGGGGCCAATTTAACTGATTTACTCAAGTTCCTATGCATTTACACACACACACACACACACACACACAAACACACACATACATACGCTTGTATGTGTATATATCTAATATACATACATAAATACACACATACAAACACATACATGGGTGTTTGTATATACACACTGTTATTTCTTGCCTACCCTTGGAAAATATAAACTTATTAAGGACAGTGAGTTCATATTCATTTTTTTTACTTATATACCTAGCACATTATCTGGAACATAATAGGTACCTAATAAAAACTTGTTGGTTAATCAATTAGCATATAGTACATGTTTAAAAAATGCTTTTTGACTTGAATATACTGATTACTTTTTGCATATTGTTCTAGTTTTTCCACAGTCCTTTACTCATCTTTCCATTATTGGTGAAGAAGCCTTCCCTCAGCAACCACCCTTTCTGGAAAAAAGCTTTGTAATTCTGCCCATTGGTTTCTGTTCTATTTGAAAAGTCATCCCTTTTTTATTGCCTCTCTGCCTTCTAAATTGTCCATTTTGGCATTCTTAGAGTTTTACTCACAGTGAAGATTAATATGAGGGAAGAAGTTTGTATATAAAGACTAGCAAAGTTAAATTCCTAAGTATCTGTTTCATTGGAGGAGGAATTTGGTGAAAGCTGGGTAGAAAGAACAGTAAAGTTTATTTGTCTGTTTCCCAAAGCATTTAGTCATTCACTTCTTTCACCCTTTAATTTTACAACAATCTTTCACATAACGTGAGAGTGAACTGAGCTGACCTCAGTTCTACTTAAGTCTCCTCATGTTTGGTGGAGGGCAGAGTGGCATAAACTTGGATGTTTAAGGTGTCTGGGTGAGTGGAAGATAGCGTTGGAAAAGAATTGCTTCCAGTCCCTTGCAAAGATACTGTGGTAACCAGAGCTACCAGAGCAGGGCATAATGGCTAAAACTCCTTTCTCCTGAGCCATTTCCTGGGCTCTAAGGAGATAATTATTACATTTTTTCAAATTTACTTATTTATTTTTTTAACATTGATTTTGTATTTTGAGTTACTAATTTTCTCCCTCTCTTCAGCCCCTCCTCCAGCCATTGAGAAGGAAAGCAATATGATAAGAGGATAATTAAAACTGTTGAAACTGTTTCACATAGGAATATACCATATGGACACTCTCCTAGACAAGTAAGAACTAGACTTCAAGTTAGGAAGACCTGGGTTGAAATCTTGCATTATCTGCTTACTAGAAATGTGACTCTGGAGTAAGTCACTTAACCCTTCTAACCTTAGTTTTTTCAAGTATAAATTGAGAAGATTGTCTTAGATGATCTCTCTTGCTCTAAATCTACCATCCTGTTTCCTGCTTCCTCCCATTCAATATATTTCTTTTAGACACAGTTGCATGCATGCATGTCAATCAGTGCCATCCTTCACACTATGAAAGTGCTTTCTTCCTCCAGTGCTGTACTGACAAAGGAGAGATAAAAGATGCTTCACAGTTATACTCACTGACAAGAGGCAAACCAGACCCTCTTTGCGTTGATTTTCATCAGCAGAGGCCCCAATCTGGCTGCCTGTGGTTTGCTCTTCATTTTTCTTTAGCTACCCAATCAGAAACCAGGTTGACCTGGGATCTTTGTTCACTCTCACAATGGGCCATGGCCAGAATTGGTAAATTCTGGGAGAGTTGAATTAACTTACATGAGTGGGTGGTAAGGGTCCTTTCGAAGTTGTAGGCATGGAGTCTCCGTGCTTGCCTGGTGGCACAGGTCTTCTCCTCAGGGGCCCTTATGTTTCTCAATAACCATCACCTCCCTCATTAGTAGAAACAAACTATTAGGTCATTCAATCAATGTCAAAAATAGCAAGTGAGCTATAGGAGTGAGTCTCATGTGGGTATCCTATTTAGGTTTGATGTTGGGATGAAATGAGACACTCAGAGATTATTGAATAATTTAACAAAAGGAGGTTTCTTTAGCCCTGATATAATAAAGATAATAAACTTTGGTAAGTAAGCTCCTCTGTATAGATGGAAGCATGTCTGGTAAACAAGGTGTGATTCATGCAATGGACAATGTCTCTGACCCCATGTAGGTTGACCTTTTCATGTCTATAGGTGACCAGGAAACCACACTAATATAACCAGAGACTAAGAAAGTGTATCAATGGAGGCACAGCTTAAGCCTTGCCCACCCATCTGGCCAATTAAGTCCCAGCTTTACCACCTTTTAGGGGAAAATCTAGCCTAATTTATTATGGAGGAAGGGAAAATCTCTGGTAGTTATTGATCCTATCACAATGTTTATTGAATCTTTGAAACTTAGTATTAGAAGGGACCTCAGAGGTTATTTAGTCCAACCACTTAAATCACGAATTGTGTCTAGACTGTCTCTAACAAATGGTTGACCAGTTCTGGCTTAAAGACTTCTAGTGATGAAAAACTTAGTACTTCTCTCAAAAACTTCTACTCAGTTCTACTACTTATGCCTTCCAGGGCAATGCAGAACACATAGTAGGTGCTTAAAAAATATTCACTGGATTGAATTGAATTCTGTGTGATAGTATTTCAGATATTTGAACACTGCTATCTTGTCACCCACTAAATTTTCTCTTCTTTTTTATTCCTTTAATAGTCCTCATTTGTTGTGGTCTTATGTCATCACTTCACTCTCTTAAGGACACTCTCCAGCTCATCAATATTCCTTCTTAAATGTCACACCCAGAACTGGAAATGATACTAATGTGGTCTTGGTGAGACCACAGAGGAATGCCATTTGTATCTTGGACAGACTACGGTAGGAAGCTTATTTCCCTTGATTTTCTATTAATGTAGCCTAAGACTGCCTTACCTCTTTCAGATACTTCTTCATACTGTGGATTCAATAACTTGTAGTTCACTAGAACTTCTAAAAGTTTACTAAAGTCCCTTATCTCTTATCACAGAAGAGGGAGTTGCCAGTTCAGTTACTGAGAATCCTTTTTAGCTATATGATTAGATTGTGCCCCATTAGATTTGTGAACTCTTTTGCCCCTTATATATCCCTAGCACTTAACACATTTCTTGTCAAGTAGTGGACACTTAATAGATATTTATTGATAGATGGACTGATTTCTCTTCTCCTCCATCCACACTCATTCAAACTTTCTTTGTCCCAGTGTGTGTTGAGTTGTCCCAGCTCCTTCTCTAGTTTGTATCTAAGAAGAATGCATCACAATCACCCCGTTTCCAGAAAGGTAAGGAAAACTTTTTCATCTGCTATGAAGGTTCATGAAAATGTGGTATTTGGGTGGAAGAAATGATACTACAGAGTACCCTGAGACCATAACATAATCATATCCATAATAGATATCTAAGTAGGAAAAAAAATGAATGAAAGACTGACTTTTCCTCCATGATTTTACATGATATTCTTAGGGAATACCTCTTTGTGGAGAGGACCAGGGTTCTCTTCAATAGTGTTTTCCCCCTCAATAAGGATTAGTTTTCCCTAAAAGACAACAGAGCTGTACCTGGGCTTGATTGCCTTCTGCCTCCCTTGAGACAATATCCCAGTCACCAAAGGGCATTAAAAAGTCCCACCCATGTAAAGCTGGGACCTCTCTGATGACTTTGATTTCTGCAGATGCCTCTAGTCACCATATACTGCCTAGTTACAGATGTTTCCATTGAGAGACAAGGGATATTAGGTACATAGAAACTAAGTGCTATTGGATCCTCATTGCATATCCTTGCTCTATTCGGGCAAAGTAAGACTCCTTCTGTTAACTGTTCAATGACCTGTAAATATTTATTTCATCTCACCATTGAACCTGAACATGGTACCAGCACGAAGCCCACCTCTAACAAAGGGGCAGTCAGAGACCATCTAGAATTCATGTTTCATTATGTTATTCTGACACTCCACAGGGAAAAGAGAATCAGTTTTTAATTTTGTAGGGAATCTCTACATTGTTCAGTTTTCTTTCTTAGGGGTGATTAGATTTCTGACATGCTAAAAGTGATTGATCTAGAGTTGGAAGGGACTTTAAATATCTTTTAGTCTAGTTTTCTTGTTTTACAGATGAAAAAACTTTAGACTTATGAAGGTTAAAAAAACTTGTCCAAGTAAAAGTACTAAGTATCAGAGGTAAGATTTGAACTCAGATCCTCTGACTCCAGATTCAGTGCCTGCCTCCCTAGTTCTGGGAGGATAGAATAAAGCAGAGAGCCACAGATATGATGTCAATGCTGCCCTTCTCCACTTTCATACCTCTAGAATACGTTCTCACTAGAGTTATGCCTCCGTGGCGCAAGGAACATGGAAATAGAAAGGCCAAGCCTTTCTGTCCCCATGCCAGGAACAGTCTGAGAATAAAAAAACAAAACAAAACCATGATTCTTAACAATAAACCGCATTTTTAGTGACATAATTTACTGAAATGTGCAGAAAGAAAAAAATTCTGCTGTGTTCATTGTTTGTTGATTATGTGACTGGACAGGGTTCATTCTCAGAGAGAGACTTAAACTTCCTTTCCTTAGACTCTTTGGATCATTATATCCCTACCCCAGAGCCCTAGGGATGATATCCTTAAAACTTAGGTTTGGACTCATATCCAAATTCTTCCCAAAGAGTAGAAAAGCAACTATGTGAATCAGGTATGGGACAGGTATTTATTTTCTATAGGCACATGAAGCACTCAACAAAAACCCTCATGATTATGCATTGACAGAAAGATAAAACACGATTCAGTAACTCAGCTTATATCTACTGCTTTACTCTCCCAGGAGCCTGATATCTGATCAGAATATAGATCAGTTTGTGCAACTGCTAAGTAGACATTGTTACACTTCACCTTAACTCTTATGCTTTTCTCTTCAAGGTCCATGTCCATTGGCCAGACCAAGACTTAGGTTCCCCCTCTTATCTATGGTTGTCTCCTCTGATGCTGAGTCTTTCCTTGTCATCATTCAGTTCCACCAGATGGACCCAAGAGTTCTGCACCTCTCAGTCTTTCAACATTGCCTCTACACTTGGACACACACATGTAGATGTCAATGTTTAGTCACCTATTCAGCAAAGGAAACACAAAGCAGAAAAGGAAGTCAGGGTCTAAGGCTTAAGCTCATGTAGTTGAGTCTCTTTGCTCTTATTGCTACATGGGAATGGTTGCTATAATGCCACCATTGACAAGTTCAGAGGTTAATAACATGCTCCAAATTTGGGAGGAAATTAAAGACTATTTTTAAAGGTCTACTGGGTTACTGACTCAATGGCTAACAAAGAGATTTCTTCACCTTCTCAGAGTAACAGAGTACTTTAGTGCTGAGTTGGAGAACCAGAAGTGACAAGGGACTTCATCACCCCTAGAGTAGTTGCTGAGTAAAGGTATTGAGAGTAGAGTGTTGAACCACTCATGGTTGTCTGGAATCAGGAAGGGGAGCTCTCTTTCTGCTCTGTTCAACTTCCAGTAATGCATGATTGTAAAAGGATGTAGGCTGGTCAAGGATTTGGTAAGAGTGAGCGATGACAGAAGCATAACCTGAATGTTCTTTTGGAACCTACAAAATTTAAAAAGATGTAAAAGAGAACCTCCAGGATGTTGGGCTCATTATATATGTCAGATCTATGGAAAACCAGGGACAAAGATAGGTCAGAGTATAAAGGCATGGATGAATTGTGATTTGTATTAAGTGAGGGAGGATCCACAACTCTGAAACCACAGACCGATTAAAGAAAGCTCTAACAGAAGACAACTCTTAACCCCTTTAACTGAAAAGTCATGGGATTTGAAGCCCGCAACTCTCTGACCTAAAGAATGGAGAGCTGGACAGATTTTGTTTTCACACAAGAATCAAATTAACTTCAAGTGTTCTATGTAGTTTATTCCTCACTACACAATGATATTGTTATTGCTTGTTTCCATCATTTTTTTTTCCTGTCTTAATCCTGGTATTTTGATTCCCATATCTGTTTACTAAACAGTGAAGTAAATGTCTGATCTCTTATTTCTCCCCACTTCCCCCGCCTTCTACATATCCCCTCAAGCAAATTAAAGCTTTTTTTTTTTGTGGCACATCTAAGTTTTCTGGAAATTACAATTTGCAGAATTTTACAGGCCTTGGTATGAAGGCATTTAGAGTTTCAGTGATTACATTTTCTTTCTTGTTGAAAAAGTTTCATTTTCCCATAAAAAAATTTGCAAGCCAAGAGACTTTCTGTCTCCATTGTTGTATAAGGAATAGGTAAGTCTGAAAATGTGGTTACTATGTAAGCATAAATTTTATTTCTTTCCTGTTGTTTCCTTTAGCACATGGAGCATGGCCTCTGCTGTGTCATAGCAGAGTTAATTAAGAACTTGGCTATTAAGTATAAATCATGTTGTCTGGCCATGAGGTTCTGTAATCCTTTTTCACTTATATCATGGCTCTGCAGCTTTTTAAGCAACATAAAAACAGCAACTAAAGTTAATATTACCATAAATAATCCCCTTACATTAAAGTTATATTGTGGGTGTGTGCTTTGAAGTATTTCAAGGCTGTATATGGGTCTATAGTCTGTTAATCCTTTTCTGACTAGAACTTTATGGCTATATAACAAGGCAAAATCACCCTGAAAAAGAGGTTAGAAACTAAAATAATAAAGAAGATCATAGCTAATTGAAAATTCAAGGAGACTGTCAGAGGGCAAAAGGGAATTATTTGAATTGGAATATAGCCAGATGTTGCCAACTCATGCCTGCAAATGGCAGCATACCGGCTTTGACAGTTATCACCTTGCAGCTGATCCATTATTGATTGTTGCTTTGGTAGCAACATTTCTTGTGGTCACTGGCTTTCCTTCTGTGATCTTTCATTCTCAGACTGACCAGGTCAAATGTTAACTTTTAATCTGACTATCCTCTTTAATAAGTAGAGAAAACCCCACAGTCGATCCAACAGATTCTTTTGTCACTTTATAGGGGAGTGAATGAAGGCATGGGAAAGGTGTTGGAAGGAGAATTAGGAGAGAAATCACTTACAGGTGCTTGATCTGCCCCAGACTGAACATTGCCAAAAGGACAGCCTGCACATCTTTTAGAACAGAACCCTTGTAACTAACTGTGAAGGGGATTGAAATAGCTGACTTGCTAAGGTCCCTTTCAGCTCTAATGGGCTGTGACTTGTAAAATGTTGTGTCTTGCAGATAACTGTCATTGGCTTGCTTAGTAGCAAGAATTTTTGTCCCTGCATGATGAAGTGACCATCTCATAACTTCTCTGGCAGTAGCCACATTGGTTT
Source organism: Gymnobelideus leadbeateri (assembly GCA_011680675.1). NCBI lineage: Eukaryota > Metazoa > Chordata > Mammalia > Diprotodontia > Petauridae > Gymnobelideus > Gymnobelideus leadbeateri. The sequence goes on from WOXC01009098.1 coordinate 594,247, forward strand.
CTTTTGGTTAGGCTACTAAAGAAAAACAGCAAAAGGCTGAAAGAAGCTGTGTTAAGATGCCAGTATTGCCAGTGATTCTCCTGGGATTAAAGGGGAGAAAAAATTGGATCAGTATGAAGCATGTAAAGTGTACATGTTAAGAATTCAGGTCAGATGCTAATGTATTAGACTGTTTTTCTGCAATAGTGAATCTTTAATTCAAAATTTAAGCAGTAATAAAAATGGGCATGAATTGCCTATATCAACCACATCTCTTCAGAATTCAATCACTATCAGTTGTCCTCAGGGACTAAGAGTGAAATAAAAAGGCACATTTCTTTGAGTTCTAAGTGATTTGATAGACAGTGAAGAGGACATCACTTACTTGTGTATGCATAGACTATGAACAAGCAGGAGATTAAGGAGATCAAAAGCTTCAAACTTTGATGAGGAAAAAAGTCTGCTGTTTAGCCAGGGGTAAAAAAGCTATACCAGTAAGACTACTTTTAAAAAGGAACTTTAAAAGTATAGAACAAGCAAAACAAAAATTACTGCATATAGACAAATAATAATAAACAGAGGGACGACTTCTTGCAGTCTTTGTATATTAATAGGTAGCAAAAAAGCCACCATCTTTAGTTTTCTCTGTTCTTTTTTTTTAATAAAAAATAATGAAATGGTAAAATCCAACTCAGCTTTTTTTTTTTAATCCTGATTTCTGGTTAACATGTGTATTTAAGTTAAAATCTGCTTTAGAGGATAGTTCAATTACAAATGGGCCCACCAATAAGCAAAAAGATTGGAGCAGCTTAGGTTCAGAGAAAATCTTGATCCAGGATTTGAAGAAGAATGCCAAGCACACTAATTTTGAGTTTTAAAATAGTGAATCTAGAAACAGTTGCCTGGTTTGGAAGGAACTGGAATACCAGGCTAAAGGGTTTGACTATTTTTTCTTTAGGAAGAGGGAAGACAGTGATGGTTTTTGAGTGGATGATATAAAACAAAATAACCATTACCTTTTTGTCTGCATTCTTAAGTTCTGGGCCTTTCCCTTGTTTTCTACATTATGTGTGACCCTGGACAAGTCACTTAACTTTTTTTACCTCACGTTCCTCATCTTTAAAATAGACTGGAGAAGGAAATGACAAACCACTACAGTATTTTTGCAAAGAAAATCCCAAAATGGGTTCACAAAGAGTTGGACATGATTGAAACCACTGAACAACAAATAACACAATATGGTAGAGTTTTTTTATCTGTGATGTTTTTCTGTAGTGTTTCAATTATGTCAGTAAATCTTGTATTCATGTTCTTAAGATCACAGCATTATAGATTTTGAATGAGAAGGACTGCTGAAGCTATCTAGTTCAATTGCCTTATTTTATACTTGAAAAAACTAACACTCAGAGATTGCTACTTGCCCATAGGGTGCCCTTAAACACAGAGCTTTCTAAATCCCAAGTTCATCATTCTATCTAATAGGTCATTTTGCCTTTCCACTTTGGTTTTTATAGAATTGATGCTTTTGTTCAAAGTTAATGATTTTGTTTTTCTTTTCTGCCAATTTTTCTTGCACTTATATTTTTTGAGTTCCAAATTTCTCACTCTCTTTTTCAGAACTACCAATTTGGAAAGATTCTCTACTTTTTTTGTGTCTTCAGTCATCTACTCTCTTGTTTATTTCTATTAATTCTTCTTTGAGGATTTGGATTTACAATGTAATTTCTATCCTTACATCTTTCTATAAAAATTTTATTTCTCTTTTGAACCATTTTGAGTTTTTTGATGTTTAATGATCTCTGGAGAATCCACAGAATTCTCTTTTTCATTGAAGATTTTTGGTTAATTTTCTTTCATACTACATTTGTTCGATCTTTTGATTATTTACTCATTTCTTTCTATAGGAATCTCTGTTGGTATGTCTATATGGGGAACAAGTCTTTAACCAATTATTTTCTCTTGGACTTTTTTGTCTTTCCAACTCTTTAAAAAAATCCTTAGTAGTTTGTCTCTGGTTTCCCTCCTTACTCCTGTCCTCTCCTCTTTCTGCTACTGTGATGTCCTTTTTCACCATACAGACCCCTGAGTATCCTTACCCTTGAGCCATGATGAGAGGACTAATCTTAGCTAGGTTTCTAATCCTTTTCCCTCAAGCACAGAAACTCTTTTTCTGTCTAATCCACTCTGCATTGCTATGTTTTCCTCACATCCCCACCTCCCAAAAGAGTTAGACTCCATTTTTCTTCAAATGGCTGGGCAAAAATCAGTGTTTTTTTTTATAGCATGTCTATGTGGGGAAAGAGGAAGTCAGACTGAGTCACTGCAGTAGGATAACCTCACAGGGACTTACACAGTTAGCTTCTGAAACACCCATTTGTGAAGTTACATTGGATGGGCTCAGAAAATAGGGAGGACTGAGGATGGGCTTAATGATGGGAACCTTTAGGTATTGAAATTCTTTGTTGTTATTGAAGTAGACTTTTTATCTCATGTAGTATTTCTGTCTTATTTAATAGATTTAAGAGGAAACATGGCATAGTAGATAGGAATCTGGCCTACGAATTTAAGCCCTATCTCTGATATATATTGATTTCAGGATCTGGGCCAAATCATGTGCTGTCTCATATGAATCGGTAAAGGCAAGTTCCTCAGTTAGCAACAACAAAGAAAAACCAACCCCACATTCAGAACCTATATGTTTTGTTGTTATTACTGCTCCTAGCTATCAGAAGTGTACTAGGCAGTCTCAGTTTGGAGACAAGACTTTCTGTGTAGTGCCATGGAAAGAAGCAAAAGACCTGGATTAGAAATTGATTGGCTGGTTGTGACCTGTGTGACCTTGGTCAAATCATTGAGCCTCTCTGAGTCTCAATTGCCTCATCTGTAAAATGAAGGGGCAGGATTGGAATACCTAGGTGATTTCTATCCCTTATGACTTTTAAAATCCTATGATCCTATGGATTCCCGTGACTTAAGACCACACATTATGAATAATGGAGACAGACTAACACAACATTTTATGATTTGATTATCTTCAGGAAGGAAACAAAAACAAGCCTCAATATCTGGATGAATTTGATAGGACCTCTGCCTGGCATTTTCTGTATACTTAGGCATTGTGTTTGGGACAATTCCAGTTGTGCCCTACTGTTAAACTGTTTAACTGTTGAAATTCTGAGGAAAACTATTTAGGTCTCTTATGCATGAATGACTTTTCAGAGCTTTCCAAGTGACGTGTCTCCTACCTTTTCCTTAATTATCCTTGTCTGTTAAGGTACATTCAAAACATCAGTCTTCTTTGATTTCTCCCTCTTCCTTATCCTTCTCCTCCTAATCCAGGAAGTCACCAAGTCCTCCTGAATAATTTATTTTCAATATCTATTGAATCTTTGCTAACTGTTCTTTCATCTATCTTTCACGTTATTCGAATGCAAAACATATGCTTGCCAAAAAGACTATTTTATGGAGAGCTCATACAGGGCAAGTGATCACATGGAAGAAGCGATACAAGGACATTCTCAAGGGCTCTCTTAATAACTTTGGAAGTAATTGTGCGACATAGGAGATACTGGCACAGGACTGCTCAGCATGGCGTGTCCCCATCAGAGAAGGTGCTGTGCTTTATGAGCAAAGCAGAACTGATGTAGTTCAAAAGAGATGTGAGATGAGCAAATTTAGAGAATCCACCCCAAATGTTCACATGGACTATTTGTGCCTGACCTGTGGTAGAGCATTGTCAGCTTGTGTTGGTCTGATCAGCCACAGTTGGACACACTGTAACTTGACTCTTGCATAGTGATGCCATTTTAGTCCCCTTTGAGAACGAAGGACAACAACCAACTGAGACTAGATGAACCTGCCAAATTCTCAGCTCTAGCGATGGAATTCACTTGCCCCAAAGTCTTCAATGACTTCCAGCTGCCTATTGGAAAAGTTCAGACTCTTCTACCTTGATATCCAAGGTCCTTCAAAATCTGGGCCCAATTCATTTTTCAAGCCTTTTTTCCTACCAGTCTTTATGTAAACCTTCAACTCTGGACAACTTGGTTCACTCTCTGACCTCTGACCTAAAATGAAGTCTACCTTTAAATTTACTGCCTCTGTGTTTTTGCTTATGTTGTTTCACTCTCTTAGAGTGCTTATCTAAATCCTCCTCATCCTCCAAGGCTCACCTTGTCTCGCTTCTTCTTACCTCTCCTCACCTCACCACTCTTCACTCTACCTTACTTTACTTTTTCTTGACCCACCTTGCCTTACCATCTCAACCTAAAGCTCCTCCTTTTTCCCCTTCCTCTCCTCTTGGATTAACAGTATTATAACTCCTTACTTAGAGACCATCATGGGTTAGTAAAGGAAAGGTTGGGTGGGCATAAGTTGTAGGGAGGAGGTGATGGGTTAGTCTGTGTCAGGCAAGTTTGGTTCTGAGCTCTGGGGATACAAAGAAAAACAAAAGACAGACCCTGCTCTCAAGGACATCCCAGTCTAATGGAGGAGACAATATGTAAAGGACTATGTACACACATACTACATACAAGATAAATGTGTTATAATCAACAGAGGGAAGGCATTAGCATTAATGAGGTTCTGAAAAGGTTTCCTGTTAAAGGTACGATTATTGTGGTTGTATTTGTCCTTTGTTTTTGAAGAGGACCATGGCATCAGGGAAATTATGACATAATTGGGACTTGAAGGAAGCAGAGATGAGGGAAGACAAATGGGGGAAAGTGATAAAAAAAAGTTAAAGGCAAGAGTGATATAATGGAGGACAGAGGACTGGAAAGTATTGATTAACTAGATCCAATAATTGATATAAATGGTAGATATAGACAGGATGAGTTGGAGGGATAGGAAAAAGCTGATCTCAAGAGAAAGTGTAGTGGCCAGATGTATACTACAATTATGATTTTCACTTTAAAAAGAGTTGTCCTGTATAATAGTGAAGGGTGATATTATTGGATCTGAGAATAATTTCAGCACTGACTAATAGTGATATGGAATATATTCTCAATGTACAGCAGAGTTCCCATGGCAGAAGTTGTTCTAGAGCTCCACAATTCCACAAATGGGTAGCAACCTTAACTGTATGTATATCATGGTTCTAGTAATTAGATAATTACCGTATTCTTGTAGACTTCTTGTTCCATCCACTTGGTGGGACATAATACTCTGGGACCTGTGCCAACTTTCATGAACTTTCCAGTGTAGGCTTTGATCAAGTCCCACACAGCTCTACCTTATCATTAGAAAAATTATATAACACAAGTTTTTCACATGCCATGTGTTAGTCATAGTCTGCCTCCAACATTACCAGAGCTAGAGTCTCGGGTTATAATTTTGAACTTCTAGGACCACATGCAGTATCAAGGCTATAGTGTTTGTGACTAAACAATATACCGGAAATTCATAGTAATGAGTTTGTAATGGTATGTGGCTAGACTTTGAAAGCTTGGCTTTTAAAGTTTGTGGATATCTAACAGAACCTCAGTTTTTGTTTCCTCCAAAGTTCCTTCTCAGCTAACTGCATAATGCCCAATTATACATTGAAGAAGAATTAAGGGTTGAGAATCTTTGACTGAGGAATATGCTTTTGTAAGACCAGTGCTTACATAATTGAACTATTTTCCTTGGTGGCTTATTTGATTACTCTAACCTCTGAGCTTGCCTTTCAAGTCACAAACCTTATCTAGTAAAATGCTATAGTTTCAAGATCTTTTAAGATTCCTATAATATGTGATTTCATTCACTTTTCAATCAGCAGAAAAATACTATGAAGTA